>OY740793.1:64807720-65407720 GCA_963514005.1 Raja brachyura | reverse complement strand
GGGGCATGACCCCATGCTGAAACGTCTTCAGTGCAAAAGCACAGGGAGCCATAGATTTACACCAGCTCACCTACATTAATCCAATGCCGCAAACTGCGTCAGATACAGGGTCATATAAAATGTGGTAATGATGTGGTGCATTCTGCATGCGATAGCCCCTTCCCTCAAAAACATGTCCATGTCACATGGGTGCCTGGTGCATGACATTCAAAACCAGAGCAAGCAAGCTTAGGTATCAGAACTACGCTCCAATATCTGAAACATCAAAGCACATTTGGAGTTTGATTTTTTTTAATTGTATTTTTACAAGAAGAACAATAACAACATTCTCACCCAGTGGCCCGGAAAGGGGTTGTGGGAAGGAAAGATGGTGGAATTGGAGTAAATATTGACCTTGAGGGATGGTGCAACAGAGGTTCTGGCCAGTCATCAGCTCTGGCCCTCATCTGCCCCAATTTCTAACGAATGGACATGTTAAAAATCAACGGTTGCAAGAACATAGGAGCAGGTATGGACCCAGCAGTAGCAGTACGCTTCATCAGAGTGCTCGGACATTCAACAGGGTCATGCACGGCTCCGTACCTGACCTCTTGGTCCTTTTTCACCCCCAACACATAGTATTAGCGTCCAAATATCTATCTGCTGTTTCTGCCACTGGTAACTGATGTGAAAGGGAGGATGGGAGGGGGGAAGTAAGGGCACTGCAACGCATTATTTGCCAAATTGGGACTTTGCCAGGAGCCATGTCACTAACATAACACAATGCAACTGATATCCTGGGCAGAGCAGCAGCCAGTGGCTGTATTCAAAACCTTCTGAGTCTCTCGCTGCTGAGGGCTACTTGAGCAGATTTTTATTTGACATCTTTTTTTTTGCCTGCATTTAAACTATTATCAGCCTCAACAAATGTCAATGACAGAACATCCATTGCCTTCTGGGGTAGAGAGTTCCAAAATCCACCTACTTTTCATGGAATGTCTGCTTCCCTCTATCCAAAATTACCAAGTCTTTCGACTTTAGAGATACAGCATGGAAACTAGCTCTTTATCCCACCGGGTCCAAGCCGCCCAGAGATCACCCCTATACCAGCACCATCCTACATACTAGGGACAATTTATAACTTTACCGATGCCAATCAACCTACAAATTTGCACATTTTTGTAGTGTAGGAGGAAACCAGAGCCACTGGAGAAAACCTACAAACTCTGTACAGACAGCACCTGTAGTCAGGATCGAACCTGGGTCTCTGGCGCTGTAAGGAGCAACTCTACCACTAAGCCGCTCTGGACTCTCTAGCCAGGCACTACAATCTTACTACACCATCTACCCTGTTAGCCCCTGTCAGGATGCTTCAACACAAAGAACTACAGATGCTGGTTTACAAAGTAAAACACAACATGTTGGAATAACTCAGTGGGTCAGACAGCTTCTCTGGAAAACATGGCTAAAGGGCCTGTCCCACTTACGTGTCCTTGGCACGCAACGTATGCGACCTCGTGGTCGCGTTGAGCTGAGACGGTCGAGCGAAGGTCGGGCGCGATTACATGCGCCCGCACAGCCGTCTGGAGCATGTGACGTCATTTGAAGATGGACACAAAATGCTGGAGTAACTCCTTGGGACCGGCAGCATCTCTGGAGAGAAGGAATGGATGACATTTCATGTCGAGACTTTTCTTCAGTCTGAAAGAAGGGTCTCGACCTGACACGTCACCCATTGCTTCTCTCTAGAGATGCTGCCAGTCCCAAGGAGTTACTCCTGCATTTTGCATCCATCTTCAATATTCTTGGCCCCGCTCTGGGAGTAGAAGTGGGGGCGGATCCGTGAGCCCCAGGCCGAGTTCGGCGATCGTTTGTCTGCTTCTGCTGCCGTTGGAGGTGAGACGTTGCGTTGCGCCAGGGTCTTGGGCCTGTCCCACTTTGGCCGTCAGTTCCTCGACATGCCGTTGACATGCGAAGATTTAGTTCACTGCAAGAATTTCGGAGCCCCGTGCGATGTCGGGACTGGCCCAGCACAACTCCATACCCCTCCGCGCTTCTAAGTGGGACCGGCCCCGTGCGTCCAAACGGTGCCCGTAAGCCTCAAGCGACCACGAGGTTGCGTAATTTGCGAGCCAAGGACGTGTAAGTGGGACAGGCCCTTTAGTGATGTCTCGGGCCAGAACCCTTCTTCAGACTAATTGGTGGCCGGAGAAAGAAGTGGGGCAGAACAAGGAAGGCAAATGACAGGTGAGGGGAGTTTGGATCAACAGATGGGTGGATACAGGGCAAATATGAAAAGAAGACTTTCTCTGGAAGCATGGATATGTCTTGACCACCAGGTGGCGCCGAGATGGCAGCCTCACCAGCAGCCCGTGTGTTATTTCAACTTTCTTTGTTATTTGCAGTGTGTCTAAAATGTTTGTTTTAATGTTTCTTGGTGTGTTTTATGTGGGGGGTGTTTTATATAGGCACACAAATATGCAGGGAGTGGAAGGCTATGGATAATGTGCAGCAGAGGAGATTAGTTTAATTGCTGCATGGTTATGCTTTACATGTTAGGATCACCCGCAAGGTACAGGGTGCTCTGGAGGAAAGCTTGTTGCAACTCGCCAGTTCCTGATGTCAGACAAACCACTGCAACTGGAGGTTACACTTGGCAAAGAGGTCAGTTCCAATCAATGGCATAACTCCCATTACCACACCCACACCAGTGTCTGTGTGGAACAGCTGCTGCTCAGGTGCCCTGGTTAGTTCAGGTTAGTTTAGTTTAGTTCAGTGATGGAAATGGGTTTAGGAACTAGGGGTACTCGAAGGTCCGTGAGGCTGAGGTTGGGAAGGAAGGAGAGGGAGGGGGGGGGGGGGGAATTGTTTTATGTGCAGTCATACCCATGTAAGAGTACAAGAATGCGTAACTTGTTTATTGTCTATTTATAATATAGTTTATAATATCAACAATAAAAATAGAGGAGGTGGAGAGGCTTTTCAGAGGACAAAAGAGCCGTAAATCTCCAGGACCTGACAATGTTTTCCCCTCTACTCTTAAACTCTGTGCCAAACAGCTGGCACCGGTCTATACAGACATCTTTAACCAGTCCCTGCAAACATGTACTGTCCCTGCCTGCTTCCAAGTCTCCACTACTGTCCCTGTCCCAAAAAGGCAAGGATTACTTGGCTTAATGACTACAGGCCTGTCGCACTGACCTCTGTAGTCATGAAGACACTTGAAAGACTTGTGCTGACCAAGCTGAAAAATATCACAAACTCCCTGCTGGACCCTCTGCAGTTTGCATATCGGGCCAATGGATCTGTGGATGATGCAGTCAACCTGGGCCTGCACTTCATCCTTCAGCACCTAGATCGCCAGGGGACCTATGCAAGGATCTTGTTTGTGGATTTTAGCTCTGCATTCAACACCATTGTGCCAGAGCTACTACACTCCAAACTTTCCGAGTTGACTGTGCCTGAACCCCTCTGTTGGTGGATCACCAGCTTCCTGACGGACAGGAAGCAGCATGTGAGGCTGGGAAAGCACATCTCGGACCCGCAAACACTCAGCATAGGAGCACCGCAAGGCTGCGTACTCTCTCCTCTCCTCTAGTCTCTCTACACCAACGACTGCACCTCCACAGACACCTCTGTCAAGCTTCTCAAGTTTGCGGACGACACAACCCTGATTGGACTGATCCAGGATGGGGAGGAACCTGCCTACAGACAGGAAGTGTCACAGCTGGCGTCTTGGTGCCATCGCAACAACCTTGAGCTCAATGCTCTTAAGATGGTGGGAATTGATTGTAGATTGTAGAAGAACTCCCCCTACCCTCACCCCACTCACTATCAACAACACCACAGTCACATGTGTGGGGTCTTTTAAGTTCCTGGGAACCATCATCTCCAAGGGCCTTAAGTGGGGGGCTACCATCGACTCCACAGTCAAAAAGGCACAACAGAGGATGTACTTCCTACGGCAGCTGAGGAAGCACAATCTGCCACAGGTAAAGATGGTCCAATTCTACACGGCCATCATAGAGTCTGTCCTCACCTTCTCCATCATGGTCTGGTTTGGCTCAGCCACCAAGCACGACACCTGGAGGCTGCAGCGAATTGTTCGATCATCAGGAAGATTATTGGCTGCAACCTTCCCTGCATTGATGAACTGTACACTGCAAGGGCCAGGAAGCGAGCGGGCAAGATCATCTTGGGAATTTTAAGGGATGCTGGTCGGTGATTGGACGCAACCCCTTTAGAGACAGCGGTTGATTGGCTGCCAAATAATCGGGCACAAAATATTGAAGGTAGGGAACAATAAAATAATAAACAATAAAATCGGAATTACGATGGAAAACGGAAGAATATCATACCTGATTAATAGCAAAGATATTGGTATCCGCCCTAGTATCTTTGATCTGCAGTTCCTTCCTATCCATTCCCACCACAGATGCCGCCTAGCCCGCTGAGTTCCTCCAGTACTCTGTGTTTTTATTTAACTCTTGAAATTGAAGTTGGACATTAAGCTGGAGTATCTCAGCGGGACAAGTAGCGATTCTGGAGAGAAGACCCTTCTTCAGACTGAACTGAACTTCACTAAGGAAGACACAAACAATCTCCCAGATGTACTGGAGACAGAGGATCTGAGGGGGTAGAGGAACTGAAATAAATTTTCATTAGGTGAGAGATAGTATTGGGTAGGCTAATGGGACTGAAGGATGATAAATCCCCTGGGCCTGAAGTTTGCATCCCCAGGATCCTCAGGGAGGTGGCTCTAGAAATAGTGGACGCATTGGTGATCATTTTCCAATGTTCAATAGATTCAGGATCAGTTCCTGTGGATTGGAGGATAGCTAATGTTATCCCACTTTTCAAGAAAGGAGCGAGAGAGAAAACGGGGAATTACAGACCAGTTAGCCTGACATCGGTGGTGGGAAAGATGCTGGAGTCAATTATTAAAGAGGTAATAATGGGGCATTTGGATAGCAGTAAAAGGATTAGTCCAAGTCAGCATGGATTTATGAAAGGGAAATCGTGCTTGACTAATCTTCCGGAATTTTTTGAGGATGTGACAAGTAAAATGGATGAAGGGGTGCCAGTGGATGTAATGTATCTAGACTTTCAGAAAGCCTTTGATAAGGTCCCGCACGGGAGACTGGTGACTAAAATTAGAGCACATGGTATTGGGGGTAGGGTGTTGACATGGATAGAAAATTGGTTTGCAAAGATTAGGAGTGAACGGGTCTTTTTCAGAATAGCAGGCAGTGGCGAGTGGAGTGCCGCAAGGCTCAATGTTGAGGCCGCAACTGTTTACCATATATATTAATGATTTGGAAGAGGGAATTAGGAGCAACACTAGTAAGTTTGCGGATGACATAATGCTGAGTGGCAGTGTGAACTGTGAAGAGGATGTTAGGAGGTTTCAGGGTGACCTGGACAGGTTGAGTGAGTGGGCAGATGCGTGGCAGATGCAGTGTAATATAGATAAATGTGAGGTTATCCACTTTGCCGGCAAAAAGAAGGGGGCAGATTATAATCTCAATGGGGTTAGGTTAGGTAAGGGGGAGGTACAGCGAGACCTGGGTGTCCTTGTACACCGGTCACTGAAAGTTGGCGTGCAGGTACAGCAGGCAGTGAAGAAAGCTAATGGAATGTTGGCCTTCATAACAAGAGGATTTCAGTATAGGAGTAAAGTGGTTATTCTGCAGGACTACAGGGCTCTGGTGAGACCACATCTGGAGTATTGTGTCCAGTTTTGGTCTCCTAATTTGAGGAAGGACATCCTTGTGATGGAGGCAGTGCAGCGTAGGTTCACGAGATTGATCACGAGATTGATCCCTGGGATGACGGGACTGTCATATGAGGAAAGATGGAAAAGACTAGGCTTGGATTCACTGGAGTTTAGAAGGATGAGGGGAAGATCTTATAGAAACATATAAAATTAATAAAAGGACTGGACAAGCTAGATGCAGGAAAAATGTTCCCAATGTTGGGCGAGTCCAGAACCAGGGGCCACAGTCTTAGAATAAAGGGGAGGCCATTTAAGACTGAGGTGAGAAAAAACTTTTTCACCCAGAGAGTTGTGAATTTGTGGAATTCCCTGCCACAGAGCGCAGTGGAGGCCAAATCACTGGATGGATTTAAGAGAGAGTTAGATAGAGCTCTGGGGGCTAGTGGAGTCAAGGGATATGGGGAGAAGGCAGGCACGGGTTATTTATTGGGGACGATCAGCCATGATCGCAATGAATGGCGGTACTGGCTCTAAGGGCCGAATGTCCTCCTCCTGCACCTATTTTCTATGTTTCTATGATCTCTCGTTGGTGAGAGTACTTGTGATTGTCTGCAGAAGGGTCTCGACCCGAAACATCATCCACTCCCCAGAGCCGCGACCCAACCCGCTGAGACATCCCAGCCACCCCCCCCCCCCCCCCACTTTCAACTCCAGAGCCAAACAAAAAACACAGGAATCAGCGGGCCAGGTGGCACCCGCAGAGGGAACCGACCAGGAGCCACCACGGGTCAGGGTACCCCCCACCCCACCCATCTTTATTTTCTCAGCTGCAGGTGATCATTTTGATATTCCTGCCTAGTCCTCCTTTTGAACTTTGAACATACAAAATATTGCCATTTGGAAGGAGCTCCAGAAAATCCTGCACCCACTCAAGCCTTCCCGAGGAGAGAGAGGGGTGGAGCCAGGGCTGTGTGCGTGAAGCACAGTGACTGGAGGGGCGGGAGCGCTGCCCTGGGACCACGAGCGAATGACCCACCTCCCCCTTCTCCATTCCTCCTCACACCCCCCCCCATGTCTATCTCTTTCTTTCCCCTCCGCCACTCTACTCTCTCTCCACCCCTCTCTCCCCCCTCCACCCGGGGTAGATCTACCCGAGCCGAGTGTAGATTACTCTGGCGCGGGGCCCCCTGAGGCGCGGGGCCCAATTGGGAGCAATTGGTCCAATTTGCTTAAGATCGAGCCCTTCCCCCCCCCCTTTCCCTCTGACACGGACACTGAGCGATCGCCTTTCCTCCTTTTTTTGTTAAACATCTATTTCCTTCGGGTGTTTTAAAAAAATTTCCCCCTTACCATTTCCGTACTTTTTTGATAGCTCCATGACCCATTTGATGTCATCCTTCGCCCTGCTCCTGGTCTTGGCCCGCACCGATCTGCCAGACATGCTGTGTGTGTGTGCGTGTGTTTGTTTGGTGGAGTCTGAGGAAGGAAGCGCCGGCAGCAAGAGGGAACGAACGCACGGACAGACGGACGAAAGCAACATTCATAGAGCTGAATAGGTGACATTTTGGGTCGAGACCGTTCTTCAGACTGACAGTCAAGGGAAAGGGAAACGGGAGGTATAGGCATATCTTCCATTCATTTGTCCTTAGTACCGTCTATATCTCTTGTTCCTCTTTCCCCGACTCAGTCTGAAGACGGGCCTTGACCCAAAATGTCATCTATTCCACTCTGTGATCGTTTCTTTCGTCCGTCTGTCCGCTCGTTCGCTCGCCCTTGGATTAAGTAGCGCAGGATAAAGCTGCAAATTCACACACAGGATGGAAACTGGAAAGTGAAAACGAGGGGAACAGAGCATTAAAAATGTCATCTCGCCACTGTTTCAAGTACTATGGTGTTATTTTTTTCACGGATTGTTACTCAAATGTGCAAGAGATAGTAGAGATAAAATCTAGTTAGGAATTAAATTAATTCCATGATTCAACCAGTTAATATCTCAAATATCAATTTTTAGGACACCAGAAATGTGACATGCTTTGACTCAATGAAATAAAGAGACAATTTCTGCATTAATTTCATTATAATTCAAAACATTTTCAGGTTTGTTGCATTGCAGAGATGCATTTCACAGTAATGAGCAAAACGTTTGATGAATTTGGCATTACGTGCTCTGGCCATATTTCAAAGAGTGTGTAATAGTGGTTACTCTTGGTGTCGACCCTATTTTATAACCACTGTTAAACCACAATGGTAAATTAAGACCAAAGAACTTTCCAAGGAGATTGAAAATTTAAAGAACTCAATCGATAATGAAATTATGAGAAGAAGTAACCTTAATATCAAGATTCTGTAAAATATATGGTTCCAGACATACTAGATGAATGTATGAATAGAAACTCAGAATCAAACAAGTTAATATCATACCTCTATAATACCCTTTGAAATATACAAACCCCATCGTCGGAAGCAATTAGATGAGCTTGGGAAGATGAACTCGGCCTAACAAAGTCTTCTATATATACACAACTCTTCTCTTAACATCAGGCATTCTCTAATACAATTTAAAATACAGCACAAACTATATTATTCAAAGTCTAAACTGAATAAGATCTTCCAAAATGTTTCTCCTATTTGTGATAAATGTCTCCTTCAGGAAGCAACTAGAACCCATTATTTTGCTTCTTGTATAAAGTTACATAATTTCTGGAGGGCAATCTTTGAAATTTGTTCTAAAATAATTAAAATAAAATTGGACCCCGACACTGAACTAATCACTCTAGGTACGTCAGAAGGCCTGTTCTGAGCTAACATTATTTCAAAGGCGTTTCCTTAATTATAGCCTGATAAATGGCGAAAAAACTAATACTTACATTTTGGAAATACACATCAGTCCCTACTGTTAAGATGTGGATTACGAACATGTCCGAGACACTACATTTGGAAAATATTAGACTTGTCTTGGCAGAAAAACCAGATGAAATTTTCAAGACATGGACATGCTTCACCAAATTCGTACAAGGATAGTATGGTGCAACACAACTTTGGATTTAAATCCAACTATGGGTTGGGTGAGGTGGGCGAGGGGACGAGAGGCAGGTCTATCTTCACTCTTTTCTTTTTTTTCTTTTCTTTTTTTCTCCTCGCCTCGCCTCTCCTCTCCTCTCCTCGCCTCGCCTCGCCTCACCTCTCCTCTCCTCGCCTCGCCTCGCCTCGCCTCGCCTCTCCTCGCCTCTCCTCGCCTCGCCTCGCCTCGCCTCTCCTCGCCTCGCCTCGCCTCTCCTCGCCTCGCCTCGCCTCGCCTCGCCTCTCCTCTCCTCGCCTCGCCTCTCCTCTCCTCTCCTCTCCTCTCCTCTCCTCGCCTCGCCTCGCCTCGCCTCGCCTCGCCTCGCCTCGCCTCGCCTCGCCTCGCCTCGCCTCGCCTCGCCTCGCCTCGCCTCGCCTCGCCTCTCCTCGCCTCGCCTCGCCTCTCCTCGCCTCGCCTCGCCTCGCCTCGCCTCGCCTCGCCTCGCCTCTCCTCGCCTCGCCTCGCCTCGCCTCGCCTCGCCTCGCCTCGCCTCGCCTCGCCTCGCCTCGCCTCGCCTCTCCTCGCCTCGCCTCGCCTCTCCTCTCCTCGCCTCGCCTCGCCTCGCCTCGCCTCGCCTCGCCTCGCCTCGCCTCTCCTCGCCTCGCCTCGCCTCGCCTCTCCTCTCCTCGCCTCGCCTCGCCTCGCCTCGCCTCGCCTCTCCTCTCCTCGCCTCGCCTCGCCTCGCCTCGCCTCGCCTCGCCTCGCCTCGCCTCTCCTCTCCTCTCCTCTCGGACATCTTTATCCACTCTTTGACTACACTACTTTGGTCGTCATGCAGTCCTATCTTTGCACCTCTCACTTTTTCTCTCTCTTGTTCTTTCTCTTTTCTTTTCCCTTATTTTCAAGTTAAAAAGTTAAATTTGAAGCTGTACATTAACTGTTTAATTTCATGCCGATTGTTTTATTCTTGTACAATTGCATCTAATTAAAAAAATTAAAAAATAAAAAAGATTCTGTCAGAGCTGCTGCATGCCAAACTTAGTGAATATTTTTGGTGTCCACCATCACAAGCATAACACCAGCGTTTGTGTGACCAAACATGACCAAATATTGCTCATTTGGTCACATACTCCCATGTTAAACCATATAACCATATAAACCATATAACAATTACAGCACGGAAACAGGCCTTCTCGGCCCTTCCAGTCTGTGCCAACCATTTATTTTCCCCTAGTCCCATCTACCTGCACTCAGACCATGCCCCTCCATTCCCTTCCCGTCCATATACCTATCCACTTTACTTTTAAATGTTAAAATCGATCCTGCCTCCACCACTTCTGCAGGAAGATCATTCCACACAGCCACCACTCTCTGAGTAAAGAGAGTGTTTTTATGTTTATAAAGTGTGTTTATAGCAAGAAAGTACATTTGCATGCTGAAAAACAGCAAAAGTGAAGAAATCAGCTATCATGCTTTAGAAAAAAATGACTCTATAAATTTCATGTAACGGTTGTTATGGTGGACACCAAACATAAAGTGTAAAACATGCATAGGAACGCATGTTAAACAAGGAATTTTGTTCATGAATCAAATGTTCTCAAACTTCATGAGCTGTCCTCCCTGTCATGTACTGCCGCTGTGAGGGTTTTTGATTACTCTGAACCATGTTGAAATAATTTATTTATGAACTTCAGCTTTATGTATGATGTCACACTTTTTGTAAAAACACACAGATACATGATGGAATAACGTTTAGCGCAAGAGATGCTTCTATCCTTCTGTCCAGAGATGCTGCCTGTCCTGCTGAGTTACTCCAGCATTTTGTGTCCATCTTTGGTATAAACCAGCATGTGCAATCCCTTCCTACACTTAAAGTCCAGTAAAGACAGATTAAAGATAGCCGAGGGTCTCCAATGAGTGGATGTTTGCTCAGGACTGCTCTCTAGATGTTGACAAAATGGTTCCGTTGTCGGAGTTGAAAGATTGTTGATTCCTTTCCTTCCAAGAGCGTGAGTACTGAAATTGAGGTCAATATTGAGAAAGAGCACCATCTTTAGCTTAAGTTGTTAAACCGAGGCACTGAGGTCTCAGTGGTGACAATTACTCAAAGAGGCTGTCACGGTGGAACAGTGGTAGAGCTGCCGCCTTATGGCACCAGAGACCTGGGTTTGATTCTGAATTCAGGTGCTGTCTGTATGGAGTTTGTACGTTCTCCCCATGACCACATGGGTTTTCTCCCACACTCCAAAGACGTACAGATTTTTAGGTTAATTGGCCTTCGGTAAAAATTATAAATTGTCCCTAGCATGTAGAATAGTGTTATTGTAAAGGGATCATTGTTCGGCGCGGCCTTGGTGGGCCAAAGGGCCTGTTTCTGCGCTGTATCTTTCTAAACTCTAAACTCTAAACAGCTGAGTCCTGGACAAGAACCATCCCACAGGTAGAGACAATTTAAAATGGCACATTTGTCTGAGAAATCGGATTGCACTGTGTCCTGATTCTAATAATATTTTTATTAGAAGCTTGTACATATCATAATCAAAACACATTTAGTACATCGATTACATATTGTTAATAGATGGGATTCCAGCCATCAGGGTAATAGGAATCCTCATTTATCAATTATATATTAACTCTGCTTCTATTTGTTATTTTTTTTAAATAAAGATAGTGAGAAAAAAGAGAAAAAAAACACAATAAAAAAGAATAGAGTAAAGTACCAATAATACAACTTATATATTGTTGTATAAAAGGTAGGTCTGTAGATTATTAAACATAACTATTCATCTAACCCTGGGTTCAAGCTTCAGCCTGACCTCTGTGCCGGACCAATTTACTCTTTCAAAAAGTCAATAAATGGAGATCATATTCTAGCAAATAATTCTTGTTTGTCAATTAAGACATCTCCATCATCCACATTTTAATAGTGGGGGTCGTTGGACTTTTCCAAAATGTTAATATTAATGTTTTCCCAGTTATAATACTGTAATCAAGGAAGTTTCTTTGGCTTGTAAGTTTTAGGCTTTGTTCTGATATTCCTAATATTATTATTTTTGAGTCGGGATCCAATTGGGTATTAACCACTTCAGAAATTATTCTAAATATATCCGTCCAGAAATTTCAGATTTTTATACAATTTACAAAAGTATGAGTTAAATTAGCCTCTGAGTATTGACGTTTATCACAGATAGGAAAGATATGTGGGAAAATTCTATTTAATTTTGTTTTAGAGTAACGCAGTCTATGTAATACTTTAAATTGTATTAAAGAATGTCAGGCATTTAATGAACATTGGTGTATATGTTGTAGACTTTCGTCCCAAATATCTTTCATTATAGGTTGGTCTAATTCATTTTCCCATGCTTGTCTGTATAATTCCATCGACGGGGCTTCACTATCTAAAAGGGTGTTATAAATATGAGATATTAACTTGTCTGTATTAGGACGTTTATTCAAACATTCATTGAGAGTTTCTGGCTCTCTAGTTCTATAATCTTGTGTATGTGATTTAACATAATCACTAAGTTGTAAATATCTGAAAAAGTTATTTGAGTGTAGTCCATAATTCTGCTGTAACTCCTGAAATGAAAGAAAAATGCCTTTCCTATAAATATGTCCCACCTTTTTAATTCCATAATTTTTCCATTGTGTAAAACCTTTATCCAACATAGAGGGTTTAAATGAAGGATTGTTTACAATGGGAAGAAAGAGTGATAAATTATCCAATTTTAAAGTCTTTTTTAATTGTTTCCAAATTCGTATACCACTATATATTATAGGGTTTTCACTATAGGTTTTTTTGTTCAGTTTTATGGGAGCTAACAGAATCGAGCCAATTTCAAAAGGCAAACAACCTTCCTTTTCCATCTTTAACCAGTCTGGTTGCTGATCCATATCTTCCTACCAGAAGTTCATATTTTTAATATTAACTGCCCAGAAGTAAAACAGAAAATTTGAGAAAGTTAATCCTCCATTTGTCTTAGATTTACATAAATGTTTTTTACTTATTCTATGATTCTTATAATCTCAAATAAAGCTTGTGACGATGGAATCAAATTAAAAAAAAAATGTTTAAGGGCTATCGGGATTGATTGAAAGAGATATAATAATTGCGGGAGAAAGATCATTTTTGTAGCATTAATTCTACCAAACATTGAGATAGGAAGTGTTTTCCAGTACTAAATATTCTTATGTAGTTTATTCAGTAAAGGTAGGAAATTTAATTTAAATAAATATGTATATTTCTTAGTCACATACATTCCTATATATTTACATTTATCATTTACTATTTTAAAGGGGGATTGTTGCAATGTATTGCAGGCAATGCAGGCACTACAACGGGTGGTGAAAACCGCCCAGTACATCATCGGTGCCCCGCTCCCTGCCATGGATGCCCTCCACCGAAAACGGTGCCTGAAGCGGGCCGGGAAGATCATCAAGGACCCCTCACACCCTAACCATGGACTGTTTGCCCTCCTCCCATCAGGGAGGCGGTACAGGAGCCTCAGGTCCCGCACCAGTAGGACGAAGAACAGCTTCTTCAACTACACCATCAGACTGCTGAACTCGGAGCCCAGCTGATAGACTTGTCTGCACCCTGTATTTATTTATTTCCGTACTGCTATCACTACACTCTGTATTTATTTTTTTATATCGCTATCACTACGAATGACGCTAAACTGCATTTCGTTGTACCTATACTTGTATTTGTGCAATGACATTAAACTTGAATTGAATTGAATTGAATTGAATTGAATTGTATGCAAGTTGAGTTTCGTTATTGGCATAATTTCACTTTTGTTCCAATTAATTCTGTATCCCGAAAATGAACCAAATTGAGTTATAAGATTTGGGATGCTAGTTTCTGGGTTTGTGATGTATATTAATACACCATCTGCATATTAAGAAATGTTATTAACTGTACCTTTATTATTATACCCATATATTTCTAGGTGTGCTCTAACACTTTCTGCTAATGGTTCAATAGCAAGGGCGAATAATAACAGGTATAGCGGGCATCCTTGTCTACAACCTCTAGATAAATTAAATTTAGGTGATAACATTGGGTTTGTCAATTTTCCAGCTGTTGGGTTGGTATATAAGAGCTTAACCCATGTGCAGTACTTCTCGCCCAATTGACATTTTTCCATCACTGAAAATAAATAGGGCCATTCCACCTGATCAAATGGTTTTTCAGCGTCTAATGAAATAATTGCTAGATCTACGTTAGCTATTCTATTTGAGTATATAATATTAAATAATTGTCTCAGATTATAAGATGAATAACGTTTAGGAATAAAACCTGTTTGATCAGGGTGTATTAATTTATGAATCACTAACCTTAATCTTTGTGCTGGAATTTTAGTTAATATTTTCTGACCAGTATTTAAGAGAGCAATTGCTCTATATGAATCTGGGTCTTCAAGGTCTTTATCTGTTTTTGGTATAAGTGTTATTGTTGATTCGTTTAAAGTATCTGGCAGTTTTTGTTGAGTATAAGCATAATTATACAATGTCTGTAGACGTGGAGAAATCAGATTATAATTTTTTTAATAAAATTCAGAGCTTAGGCCAACAGGCCCTGCGGGTTTTCCATTTTTAAAAGACTCTTCAATATCTTTTACTGTTATTTCAGCAACTAGTAATTCTCTCTCTTTCAGATCTAAGCCTGTAAGACTACATTTCTGTAAAAATGATTCCATTCTTGCTGAGTGTTCTATCGTTTTGGTTGAGTAAAGTTTTGATAGTATTGTAGGAATCTGTCATTGATATCCTTGGGTAATGTTAGTATTTCTCTCATATCTGATCTAATTTTGTGAATTGTTTTTTCCCCATCCAGTTTTCGTGCAAATAGTTTTTGTGGTTTGTCACTGAATTCAAAATGTAATTGTTTAGTATGTTGATAAAGTTTTATGACTTGGTCTGAATATATTTGGTTTAACTTATATTTAAGTACAGCAATTTTATTGTGTTTTATCATAGAGGGCGCAGCCACATTCTCTATATCTAATTGCCTTATTTCCATTTCCAGTATCTGTTGTTTTGCCCGATTCTCTTTATTATGAAAGGCTTGGGAGGAGATTAACGCTCCTCGTACAAATTCTTTAAATATTTCCCAGAGAAGGGAGGCAGAGGTTTCAGGGTGGTCATTGGTCTCAAAAAACATATTAATCTGTTTAATAAGATACTCATGACATACTTTTTCATTTAAAATTTGAGGGTTAAGTCGCCATTGTGTCTGTTTCTCGGTCAACCCGTTTAGTTTAATCATGAATGTTAAAGGTGCATGATCCGAGATTATAATATTATGATATTTCGAGTTATAGGTAAATGGAATGAGTTTAGAGTCTACTAAAAAATAGTCTATTCTTGAGTAGGTTTTATATACCGGTGAGTAAAATGAGTATTCTCGTCTGGTTAGGTTTTCAATTCTCCAGACATCTTTGATGTTGGTAGTATTAATATATGAGTTTAATAATTCACTTGACTGGCATATTAATTATCTTTGTCTTGGTGATCTGTCTAAATAAGAATCTAATGTACAATTTAAATCTCCACGAGCTGCCACTAGCTGCCACTAGCTGCCACGACCTCTACTCCTCCATAGCGCCACCGGAAGTCAAGGTGTCCTGATTCTGTGCGCAATGTGATCCAATTTCTTGGCAAATTATAACATATTTTAAAACTGGGAATTAGCCACATTGTAGCAATGTTACAAAATTTTGAGATTTAAAAAATCAAGTCTGCAATTTATCCCATCAGATAAAGCATAAAAAGAAGTTTAATTTGACACCTAATTCACTTTCATATCTTCAGTATTAAAAAAATTATGGCCATTTTCATACTCGGAAATTAGCATCTTGTTCCCCATTGCCTCTCCATTGACTTAACACAAAAGCTGTGATCTAGGACAGTCAAAAGCCCATAACTTTCTTAAAAATTTAGAGAACACAATGACATTTTCAGTTATTATAGATTGAAGCATTCTGAAACAAATATGAAACAATCTTACTTGGATGACCTGAATTTAAAGCATATAATTAGTTAGTTACCTTATTGTATTTAATTACAAAATTCATTTGCTAGATCTAAACATCTATCCATTTCTTAAGAAATGATAAACATTTTTAAATTGCCTAAGTGTCCAAATAACATTCACACAATAATTCACAATATGACATGATTTTTTAATCTCATTTTCATGAATTTATAGGCCAAATGGAAGGAATTTAGTGTTGAATTCCTGTAAACTAATGGTCATTTAAATCAACTTGCGAGTGGGTTTTAGTGGAACGCGGTGGATTGGAACGTTGCGGTTTGCAGTGAAGTTAACCCACAGTCGGCAGGAAAAATACAGCCGGTTCGTATATTTTTTTTGTCCCCTTTTCGCAAGATGAAAATTTGATTAAAGGCTTCCTAAGAAGCACGTTTTTTATGTAAAAAGAAACTGTGTACCTTCTTTTATCGCCTATGTTGGGTCCGTTCCGCTGTCGGCGTTCACGGCTTTAGAAGATGATTTTTTAATTACTCTAGCTAATAAATGATCCAGCGTAGTTTAAAAATACCTTCATAAAACGAATGTCGGAGCAATTTCTCTTTAGCAATGAAATCCCCTGAGATGGATCGATTTGGACTGTCTGGGGAAAATGGCATTTTAAACCCGCCCCCCTCTGAAAGGCGCCAAAGTCGCGAACACGGGGAGTTGCAGAAATGCAACATACCTACACATTGGTAACGAGGTCCACAGTTTCATTGTGTACTTACACACTCATGTAGGAAAAGTCAACGTGTTCGATGTGATGTAGTATAGATCAGGATACCCTAGGATAGGATGGAATCTGGGTTCCCTGATGCTGTGAGGCTGCAGCTCTACCTGCTACACATGGTTCCAGTTGATGACCTTTCATCAGCATTTTGGTCCTTTGCTCCAAATCTCCGAGTAATAAACAACCAGGTTGATGTCCCTCTCACCACAGCCACCTACAAACCCTTACTGTGAATGTTCAATGTACCTTGAGATGGAGAGACCACGTGTTAAGTCATGATCACATTGCCCCTTCTAGGGAGTTTAAGAATATATGATACATGGTGCCTCAGGAAGGCCGTCAGCATTCACAAAGACTCCTCACACCCTTGCAATAGTCTGTTCGAACTTCTACCTTCCGGCAGACGTTCCAAGGCCTTCTACGCCCGCACTCCAGACTTGGGAACAGCTTCATCCCCAGAGCTATAGCTGCTCTGAACCGGCCCTGCTGAGTGCCCCCCCCCCCCCCCCCCCCCAATGGACTGTCTTCCTCGGATGGTCACATCGCACATCGACCCGGCACAGACATATTTGCACTTTATACTGTGGTTTTACTGGGGTTTTTTTTTAATCTTGTTTCTCTGGGTGTCTACATTTTTAGTTAATTAAGTTATTACATCGGATGGAAGCAGCATACCAAATCTCGTTCTACCTCTGTGCAATAACAATAAAAGATATTATTATTATTATTATTATTATTATAACTGCAGATGCTGGAAAATCGAAGGTAGACAAAAGTGCTGGATAATCTCAGCGGGTGCGGCAGCATCTATGGAGCGAAGGAAATAGGCAACGTTTCAGGCCGAACTGTAACAATCACCTTCCCTTAAACATTTAACACTCCTTCATTCCTACCACTACACACCAATCAGTGACCTAACCTAACTCGGCATTCCACAAATACCAATCAGCATAATTCCTCCCTGCAGTCGTCACATCGAAATAATTCCTCCATCACACAGCCTTGCCTTCACAACTGCTTTATTGGCAAGAAATTACATTTGGAATTTAAAAGATTCTTCTGTAGCGGCACCTAGTGGTTGAACTGTGTATGCAGAACCCTCGTCACAGGTTGAACTGTCACATGACAGGGTTCGTTTGCGGGCTTTTCAGTCTGTTCAGTAGCTAGTGCTCTTCATTGAGACAAGAGCTGAAAACGTGTTCTCCTGACTAAGTGCTCGTGTAGTTCAAGTGTTGTTTTGGCAATAAAAATCATTTGCTCTACCCGCTTGGTCTCGCTACAATTGGAGACCTCGCGATCAGATGTTTTTCGGATCCGCTATTATGGACACAGCCGCTAACCTCGACCCATCACAATGCAATTCCGCTAAAGCTACACGTTTACTGGACGGCACAACTTCACATATAGTTTCAGCAAATCGAGGCCCAATTCCATGTTCGGCACATTGTCACTGATTCAACTAAATATTTCTACATGATTGGCGTGCTGGAGCAGGATACCGCTGGCCGTTTAATTCCTTACCTTCAACAACCGCCTGCCGACGGCAAGTACGACGGCCTCTAGGCACTGCTGCTGTGTACCTTCGGCTCAGCCACTGAGTTCGGGCCTCCAGGATCTTGCACACGGATCTACAGCTCCGAGACGGCCTCGACGGCTGTTTCCACCTTCAACCAACAACACAGCGATGCCACCGGCAGCAGAGGATACCGGTAAGTGGCTGGGGTGCGGAAGCGCGCCGATGCCGTTCTCCCTACTCACATCCACGAAAAGCTTTGGCTGATCGCTAGTCGAGGCTATCGCGGTCGGCCAGAAACATTGCCTTTACATCTGGGATCGTCGTTCCGTGCTCCGATTCCTTGTCAACACAGGTGCCGAGATCAACATTTTATGCCCATCCGGAGTTAACACCTGATCCGGTAAGCGAGGCCCTGCCCTAACCGCCATCAATGGCAGCCCTATCCGGACATATGGAATCTGTACAGTTCCCCTTGATTTCGGCTCCTGCCATTTCTTATGGCCATTCACCATCGCCAACGTCACCCAATCATTGTTAGGGGCCGATTTCCTACTGGCCCACTCCCTGTTGGTAGATGTTAAATGGCAACGTCTCGTCCAATCCGAGACCCTCCAACCCACCTTGTTGCGGCCTGCATTCCCACCACCGCCCACCTCGACTCAGTCCGCGGACAACGTGTACACACAAATTCTGGCTGAATTCCCTGATATTCTGACTCCTCCGTTCAAATTGTCGTCCACCACATCCCGACCACCGGCCCACCACTCCACGCACGGGCACACAAGCTGCAGCTTGCCAAGGAGCAATTCCTGCAAATGGAAGAGGTGGCTATTGTGTGGCGCTCTGACAGCCCATGTGCCTCCGTACTCCATATGGTCCCCAAAGCGAATGGTGGCTAGAGACCGCGTGGGGTCTACCGCTGCCTCAAGAATGCCACGACAGCCGACCAACACACTGTCCCTCACATACAAGACCCATTTGGACGGGGCAAAATACTTCTCCCAAATTGATCTGGTGTGCGGTTACCAGTAGATCCCTGTCCACCCGGATGACGTGCTCACGACCACCATTACCACCCCTTTCAGACTATTTGAATTTCTGCGCATGCCTTTTGGCTTCAAAAATGCTGCCCAAGCCTTTCAGCGGCCTATGGACATGGTCGGCCGGGGGTTGGACTTTGTATTCATCTACCTCGATAACATTCTGGTCACCAGTCACTTTCAGCAAGAGCACTGCGAGCACTTCCGGTTACTGTGCCAGCTCCTCAGTGACCATGGCCTCGCCATTAATGCAGCCGAATGCCAGTTTGGCCTTGACGCGATTACCTTGACGGCCATTATATCACCCAACATGCTGCAACTCCGCTCCCCACCAAGCTGGAGGCCATTTGACAGTTTCCTCGGAGAATGCCACCTGTATCCAACATATGGCGGGTAAGAACAACCAGGTACTGCCATCAATACTGTTCTGGTTTTAGCACCGAGAATCCACTATTCAGCTCTGGCCACCGCACAACGGGACTACAACAAAATGCTAGCATATCGTACCGCCATTTTGGGTTTGATCTTGGAGGACATCCTACTTGGATCCACTGACATCACTGTCCACTGCGATGTCTCCACTGGGCAACCGCGACCCAATGTCCCTATAGCTTGCCGATGTCGTATTTTTGATTCCATCCACGGGTTAGCCCACCCTTCTATTGGGGCAACTACGGCGCTGGTGGTGGCCAAATTCGTGCGGCACGGGCTGCGTAAGCAAGTTGGTTCCTTGGCCAGGGCCTGCGTCCCCTGCCAAACTTCCAAAGTCCAACGCCATGCGCGAGCACTTCTGCAGGATTTTGCAGGTCCACAACACCGTTTCGACCATGTCAATCTTGTAGGTCCCCTACCACCATCTCGAGGCGTCACCCACCTGCTCACCATTGTGGACCGGTTCACGTGGCGGCCCGAGGCCGTTCCACTCGCCGATACCTCAGCCACAACACGTGCACGTGCACGTGCCCTCACAGCCCACTGGGTTGCTTGTTTCGTTGTTCCAGCGGACATCTCATCGGACCGGGGTGCCAAGTTCACCTCCGCACTGTGGTCGGCCATGGCCCAGCTGCTCGGCACCCAGCTGCACCACACCATGGCACACTACCCTCAGTCTAATGGCCCAGTGGAATGCTTCCACCGGCACCTGAGGTCCTCCTTGAAGGCACGGCTCACAGATACTGATTGGTTGGATGAATTGCCGTGGGTTTTGCTGGCCGCTTCGTCCGCCGAGTTTGTGTATGGCTCTTCGCTCTAAGTGTCCCGCGATTTCATTCCAGCGGCACGTGAGCAGCAGGAACCCCCTTCATCTGTGCTGGTCGCCACGGATTTGCCACTTCCCATGTCCCGCCTGCTCTCAAGGACTGTCAATTTATTTTTATTCGCAGGGACTCGCATCGGACCTCGCTGCAGCGCCCTCATGAGTGTCCCTTCCTGTTGCAGCCAGGCGTCGTGACTTTCATTCTGGACACCGGCAGCAGGTCGTCTCAGTGGCACATCTTAAACCTGCTCATCTCGATGTCGATCGCCTGGTGTTGGTGGCCCGGCCTGGCCCCGCCCCGCCGTAGAGGTTGTCCACCAGCCCCCCCGCACCCACCTTTGCCTGTTGTGCCTTTGTTCACGGGTCCTATGTTCACATGGTCCGGCTGCCTTATTCGGACTCCTGCATATTTTCCTTCCTCTGGTTCTGGGGGGGGGGGGGGGGGGCAGTCATGTAACAGCACCTAGTGGTTGAACTGTGTATGCAGAACCCTCGTCATAGGTCGGGACTGTCACATGATAGGGTTCGTTCGTGGGCTTTTCAGTCTGTTCAGTAGCTAGTGTTCTTCATGATGACAAGAGTTGAAAACATTTTCTCTCGTTCAGTTCAAGTGTTGTTTTGACGATAAAAACCATTTTGCTCTACCCGCTTGGTCTTGCTGCACTTCATATCCTTTGATATTTTTCTCCTGAATCCCACAAGGTGATGCAGTGGTAGAGCTGATGTTTTACAGCACCAGAGACCCAGGTTCAATCCTGACTACGTGAGCTGTCTGTACGGAGTTTGTATGTTCCACCGTGACCTGCGTGTGTTTTCTCCGGGTGCTCAAGTTTCCTCCCAAATTCCAACGTTGTACATGTTTGTTGGTTAATTAGCTTCGGTAAATTGTAAATTGTCCCTAGTGTGTAGGATAATGCGAGTGTACAGGGTGATCGCTGGTCGGCGCGGACTCGGTGGGCCGAAGGGCCTGTTTCTACGCTGTATCTCTAAAGTCTAAAGTCTAAACATAAATCATTAATCAAGACATGAGGAAATAGAAGAGACAGGGCTACACAAACCTGGTGTTGTCTCACTCTTAGTAACTGCCTCTGCAGGAATATCCTTAGAGGTTGGCACACATAGCGCACGCTGACCCATTGAGTTAGTGCAGAGGAATGACAAGTTCAGTACTATGCAGTAGTCATACTATATACTCTCCCTACAAGAAGCGGAGGTGGTACCAATGCAGGAGAACCTCCAGTGTACAAAGGCTGAATTACTCCAGCACTTTGTGTCCATTTTGTTTATCTTGTCACAATCTCACAATCTCATCCCCAAACATTGTATAACACAAAATCACCATCTGGCTCAAGAACAAGCAAGAGAAAAGAAACAACGTTGAAAATGAAAAAAGAAATTTCACTGTAATTTTTTTTAGAAAATGTAATTATTTTTTACAAAAGCCCTAAAGCAGAGCATTGAATAATCCAATTTAATCCAATCAGTGAGGAGGATAGTAGTGGATGATCTTTCACTAAGTAATAATCCCTGTGATATTTGCAGACTTCCCCGAGTCCTACAAGCCTTGGTGAATGCATTAATCCTAAATACATTCAAGCCTCGATGAAAATACTTGTGTAAAAATGTTATATAAAATCTGATAATACAATGTGTAAAACAATGAGCGATAATGCATTGATGTGCCCTGCAAGCACATACTGGAAATAACATTGATATTAACGTGAATGTAATAACCGATGAAACTAATCCTTAAAATGTACATGGGACCTAGAAGGCAGCTAAACATAAAGTCACAGAGTTGTACAGAGCAGAGCAAGTCTTTTGGCCCATCAAGTCTATCTGTACTTACACACTTGCCTGAAGTACAATCAACAGTACAGCATAGTTTCGGCCCACATTGTCTGTCCCAAACATGATGTTAAATTAAACTAATCCTCCCAGCCCGTAACCCACCATTCCTAAAAACCTGTTAAATGCCACTGTCACATCTGCTTCCAACACCACCCCCGGCACCACATTCCATGCACATATCGCCTTCTCCTTCAAACTTTTCCTCTCTCACTTCAAAACCATGCCCTCTAGCATTGATAATTTCAACCTGGGAAAGTGATTCTGAATGTCTACTCTGTGCATCTCATAATGTTAGACGTTTTATTAGGCTTCCCCTCAGCCTCCAGAGAAAGTAATCCAAGTTTGTCCAATCTATTCTTATAGCTAATGACCTCTACTAGAAGCTGCATCCTGATGAACCTATGTTGTACCACCTCCAAACCCACCACATCCTTCCTGTAATGAGATGACCAGGACTGCACACAATACTCCAAATGTTACTTCACCAAAATGTTATGAAGCTGCAACTGAACTTGCTGACTCTTGTACTCAATGTCTCGACTGATGAAGGCAAGTTTACATCATTTATTTAGTCAGAGGGTGGTGAATCTGTGGAATTCTTTGCCACAGAAGGCTGTGGAGGCCAGGTGAATGGATATTTTGAAGGCAGAAATAGATAGTATGGGTGTCAGAGGTTATGGGGAGAAGGCAGGAGAATGGGGTTAAGAGGGAGAGATAGATCAGCCATGATTGAATGGCGGAGTAGACTTGATGGGCCTAATTACCTAATTCACATGACCTTATGACCTTATGACCATATGACATATGTCTTCTTTACCAGATCTATTGTCCATTGATCTGGCCTCTACCGCCTCACGACAGAGAATTCCAGAGATTCATTACCCTCTGAAAGAATAGATGTACATAGTTTAAACACTGAGGACTATAGACAATAGACAATAAACAATGGGTGCAGAAGTTGGCCATTTGGCCCTTTGAGCCAGCACCACCAATCAATGATGATCAGCCATTATGATCAGCCATGATCACATTGAATGGTGGTGCTGGATCAATGGGCTGAATGGCCTACTCCTGCACCTATTCTCTATTGTCCTCCATGTTTAAAGACTGGCTCCTAATATTGTTTGTAATCCTCCTGCTAGTGGAACTATCTCAGCATTGATCATGCCCAGTGCCGTTAGGATCTCATGCGCTTGAATATGTCACCCATTAACTCCATAATTTTACTTCGGAGTCATGTGAGTGACTATGTGAAGAATCCCGTCCAGCCACACGTGTGTCATAACGTCAGATGCATTGGTGCAGGCGACCGGTTGGAGCAGCAGAGCTCTTCCAGCGGTAAGTTTAAACTTCACGTAAGTTGTATTTCTTACCTGTTTTAGGTCTCCTGCAGGGGAGGAAGATTGCAACCTTCACGTGGTCTGCCCTGTTTTGACTAATGCAATCAACTTGATGTGCACAAACGGAAGATCAAATAGAACAAGTTGTCCAACAACTTTAGGCCGTGCACGCCACACGAAACAAGAAGAAGACGTCTCCTGCAGGAACCTCAGCTTTCAGAGGTTTTTGCCGGATGCTTCGCAATGGCCAAGAAGGGAACCATCTACGGCTGTGGGAAAACCCTGGTCCGACTGGGGAAGCGGGGAGCTGGCGAATGTTGGGTTATTGCGATCGGAGTCACTGCTAAGACGGTCAGTGACTCTACACATTGGGTTCCCGGGGAGGGGAAAATCCAATAGTATGCGGTTCCCAGACCGCAGTAGTCCCGAGGATATGGGGTTAAACTGACCTGAACGGTCAGCCCGGGTGCCGGGAGGGTCACCGCGGGTATATACACATATATATATATATAGATAGATATATATGGATTCCCGGGGAGGGGCAATCCAGCAGCAATGCGGTTCCCAAACGGCAGTAATTCCCAGGATATGGGGACAGCTGACAAAAATGGTCAGCCCGGATGCTGGGAGGGTTCCCCTCCGGGAATGTGAATCTAGATACACTCCTACAGCAGGAGTTGGGCCAGCGTGGGTCAATGTGACAGCAGCATCTTAGGCAGGGCTGCTTCATGGGGATGCCAAGTCTATGGCAGTACCGGCCTATGGGAGAGGCCGCACCAGCAGCACCTTTGCTCAGGGCTGCTTCATGGGGATGCCAAGTCTATGGCAGTTCCGGCCTATGGGAGAGGCCGCACCAGCAGCACCTTAGACGGGGCTGCTTAGTGGGGTTGCCACGTTTATGGCAGTGTGGCCTATGGGAGAGGCCATGCCAGCAGCGCCTTGTAGCAGGCCTGCTTAATGTCTCCCTCATGTAAGAGGAGAGCATCTAATTAGTGTAATCTAATGCCGAGTCTGAGGGTATAGCCGTGGATCATGCCCAAGGGATGAAGGGCACGCGCATGAGGTCTATGCCTGGCAGCAAGGTTGCCATCCCAACACATATACAGTGAACACCGCTATCAGGGGGACATTAAAGCTGGCCGCCGAATCTTCTATTCAGGTAAGACCTTTTCATAGGCAAAACCTGGAGGATGAAGCACAAGCTATTGGAATGAGTAAGGCTTCATTGTTTCGGCGACAACACACCCCACGTCTTTATCGGCAGTGAGCGGTTCACTAAAGTTGGTGGCAGCATAAAAGCTGGCCAGAGATTCCACGCACTCTACCTGTGCTACTCTACAACTAAGGGACCACTTACAAATTGGTAAGATGTACACTTGGTTGTACAATACAAATGATTGAGACATTATCATCTACTTCAAGGAGTAAGCAGGTTGGAATTGGGCAGGCTCAGTATAATGGCCAGGATTGTCTTGCAAGACTGGCTCGGAAATTGGGTCAGAGTTGCCATTCACGGCAGACATAAAATGATGGCAGGCGTGGCCTGTTCATTATGAAAGATGTCTGATTAACAACTGATTTTATAGTGTATTTCCATTTACAGTGATCATGGGGGATATTTGAGGAGGCATTGCTATGATAAGGCAATATAACAGAATGATGACAAGAAAGCATTCAAAGAGAACTACTCAGAATTCAAAAACACTGGTTATGTATTGTCTCGATGATATTTTAACGCTGTATTTTGCTAACATCCACTGTTTAAATCTCAAACTATATTTGAGAAATTGGGCTCCTCTTTCCAGTTAAGATTAAGTTGTTATCAAATAGATTTGTTGGACATTGGGATTTACCTTTAGCTATTCAATTGGCTGTTGATGTCGGCCTGGGCAACAGATTGCAGTCAATAGACTCCTGTAACAGCCTTGTTGTTATAAAGCAGCCTTCTATTTCATTAAGACTAATTGGCAATATAATAGATGTGATTCAGCCGTGCAAGTGGGAAAACTGTCATTCTGCTAAATGCTAAACTGTAAAGTGCCATATAGGTCATTGTTAATACAACTTTGTTATTACCAGCTGAAGCTACCAAAGTCACAATGATGGACAAACAGTATTCATTATTGCTCCAGTAGTTTGTTTGGTAAATATTTAATTATATTGCAAAATGATGCTAATGGCCCTAAAATGGGAAATTGCAAATATCATCTTGAGTTTGGAGGTGGAGCATATTTGTATAACTTACCAAGTCTTCATTTATTGTCTTCTTAAGGGCAAGGCTGCTTTATCAAAGGGAGCTGAGGGAATGCTCTGTGTTCTGTTTCACAGAGACATGGCTCACCCCCAGCTCCCCAGACTCAGCAGTCCAGCCTGAGGGGTTCTCCATCCACCGCATGGACCGTACACTGGCATCGGGGAATGGAAGAGGAGGGGGCGTCTGCCTCATGGTCAACTCTGCGTGGTGCTCAGACGTGGCAGTCCTGTCCAACTCCTGCTCTCCACACCTCGAACATCTGGTGGTGAAGTGCCGTCCCTTCTACCTACCGAGGGAATTCACCTCCATCATCCTGGCCATGGTCTACATCCCACCCCAGGCAGACGTCCGTCTGGCACTGGAGGAGCTGCACGCCGTGGTCAACAAACACTAGACGTCTTACCCCAAGGCATTTACCACCATTGCTGGGAACTTCAATAAGGCAAACCTAAAGAAATCACTCCCCAACTTCCACCAACATGTCTCCTGCTGCACTAGATGACCAAACACCCTCAACCACTGCTACACCACCATCAAGAATGCCTATCGCTCTATCCCTCGTCCTCACTTCGGTAAATCCGACCATACCGCGGTGCTGCTTCTTCCTGCCTACAGGCAGCAATTAAAGAGCGCACTCCCAGAGGTGAGGACAGTACAGAGCTGGTCGGCGGGGGCAGAGGAACAACTACAAGACTGTTTGGAGTCTGTAGACTGGGCAATGGTCAAGGACTCGGCAATGGACTTGAATGAATACACCACAGTCGTTACAGACTTCATAAAGAAATGTGTGGAGGACTGTATCCCTACAAAAACCTTCCGAGTGTTTCCCAATCAGAAACCTAGGATGAACTGTGAGATCCGCACTCTTCTGAAGACCAGACACCGGGCATTCATGTCTGATGACACAGTGGTCTACAAGAAGTCCAGATACAACCTCGGTAAGGCCATCAAAAAGGCCAAAAGGGAGTTCTGCTCCAAGCTGGAGGATGAGACAGATGTTCGGCAGTTGTGGCGGGGACTGAATGCAATCACCTCTTACAAGGCGAAACCAGGAGGCAGTTAAGATGTCGGCGATACATCACTCCCTGATGAGCTCAATGCATTTTACGCACGCTTTGATAGGGAGAACACCCTATGTGCCTTCCCGAGCCCCCATTCGCTGTGATGGTATTTCAGTCTCAGTCACAGAGGCCGACGTCAGGAAATCCTTCAGAGGGGTGAACCCTCGAAAAGCGTCTGGACTTGATGGCATACCTGGTCGTGTCCTAAAAACCTGTGCGGACCAACTGGCTGGAGTTTTTACAGACATTTTCAACCTGTCACTTCTGAGGTCTGAGGTTCCCACCTGCTTCAAAAGGGCATCAATAATACCGGTGCCCAAGAAGAGCAAGGTGACGTGCCTCAATGACTATCGACCTGTGGCACTAATGCCTGTGGTGATGAAGTGCTTCGAGAGGTTGATCATGGCGCAAATCAACTCCTACCTCGACAAAAACCTGGACTCACTGCAGTTCGCTTACCGCCACAACAGATCAACGGTGGACGCGATCTCGCTGGCTCTCCACTCCGCTCTGGACCACTTGGACAACAAAAACTCATATGTCAGGCTGTTATTCATTCACTACAGCTTGGCATTTAACACAATCATCCCCTCCAAGCTGGTTACCAAACTCGCAGAACTGGGTCTCTGCGCATCCCTCTGCAATTGGATCCTCGACTTCCTCATTCGCAGACCACAGTCTGTTTGTATTGGTGGAAATGTGTCAGACTCGATAACAATCAGCACGGGAGCACCTCAGGGTTGCGTGCTCTGCCCCCTGCTGTACTCGCTCTATACTCATGACTGCGTAGCCGGTCATAGCACGAACTCCATCATCAAGTTCGCCGACGACACCACTGTTGTGGGACGTATCACTGATGGGGATGAGTCCGAGTATAGAAGAGAGATCGAGCGACTGTCCATATGGTGCCAGCGCAATAACCTGGCCCTCAACACCAGCAAAACCAAGGAACTGATTGTGGACTTTGGAAGGAGGAGGATGGGGACCCATAGTCCTGTTTATATCAACGGGTCGATGGTTGAAAGGGTCAAGAGCTTCAAATTCCTGGGTGTGCGCATCTGTGAAGATCTTTCCTGGTCCGGGAACACAGATGCAATTATGAAGAAAGCTCATCAGCGCCTCTACTTCCTGAGAAGATTACGGAGAGTTGGTCTGTCAAGGAGGACTCTTTCTAACTTCTACAGGTGCACAGTAGAGAGCTTGCTGACCGGTTGCATCGTGGCTTGTTTCGGCAATTTGAGTGCCCTGGAGAGGAAAAGACTACAAAACGTAGTAAACACTGCCCAGTCCATCATCGGCTCTAACCTTCCATCGAGGGGATTTATCGCAGTCGCTGCCTCAAAAAGGCTGGCAGCATCATCAAGGACCCACACCATCCTGGCCACACACTCATCTCCCTGCTACCTTCAGGTAGAAGGTACAGGAGCCTGAAGACTTCAACAACCCGGTTTAGGAATAGCTACTTCCCCACAACCATCAGGCTATTAAACTTGGCTCGGAACTCTGAACATTAATATCCCTCCATCTGTCATTTGCACTTTATTAATTTATTAATTCATGTGTGTATTTACATATATAATTGTAGTCAATGCCTTCTATGTTCTGTTGTGCTATGCAAAGAAAGATTTTCATTGTCCTGTCAGGGACACATGACAATAAACTCTTTTGACTTTGACTTGACTTTATTGGTATCAACTATCTATAGACCCTACGGGCATTGTATGGGTTAAAGAGTGATTGAGCGAATATGCATATCTGCATGCTCAACTTCATGTTGATACATTATGATGGTGGCATATGTTAGTCACATGGGTGCAATCAATTAAAGACTCCTGGAATGGTTACATAATCTCGTTTGCCGCAGGAGAATCATCAAGTATAGGTCAATGACAACACAGAATTGGTGTTGAATCACACCGTATTATAAAACTGGTTCAATGGAACACCAAATATAGATATGTTTGTTTTCATGCTTATGCACAGGTTGCAAAATATGTGGCATAACAGTGGCAAAAGATACATTCTCGCTACAAGGAGAAGGAAGGTCTTTTATGTCTTCCTCCATTTTGCTTCATCAATCGGGGCTTCAAATAAAGTCATTACGAGTCTGCTTTAGGTTCCTATTGTGTGATTGGCTTATGCACCTTTTTCCGATTTGTCAGGAATAATAAGGCAACCTTATATGGTTATTTTTAGACGTAACTTTGCTGGTTCAGCCTGAGGCTTGGGAAATCAGCCATTGCATGATAAAATCAAATTATGTTCTGCATTCGATAAACTGCCCTGCGGCTTGGGTTGTTACATCTTTCCTTCAATATGTTCAGAGTGCTTGGATAGCACCAAAAAGCAGGACTTTCCTTATCCGGGAGATGAAAAGAGTTTGTTAATGCTCATGTTACATTGAAAATGGTATAGATTACTGACGTTTGGAGTTCATGTTAAATGATCTTTTGTCAATAATTGAGTTGTATGGCCATTAACTGTGCCATCGTGCCTTCTCATTGAATTGGCTGTAGCAAACGAGACCCGCTCTGTCAGGTTCACCCTGGATATCAAGTTTGTAAGGATATCTTTAACACAAGGTCTCCCAGGACCAGTACAATGCCATATGGAATATTGACATTTGTGAACACTATTTCACCAGGGGGCTCCAGCTACATCCTTAATTTTGGCCCAGAGCTCATAAGGTAGTTATCCTTCTGGCGCTGGTTTAGCATGGCAGGTTCAGTCGCTACATCATTGCAATGGTACAGGGTGATTACATCTGTAAATAATAATATGTAACATTTTATGTTTATAAATACTTGAGCAGAGCAGAAGGGGTGTCAGGTCACAAAATAGTTACAGGCATGCCAGGGGACCTTTGGTAACGTAAGCACACATATATACAACAATACGTCGAGATCAAGAGCCTTTGAGGCTCTGAACTAGCAATGTTTGTTGGTCACAAAAAACTAAGAAGAACGTCTCTGTTCAGGCCACTCCAGATGATAAAATGGAGTTTGGTTTGTGTAGGAGTAGATACTGATTCCAGATCGCAGTCCACCAGAGCTGCTACAACATCAGCAGCAAGGGTATATACGTTCTGCTGGACAACATCCTTACAGCTGCAGCATGGTCCAACAAATGAATCTCCAAACATTTATAATAACCCATTGCTAGACCAGGGGTATTTGTCAACACTAGTTTACATTCTTGTTATATGAGAGATGTGATATTATTACTTCATTTAAACAGCATCAGCATGTTTTAAATCTATGTCATGACTGTATACATTATGAATGTTTTTTCCCTCATTTGTTAATGAAGCAGTTGTGGTTGTGTAGACTCGTTTCTCACGGCATGAAATCACAGAGCTTTGAAGTCTTCACGTAGTCACTCACGTGACTCCGAATTAAAATGGTAAGATTAAATGAGAACTTACCAGTTTGAAGTTTAATCTTTATTTAATGAGGAATTACAATGAGGGATTACATGCCCTCCGCTCCCGGCCCTCATAAATGTAGTTCTAGTCTTCTGCTATCTTTCTATTATACTTCAGTCACTATTACCTGTGATTTCACACCGCTGCTTTGAAGATTGACGCACGTGCGGCTGGACGGGGTTCTTCTTCGCGTAGTCCCTCTTCGTAACTCCTTATAAAAAAGATCAAACTTCAAACTGGTAAGTTCTCGTTTCATCTTACTATTTAATTTGCATTTTCTAATGCGCTGGACAGCTCCAACCACCAGGTTCAAAGCAGCATGGGGAATTGCTAGGAAATGCAAGCCACATTTGTTATGCAGATGTACTACCACAATGAACCCATAGACGTCACTGTCCACATCACCAATAACACAAGCAATGTGGTGAAGAAGATTCAGGTCAAGTCAAGTCGTCAAGTCAATTTATTTATTTATTTATTTATTTTAAAATTTATTTTTGTTAGAAGTAAGTACAGTAATGTGGTACCTAAGTACCTGACACATACACACATACACATTACCATTCTTGTACAACTTCTTATTTTTAATTTAATATAAAAGAGCAGTGATAGAAAAAGGAAAATAAAGAGTGTCGAGATAGATAGTCGAGTAGAAACAGATAGCGAGAGAGTCAAAAAGCAGAGATAAGAAGCTAAGGAGAGTGGAAAAAAAAGAGAAAATTGAAAGAAAATAAATTAGGAGAGATATACCTATTTAATATCTTTACCCATCCGTCACCCAGTCCTGAACTATTTAATTTCTAAGGTTATGTTATGTTGCACCATATGCTCGTAAGAAGTCGATAAAAGGAGACCAAGTATTTAAGAATTGGTCTACTTTGCCTAGTAGGAGGAATCTCATTTCTTCAAGATGTAGCATTTCCAACATATTTGAAATCCACATTTTGAACGTTGGTGTGGATGCGTTTTTCCAAAATTCAAGTATACTTTTTTTTGCTGTTATTAAACCATAATTAAAGAGAGCTTCTTGGAACATAGTTAATTCACGTCCCTCTTCCATTGATCCAAAGATAATCAGTTCTGTATTGGGGTTCCATTTTGTGTTGAATAGTTTTGTAAAAGTTCCGAAGATTTCATTACAAAATTTATGAAGTTTTGTACAGGAGACAAAGGAATGTGCTATAGTGGTATTTTAAGTTAGACATTTGTTACAAATGGGGGAAACATTTGGAAATATTTTATTCAATCTGGTTTTCGAGTAATATAATCTATGTAAAATGTTAAATTCAATTAGGTTATGCCTTACATTAAGTCAATTTTATTTCTATAGCACATTTAAAAACAACTCTCGTTGACCAAAGTGCTTTACATCAGTGCAGGTACTAACGTGCGACATACAATGGTACATAGATGAACAATATATACATAAATACATATACAGCGCTCCCTCAGAGGACCTCAAGAAAGGCTTGAGAGTAGAAATAGGTTTTAAGTCTACTTTTTAAGTCGATGGAGGGAAGAGGATGCAGTTCTGATGGGAAGGGGGATGCTGTTCCACAGTCTAGGAGCTGCAACTGCAAAAGTGCGGTCGATCGCCCCTGAGCTTATGCCTAGACCGCGGGATGGTCAGTTGGCCGATCTGAGGGACCTGGAGGTAGTGTGGTGGGTGAGCAGACTTTTAATGTAGGTGGGGGCAAGCCCATTAATTCTCTGTATACATAAAGAAGGAGCTTGAAATTGATTTGGAACCGCACAGGGAGCCAGTGGAGAGAGGCCAGGATCGGGGTGATGTGGTATCTTTTTCGGGTGCCCGTCAGGTGGGACAGGATGATTGGCTGATGCTTGTGATGCAAGACGCTTGTTTGTCAAATTTCAACGCAGAGTCAAATATCACACCAAGGTTTTTGACGTGAGGTTTGAGTAATGGGATAAGGCTTCCAAGGCTGCCTACTATCGTTTTGATTGCGTCAGAGGGGCCGAGTAGGATGACCTCAGACTTACTCTCGTTGAGATGGAGAAGTTCTGGGCCATCCCACACTTTATATCCTCGAGGCAGCGGGTAAGGTTCAGTAGATTTGATCGGTTTTGGGGCTTCAGGGGGAGATAGAGTTGTGTATCGTCTGCATAGCAATGGAAGGAAATGCTGTGCCTTTGAATTAATTGGCCTAAGGGGAGCATATACGGGGAGAAGAGAATGGGGCCAAGGGTGGAAACTTATGGAACGCCACAGCAGAGGCTAGCTGGGGAGGAGAAAGAGTTGCCTATGTTAGTAGAGAAACTTCTATCTTTGAGGTAGGAGATGAACCAGCTCAGGGCAGTGCCATCAATACCAACCCCGTACCGCAGACGGTCAATTAGGATGGTGTGGTCCACTGTATCAAATGCTGCGTTGAGGTCGAGAAGGAGCAGGATTGCACAGTCGCCGGAGTCAATGGTGAAAAGTAGGTTGTTATGTACCTTCAACAAGGCAGACTCTGTGCTGTGGGAGGCCCTGAAACCTGATTGGAAAGTTTCAAGGATGGTATTTTGGTGAAGGTAAGGCATGTTGACTTAAAATTATCTTTTCAAGGACTTTTGAAAGGAAAGGCAATTTGGAAATAGGTCTGCAGTTGCATGGCAAGGTGGGGTCTAGGTTAGGTTTTTTTCAGGTGGGGCTGGACCACCGCAGTGGGCTCATTTTCCCAGCTTGAACAATTGTTTCTTGTACTTTGTGATGTGGTATTGTTGATGTGGAAGTTGTGACACTGAGACTCCAACTTGCCTTTGGAGTGATGGATAACAGGGATCCAGTAAGTACATGGGTGAGTATAAGATCAGCATTAGGCCTGACCATGCTTGACCCAGCTCCTCTTGTCAAAGCCCCACGCTCTCCCCGCATTTACTGCCTGCAATCTTGTAGTAGCAAGTGATCTAGAGGCATGCAGTCCACAGTCGTATCACAACACACTCCAAGGAGTTATTTATACTGAACATCAAACAATAGTGCAGTTGATGGGGCTGCTGCCTCAGAGCTCCACCTACCCAAGTTCAATCCTGACCTTAGGTGCTGTGTGTGTGGAGTTTTCACATTCTCTCTGTGCCGCCTAGGTTTCTTCCAGGTGCTCTGTTTTTCCCTCTTATCCCAAAGATGTGCAGGTTTGTAGATTAGTTGGCCTCCGTAAAAATTGCTCCTAATGTTTGGGGAGCGAATGAGAAAGTGGGATGACATAGAACTGGTAGAATTGGTGATCGATGATTGGCATGAATTGAATGAGCTGACAGCCTAGTTCCAGGAAAGGTCAGAATCATTCCATTTGATCCTCCCCACCTTCCTATCCATTCCCTGCAGATTTGACCACTCGCCTGTACACTGGAGACAATTCACAGTGGCCGATTAACCTTCTAACCTGCTCGTCTTTAGATTGTGGATGGAAATCCAAACAATAGAGAGAATGGGCAAATTCTGCATATTTGAATTTCCCCATCAGGACAAGGAAGGGAGTTATTGAGCAAGGCAAGTCATTTAAATATAACTCCTGGGTTCTAGTTGATTTTGAAAGAAAGAATTCCCACCTCAGGGCCTCACGGGGAAAGCTTGGTCTTCATTTGCCCTCATTCCTGCATCACCCTGCAATGCTCATCCATGCCAGACACATTGGTTACAACTGGCAATACCTTGAAAATCACCTTCAGCAACTAATGTACAATGCAGTCGGGACTGCATCCATAACGCCCAATATCAGTGGCGAGGCAGAACAAGCAACCACAACTGTTTAACATGTTCAGTGTTACTGACTGGGGACCAGTTTTTAGCCAATAGAATCACCCATGAGTGGCCTCTTATGAACCCATTGCATAGACACAGGAGAGGCACTATCCTGGCCACAAACTCTTGTGTAGGCAGGAAGGTGGCTGGTTCTAATCTGACCATAATGAACCACAACCTCAAGCACAAAGTAGATGGTTGTTGGTGTTCAAGAAGGCAGGAAGGGGAGCTATAGTTGTGTAATGAATGTTGCTCTTCCTAGCACCTTTCATAAAATGAATAAAAATATTCTTGTTGATTTTATTAAGCTTGTCATCACATTGCCTCAACATTGTCAGGGCCAATCCCATTCTTGCCCCGAAGTTTCTGTCTGAGTCACCTTGCGCTAATTATAAACCATTTCTTTTTCAATTAATCTACATGATACTTTGTCACACCGGCAAGCAAACCTTTACACATGTCAGTAAATCACATTGTGTACTCTGCTCTGTTCTTCCAGTCAGAATGGAGGAATTAGAACATTAGCAGAATCTGAAGTGTGAACTGTGAGGAAGAGAAAACAAAGATGCAAGCAGAATGTTAGTAGGAGCGACAGAACAAGAGTGATTTCTGACATTTGATTAACTGTTCTGTGTGAGAAAGGGCATCACTTGTCACCGGGCTGTGAGTGTTACCTGTCACTTTCAGTGAATTACACTGTTTTTTTTTGTGTCCAATCAGTTGATCAAGTCACCCATGTAGTCTTCTATCAACTTGACAAATACACAAAGACAGTGACTGTCGAGAAACCAGGGTAAGTGGTGTGAAATGCAGCACTCACCACGGTGCTCAAAGGGTGTGTGTGTGTGTCTATTTTTGTGTGTGCATGTGTGTGCGTGTGTGTGCGTGCGCGTGCGTGTGTCTATTTTTGTGTGTGCGTGCGCGTGTGCGTGCGCGTGCGTGTCTGCGTGCGTGTGTGCGTGCCTGTGCGCGTGTGTGTGCGTGTGGGTGTGTGTATTTTTGTGTGCGTGTATGCGCGTGTGTGTGCGTGTGTGTGTGTGTACATATTTGTGTGTGTGTGCACAAGTATTTGTGTATGTGCTCTTGTGTGGGTGTGCACGCTGTATCCATATGTGTTTTGTGTGCATGAGTGTATTTGTGTGTTTGCAATCTTCTTCTTCTTGCGTATGGCGTGCACAGCCTAAAGTTGTCTGACAACTTGTTCTATTTGATCTTATTTAATTGTGCACGGCGAGTTGATTGCATTCGTTGGAACAGGTGAAGGTTGCAATCTCCCACCCCTGTGTTTGCAATAAAGAAACAGAATGCTGGAGAAACTAAACAGGTCAAGCAGCATCCGTGCAGAGGGAAATGGACAGACAACATTCTTTTGTCCATTCCTCTCCACCGATGATGACTGATGTGATGAGTTCCTCATGCACTTTTTTTTCTATTTAAAATGTCAGCATCTGTGTCTCCCTGTGTGTGTTTCCATGTATCTGTGACTACATGGGTGTGTAGGTGTGCCTGCATTTGCATGTGTGTGTCTTGGTGTGTGTGTTGGTGTCTGTGTGTGTGTGTGTGTGTGTGTGTGTTGGTGTCTGTGTGTGTGTGTGTGTGTGTGTGTTGGTGTCTATGTGTGTGTGTGTGTGTGTGTGTGTGTGTGTTGGTGTCTGTGTGTGTGTTGATGTGTGTGTGTGTGTGTGTGCGTGTTGGTGTGTGTGTTGGTGTGTGTGTGTTGGTGTCTGTGTGTGTGTTGGTGTGTGTGTGTGTGTGTTGGTGTGTGTGTGTGCGTGTGTGTGTTGGCATGTGTGTGTGTGTTGGTGTGTGTGTGTGTGTGTTGGTGTGTGTGTGTGTGCGTGTGCGTGTTGGTGTGTTTGTGTGTTGGCGTCTGTGTGTGTGTGGGTGGGTGTGTGTGTGTGTGTGTGTGTGTTGGTGTGTGTGTGTGTGTGTGTGTGTGTGTTGGCGTGTGTGTGTGTTGGCGTGTGTGTGTGTGTTGGTGTGTGTGTGTGTGTGTGTGTGTGTGTTGGTGTGTGTGTGTGTGTGTGTGTGTTGGTGTCTCTGTGTGTGATTGGGAGACCGCGTTTGATTAGGCATTTTGGTGCAATCAGCAACAGTAATGTCAGCAATGCCACATGTGACTTTCCAATTTGCACCACAGCATATTTCACATTTGTGCCTCGGGAAAATGGCAACCTATTTTTCAAGACAACTATCAGAATTCTATGTACAAGATCCTGGGAAACATGAACAGCCTCCTACATATCAGAAGCCCCTTCTTGAAGAGAGACACTGTTAATGAAATCCACCATTGCCTTCAAAGGTAGACAAAAGTGCTGGAGAAACTCAGTGGGTGCAGCAGCATCTATGGAGCGAAGGAAATAGGCAATGTTTCGGGCCGAAACCCTTCTTCAGACTGAAGGTGGCAGCACCACCTTTGGTGAATTGGGACCTGATGTTTTTGAGATCTTCTAAGCAGCCGTGATCACTGCCATCTCTGGAGATGTGAAATATCTTCAATGGGCATCTGAGGGGACTGGAAAATTGCTATCAACATCATGATCTTTGATCAACGTGGTCCCTGCAAATGGAAGAATAAGTGAGGTATCTTCAGCATGGTCTGCATTTCCAGCATTGAGACCTTTGCCACATGCAGCCAGCCACAATAGACAGACTCCAGTATTAGACACTCTATTCCAGGCTCTGTCATCTGAGGAGGTTAGAAGGCAGAATCAAATGTTCAATGCTGTGCTCAAAGCTTGCTTGCAGAAATGCAACATCCCCATGGACTTCTGCAAACTCTTGGCCGATTATTTCCTGACAGAGTGGGAATGTTTGGGATAGTATTGAGAACTTCAAGGCATTGCATTGCAGGTACAAAAGCAATCCCTGTGTGAACCGCAGCAGGAGCACCCACAAACCCTCGTTTGTGTGGTGGGTGCTCATGCTGAGGTTCACACAGGCCTCCTCAGCTCAGCATTTGTTGTAGAGTCTGCAGGATCCAGATCAGCCTTGTCCGTCACCTCAGAATGCAAGAAAACCAGAGGAGAAACAAATTACCTTCGGTGCTAAGGGGCTGTCTAAGGAGGAGGAGAATATATAATTCTTTAGACTCAAACATTTGAAAAATAAATCAAGACAGGGTGATTACATTCATGAAAAGAGTGAAAATTGAAATAGCTAGTTTGGTTTCACCAGATAATGGAAGGGCAGTTATCAATGGATCTGTTGCTGTTAAATGTATTAGATAGTTGGCAGTTATTTGTGCATCCATGCAAGTGTTACTGGATGAGAAATCTGCATGTGTGTTATCTGTGTGTGCATGTGTGTGTCTGTGCACATGCATGTATGTGTATGCACACATGTTTGTATGTGTGCATGTGTGTGTGTCTGAGCACGTGCATGCATGTGTGTGCGTATGCATATGTGTTTGAGTGCACGCATGTGTGTGTGCCTGTGCATATGCGTGCATGTGTGTGTGTGCGAATGCATGGGTTATTGATTGGGGAGTTCTTCTTGCGTATGGCGTGCACAGCCTAAAGTTGTTGGACAACTTGTTCTATTTGATCTATTGTGCACTTGTTGATTGCATTTGTCGAAACGGGGCAGACCACGTGACGGTTGCAATCTCCCACCCCATTGATAGGGGACAATCAGGCATGATCACAATGAATGGCGGTGCTGGCTTGAAGAGCTGAATGGCCTCCTCCTGCACCTATTTTCTATGTGTGTGCATGTGTGTGCGTGCATGTGTGTGTGCATGCATGTGTGTGTGCATGTATACAGCTCTGGTCGCCTAACTGTAGGAAGGATGTCATTGCAGTGAAAAGCTGCAAAAAGATTTCCAAGGATTTACAGGTGCAGGCAAGAGGGTCTATTTTGGTTAAGCGATTCGGTCGGCATGGATGAGTTGAGCCAAAGTGCCTGTTCCATGCTGTATCGTTCTATAACTACGACATCTCATAAAGAAATGGAGAGAAAATTGAAGCGTCATTCTTAGTGGTTGCTTACTGGGATGCATGTGGAATGTATTGCAAGTCTGTTTTCTCAGCCAGTGAATGGTGCCCTACACAGTAAATTAAATCAATACATTCCAAAATAAGAACTGGAAATTGCATTGCTGGAAAATAGTATTGAGCAGGAGTCTAAATGCACAAGATGATCACATCACATCCCAATTAATTATGAAAATGGATTTTAAACATGTTACCATTGTAAAATGGACTTGATTTTATGTGTATATTTCCAGTGACACTGTGGCTGCCAACTCAAACTTCACCAAAGTTTACAGCCTCACCCAGGGTCTGGCGAACAATTGGAAGAAACGTGGCCTGGAGCTGGATGGAAAACTCAAACATGAGGACACTAACTTGGCTTCGAGCACCATGTACGTGACATGACTGGCAACCTACGTAACATAGATACATAAAGAAACATAGAAACCCAGAAAATTGGTGCAGGAGGAGGCCATTCGGCCCTTCGAGCCAGCACCAATATTCATTGTGATCATGGCTGATCGTCCCCTATCAATAACCTGTGCCTGCCTTCTCCCCATATCCCTTAACTCTTATAAATCCATCCAGTGACTTGGTCTCCACTGCCCTCTGTTCACAACTCTCTGGGTAAAAACGTTTTTTCTCACCTCAGCCTTAAATGACCTCCCCTTTATTCTAAGACTGTGGCCCCTGGTTCTGGACTCACCCCACATTGGGAACATTTTTCCTGCATCTAGCTTGTCCAGTCCTTTTATAATTTTACGTGTTTCTATAATTTCTCATCCTTCGAAATTCCAGTGAATACAAGCCTAGTCATTTCAATTTTTCCTCATATGACAGTCCCGCCATCCCAGGGATCAATCTCATGAACCTACGCTGCACTGCCTCAATCACAAGGATGTCCTTCCTCAAATTAGGAGACCAAAACTGTACACAACACTCCAGATGTGGTCTCACCAGAGCCGTATACAACTCCAGAAGAACCTCTTTACTCCTATACTGAAATCCTCTTGTTATGAACGCCAACATTCCATTAGCTTTCTTCACTGCCTGCTGTACCTGCATGCCATCTTTCAGTGACTGGTGTACAAGGATGCCCAGGTCTCACTGTACCTCCCCCTTACCTAACCTAACCCCATTGAAATAAAAAATTTCCCCCTTGTTTTTGCCGCCAAAATGGATAACCTCACATTTATCTACAGTATATTATACTGCATCTGCCACACATCTGCCCACTCACTCAACCTTTCACCCTGCAACCTACTAACCTCCTCTTCACAGTTCACACTGTCACCCAGCTTAGTGTCATTTGCAAACTTGCTAGCGTTGTTCCTAATTCCCTCTTCCAAATCATTAATATAGATAGTAAACAGTTGCGGCCCCAACACCGAGCCTTGCGGCACTCCACTCGCCACTGCCTGCCATTCTGAAAAGAACCCATTCACTCCTACTCTTTGCTTCCGGTCTGCCAACCAAATTTCTATCCATGTCAACACCCTACCCCCAATACCATGTGCACTAATTTTAGTCACCAGTCTCCCGTGCGGGACCTTATCAAAGGCTTTCAGAAAGTCTAGATACACTACTTCCACTGGCACCCCTTCATCCATTTTACTTGTCACATCCTCAAAAAATTCCAGAAGATTAGTCAAGCATGATTTCCCTTTCATAAATCCATGTTGACTTGGACTAATCCTTTTACTGCTATCCAAATGCCCCATTATTACCTCTTTAATAATTGACTCCAGGATCTTTCCCACTACCGAAGTCATGCTAACTGGTCTGTAATCCCCGTTTTCTCTCTCGCTCCTTTCTTGAAAAGTGGGATAACATTAGCTATCCTCCAATCCTTGGGAACTTATCCTGAATCTATTGAACATTGGAAATTGATCACCAATGCATCCACTATTTCTAGAGCCACCTCCCTGAGGACCCTGGGATGCAGACCATCAGGTCCAGGGGATTTATCATCCTTCAGTCCCATTAGCCTACCCAATTCTATTTCTTGCCCAATGAAATTTATTTCAGTTCCTCCTTAGATCCTCTTCCTCCAGTACATCTGGAAGATTGTTTGTGTCTTCCTTAGTGAAGACAGACCCGAAGTACCTATTCAACTCTTCTGCCATTTCTTTGTTGCCCTTAATAATTTCACCTGTGTCTGCCTTCAAGGGACCCACATTTGACTTTGTTACTCTTTTTCCCTTAACAGATCTAAAGAAGCTTTTACTGTTCTTCTTTATATTCCCGGCCAGCTTCCCTTCGTACTTCATCTTTTCAGCCCGTATTCCCCTTTTTGTTTCCTTCTGTGGTCCTATGAAAGTTTCCCAATCCTCAGGCTTCCGGCTACACGGTTGTCTCCTACTCCCTTTATAACCATATAACCATATAACAATTACAGCACGGAAACAGGCCTTCTCGGCCCTTCCAGTCCGTGCCGAACATTTATTTTCCCCTAGTCCCACCTACCTGCACTCAGACCATACCCCTCCATTCCCTTCCCGTCCATATACCTATCCACTTTACTTTTAAATGTTAAAATGGATCCTGCCTCCACCACTTCTGCTGGAAGATCATTCCACACAGCCACCACTCTCTGAGTAAAGAAGTTCCCCCTCATGTTACCCCTAAACTTCTGTCCCTTAATTCTCATGTCATGCCCTCTTGTTTGAATCTTCCCTACCCTCAATGGGAAAAGCTTATCCACGTCAACTGTCTATCCCTTTCATCATTTTAAAGACCTCAATCAAGTCCCCCCTTGACCTTCTGCGCTCCAAAGAATAAAGACCATTTACCCTTCTTGATCACAATGTTCACCATCTTTGCCACACCCAGTCAGCCCTCTCCTCTCCTGAGGCATTATATTCTCTCTTCTTCTGTGTTAAGAGAAAATATGCTTTATATCAGATATTGAAAAGTGATAAATAATTGCAGTGCAATAAAGTGTACAACGACAGGTAGAATCACAGGGAATAATCATTCATCCCGAACTGTGTTCTGCCTGTTTAAAGTTGTGTGATCTTTTATACCTGTGCTGCTGTGTTTTTATCCTTCTGGGCTCAAACCAGAACTGGACAAAGAGGTCCTTGGAACGCTTGTCTCCTCCCTCATGAGGGTGAGAGTGACCCTTTCTCGGGGTGGGTAAGTAAACTCACTTTACATGGTATTCCTACCATGTGGCTCAGAGCTTTAATTCTCTGACTAACGTTGCTTGTGATTAACATTCATGGAAACTCTTAACAGCTTCATTAAAAATAGAAATGTTATTTTAACAATCAGGTGTTTGATTCCTGAATTAGAACTCAGTCATCTCTGGGTGTAATCTTAGAACAGATTCCTGACAGTAAGCACCTTCTGCCACACTGTGTGGAAGGAATCCTTTCCAAAATTGGGAGCAGACATACCACTGGCAATTTTTATCAATGTATCTAGATGGTTTAACGACTTCCAAGCATTTTGAGTGGGATGCCTCTGTTTACTGTTTGTCAATACAAATTAAAAGAAATTGGTTTGCACATTTTTTCTTACTCCAACATTCAGCCACTTTTTGCTAAAGGTACTGGGCCGAGTTAATTTACTCCTCAACGCTTGGCTTACAAAATCAATACTTTCATGTAAACTTGATGAAGTACAGTCCAGCGATCCATTCAACCACAGAGGCAATCTCCATAATTCCCACAAATCTCCCAGTAGTGGCCAGTGAGCAGTAATTAGAATTTCCCCTGCATATTACAGTTATATCATCTTGTACAGCTATCCCTCAAATATTAAGAATAGGCAGTGCTTTTGTTATGATTTAATTAAGTCAGCTCTTCACTTGAGGTACTCTCTTTACCAGCGAGGATCTAACTCGGCATTTAGGAGAAATCTTTCCTATTGGTAAAAATCTAGAAATGTAGAAGTCATTATCACACGAGAATCACCCGGTTGTGGGAAAAGCAAGGAGAAGCTAGTAGAGGTTGGGGATATTGATATGGCAAAATGAAGTTAAATTGGTGGAAGTTCGAGTGAAACATAAATTTGATTGATAAATTGTCCAAAATCTGCCTCAAACTTGGATAAATGCTCTCTTATTTGTCCTTAATAAGTCTGGAAGAATTGTGGATATTAATATAGACATGGTTCATAGCCAATTTTATGATCCAAGTCCTACCTGTACAAAGGGCAGTCTGGGAACAACTACCAATTGTGGGATGGTTCATTAACACACAGCTTATTATTGCCTCTGACTGCAGCACATTGTGTAATGCTGAATGAATCTACTTTAATTTAAGATACACAAAATAATTGTAAACTTGTTTACAAATGCTTTCCGTGAAGCACAATAACGAAACAAGACGAGTTCCTCAAGTGCAGAGCACATGGGGTGGTTGGACAGAAGAGTCTGAATCCATGTGATGTTGATGAAATAACTGAGAGCATTGAGCAGTAACCATAAGGTGCCATATAAAACCAAAACACAAAGTATTGGAGGAAGTTAAGTCTCAAAAAGAGTCCTGACCCAAAACGTCGTCTGCCCATTCCCGCTACTGATGCTGCATGACCTTTTGAGTTTCCTCCAGCATTTTGTGTTTTACTCAAGATTCCAGAATCTGCAGTTTCTTGTGACATTAAATGAAAGGTAAATGACAAAAGGTTCAGAGCCAAGATAGAGAGAGTACAGAGGAGATTTACTAGAATGTTGCCTGGGTTCCAGCAACTAAGTTACAGAGAAAGGTTGAACAAGTTAGATCTTTATTCTTTGGAGCGCAGAAGGTTAAGGGGGGAATTGATTGAGGGCTTTAAAATGATGAAAGGGATAGACAGAGTTGACGTGGATAAGCTTTTCCCATTGAGGGTAGGAAAGATTCAAACAAGAGGGCATGACATGAGAATTGAGGGACAGAAGTTTAGGGGTAACATGAGGGGGAACTTCTTTACTCAGAGAGTGGTGGCTGTGTGGAATGATCTTCCTGCAGAAGTGGTGGAGGCAGGATCGATTTTAACATTTAAAAGTAAAGTGGATAGGTATATGGACGGGAAGGGAATGGAGGGGTATGGTCTGAGTGCAGGTAGATGGGACTAGGGGAAAATAAATGGTCGGCACGGACTGGAAGGGCCGAGAAGGCCTGTTTCCATGCTGTAATTGTTATATGGTTATATGGTTATAAGCTGAGGAGAGATGTCTTCTATACAGTGAGTTATTCTTATCTGGAAGACATTTCTTTCAAGGATGGGGAGGAACATTCACACATCATTCAAATAGGTAGTCCAACTCTGAACTGGCATGAGTCGATGGTTGTCCATCCATGCTGTATCATTCTCTAATACTATGTATTTTAATTATCAATCATATTTTTGATTTGCATGTAATCTATATCAATGATATGGATGAGAACGTACATGGCATGATTAGTAGATTGCAGATGACATTGAAGTGTGTAGAATTGCAGATATCGAAGATGGTTTTCAAATATTGCAGCAGGACCTTAATCGGTTGGGCAGGTAGGCTGAGGAGTGGTTACTGGAGTTTAATCATACTGGGGAAATGTTGCTTGACTAATCTTCTGGAATTTTTTGAGGATGTAACAAGTAGAATGGATAAGGGAGAGCCAGTGGATGTGGTGTATCTGGATTTTCAAAAAGCCTTTGACAAGGACCCACACAAGAGATTAGGGTGCAAAATTGGAACACATGGTATTGTGGGTAGGGTATTGACATGGATAGAGAACTGGTTGGCAGACCCTAGGAAGCAAAGAATAGGAATTAACGGGTCCTTTTCAGAATGACAGGCAGTGACTAGTGAGGTGCCGCAAGGCTCGGTGCTGGTACCCCAGTTATTTACAATATATATTAATGATTTAGACGAGGAAATTAAATGTAAAATCTCCAAGTTTGTGGATGATACAAAGCTGGGTGGCAATGTGAGCTGCGAGCAGGATGCTATGAGGCTGCAGGATGACATGGACAGGTTGAGTGAGTGGGCAGATGTATGGCAGATGCAGTATAATGGTAAGATTAAATGAGAATTTACCAGTTAGAAGTTTGATCTTGATTTTATGAGGAGTTACGTTGGTGATTACGTGCAGAAGACCTGCCAGGCCGCATGCGCACCAATCTTCAAAGCAACGGTATGAAATCACAAATAACAACACCGAAGCGACATAGTAAGATGTGTGCCTTGAGAACTACCAGATAATCCTTTATGGGAGAGGGTTGGGCGTGGCGGGCACGTAATCACCAACGTAACTCCTCATAAAATCAAGATCAAACTTCAAACTGGTAAGTTCTCATTTAATCTTACTATTTTACTTTGGAGTCACGTGAGTGATTCCGTGAAGAGTTCAAAGCTTTGTGATTTCATGCCACAGATTACAAATCTCGACATCCCAATGCAGTGATTGACTCGAATGAGAAATTAATGCATTAGTAGTAACATTGCATTTAATGCAGTAATGAAGTTTATTTAAAAAATACAAACAAACAACAGTACCCCTCTATCCTACGGCTCTTTAAACAGAACTTAAAATAGCATTGGCAAGCAGCACTGCGTCGGCAATTGGCCGATGATAGAAATTCTGAAACATCAGCTCATTTGCCCATCCGGCGGCCGCCAAAATATGGTTAATGGGCACGTCCCTCGCCTTGGTCGCCGACGTAGTTGCTGCCCTAGTAGAATGAGATGTAAACACACTAAATGATTCGCTGACATTGATGCTGACCTGGTGGAATAAGATGTACAATCGTCAGTGTTAATACCTGTATAACCCAGAACCTGCTGCAGCCACCTTGAAATAGTCTGAACCGACCTTCCTTTGTGTAGTTATTTGTTGACTAATAAACAATGCTGATTCCATACTTCTTAGGATTCTGGTGGCCTTGATAACATAGACGTGAGACCGTGGGGTATCCAAAATGATCTTAAATCATGCCACCCCTAGTCTACTCTGCTTGTGTAGACCAGAATGTAAAATGTAATGGCACCTGCAGCCAATTCCATCCTATCTAGCCACAGCATTTGCAATGTTTGCCGTCGTTGTGCTGATATTAGTGTCATAACTAAGGATGTAGCTGGAACCCCTTGGTGAAGTAATGTTCGCACATTTACAATAACTAAATGCATAATCTTGTAGTGGGAGAACATGTGTCAAGATCTTTTAACAACTCAATGTCCGGGTTGAACACGACAGCGTAGTTCCCTTATGTTGCAGCTGTAGTGTCTCTATAACTGAATTATTGTCAAATACCATTTAAAATTAACTGGAAAACATCAGTAATCTGTACCGTATTAAATGTAACAATAACACTTAATTAAAAACACTTCTGATCCCCACAATAGAAATGTACTGCTTTTTTGGGTGCTATCCCTGCACACTGCAGTGAGCACCTTCATGGCTTGATGTGACACCCTGAGGCATAAGTCAATCCATTCAAAATGTGTAAGTCAATAATTGTTTTACTGTGCAAAGGCCGGTCTCCTGAACCACAGTTTGAAACAGCAAGTTCTTGTTTTTTGGCATATCCGTATACCGTTGTGCCATAATGCCTGATGAAGCAGGCAACATGGACGCTTGGCCAGTCCGACAGTACGAACCCAAGCGAGGTCTTGCTGACTGTTTTAAGACCCGGCTAATGAGGCAAAAATGAGGAAGACATAAAAGACCATTCCTCCTGTGGAAGCGAGAATGTATTTCTCCGCACTGTTGTGCCACATATTTTTGCAATCAGTGAATAAACATGCACCAACATGTCGATATTCGATGTAGTATTGAACCATACTTTCATCATACTTTGAGATCCAACACTTATTCTGTCTTATCATCGATCTGAACTGGATGATACACCAGTGGCAAAGGAGATTTATTACAGATTTTACTTGAGTACCATGTAACTAACATTTGCCACCATCGTAGAGCAGCAACTTGAATTTGAGCATGTAGAATGTGTATATTTGCTCAATAGCCCCTTACCCATGGGGTGCATCTAGTATATATTTAGTTGATGCCAACTATTGAAGAATTGGTAACTCATGCAATCTCCAATACCTCCAAGTAGGTGATGGTATTCGGAAGTTCTCATCTTGGGGTCCCAAGCATTAGTTTGTAATAACTGAATTCGATCGACCATACTACTACAGCGAGTTTCAAGTTCAATGAATTGTTGTCATGTTGAGCAATGCTGAATACTGTTACTTCATCATTGTGGCTGAGGTAGCTTCAGCTGACAATAGCATAAGGTTGTTAACAATGGTCTAATTGCTACTTACACAATATCAGTTCGTTGATTTGCTCGGCTGACAGCTGCGTTATTGCCCACTACTCTTGATGAAAATAAACTCAGTTTTGTAACAGATTGCTATAACTCCAATCTCTTGCCACAAGGCGGAGTCAAGGCTAATAATAATTAAAGGTAAATCCCAATGACCAACGAACAGTTTATCCCATACTGCAAAGCTTTACTGTTATAGTACAGTTATATTGTCTTTGATAACCTCTGTAATGGGATTTGCATAGCATGGATCTCTGACCCTATGAATCTGTTGTAGTCAGGAAAATAAGATTTCATATTCGGAAAGTTCATATGCCCGACACTCTCCATTCTTCACAAATAACGTGCCACTCATGCCTTATTCCATGGGTGGTTTGCATGAGAACCTTTGCCCAATTTCCGAACCTTAATTAAAAAAATAAACCCTGGCCATAATCCAAACTTGCTTGGTTCGATTTAGCTCTTAGGGCGGGATGTAAGATTGCAACCTTCACGTGGTTCGCCCTGTTTCGACTAATGCAATCAACTCGACGTGCACAAACGGAAGATCAAATAGAACAAATTGTCCAACAACTTTAGGTTGTGCATGCCACGCGCAAGAAGAAGAAGAAGCTCTTATGGTGAAAGGAATCAAGGGATATGGGGAAAATGCAGGACCGTGGTACTGATCAGCCATGATCATATTGGTGGTACTGGTTCAAAGGGCCAAATAGCCTACTCCTGCACCTTTTTTTATGTTTCTATGCTTCTAGTACAGATAAGTGCAAAGTGTTGGGGCATGTTGGCCTGAATGGGTATCTTGGGCCGAAGGGCCTGTTTCCACACTGTATGACTGTGACTCGATGACTCTGTGGATGGAGAATACAAGTTGATGACCATTGCAGCATTTGAAGATCGCGAGTCAAAAGTGTTTAATCGCCATATGTTCTGACAAAGAACAATGAATTATGAGCATCAACCAGTAATACTTTAGCAACATATAGAGAGGTTATTAAGTACACAATCTATATACAGGTGATAACACTTAGCCTTTTGTTTCTGGAGTTTCTGGATACAGGTGAATTGTTGTCAGCCTGTCCTCTGCAATAATTCTTCAACCCAAATGAAACTTTCACCAAGTGCTGAGCTTTACCCCCTCAATCCTTAGATACTCAATGCCCATCTACTCTTTTACAGAATCCAGTGGTCAAATATGTCACTGCCAATAAAATTACCTTTTTCGCTCCAGCCCGATCAGCACTCTCTTGTAACAATAAAGCGGATAAGTTGTTGATGTCATCAGTAAGTCGCTACATGTAGAAGCTGCGACACCACTGTTGCTTTTCCTGTAGCAACATTCATCTGATCCTTTCCAATTCTTCCTACAGCAGCTCCCATCTCAAGAACAATTTCTCATGGCCCCTTCTCCCCTCCAACCTAATGGCCAGACATCTGGTCTTGCTGGTCATTGTTTGCAACCTTCCTAAATAACATACAGGCAACTTTATTTTTAATCCTTAAATAATAGCAGTAAATCCTGGCCAGGAACATAGTGTCTTGCAGCACCTGTAGAAAGAGAAACAGACTTCACAGACAATCTGTGTCTGTTCAATTTCCACAGGAAAGTGTCTGCCTGCTGTGTGTTTCAACATTTCGGCTTTTATTTCACATTTTTAGTGTCTGCAGTTTGTTCAATGTCTTTAACCCTTAACTTTATTTAGTCCAGCTTCATTTATGCCTCATAGGTATAATTGTACAACTATTCACAATCTAGGCACCCACCGCTCTGTGGGTAAACACTTACAAGGCCAAAACACCTGAAAGGCTTGGATAGAGAGGATGTGGAGTAAATGTTTCCACTAGTGGGTGAGTCTAGGACTAGAGGTCATAGCCGCAAAATTAAAGGACGTTCTTTTTGGAAGGAGATGAGGAGACATGTCTTTAGTCAGAGGGTGGTGAATCTGTGTAATTGGTTGCTGCAGAAGGCTGTAGAGGCAAAGTCAGTCGATTTTTTATAAGGAAGAGTTAGATAGATTTTTGATTAGTACGGGTGTCATAGGTTATGGGGAGAAGGCAGGAGAATGGGGTTAGGAGGGAGAGATAGATCAGCTATGATTGAATGGTGAAGTTGACTTGATTTTTTTTTAATTCAAAAAATGTATTCAATTATTTAAAAAAAATTACATTACAATAAAACAAACCAGATCCCACCATCATAATACAATACAAACAAATATCCTTAATAAACTACTGTACAATGATCTCACACTCCTTGTCAATGATGCATTCTACACCCTGCGGATCCCAGCGGTCCCGGAACTCCTCCAGGGTGCCCGTCGATAGGGCGTATTCCCTTTCTACCCCCAAAGGGGCACGGATGTAACCCCGGAAAAGGGGCAGGCAGCCGCCTCGGGTAAAGCCCTCTTCCGCCTGGCTCCGTGACTCGCGGATGGCCAGCTTGGCCAGGCCCAGGGGCAACCCAACCAGGACATATTCAGCCCGACCCTCTCCCCTACGCACAGCACGGGTGTCCAGAGATGAGGATGGTGGGTGAGGAATGTAGCCAGAAGGCAAGCAGCAGCCCCTGTAGGTATTCAAACAGTGGCTGCAGCCTCACACACTCCATATACACGTGGTACACAGGCTCTTCCAGCCTGCAACAGTGGCAGGCAGCTGGTGCGTCTGTGAACCGCGAGAGAAACAGGCTGCAGGGAACACCCCGGTGCCAAACCCTCCACCCCAGGTCCCCAACGTAGAGGGGGAGTGAAGTAGACTTGATGGGCTGAATGGCCTAATTCTACACCTATCGCATGACCTTATTCCCTTTATCATGTATCTGTACCCTGTGGAAGGCTCCATTCTAATCATGTATTGTCTTTCTGCTGTCTGATTAGCACACAACAAAAGCTTTTCACTGTACCTTGGTACACGTGACAATAAACTGAACTAAACTAAACTAAAATGAACTAAAAGATTTGCTTCCTGGGGAAAAAGGTCCTGAGTGTCTTGTATATAAGATTATGAGGGCCTAGGTGGTGTAGACAGGCAGAACCTTTTTTCCAGGGTGGAAATGTCAAGGACTTGAACGGAAAGCAGTAAGGTTAGAGTGGCAAAGTTTAAAGGAGATGCATGGGGTACGTTTTTTACAAGGAGAGTAGTGGGTGCCTGGAAGCCACTGCCAGGGGTGGTGGTGGAGGCAGATACGATAATGGCTTTTAAGAGGCTTTTAGCTGGGCGCACGTGTATGGAGGGAATACATAGGTACATAGAAAATAGGTGCAGGAGTAGGCCATTCGGCCCCTTAAGCTAGCACTGCCAATCAATGTGATCATGGCTTCCCGCCTTCTCCTCATATCCCTTCTCCTCATAGCCCTTTTTCCTCTTCTCCATTCTAAATGGCCTTCCGCTCATTCTTAAACTGTGGCCCCTGGTTCTGGACTCCCCCAACATCGGGAACATGTTTCCTGCCTGTAGTGTGTCCAATTGCTTAACAATTTTATATGTTTCTGTAAGATCCCCTTTCATCTTTCTAAATTCCAGTGTATACAAGCCCAGTTGTTCCATTCTTTCATCATATGACAGTCCCGCCGTCCCAGGAATTAACCTCGTGAACCTACGCAGCACTGCCCCAATAGCAAGGATGAAAGGATATGATCACGTGCAGGCAGAGGAGATTAGTTTAATGTCATCAGATTCGGCTTGGACATTGTGGGCCAAAGGGCCTGTCGCTGACCTGTACTGTTCAATGTTGTATGTTCGAAGAGTCCTTTATTCAATACAACATATTTTCTGATTAGTGTCACATCTGAACTCCGTTTCTGCTGCATGTCAGTGAAGTGGCAGTGGAGATGCCTTTTTTCCTGAAGCATCCCAAGGCCTGTGAGGGTAAATAGTGATCACGTATTATTTTAACCTAGAAAGTCCAGATTCCAACCACACAATTCAAGTTTCACTGCTGATCCGACAACTGGTTTTCGGGCTGATCACAGACCCAGTTCCAGTGGAAAGATGAAAAGCAGATTCCAAGATACAAATATATTCAAATTAATCACATCTGAGAATAAAAATTCAAATGGATTTAAATTTGGAAACTCATCTGAAATTCCACCAGAGAACACCAGCAATAACACAATGTTTTGGCTCATGGAATTGTTTGTGAAATTGATCGCAAGATAAAAAAGATCAGTTGTTAATGTGCTGTCAAAACATATTTATGAAGCTAACATCTTCTAACATTAATTTATCCCAAATGTTCTTAGAATTGGAAGAAGTTGCAAAACAGTGCGTGCCTGTTATAAATGTCCAATTTTATTAACATTTTCTACATAATACTCCTGTTTTTGCAGTAGCACGCTAATTTCATAGCCTTCATTGCTTTTTTCTACCTGGGATTTATATCTGGGAATGAGAGGTGGATATCTTCCATGAGATCAGAAACCAGAAGGTTTGATACCTATATCGAACATCGACTGGGATTATCGCATGATTCTTGAAATATATCTTTGCTGCAAATTAGATTTCCTTGAACAGAATGCTGATAGTTTTTAAACCTCAGACCTAAGCAGGAATCGCACAGAACTTGAGGGCATTTCAGCAGGCAAATTACAGGGTATTAAAGCTTTAATGAAATACTTTAATAGATATACCGATTAGAATGTGCCACGTGACTACCATGTCAACATTCAAAATAATCACTTATATCATGGCTAGTCAACTATGTTCAAGGTTGTGTTTTAATATTGCAGGGCATTTAATTAAAAATCCAACTTTTCAGTCAGTTTGGAAATATTGGCAATTTAATAATGGCTCCACCAAAACCCAGATAAAGTACATGCACCACTTTGCTTTTCACACCTCTCATTCTCAGACAGGTTGAAGAGTGATTCTTATTCTTGTTCTGGCTGACAAACTCTCCCTTATCATGATGGCAATATACTTTAATTTTTCCTTTCTTGTAGACCAGGCACCAAAGACAACTGTCTAATGATCACGTGATCATTACTTTATGCAAGTACGTAAGGACGTGCTTTGCATAGAATTGTGAAAATTGCTGATGATCAGGGCCAGCCTTAAGCTGATTGGACCAATTGCTCCCAATTGGGCCCCGCGCCTAAGGGGTGCCCGCACTAATGTTCCGTACTTCGTACGGAAATACGAATTTGCTTTGTTAAATAATAATTTTTTTAAAAACATTCGCCATCCGGATTAAAAAAAACGAACATGGATAACAACCGTTGCTCAGCAATCAGACACAAATGATTTGTTAACTACTACTGTTAGCACTTGTTAACAGCCAGTAGGGAACAAGTAGTTATACAATGTGTCATCAATGCATCGATCCACATTCCTCAGTAAATGTAATTGTGTTTTGAACAAGTATTAATGACGCCGCTTGCCTTTGAATAAAATTCACGTGACGTCATTAATACTTGTTCAAAACATAATTACATTTACTGAGTAATGTAGATCAATGCATTGATGACACATTGAGAATTTCTTAATACTCACCATCATGATTGACGGCTCCGGACCGCAAGAAGGGGCTTCTTCTTGGTGTGCAGGTTAGACATTCACCTTCCGACCCACGTTGTGTCTCTTTGTCTTTTGCTCTCCCCCTCCCTCTCTCTCTTTCTCAAGCTCTCTCTCTCCCGCTCCCCATCTCGTCTCTCTCTAGCTCTCTCACTCCCTCTCTCTCACCCTGTCGCCTCGGCATTCCCGGAATCATTGACGTTTTGCGGTAGACAAAAATGCTTTAGAAACTCAGCAGCCTTGCCCGCTGAATTCCTCCAGCACTCTGTGCTTTTTGTTTGGCTCTGAAGCTGAAGGTGGCCCAGCGGGATGGGCATGGGCTCTGGGGAGAGGGTTGCATTTCTGGTCGAGACCCTTCTTCAGACAATCACAAGTACTCTCACCAATGAGAGTTCAGTTCAGTCTGAAGAAGGGTCTTCTCTCCAGAGTCACTGCGCTGCCTGTCCTGCTGAGTTACTCCAGCTTTATGTCCATCTTCAGTTTCAGAGAAATAAAATGTCTCATGGGGGGCTTATAGCATCTACCTACCCCACCCCCCCCCCCCCCCCCCCCTTCCCAACCTCAGCCTCCCGGACCTTAGCGTACCCCTAGTTCCTAAAACCCATGTCCATCACTGTTCATGTTGCGCTTATAATGCAGAACGGGTTTGAAGTGATTGTGTGAAACAAAAAGATAAAGAGCTGGTTTCAGTCCAACAGCAGCCTGAAGCACTTCAGCCTCTTAGCCCCGTGACCAGCTGTTTCAAGTTGTGTACTGCTGTTGGACTGAAACCAGCTATTTATCGTTTTGTTTCACCCCCTGTCCGTCCACATTCATCTCCCTCTCCCCCACTTTCCTCCCACGGTGCCTGCTGCGTTGGTGGCAGGCACACCATCACGTTCACATTGCCAGTTAACCACTGATTTATTTTCAAGTGGTCAGTGCAAAGTCTGCCTTCTTCAAAACTGGTATCGTTGCCAAAAGTGACTTGCTTCGTGAAAATGGGCATTTGTAAAATTAAACCCCAGTGTCCTCTGAGCTACGTGTTACTGTATTCAATATTCTTGCTAATTGTCATGTTAGCATTTCAATGCTGCGTGTGCTTCAGCATGGGCCATCCATGAGTTAGATCGCAGCGGAACATGGTATTAAATCGCAAGCGGCTGCAGATGCTGCAGATCTTGAGCAAAAAAAACAAACTGCTGGAGGAATATTGAGTCACACCATTTAGTGAAGCCACCTAACAAAGGGTTGCTCTTTGGTGGCGAATAGTCACTTCCTGACTAACTGCTGACTCTTTTTAACTTGGCGCAGAGTGCTATGGTTACCCGTTTTCTATTGCACAAATGCATGAGTGAAGAGTCGAGTCAAGAATGTATAATTGTCATGTGTACCCACAACAGAACAATGAAATTCTTATTTGCAGCAGCATAACAGGCGTGTAAACACAATGCTCATAGAATGCATGAGACCAAATATATTCAGTAACTTAACCCTAATACCAGTGCAAAAAAGCTCAGGGTGCCCCATCAAATCTTATCAATCGCTTGCTAATCGCATGACTGCGTCCAACTACTGTCTGGTTCGTTGATCGTATTGCTAGATATGAACTGTTTTGGGAGAGAAAAATGCTCACTGCAGACCAAACGTGTTAAACAGAAATTAGTCAGATACTGAGCTTTACACAGTGAGAAATCATGTGAAATAATCACTGAATTTTATTTGAAATGAATGTACCTGAATGTTATACTGTTTAGTTTGGCGATACAGCCAGATAGTCCACTGTGTTTGCACTGACCAGCGGTTTTTGTTTTCCTATTTGTCAATTATTTTGTGCCTGATTATTTGGCGGCCAATCAATCGCTGTCTCTATGGGGGTTGTGTCCAATCACCAACCAGCTTGCCTTAAAATTCCTGTCCAATGAACAAATAGGTCTCCTCCCGTCCAATCAGCCGCTGTCTCCAAGGGCATTATGTCCAATCACATAATGCAGTTTAATGTGGAGCCCAGAACTGGGAGCTACGGTCAAGGTTGGAAGCCAGCGGAGGTACTGACAGTCAAACGGGAGCAGGAGAGATTCAGACAGTCAGTGTATAATCCATAGCACCTTAGTGTACAATTTCATAATACACACTAAATTACTGGGCTGACAGACTGTGGCTGGGAACCTGGGGCTCACCAAAATTGTTCCCAATTGGGTCCTGCACTCCCTAAGGCCGGCCCTGCTGATGGTAAAGCAGGACATGAGTTATCTGGCAAAGGATTCTTTATTCGTAATACACCGTAGAGCTCCCAAAACCACAACGAGGAGCACGGGCGTTCCCAACCCTATATCTACCCCAGGGGAGTCCCGTGACCCAGCCCTCCCGCCAAACCAAGTCACGTGACCCAACTGCTAGAGCCGAGGGTTCGCACCACGCATGGCTAACCACCAGGGGCCGCCACAATGGTTTCAAGAGGAAAAAGCTGGGATTTCCCCATAAAACGCTGGCCTTAGACCAGATAATTGGCCTTGTAACGATGTGTTGAGAGATAATTGTTGGCCAATAATACATAGGGGTAAAACGTCTTTGCTCTTCTCTACATTGGGAGTTATTTTAGTGATTTAGTAATAGTAGTACGTTGATCTGAAAGATGACAGCTCTGCGATTGACTACTCTCTTTCCATTGCACTGGGGAACCACTTTGGATTAAGTGGCCAAATTACAAAGCTAGAGAGATTGCATGAATTCTTGAAGTGGCTGTTAGTTTCAGCTGAAGGTATAGATCCTGGGCCTGTCTGACTGACAGATTAATTCACAATTGCCGCTGGAGTCAGCATCTTGACCCAGCACCTTGAACAGACTGAAACTCTTGGTTTTAGTTTTAGAGACACTGGCCCTCCGAGCACAGCTTCCCCGCAAACACCCGTACACTAGTAACCCTACACCCTAGAGACAGTACGGAGAGCAGATGCCACACTGACCAGCGATCCCCATTACACCAGCACATATCACTAGTGACAATTTAGAATTTGTACCAAAGTCAATTGACCTATAAACCTGTACGTGTGAGGAAACAAGAGCACCCTCTGTCTCTGCCTCAGAGGGCGGTGGAAGCAGGTTCTCTGGATGCTTTCAACAGAGAGCTAAATAGGGCTCTTAAAAATAGCGGAGTCAGGGGATATGGGGAGAAGGCAGGAACGGGGTACTGTTTGGGGATGATCAGCCATGATCACATTGAATGGCGGTGCTGGCTCGAAGGGCTAAATGGCCTCCTCCTGCACCTATTGTCTATTGTCTATTGTCACCCAGAGAAAACCCACGTGGTCAAAGAGAGAACGTACAAACTCCCTACAGCTGCATTGTATCTATCAAACATTAGTCGCTGGTATTATTTAGGCCAGAATTGTAAATACTCCTAAAAAAATGTATGTTGACAGAGATAGGGGTTTGCATGCAATCCGTTACAGCTATGCCAACCTGAATCAATCCACTGAACCACTGGGTCCCCTTGGTTCTGAAAACCCCTTTGCTTCCAATATTTAATATTGTTTTTCTCCTGACGAGTCTCTGCCAAAGAAAAGCTGTTCCTTCTCCAGCAATAAGTAGCATCCTGCATGAATTCCAAGTTTTTCCCCCACTACCCTCTTGCCCAAATTAGTCTTAGTGTCCAAAAACCTACCGGCCTCAACCTTGAACATATGCGATGATGAAGCATCAACAGGCCTTTAGAATAAATAATTCCACCGATTCAGAACCTTCTCCAAACTTTAGCCCTAAGGTCATGGCTGCCCAGGTCCTGGGCCTTCTGAAACAACCACAAGCTCTGTCAAGGATTCAATCTGTTGTGGACCATTGGCTTTGCCTTAGATGTGGCATCATTCCCAGTTCTGGGCTCCACATTTACCATATAACCATATAACCATATAACAATTACAGCACAGAAACAGGCCTTCTCGGCCCTTCCAGTCCGTGCCGACCATTTATTTTCCCCTAGTCCCATCTACCTGCACTCAGACCATACCCCTCCATTCCCTTCCCGTCCATATACCTATCCACTTTACTTTTAAATGTTAAAATCGATCCTGCCTCCACCACTTCTGCTGGAAGATCATTCCACACAGCCACCACTCTCTGAGTAAAGAAGTTCCCCCTCATGTTACCCCTAAACGTCTGTCCCATAATTCTCATGTCATGCCCTCTTGTTTGAATCTTTCCTACCCTCAATGGGAAAAGCTTACCCACGTCAACTCTGTCTATCCCTTTCATCATTTTAAAGACCTCAATCAAGTCACCCCTTAACCGTCTGCGCTCCAAAGAATAAAGACCTAACTTGTTCAACCTTTCTCTGTAACTCAGTTGCTGGAACCCAGGCAACATTCTAGTAAATCTCCTCTGTACTCTCTCTATTTTGTTGACATCCTTCCTATAATTAGGCGGCCAAAATTGTACACCATACTCCAGAATTGGTCTCACCAATGCCTTGTACAATTTTAACATTACTTCCCTACTCCTATATTCAATGCTCTGATTTATAAAGGCCAGCACACCAAAAGCTTTCTTTACCACCCTACATGCGATTCCACCTTCAGGGAAGAATGCACAGTTATTCCTAGATCCCTCTGTTCCACAGCATTCCTCAATTCCCTACCATTTACCATGTACGTCCTATTTAGATTTGTCCTGCCAAGATGTAGCACCTCACACGTATCAGCATTAAACTCCATCTGCCATCTTTCAGCCCACTCTTCCAAATGGCCCAAATCTCTCTGTAGACTTTGAAAATCTACTTCATTATCCACAGCACCACCTATCTTCAATCAGAATAGCAAACCATTCCAAAGGATTGAGCCTTTTTCTAAATTTTATTTTTGCACTAGTTTAGTTTAGTTTAGTTTAGAGAAACAGTGCGGAAACAGGCCCTTCAGCCCAGTGAGTTCGCACTGACCAGTGGTCCCCGCACATTAACACTGCTCTACACACACTAGGGTAAATTTTACATTTATACATTTATATCAAGCCAATTAACCTACAAACCTGCACGTCTTTGGAGTGTGGGAGGAAACCAAAATTCTCAGAGTAAACGCACGTGGTCACAGGGAGAACATACAAACTCCATACAGACAGCACCCGTAGTCAGGATTGAACCTGGGTCTCTGGCACTGTAATACAGTAGTTCTACCGCTTTGTCACCATGCTGTCCTGACAAGGCTAATGTCTGGTTTAACTTTTTGCATAGTCTTTAACTTTACACTGCCTTGTAGGATTTATGTATAATTTTGTATAATTTCTCTATTGTTTGCTGTCTCTGTGCCTGTGATACTGCTGTAAACAAGATTTTCACCAGACCCACAGCTCATCATCCTTTATGCTTATGACAATAAATTAGACTCGATTTGACTTGATTGATATCAGGAATGTGGAACAGATGTGGACAGAGGCAGGTCATTGGTGTGGAAGAAGTTTAATATATATTCTCAGAGAAGTTATGGGATTTTTGGGATACAAAAGGAAATAATGTTCCTTATCCCCATAGCCCATGATTCCCTTTTGTCCAAAATGCATGGCATGAAGATGTGCTACACTAGTTAGATGTTCTTACTTAAGGAATGATACTCTTGCCCTAGTGAAGGTGTAGTGGAGGTTCACTAGACTGACTCCTAGCTTGTGACCACTCTCGGTAGAGTGGCCACACGTCTATATACAATGGCTTTATAAAACTGGAGATACAGCATTGTAACAGGTCCTTTGGCCCACCGAGTCCACGTTGACCAACAAAGACCCGTAGACTAGTTCTATCCTATACACTAGGGGCATTTCTTTTACGGAAGCCAATTAACCTACAAACCAGCACATCTTTGGAATGCGGGAGGAAACCGGAGCACCTGTAAAAACCCCACGCAGTCACAGGGAGAGGGCACAAGCTGTGCACAGACAACACCCATAGTCAGGATCGACCCAGGTCTCTTGTGCTGCCAAGCGGAAACTCTACCACTGCACCACTGCGCCTCCCTTTATGTTCTTGAAAGTTCAGGGAGAAGTGCATGCTGAGTGAAAGTATTACAAGGCTGGAGCGGAGCAGCATATTGGGCAACAGATTAGCCTTGAGGCCCCAATGTCCTATTCCTGCCCCTATTTCTCCATGTGTGCCTCTTCTGTCCTCCGTTGCCAGTGCCGAGGTTCTTGTAATTGAAGAGTTCAATCATCAAACGATTGACGGATAAAAGAATGATGAAGATGAAGACAATTAAAGAAGGAGAAAATTCAGAAAGTTCAGTGAAGCGGGCGTGAGCCAGAAAGTAGGTCATGGGTGAATGCTTTCTTGTAAGATATTAAGACAATTTAAAAAACAGCAGGTTTGCTTCCTTTCAAAGGTGGTAATCATTCAGCTTTGTTGCTGCCCTTCTCAGCCCATTCCAGGCATTCTATTCATTAGCTGGATTCTAGGTAAATTATTAAAACATAAAACACGCACCAGGTTTCATCCACTAACCTGATTTGGAGATGTGATCTTCGATGTGACACAATGTGTATCTTGATTTCCATTGTGTTAAGGGCCTGTCCTACAAGCATGCAACTCTATGCGATGAACGCGATCAAACTAGAAGCGGGGGCCGCGCGGAGGTTGGGTGATCCCCTGTACAGGGCCGTTCCCACCAGCATGCGCCTGCATGCGGCAAGCGCGACCAAACCGGCAGCAGGGGCCGCGCGGAGGTCGGGTGATCCCCTGTACAGGGCCGTTCCCACCAGCATCCGGCTCCATGCGGCAAGCGCGACCAGACCGGCAGCAGGGGCCGTGTGGAGGTCGGGTGCGTGGCGCAACGCGGCGCAAAGTGAAGCGAACTTGGAGCGAAGTCTAAGGTAAGTTCGCCAGGACAGAGAGGGGCACACATAGAGGGGCACAGAGACACACACACTGAGGGCCACGGAGCCACACACACAGAGGGTCACGGTGGCACCTACAGATAGGTTCACGGAGGCACGACGTCGAGACGGTGTGTAATGCGTCGAGGCGACTGCGAGCCGACAAGCCGTTGCCGCGCTGAATTTTTGAACATAGTCAGTTTTTCGGAGCCCCGCGTGATGTCGGGACGAACTCCGCACAATTCCGCATGGCTCCGGCGATCGAAGTGGGACCGGCCCCGCGATGCCGGACGGCTCAAGCGACCACGTTAGGTCGCGCTAATTGCATAGAGTTGCATGCTGGTGGGACAAGCCTTTTAGCAATTCAGATTTTCAGTGACTATCAACCAACCAGTGATCACCTGAGTCTAATACTGATCATTGTCTTCCTTTATCTTGACCTCACCCCGCTCACAGTTGAACAGATCTATTGAGTTCAGAGGGTGTGGGGGAGTGAAGTGGCAGCAAATTGCAGGGGCAGCCGGCACATCACAATCACAATCCTTAAACACCAGCAATGTACCAAATCCGTATTAACCATTTTTATAAATCTCTGTTTTCAAAAGTGGGGCTCACAGTGATTCACTACGCTGTCAATGGCCTTCCCCTTTCCATCAGCTCATAGATAAGAAGATAACAAAAGATAAGGATGCAACGTTTCCCAACCCACTGATGTTTGCTGTTTAACAATCATCCTTCTCTGGTTGTAACTCCCAGCAGAACCTTCTCATTTTTGTGCCTCTGCATTTGTGGGGGGAAGATCACTCCAATCGACACTACTTTAAAAAATACTTTTCAATAAATGTATAACCCCCTTTTCTATCTTTGATACCTTAAGATAATACAGTTGCACAAGATATTGGCCCACCTTCTAAACTGAGGCCATCATCTTCTCTATTAAATCCCACCAGATTAATTCCTGAACGTTTCAGATATGCCCTGTTTCTATTCTCTGTGCTCCCTGCAATATAGGAGTAACATTTTCATTTGGATTAATGCAGCATTTAGAATTGAATAGAGTGCATCATAAAACATCAAATCTGTGCTTCACCAGTCTAGATGTGGAATGCAATGTTCTACTTGGATTTTCAATTTCTGCATTAGTTTTGCATTGACATTGAAAAGTGATGGGTTTCCTGCTACAAAATGTGTTGCACGAATTGAATCCAAGTTGTTTTATATTTAAGAGGCATGTTTTTCATCAGTATGCAAGAAAACCTTAAATGTAATTTGTAATTTGTAAAAGCAGTAGTGTAGTATTGCAGTACATAATGTCCATTTCTCCTCGCCCTAAAACGAACAACTAAATAATTAAGGGTACACAAAATACTGGAGAAACTCGGCGGGTGCAGCAGCATCTACCTTAACTAAATAATTAATACAATCTCTCAATTTGGGATATACTACTGTTCAATGATTAATCATCGCGTATCGAGCTGACAGAAATACTTCCCCATTTCATTCCTGGGATTTTGTTCCTGGTTTCAAGGCCGCGTCAGGGTACAAAGTGACTAATTTAAGAAAACGGAACCCTTGAAAAGACCCAACTATATTATTTAAGTCTGATGAAAACAAACTGAGGCTGGCTCTTAAGACAGTGTATTATCAGTACGGATTGGATGCAATACATCTTGCTGTTTTAACAAAATTAGAATTAATCAGTGATCATTCTTACAGATTGTGTAGCAGAGTGACTAGGATGATTTATCAGATTAAAGCTGCTTGAAGAAACAATCAGTCCCAACTGATGACAAGGCTGCTAGCAGTTAGATTCTTTTTAACTGTTAGGTATGTTTTTGTGCTTTGAAGCAACATATTGTGTAGTTGTTTGAAGAATAACATGATTTACAGCATATACTACAAAGAAATTGATGCTGTTGTATATCTTTCATCATTCTAAACCGTGTGTTAAAGTTGCTGAATGTGTTATATAATTTAACTAAAGTAACAAATTTATCAATAATATTGATGTATATTTCTTTTCAATGGGCTGTCATTTCCTGTAATCCATGAATGCTGTTTATATCAGCGCTGAATGCAGAGTGCTCGCGTACAGGATCATTCACACCTCTGATTGTATCTTTCATGGTGTCCCCTTCTTTACACAATTAGGACATAGAATATAGAACAGTACAGCACAGGAATGGGCCCTTTGCCTCATGGTGTTTGTGCTGAGCATGATGCCTAGTTAAACTAATCTCATTTGCCTGTACATGATCCATATCCATCTATTCGCTGCACCCCCTCTCAAACACCACTATTGTATCTGCCTCGACTCTGTCTGTAAACAAAATCTTGCCCTGCACATCTCCACCAAACTTCCCCCTCTCCCCTATTAGCTATGACCTCTTGTGTTAGACATTGCCACCCTGGGAAAACGTTTCTGACTGTCTGCTCAGAATATTATATCCAACTATCCTAATTTAACAGTCAGTAGCAGTCAAATGAGGGATAGTTACAATTCATATTATTATGCCATTCCCATTATTATGCAATTTATTTCTGCTGGTGAGACAACATTCTGAGGATTTACCAAATGCCCTGGGTTGGAAACTTAAGTTTCATAACTTCCACTGTTTGGCTGTGATTTCAAGGTTGGTCCATGGGATTGCCGTTCCAGCACGTCTATCTACCATCATCTCTTCTAGCAAGCTGTCGAGGCCTCGAGAATGACTTCCACCACTAATTATGACCATAAAGTACATTCTCTTTAATTGGTGCAAGCTGCGTCTACTCAGCAGGAGCTACCTGGAACTGGTACAATTCTCAAAATTGAGCTCCCCGCAAATGTGCTGAGGCAATGAAGAGCATAGTTCACGCTGTGTGCTCACTAAATTTATAATATTGGCGTCACGGCTCAAATCCCTTCAAGAGTCAAGAGTGTTTCATTGGCATATGCACCAACAATGGAACAAGGAGATTCCTGCTTGCAGCAGCATAACAGGATTGTAAATGCAATGGATAATTTATAATAGATTTATAAAATCATGAGAGAAATAGATTGGGTAGACGCACAGAGTTTCTTGCTCAGAGTAAGAGAATTGAGAACCAGAGGACATTGGTTTAAGGTGAAGAGGAAAAGATTTAATAGGAACCTGAGGGATAACCTTTTTACACAAAAGGTGGTGGGTGCATGGAATGAGCTGTTAGAAGAAACAATTAGACAGGTACATGGATAGGTCAGGTTTAGTGGGATATGGGCCAAATGTGGGAAGGTGGGACTAGTGTAGATGGGACATGGTGGTCGGTGTGGGCAAGTTGGACTAGGAGCCTTTTTCAATGCTGCATGACTCTATGAATCTATGACCATATACACAAACACAAAATTCAATAAATTAATAAACATGATGCTAGTGCAAAAAACTCCACAAGTCCTTAGCTGAACCAGACGGTGTATAGAACTTCATCATTGAGGTTAGTGGTGTATAGTGTTGTATTATTACTGTTATTATTATTATTATAATTATTATCGTTGGAAACATTAGCGATGATGTGGTGCTGGTTTCCGACGGGCATGGTGACGGATGCACCACACATCTCTGTCCTCCATGCAGCTGACAAGCTCCTCTTTTGTCTCTACACATGCGTCTCTCTTCAACGTCTTCAGCATGGTCTTGATTGGCCGTCCTGGGTCACGTCTTCCAAGGGTGGGTTCCCACAGCATAACCTTGTTTGCTTGCATTTCTGGGTGGCGGTGGCAGTGACCAGAGAGCCTCATCCTTCTCCACCTGATCTTCTCAGTCAGAGATGAAATCTCCCCATGGAGCTGGGCATTGGTGATGTGGTCCCTCCAACTGACATTTTGAACTTACCAGTGCTGCAGAGCTTGGAAATTGTTGGGAAGAAGCTATTGTGAAATTGGTGGTCACGATTTTCAGTTTTTGGAACCTTCTTCCCTGATGAAAGACTTGAAGGAGAGCATGTCCAGGGTGATGTGAGTTTTCAATGAGACTGGCTGCTTTCTTGAGGCAGCAGCTGCTACAAGGTTAATTCCTGGGATGGTGGGACTGTCATATGCTGAAAGAATGGAGTAGTTGGCCTTGTACACTCTGGAGTTTAGAAGGATGAGAGGATATCTCATTGAAACATATAAGATTGTTAAGGGCTTGGACATGCCTGAGACAGGAAACATGTTCCCGATATTGGGGGAGTCCAGAACCAGGGGCCACAGTTTAAGAATAAGGAGTAAGCCATTTAGAACGGAGACGAGGAAACACTTTTTCTCAAAGAGAGTGGTGAGTCTGTGGAATTCTCTGCCTCAGAGGGCGGCAGAGGCAGGTTCTCTGGATGCTTTCAAGAGAGAGCTAGATAGGGCTCTTAAAAATAGCTGAGTCAGGGGATATAGGGAGAAGGCAGGAACGTGGTACTGATTGGGGATGATCAGCCATGATCATATTGAATGGCGGTGCTGGCTCGAAGGGCCGAATGACCTACTCCTGCACCTATTGCCTATTGTCTATTGTCTATTCATGCCTTTGATGGTAGGGAGGTCAGTACCTGTGATGGACTGGACAATGTCTGCCATTCTCTATAATCTCCTGCGTGGACAACTGCTTCAGGATCTCAACTCCCATTTTCCACTGCTACTCAACTTAGCCTCCCTGAGGTTTCCTGTACAGAAGAAATGAGGACATCTGCAGTTCAGCTGCTCCCCATGAGGTGGCCACAGACTCTCACATTTCAGATGTTCCTCAGTGAAGCTCGTCCTTAGATCATCATTTTGGAATTAAAATACTTTGATATTTAGCTATCTCAGTCTATGAAGGATCATTGTGTATCAACCATCCACATTAAGTAGATATTCGTCCAGAACAGGCTTTAGGTAGCATTGGACTCTACACCTACTGGTCCTGCGTAAGAGGTTAATCTGAGCAATATATAAATAATGGCATTTTACACCAGTTTAAAGATTTTTCTTAATTAGTTTGAGGTCATTCCTTAAGGTAACAATTTGGATTCCACTCCAGCTAATTGTCTACAGCAAAATGTATCTAAATATCTAGGGATCATATCTGCCTTTATTTCAGGAGTACTTAGTAAGCAATACTTCTGGAAAGTTAATGGAAAGAATGTGCTTCAATTAAATTGGCACTTTGCAGCTTCCTCCTAAACCACCACTCCCAACCAATCTCCTCTTTATAAAGCCTCTTGTGTTTTCCTTTCTGTTGTCAACATGAATATTATTGTGATGACCACAATACGTACAAGCATGTGCTGTATCCACATGTATGATCCTGCAGGGATTTTTAACATGTTGGGCATTTAACACACATGAAATGGCAACCCTCATTACTCCATGCTCCAGGATTAATCTGCCTTTTCCAAGCATGGGAGCACCTCAAGGCTGCGTGCTCAGCCCCCTGCTGTACTCACTCTATACTAATGACTGCGTAGCCAGACATAGTGCGAACTCCATCATCAAGTTCGCTGACGACACCACTGTTGTGGAATGTATCACTGATGGGGACGAGTCAGAGTATAGAAGTGAGATTGACCGATTGACCAAATGGTGCCAGCACAATAACCTGGCTCTCAACACCAGCAAAACCAAGGAACTGATTGTGGACTTTGGAAGGAGTAGGATAGGGACCCACAATCCAGTTTATATCAACGGGTCAATGGTAGAAAGCGTCACGAACTTCAAATTCCTGGGCGTGCATATTTCCGAAAATCTCTCCTGGTCCCAGCACACTGATGCAATTATAAAGAAATCTCATCAGCGCCTCTACTTCCTGAGAAGATTACGGAGAGTTGGCATGTCAATGAGAACGCTCTCGAACTTCTACAGGTGCACAGTAGAGAGCTTGCTGACCGTGGCTTGGTTCAGTAACTTGAGCGTCCAGGACTGGAAAAGGCTGCAAAAAGTAGTGAACACTGCCCAGGCCATCGCTGGCTCTGACCACCCTACCATTGAGGGGATCTATCGCAGTCACTGCCTAAAAAAGGCTGCCAACATCATCAAGAACCCACACCATCCTGGCCACACACTCATCTCTCCGCTGCCATCAGGTAGAATGTACAGGAGCCTGAAATCTGCAACATCCAGGTTCAGGAATAGCTACTTCCCCACAGCCATCAGACTATTAAACACAACTTCAAACAAACTCTGAACTATAATAGCCTATTGCACTTTATCTGTTTATTTATATGTATCCTATGGTATATAGACACACTGACCGGTTCTTTATTTATGCCTACAATATTGTGTTGTGCTGCAGCAAGCACCAATTTCATTGTCCTATCTGCGACACATGACAATAAACTCTCTTGATTTGATTTGATTTGATTCAAGCTGCGGAATTTGTTGCATTAGTCTCCCCTCCTCCTTCTGTTCTTATTTTTAGTTTTACTCTCAGGATGTGGAATCACTGTCTAAGCAGGTGAGCAACACATAGAATTGTGTGCCAAGGATTACAGAGTGTATGATTCATTGACTGCCCATCTGGTCCTGTATGACTGATACAACTTGGTGTCAATTCACACATACACTGTACACTGCATGCTGAGCACAAAGGATAACTCACTTCTGTTGTGTGGTGTAACAGCTAATGAATGCAGCAGGGCTGTATCCTGTGCATACCACATTATTCAGCTTTAAACATTGCATGCGGTGCTTGTTCACAGGGTGATTCTACGACACACACAAACCACAGTGACCGTTAGGGGATTGCAAGCCATCCTGATCTTCTCCTGAAGTCTGCATACATGCCACTGGACATCAAACATCATGGGACTGCTGGCAGAATTAGGAGCACCATCTTCACAGATTGGAGTGGATCCCAGTTGTTAATGATATCTCAGGGATAGGTCAATGTGGTAAATGTTTGCTGAATATAAGGTCAGTCATTGCCCACTGCCAAACAATATCAAACACTGGAAGGGTTTTTAGTATTACTTTATCCAATGCCTCTAATATTTTGTATTAGTTTAGAGATACAGCGTGGAAACAGGCCCTTCGGCCCACCGAGCCCTTGCCGACCTAAAATCCACACATATTAACACTATCCTACACACTAGGGACAATTTTTACATTTATCAAGCCAATTTACCTACATACCTGTACGTCTTTGGAGTGTGGAATGAAACCGGAAATCTCAGAGAAAACCCACGTGGTCACGGGGAGAACGTACAAACTCCGTACAGACAGCACCCGTAGTCGGGATCGAACCCGGGTTTCTGCCGCTACAAGCACTGTAAGGCAGCAACCGTGTATTATTGAAGCTTTGTGGCATTTTTATCACCCAGCTCAATGCAAAAAAAATCTTCCAATTCTATTTTATTTCAGCTTGGAGATACAGCCTGAAAACAAGCCCTGCAGCTGACTTGAGGCCAGCCCAGCCCAGCCCAGCCCAGCCCAGCCCAGCCCAACCATTGAGCCAACCCAACCATGTGTTCTCAACACATACAGGGAAATTTACAGAGGCTAATTAGCCTACAAACCCACATGTTGAGAGGAAATCAGAGCACCCAGAATAAACCCATGCAGTTACAGGGAGAAGGTGCAGGTTTAAACCCAGATCTCTGGTGCTGGCAGGCAGCACCTCATCTTTAAAAAATAATAATAGTGTAAAATGTAAAGCCTTTAATGACAAGTCAAATACCAAAAACCAAAAACGTATCCACAATCACTGGGCATCAGATTTTTTTCCTTAAGGGCCTGTCCCACTTAGGTGATTTTTCAGCGGACTGCCGGCGACTGTCGGAGTGGAACACACACGAACGCACACGCACGTACGCACGCACGCCAACACACACGCACACACACGTGCACACACACGCCAACACACACGCCAACACACACAAACACTCACACATGCGCACGCGCACATGCACGCACGCACACGCACGCGCACGCACACGCACACACACCAACACACACACACATCGCAAAGGCGGGGGCCAGGGAAAAGGGGAGAGAAGGGGGGGGAGAAGGGGGGGAGAAAGAGGGGGGAGAGGGGTGGGGGAGAAGGGGGGGAGAAGGGGGGGAGAGAAGGGGGGTAGATAAGGGGTTGGGAGAGAAGGGGGTGGGAGAGAAGGGGGGTGGGAGAGAATGGGGGGAGAGAAGGGGGTGGGAGAGAAGGGGGTGGGAGAGAAGGGGGGTGGGAGAGAAGGGGCGTGGGAGAGAAGGGGGGGAGAGAAGGGAGGGGAGAGGGGTGGGAGAGAAGGGGGGTGGGAGAAGGGGGGGAGAAGGGGGGGAGAGGGGGGGGGATGGGGAGAAGGGGGGGGCAGAAGGGGGGGCAGAAGGGGGGGGGCAGAAGGGGGGGGCAGAAGGGGGGGGCAGAAGGGGGGGGGGAGAAGGGGGGCAGAAGGGGGGGCAGAAGGGGGGGGCAGAAGGGGGGGCAGCAGGGGGGGGCAGAAGGGGGGGGCAGAAGGGGGGGGGCAGAAGGGGGGGGGGCAGAAGGGGGGGGGCAGAAGGGGGGGGGAGAAGGGGGGGTGAAGTCGTCCATTTTATTTCTATAGCACATTTTAAAACAACTCTCGTTGACCAAAGTGCTTTACATTAGTGCAGGTACTAACGTGCTACAAACAGTCGTTCATAGATCAACAATACATACATAAATACATACATACAGCGCTCCCTCAGAGGACCTCAAGAAAGGCTTGAGAGTAGAATTAGGTTTTAAGTCCAGACGTAAAAGAGTCGATGGAGGGGCAGTTCTGATGGGAAGAGGGATGCAGTTCCACAGTCTAGGAGCCGCAACTGCAAAAGTGGGGTCGCCCCTGAGCTTATGCCTAGACAGTAACCCCTTGGTCAGTAACCCCAAGTCAGCCGATCTGAGGGACCTGGACGTTGTGTGGTGGTGACCGCGTGGGTTTTCTCCGAGATCTTTGATTTCCTCCCACACTCCAAAGATGTACATGTTCGTAGGTTAATTGGCTTGGTATAAACGTTAAATTGTCCCTGGTGAGTGTAGGATAGTGTTAATGTGCGGGGATCGCTGGTCGGAGCGGACTCAGTGGGCCGGAGGGCCTATTTGCGCACTGCCTCTCTAAACTAAACTAAACTGAAGCTGTCTAACTAACCTTGTCTGTCTACTCTATGAGGCCGGAAAGCTGCATTCAAATGTGTTTGGATTCTGATCCTTTATCACACCAGGGTGAGAGAGATGATTCCCACTGTAAGGCCAGTGAATCCCAGCGGAAGTCTACTCTTCTGTTAGAGTCCAAATAGAGTCCAGCAGCAGATACTGCAGCCTGGGTCAGAGTCACAGAGTGACACAGCATGGAAGCAGGCCTTTCGCCCACACCGACCAACATCTACACAACATCTATCCATCCCCTCTAAACCCATCCTATCCATGTACCTGTCGAAATGTTTCTTGAACATTGTGATGGTACGTGCCTCAACTACCTGCTGCGGCAGCTCAGTCCATGCACCCTTTGTGTGAAAATGTTACTCCTCAGGTTCCCATTCAATCTTTCCCTCCTCACCGTAAACCTATGTCCTCTGGTTCTTCATTCCCCTACTCTGGACAAGAGACTCTGTGCATCTACCCGATCTATTCCTCATGATTTTATACACCTCCGTAAGATCACCCCTCATCCTCCTGCGCTCCATGGAATAGAGTCCCAGCCTACTCAACCTCTCCCTATAGCTCACACCCTCTAGTCTTAGCAACATCCTCGCAAAGGCTGTTGCCAGTTGTATACCGGTCATTCAATTTGGAACCTTGAGCAAAGAGCAAACTGCTAGGAAGTGGTGTTGGGTAAATTGAATGGATTAAAGGCCGATAAATCCCCAGGGCCAGATAGGCTGCATCCCAGAGTACTTAAGGAAGTAGCTCCGGAAATAGTGGATGCATTAGTGATAATCTTTCAAAACTCTTTAGATTCTGGAGTAGTTCCTGAGGATTGGCGGGTAGCAAACGTAACCCCTCTTTTTAAGAAGGGGGGGAGAGAGAAAACGGGGAATTACAGACCAGTTAGTCTAACATCGGTAGTGGGGAAACTGCTATAGTCAGTTATTAAAGATGGGATAGCAGCACATTTGGAAAGTGGTGAAATCATTGGACAAAGTCAGCATGGATTTATGAAAGGTAAATCATGTCTGACGAATCTTGTGGAATTTTTCGAGGATGTAACTAGTAGCGTGGATAGGGGAGAACCAGTGGATGTGGTGTAACTGGACTTCCAGAAGGCTTTCGACAAGGTCCCACATAAGAGATTAGTATATAAACTTAAAGCATACGGCATTGGGGGTTCAGTATTGATGTGGATAGAGAACTGGCTGGCAAACAGGAAGCAAAGAGTAGGAGTTAACGGGTCATTTTCACAATGGCAGGCAGTGACTAGTGGGGTACCGCAAGGCTCAGTGCTGGGACCCCAGCTATTTACAATATACATTAATGATCTGGATGAGGGAATTGAAGGCAATATCTCCAAGTTTGCGGATGACACTAAGCTGGGGGGCAGTGTTAGCTGTGAGGAGGATGCTTGGAGACTGCAAGGTGACTTGGATAGGCTGGGTGAGTGGGCAAATGTTTGGCAGATGCAGTATAATGTGGATAAATGTGAGATTATCCACTTTGGTGGCAAAAATAGGAAAACAGACTATTATCTAAATGGAGGCCGATTAGGAAAAGGGGAGATGCAGCGCGACCTGGGTGTCATGGTACACCAGTCATTGAAAGTAGGCATGCAGGTGCAGCAGGCAGTGAAGAAAGCGAATGGTATGTTAGCTTTCATAGCAAAAGGATTTGAGTATAGGAGCAGGGAGGTTCTACTTCAGTTGTATAGGGTCTTGGTGAGACCACACCTGGAGTATTGCATACAGTTCTGGTCTCCAAATCTGAGGAAGGACATTATTGCCATAGAGGGAGTGCGGAGAAAGTTCACCAGATTGATTCCTGGGATGTCAGGACTGTCTTATGAACAAAGACTGCATAGACTCGGTTTATACTCTCTAGAATTTAGGAGATTGAGAGGGGATCTTATAGAAACGTACAAAATTCTTAAGGGGTTGGACAGGCTAGATGCAGGAAGATTGTTCCCGATGTTGGGGAGGTCCAGGACAAGGGGTCACAGCTTAAGGATAAGGGGGAAATCCTTTAGGACCGAGATGAGAAGGACTTTTTTCACACACAGAGTGGTGGGTCTCTGGAACTCTCTGCCACAGAGGGTAGTTGAGGCCAGTTCATTGGCTATATTTAAGAGGGAGTTAGATGTGGCCCTTGTGGCTAAGGGGATCAGGGGGTATGGAGAGAAGGCAGGTACAGGATACTGAGTTGGATGATCAGCCATGATCATATTGAATGGTGGTGCAGGCTCGAAGGGCCGAATGGCCTACTCCTGCATCTAATTTCTATGTTTCTATGTTTCTATGCTAGAGGAGCTCAGTGGATCAGGCAGTAACAGTATTAAGGGTACAGGCCTGAAACACTGTCTCCCCATCTCCCTCTACAAATGCAACCTGACCTGCTGACTTCCACCATCAATTTGCGTTGTGTTCACGGTTCCAGTAGCTTCAGTTCTCCATTGGGAATGTTTGTTGCACGGCAAGTGTACGATGGTGATACGTTTGCACCCTCTGTACCCAATGGTGAATTTCCCCTTACAGGACACGTTAGAAACATGGTTCAAGAATCAGGGCACAGGGGAGATGTTACAACCAAGATCTGGAAAATTCAAATTTCACCTGCTGCTTCCTGTTTGTGAATATAAATGGAAGAGCCAATGTGAAATGCAGGCTAAAGTGTGGGAGGGAACTACAGGTGCTGGTTTACACTGAAGCTAGAAACAAAATGCTGGAGTATCAGCGGGACAGATAGCAGCTCTGAATAGAGGGAATGGGTGACATCTTGGGTATGAAGAATGGTCTCGACCCGAAACATCGCCCATTCCTTCTATCCAGACATGCTGTCTGTCCCGCTGAGTTACTTCATCATTTCGTGTCTATCTTCAGTGAAATGCAGGCTCTCTTCTGTGGTAAAACAAGACCAAGGAAAAATCCCAAACACAGGTTCCCTGCCAAATGAAGTGTCATTTTTGTCTCTGAATCTGGAAGCTGTCACACACACTCTAGTCCCTGCCAGCGGATTTCCTCGAGGTGTTTGTACAAAAAGCAGTACTTTCTGCACGGCTTCCTTTAGGGTAGCCTTAGTCATCTGGTATGATGCAGGTGATAATGCTTTATTCTCAGTCTCTGTGCCCATGGTAGAAAGTAAAGAAAGCTTTAGTAATACAGCGACAAACTCCATCGGTGCTACCTTTGAAACATAGAAACATAGGAAATAGGTGCAGGAGTAGGCCATTCGACCCTTCGAGCCTGCACCGCCATTCAATATGATCATGGTTGATCATCCAACTCAGTATCCCGTACCTGCCTTCTCTCCATACCCTCTGATCTCTTTCACCACAAGGGCCACATCTAACTCCCTCTTAAATATAGCCAATGAACTGACCTCAACTATCTTCTGTGGCAGAGAATTCCACAGATTCACCACTCTCTGTGTGAAAAATGATTTTCTCATCTCGGTCCTAAAAGACTTCCTCCTTATCCTTAAACTGTGCCCCTTGTTCTGGACTTCCCCAACATCGGGAACAATCTTCCTGCACCTAGCCTGTCCAACCCCTTAAGAATTTTGTAAGTTTCCATAAGATCCCCCCCTCAATCTTCTAAATTCCAGCGAGTACAAGCCAAGTCTATCCAGTCTTTCTTCATATGAAAGTCCTGCCATCCCAGGAATCAGTCTGGTGAACCTTCTCTGTACTCCCTCTATGGCAAGAATGTCTTTCCTCAGATTTGGAGACCAAAACTGTACACAATACTCCAGGTGTGGTCTCACCAAGGCCCTGTACAACTGCAGTAGAACCTCCCTGCTCCTATACTCAAATCTATTTGCTATGAATGCTAACATACCATTCGCTTTCTTCACTGCCTGCTGCACCTGCATGCCTATTTTCAATGACTGGTGTACCATGACACCCAGGTCTTGTTGCATCTCCCCTTTTCCTAATTGGCCACCATTCAGATAATAGTCTACTTTCCTGTTCTTGCCAACAAAGTGGATAACCTCACATTTATCCACATTATACTGCATCTGCCATGCATTTGCCCACTCACCCAACCTATCCAAGTCACCTTGCAGCCTCCTAGCATCCTCCTCACAGCAAACACTACCCCCCAGCTTCGTGTCATCCGCAAACTTGGAGATGTTGCACTCAGCAAGAAATTGAGCAAGAAATAATTAATCAATCACTCATTCAATTAAGTAAGCAAAAAACAACCTTCTAGAGGAACTCAAGGGTTCAAGCAACATCTGTGGATGTAAAGAGATATCGATATTTCAGGACCATGGCCTTGTATTGGGATGGAGAGTGTGGAGGGAAGATAGCCACTATAATGAGGTGAGAGGGACATCCCCACCATCAAAGGGATCTACATGAGTCGCTGCCTCAAAAAGGCAGCCAGCGTCATCAGAGACCCACACCACCCTGGCCACACACTCAATTCACTCCTGCCATCGGGAGGAAGATATACAAACCTTATGCAAAGCCCCTTGGGCAACTGTGACCATAATATGGTGGAATTCGGCATTAAGATGGAGAGTGAAACAGCTAATTCAGAGACTAGGGTCCTGAACTTAAAGAAAGGAGTCTTTGACGGTATGAGAGGGGAATTGGCTAGGGTAGACTGGCAAATGGTACTTAAAGGGTTGACGGTGGAGATGCAATGGCAAAGATTTTAGGATCGCATGGATGAACTGCAAATATTGTTCATCCCTGTCTGGCGAAAGAAATAAAATGGGGAAGGTGGTTCCATGAAGGTTAGTGTTAAATCCAAGGAAGAGGCATATAAATTGGCCAGAGGGAGCAGCAAACTGGAGGAATGAGAGAAATTTAGAATTTAACAGAGGAGGATAAAGGGGTTAATTAAGAGGGGGAAAATAGAGCATGAAAGAAAGCATGCGGGGAATATAAAAACTGACAGTAAAAGCTTCTTCAGATATGTGAAGAGGAAAGGATAAGTGAAGACAAATGTAGGTCCTTACAGTCAGAGACAGGTGAATTTATAATGGGAAACAAGGAAGACACAAACAATCTCCCAGAAATACTAGGGGACCGAGGATCTAGAGGGAGGAACTGAAGGGAATCTACATTAGTCAGGAAATGGTGTTAGGTAAACTGTTGGGACTGAAGGCAGATAAATCCCCAGGGCCTGATGGTCTGCATCCCAGAGTACTAATGGACGTGGCCCTAGAAATCATGGATGCATTGGTGATCATTTTCCAATGTTCTCTCGACTCTGGATCCGTTCCTGTGGAGTGGAGGGTAGCCAATGTAATGAATTAATGAATTAATGAATACGTTTATTGGCAAAGTATTTACACATACAATGAATTTGTCTTGGTGCTCCGCTCACAAGTAACAACACGACATACAGTAAACCATTAAGAATAAAACATAAAACATTAAAACATTAAGAATAAAACATTATGGTTTAAACATGTGAATTAAATAAAATACCAGAGAAAAAGGAGGCTACAGACGTTTGGTTATTGAGTAGAGCTACTGCTCGATTGGTAAAGATGTAATAGCAGCGCCTTTGGAAAACAGTGACAGGATCGGTCAAAGTCAGCATGGATTTATGAAGCGGAAATCATGCTTGACTAACCTTCTGGAATTGTTTGAGGATGTAACAAGTAGAATGGATAACGGAGAGCCAGTGGATGTGGTGTATCTGGAATTTCAAAATGCCTTTGACAAGATCCGACACAAGGGATTAGTGTGCAAAACTAAAGCACATGGTATTGGGGGTAGGGTATTGACATGGACAGAGAACTGGTTGGCAAACAGGAGGCAAAGAGTACGAATTAACGGGTTATTTTCAGAATGGCAGGCAGTGACTAGTGGGGAGCCGCAAGGCTCGGTGTTGGGACCCCAGTTATTTACACTATATATTAACGATTTAGACTAGGGAATTAAATGTAACCTCTCCAAGTTTGTGAATGACACAACGCTGGGTGGCAGTGTGAGCTGCGAGAAGGATGTTATGAGGCTGCAGGGTGATTTGGACAGGTTGGGTGAGTGGGCAGATGCATGGCAGATGCAGTATAATATGGAAACATTCAAATTCAAATTCAAATTCAAATTCAAATGAACTTTATTTTTCCATTAGGAACTTTGGTTTCTGCAGCTATACAACAAAAAGAAACAATTTTACAAATTCACTCAAACATACAACACAGTGAATCTCCTCCTCACTGTGATGGAAGGCAAAGTCTTGTCTCTCCCCTCCTCTCCATCCTCTCCCGATGTTAAAGCCCCCGATGGGCGATGGCAAGTCCCGTGGCCATTAAGGCCGCGCCGGCGATGTAAGGCTCCGCTTCGTGTCTTAATGTTGGAGCCCCCGGCACGTGATGGAAAGTCCTGCAGCTGTTAAGTCCACGCCGGGCGATGTCAGGCCCCGCAACTCGGGCGGGCGAAGCTGCCGCCCCAGCGGCGAGCTACGGAAAGCGTTTTCCCACCAGGGACCCGCAAGCTCCCGGTGTCACCGTCCACAAGCCCGCAGCTGGAGCCTCCGCAGCCCCGAAGTCGGGTTGCAGCCGCGCGCCACCACAGCTCCCCACGCTCCGAGGCCGGCCAGCCCCACGATGGTAAGTCCGCAGGCTCCACGACTGGAGCCCCCAGGTTGTTTTGTCTGGAGGCCACTCCACGGTGCTAGGCCCCAAAAACAACGGAGGCCAGACAGGGAAAAGGCCGGGTCTCCCGTGCAGGGAAGAGATTTAAAGGTTTAAAACTTTCCCCCACCCCCCGCCCCCCACACATATTTACAGTCAAAAATGATATAAAATATAAAAAATATAAAAACACATTAAACGGGACAAAAACAAACAAAAATAAAGGACAGACGGACTGCAGGGGCCGCTACAAAAAATGTGAGGTTATCCATTTTGGTGTCAAGAACAGGAAGGCAGATTATTATCTGAATTATATCAGATGAGGAAAAGGGGAGGTTCAACGAGACCTGGGTGTCCTTGTACATCAGTCACTGAAAGTAAGCATGCAGGTACGGCAGGCAGTGAAGAAAGCTAAGGGCATGTTGGCCTTCATTGCGAGAGATTTGAGTTTAGGAGCAAGAAGGTTCTACTGCAGTTGTACAGGGCCCTGGTGAGACTACAGTTGTTGTATTTTTGTGTAGTTTTGGTCTCCTAATTTGAGGAAGGAATTTCTTGGTATTGAGGGAGTTCACCAGGTTAAGCCAGGGATGATGGGACTGACATATGAAGAAAGAATGGGTTGACTGGGGTTTAGGAATTTAGAAGGATGAAAGGTGTTCTTATAGAAACATATATAATTCTTAAGGGATTGGACAGGCTAGATGCAGGAAAAATGTTCCCCATGTTGGGGGAGTTCAGAACCAGAGATCACAGTTTAAGAATAAGGGGTAGACCATTTAGGACTGAGGTGAGGAAAAGCTTTTTCACCCAGAGGGCTGTGAATCTGTGGAATTATTTGCTACAAAAGGCAGTGGAGGCCAATTCACTGGATGCTTTCAAGAGAGAGTTAGATAGAGCTCTTAAAGATAGTAGAGTTAAGGGATATGTGGAGAAGGCAAGAACGGGGTACTGATTTTGGAAGCTCAGCCATGATCATAATGAATGGCGGTGCTGGCTCGAAGGGCCGAATGGCCTACTCTTGCACCTATTTTCTATGTTTCTGTGTCTCTATGTTTCTAAACCGAAAATTGTAACGTCCAGGTTCAGTAGTAGTTTCTTCCCCAGAACCATCAAGTTATTAAACACAACACCCTCCAACTAGGCTCCGAACTATGTAGAATAGGGTGTGGCTATGCACTAATATTGTTTGTTAATTTGTTTTATATAAAAACCTTTTGGTGTTGTTTGTTATGGAGTTAACCATATAACCATATAACCATATAACAATTACAGCACGGAAACAGGCCTTCTCGGCCCTTCCAGTCCATGCCGACCATTTATTTTCCCCTAGTCCCAGCTACCTGCACTCAGACCATACCCCTCCATTCCCTTCCCGTCCATATACCTATGCACGGTTCACAGAGTTCACAGTTCACAGAGTTCACAGTTCACAGAGTTCACAGTGTTCTATGATTACTTATCGATTGTGCTGCTGCAGTAAGTATGTCATTGTTCCGTTTCAGGACATATGACAATAAAACACTCTTGACTTGACACTTAACTTGTGGAAGTGTGAGATGGGATGGTGCAGGTAGGTGATGAGTGCAACAAAGTGAGGTGGGAGATAATGCCCAACACCTCAGTGATGGCCCAGGGGGAACCCATGTTGTCACAGAGGGAACTTGCCAACAATACATAGACAGCTTGGAGACCAGGATTGAACTCCGATTACTTCTGTGAAGCCCCATGAAATAGGATACAAGCAACAAAATCCTTCAGGCAAATTCAAGGGGAGTGGCAAATCTATGGAGAGGCTGACGAAGAAAGCATTGCCAAAGAAAAGTGTGGTTATGGGTGGAAAGGAGCGTGTGGAAAGAAGCATTATCCGTGTGGCGTGCACAGCCTAAAGTTGTTGGACAACTTGTTCTATTTGATCTTCCGTTTGTGCACGTCGAGTTGATTGCATTAGTCGAAACGGGGCGGACCACGTGAAGGTTGCAATCTTCCACCCCGATACTTGCCTTGAGTTAAATTGAGTTAGAAGCAATCTAGTCCAGTATGAGTAAAAAACAGATTAACAGTTAATCTGTATAACCAATGTTTGATTGAAGTGCTGAAAACTATGACTCCAGGGATAGTAAAATATTTCCAGGCATTACCTGCTCCATCTTTTATGAAACTCGACAAGAATAGGAAAATGAATTCCTTTGGTAATGGACAAAGCCTGGTCAAAGTTTGATCATGTAATGGTCAATTGAATGTAAGATGGGCAAGCAAGATGGGTCACTGTTGAAATGTCAATGTTATTAATCTCTCAGCATCAACTGTGTGAAAAATCAATCCTAATGACAATGGTAGCTAACACGAAGAGGGGAAAGTCCCAAGGTTTTTACAGATTTATCTCACATAGGGAACTTACCTGTGAACTTTGGTACAGCAAGGGGTAAAATGGATAGAACTACTTGGTGAAATCTGTGAGTCAATGAAAGTTTAATTTCAAGCAAAATTATTTTCATTTTGTTTGCATATTTATTTGACAGCCTTTTACATTTTCATAGCAAACCATCGTTCTTGGTTGCAGGCTGCTCCCCGGTAATTGTCTAAATGAGTTTTCTCTAAGCCTAAGCATGAACAGACAAGGCATCAGAGATGAACATTACTGTTTACTTCATCTGATGCTGACAGTAGCTTTCTGGAAAGTAAAAATATCCTCCTTCCAGGTAAGGCACGGATTCACTTCCATTCCCTCCAATCTGCTATTCTGCATTAGGTTTTCTCAATGTGCTCGCCACTACATTGGTGAAACCTAACTGACATTGCTTTGCAGAACAATTAGTCATAGAGTCATAGAATGATACAGCGTGGAAACAGGCCCTTCGGCCCAACTTGCCCACACCGGCCGGGATGTCCCAGCTACACTAGTCCCACTGCCCGCATTTGGGCCATATCTCTCCAAACCTGTCCTATCCATGTACCTGTCTAACTGTTTCTTAAACGTAGGGATAGTCCCAGCCTCAACTACCTCCTCTGGCAGCTTGTTCCATACACCCACCACCCTTTGTGTGAAAAAGTTACCACTCAGATTCCTATTAAATCTTTTCCCCTTCACCTTAAACCTACGTTCTTTGGTCCTCGAGTCACCTACTCTGGGCCAGAGACTCTGCATCTACCCAATCTACTCCTCGTATGATTTTATACACCTCTATATGATCACTCCTTAGGAGTTACCTGGGCTTCCGGTTGCCTGCCAGTTTGGACAATAGACTATAGAACATTAGAAGATAAAGCAGAACAGTGCATTATCTGTGCCAAATCGACCTGGCCATTCTTCCCTTCCATTTTTCTTTCATTGCTATGTACATCCCAGTAGGCTGGACAATTCAATATCAGACACACATTACAACATTATCAACACATTACACTGACAAAGGAGTTCTGTTATTTCACACTACTGCCGACATTCCCATTGTTTCACCCGTTGTGTTCCCATCCGCCAACTCTGTTACCAAGACAATTTGTTTCTCCCGTTGGCACTTGCCATTCCTCCCTTCCTTTATCTTTCCTTTATGTACTCTGGTCTGCCGGGCACACCCCAGTAGTCCCGGCAACCCCTGCGGCCGAGCTCGCGCAGTAGACCGAGGACTCATTCTCCGAAGATGGAGTACCTCAACTACCTCCTCTTGTCTCGGCCCCGAGCCACTGGCGTCGATGGGACCTGCGCCGCTGAGAGCGAGGTGGGCCGTCAAGAACAAGGTGGACCATTGAGAATGAGGTGGACCATTGAGAGTGTAGGGGAATCATCGAGGGTGGACGTGGACCATTTAGGGTGGTGGTAGAACATTGGGGGCCTGTCGAGAGCGAGGACCATCGAGAGTGTAGCGGGTCCCGTGCTGCAAGATGGAGGAGGACCATTGAGTGCTACCTGGCGGGGAGCCATTGACAACAAAGGGGGGACCAGGTTGGGGGGGGGGGGGGCGTCAAGAACAAAGGGGGGCGATGTCGGGAGGGCTGGCTGCTGCCACGTGCGGCGGCAGGCAGGAGATAGGATGGTTCGGTGAATGTTTGTAAGCTGCCAAGGAAAGGTACTCTGAGAAGTTGAGGAGCAAGTTCTCATCTAGTGACTCTTCTTCAGTTTGGAAGGGCTTACAAGAAATCACCAGCTCTTTGAACAATCGTCAGCTGACCAACAACCTGAATGAGTTCTACTGCAGGTTTGACAAGCAGAAACGTAACCCTGGTACCCTGGTACCCCCTCCCCCCCTCCCCAACAAACACAGTCAGACCCCAGTCTGCAAAGAATGGACACTTCTGTACCCATTCCTCACCATTGATAGAAACATAGAAAATAGGTGCAGGAGTAGCCATTCGGCCCTTCGAGCCTGCACCGCCATTCAATATGATCATGGCTGATCAAACCACTTCACACCCACTTCAAGCAAGATTCCAGTCTGAAAAGACTGGACCCTTTCCCACCCACCCCTCTCCAATCCCCTCACACCCTCCGTGCTGCACAACATCACTTCTCCATCATCAACAATACAAATGGAGGAGGTGGAGAGGCTGTTCAGAAGACAGAAAAGGCAGAAATCTCCAGGACCAGACAATGTTCCCCCCTCTACTCTCAAGCTCTGTGCCGAACAACTGGCACCGGTCTACACAGACATTTTTAACCAGCCCCTGCAAACATGTACTGTCCCTGCCTGCTTCCAAGTCTCCACTATTGTCCCTGCACCCAAAAAGGCAAGGATTACTTGTCTTAATGACTACAGGCCTGCCGCACTGACCTCTGTAGTCATGAAGACCCTTGAAAGGCTTGTGTTGGCCAAGCTGAAAAATATCACAAACTCCCTGCTGGACCCTCTGCAGTTTGCATATCGGGCCAATAGATCTGTGGACGATGCAGTCAACCTGGGCCTGCACTTCATCCTACAGCACCTAGACCGCCTGGGGACCTATGCGAGGATCTTGTTTGTGGATTTTAGCCCTGCATTCAACACCATTGTGCCAGAGCTACTACACTCCAAACTTTCCGAGTTGACTGTGCCTGAACCCCTCTGTTGGTGGATCACCAGCTTCCTGACAGACAGGAAGCAGCATGTGAGGCTGGGAAAGTACATCTCGGACCCGCAAACACTCAGCATAGGAGCACCGCAAGGCTGCGTACTCTCCCCTCTCCTCTAGTCTCTCTACACCAACAACTGCACCTCCACAGACATCTCTGTCAAGCTTCTCAAGTTTGCTGACGACACAACCCTGATTGGACTGATCCAGGATGGGGAGGAATCTGCCAACAGGCAGGAAGTGTCACAGCTGGCGTCCTGGTGCCCTCGCAACAACCTGGAGCTCAATGCGCTTAAGACAGTGGAATTGATTGTAGACTTTAGGAGAGCTCCCCCTCCCCTCTCCCCACTCACCATCAACAACACCACAGTCACATCTGTGGAGTCTTTTAAGTTCCTGGGAACCATCATCTCCAAGGACCTTAAGTGGGGGGCGACCATCGACGCAGGCATGTGCCGTCAGGGTCGGCAAGGTAGGCACTGCCTACCCTGACTAAAATTATAACATAGTAATTACTAAATATAAATAGTAAAGGCATGGGAGAATTTTGCCTATCTAAGAGATCGATCTCTTAGGTAGGCATAATTCTCCGTGCCTTTCATCCGCAGCACTTGTGACACGGGAAGCTCTGTGCAGCCCACGTGCCGTCAGCACTGCTTGAAGACGATACTTTCAATCGGGGCTGAAGGCAGCAGAAATTCTGCCTTTGCAGCACTGCGTAGGCGCAGCAGCCTACTGCACATGCGCAGCGCTAGTTTCTTGGCGAGGTTTTCAAATATGGATTGGCATTATTTTAAGTGTATCTTTGGAAACACGGAGAGAAGAATGGAGCTCGTGTACCAATGATGTGGTAAGTACATTTGTTCGTGATGTTTTTAAATACCGTATTTCCAGGGGTGTGGAAGGTCTGGGGAGTCTGGCCCGGGGTAAAGTTGCGGGGAAGGCATGAATGTTATGAAGAAGGGGATCGGGATAATGCCATTTGCGACGCTCCTTGCACGGAGGCGTGCAAAAACCTCTCTCCTGCCGTTCGCTGGCCTCACTCATGTCCTTATATTCTGACAGCATGATTGAGGTTACTCGGCTGTGGGAATTTAAGGATTTGCAGGATGCGGCTGACATGAGCAAGCGGCAGGTGAGAGGTATTCAGACGGAGAGCACTGCCAGAGGTGAGCGGGCCGGCAGAAGGCGCTGAAGTGGCGGTCAGTTCTGCTGTCGGATCCCGGTGACCGCTCGCAGCTCCCCGAGCTGCTTCTATCCCCGGCCACAATGCGTGGCTTCACGCTTGGAGAGCTGCGGTAGCGGTGAATGAGTGAGTTACTGGCATTATCCCCGACCCCCTCCGACTCAACACTCCTGCCCTCCCCGCAACTTCACCCCTGGCAAAGACTCTCCACACGCTGTGAAAGGAACTGTCCCCCCAATTGGTTCCTTGAACAAGTGTTGTCTTTCAATAACTGATTCAACTTTTCCCTGTACGCCCGTTTTTCCCACCATCTCTCCACCTGCCATCAATCTTCACCACCCATCCATTCAGTAATTCAGAATAAAGGAGACTAAGAAGCCTTGGGAAAATTGAATTGTTACTGTTTTTATTTTAATTTTTAATTTTTACGGAGAGTACAATCTGCACATACAAGGTTTAATTTTTTAAAAGTCGACTGAGTGCCTACCCTGAGTAATCACTCACGGCACGTGCCTGCATCGACTCCACAGTCAGAAAGGCACAACAGAGGATGTACTTCCTGCGGCAGCTGAGGAAGCACAATCTGCCACAGGCAACGATGGTCCAATTCTACACAGCCATCGTAGAGTCTGTCCTCACCTTCTCCATCATGGTCTGTTTGGCTCAGCCACCAAGCACGACACCCGGAGGCTGCAGCGAATCGTTCGATCAGCAGAGAATGTTATTGGCTGCAACCTTCCATCCATTGATGAACTGTACACTGCAAGGGCCAGGAAGTGGGCCAGGAAGATCATCTCTGACCCCTCCCACCCTGGTCACAAACTCTTTGAATCACTTCCCTCTGGAAGGCGACTCCGGACTGTCAAAGCTGCCACAGTCAGACATAAAAACAGCTTTTTTTCCCACGAGTAGTAGCTCTACTCAACAGCCAAAAATCTGTAGCCTCCTTTTGCTCTGGTATTTTATATTATTCACATGTTTAATCAATAATGTTTTATTATTAATGTTTAATGTATGTATCATTCTTAATTGTCACTGTATATCATGTTGTCATTTGCGGGCGGAGCACCAAGACAAATTCTTTGTATGTGAACATACTTGGCCAATAAACTTATTCATTCATTCATTCATTCATTCATTCATTCATTCATTCATTCATTTGTGAGCAGCAGAAACATGGCGTTTCTACGTACTGTGTACTTGTGTACTACCTAGATGAGGTCTGCTACATGATTATACTGGGTTGTATGCAAAACAAAGCTAGGTACATGTGATAATGAAGTATCATTGAATCATTGAATCTCAGTTCTGATGAATGGTCTTTCATCTGAAACATTCACTGTTTCTCCTTCCACAGAAGCCGTCTGATTTGTGGAGTTGTTTCAGCATTTTGCATGTTTATTTTACTGGAGCCTATTTTGGTCACTTAACCTGGGGAAAAGGGCTGGGGAGGGAAATGCTCGGGCCATTATATGACCCTGTTTATATTATATGGCCATCACTCAAACCCAAAGTCAAACAGAAGACCTCCTTGATCTGCTTCTTCCTAGCTTGTTTATCTATATGAAAACAAACTCATTGATTGATTAATGAATTGATTACTTTTTTTTTGCCAATTGATTAATTTGCCAAGCGATTGCATGCATCTGGCACGACCAAACGTGGTCACTTGAGGCGTACGGGCTGCGCAGGGCCGGTCCCACTTCCAAGCGTGGAGGTGTATGGAGTTGTGTGGGGCTGGTCCCGACATCGCGCGGGGCTCCGAAAATCTTGCACTGTCCGACCATTTTGCGCGCCAACAGCCTGTCGGCCCGCAGGCCTATTGAGGGCGTACGCAGCGTCTTGGCGTTGTACGCAGCATCTTGACAGCGTACGCCCAGCGCGTGGTGTTGCGCAAGGACGTCACCGCCCGGCGTGGCATTGCTCGATGACATCACCGCCCGACGCCGTGCGACGCCCAAATTGATTCGGCCCGCCTCCTGCCCAGCTGATTGGTGAGTATGGCGCGAATTACGTCACGCGCGAACTTAGTCCGTTTGGTCGCGCCAAACGCATGCAATTGCATGCAAGTGGGACAGACCCTTTAAGGAGCTCAGCGCTTCAATGTTAACAAAGCTACTAGCAGTTTCTGCCATGCACACAGATACATGACTGGGATGTAGAATAAAGCATTAACCACGTTACCTTAAATGGCCCATGTAGGGAAGTCAGCGGAGGTGAAGCGGTCCACATGTACGCTGTAGGCTGGCACGTGGTGTATGGTAGAGTTGCTGCCTTACAGTGCCAGTGACCCAGCTTCCATCCTGACTACAGGTGTTGTCTGTACGCAGTTTGTACGTTCTTCCCGTGAGCTGGGTGGGTTTTCCCTGAGATCTTTGTTTTCTTCCCGCACTCAAAAGACGTACAGATTTGCCGGTTAATTGGCTTGGTACAAAATGTAAAATTGCCTCTTGTGTTAATGTGCCGGGAACGCTGATTGGTGTGGACTCGGTGGGCCGAAAGGTCTATTTCCATGCTGTATGCCTTAACTACAAACTAACAAACTAAAACTGTCAGAAGTGGTCATGGTCTATTTCCAAGGTAGAGCAGCAATACTTGCAATCTAACAAACAAGGTTTAGTTATTATCCATTATTAATGAAGTTCCATGAGTTACTATGTGCTATAATCTTTACAGACCGTAAACACTGTGGGATGCTTTTTTGTTAATCCAAGGGATATTTCAAAGAGCCCCAGCCACTAGGCAAAGGTGAACATTAATAGCATCTTTACATGACTGCCATCTGTTGTTAGGACAATCAGAATGTTAATTCAGACCCACAAGGTTAAATCCCCGTGTTTAAGAAGTAGCTGCAGATGCTGTAAAATCGAAGGTTGACAAAGGTCTGAAGAAGTTACCTGAAACGTTACCTATTTCCTTTGCTCCATAGATGCTGCTGCACCTGCTGAGTTTCTCCAGCACTTTTGTCTCGGTTAAATCCCGGGATGGCGGGACTGTCATATGCTGAGAGAATGGAGCGGCTGGGCTTGTATACTCTGGAATTTAGAAGGGTGAGTGGAGATCTTATTGAAACATATAAGATTATTAAGGGTTAGGACACGCTAGAGGCAGGAAACATGTTCCTGATGTTGGGGGAGTCCAGAATCAGGGGCCACCGTTTAAGAATAAGGGGCAAGCCATTTAGAACAGAGATGAGAGGACACTTTTTCTCACAGAAAGTGGTGAGTCTGTGGAATTCTCCGCCTCAGAGGGCGGTGGAGGCCGGTTCTCTGGATAATTTCAAGATAGAGCTAGATAGGGCTCTTAAAGATAGTGGAGTCAGTGGATATGGGGAGAAGGCAGGAACGGGTTACTGATTGTGGATGATCAGTCATGATCACATTGTATGGTGGTGCTGGCTCGAAGGGCCGAATGGCCTACTCCTGCACTGATTGCCTATTGTCTATAATGTGGATGTGCTGAGTTGACTACTCGTTTGGTGCATGTCCATGTGAGACACTAGTGCGGCTTTACTACTGCTGGAATACAAGGACATTCACAGCCCAACAAGTGTCCAACGTGACAAGATCTCAGTGATGTATGAGTACGTCAATCACAGATAGGAAAGACAATGTGAGGATTACATATTGTTGCCATCTAACTGGCAAAGGTACCAGCTAAGCACCCAGCATGGTATGGCTTCTTGGTGAATCAGTGTCATTGGACTATCAGCGTGAAGAGCAGGTATTTGGAAGCAATTGCATTGCGGACACATTTCCAAAGATTTAGTTTGGTGGAGCAGGCATGCATTTGTAGGATGCTTCAGGAATGTAGAAGAGGTTCACGTGTCGTATGAACACCAATTTAATATTTAAACACTCGGTTTAATATTGGTACAAAAGCAATGGCTGCCAAGTGAAGTATTTCACATCTGCTCCTGATCAACCAGACCGGCGTTGATTGGTCGGCCCAGATCATGGCAGTTCAAACGAGATCTCGAGCTCGACAAACGAAGGTTCGAGACCAAAGTGGCTCGGGCATAAGATGGCGCCACATGACATCCCCCCCCCCAAAAAAAAAATGGAGTATCGAAGGAGTTTAGGTTGTTGAGTCAGGCGGCCTGATTTTGTGTACTTGTCTCCTGTGTTCCAGGTTGTGGCTGGTTGATTGAAGGCGGGTTTGGTCGTGATCGCGGCGGGATAGAGCCACCTGCACTGATTGGCCAATGTCCAGGTATCTGTGGCGGGATAGAGCCACCTGCACTGATTGGCCAATGTCCAGGTATGCCAGCGTAAGACAGTCTCGTGTCTGCCGCCCACGTCAATGATGAAAGCCGTGGCGTTGTTTTCCAGTACTCTGTAAGGCTTTTGCAGTGGTGTACGGTGGGAATTACGGCGAAGGAAGACATACTTCGATTCTTGAAGTCCACACGTCGCCGGGATGAAATCCCCAGGGGCCGTAAGCCGGGTGCCGTACAGCAGCTTGGCTGAGGAAATAGCCAGGTCCTCTTTGGGGCAGTGCGTATACCTAGCATGACCCACGGCAATTTGTCCATCCAGTGATGGATGGCCCGTGAGCCGTGCCTTGAGGGATGCCTTCATGTGCCAGTAGAAACGTTCGGCTGGGCGGTTTCCTTGCTGGTGGTAGGCCATTGTGAGCTGCAGCTTAGAGCCAAGCAGCGGGGCCATCGCTGACCACAGCTCGGACCACTGTCGGAGGAGATCCATTGGGCGGTGAGGGCAGGTGCACACGTCGCAGTGGAGGTATCCGAGAGCGGGACAACTTCCGGCCATCTCGTGAATCTGTCCACGATGGTGAAGAGGTGGGTGACATATCTGGATGGGGGCAGCGGTCCAACGATATCGACGTGGAAGTGGTCAAAATGCTGGTGTGTCAGGGCGAAGTTCTGCAGCGGCGCCTTGATATGTCGTTGAATCTTGGAGCTTTGACAGGGGATGTACGCTTTGGCCCAGTTGCCGACCTGTTTGCACAACCCATGCCATATGAACGTGGCTGCCATCAGAGCCTTTGTTGCCCAGATGGAAGGGTGAGCCAAACCATGAATCATGTTGAAAATCCGGCAGCGCCTGGCTCTGGGGATGATGGGGCTTGGCTGCCCGTCAACACGTCACAAAGGAGCATGGTTGTCAGCGGGCCCCAATCACACATCCTCCAACAACAGGCCTGAGAGGGCGGTGCGGTAGGTGAGCATCTCCTCATTCCTTCACTGGGTGGCTTCACGGTTGTATAGTCGACACCTGAGGCCAGAGCGTGGATGGCATTGATGGCGGTGGAGCACAACGCATCTGCGGCCTGGTTGCTCGTGCCTACGATGTGCTGGACGCAAGTCTTGTATTCTGAGATGTAGGTCAGGTGGCGCTGGTGTTGGGCTGACCAGGGATCAGACACTTTGGCAAAGGCAAACGTGAGTGGCTTGTGATCGGTGAAAGCAGTGAAATCCCTTCCCTTGGATGGCCAGGTAGAGAGGGAGGAGTTCCCAGTGGAAAGTGCTGTATTTCTGCTCGGGGGGGTCTCAGGTGAGTATCACATGGACATTACACGCTGCAGCACCGGTGAGTAAGGCAAGGCAGCGCCTTTACCACCTCAGGCAGTTGAGAAAATTCAGAGTGTCTCTGAGGATCCTCCAGTGCTTCTACTTAGTGGCTGTAGAAAGCATCTTGTCTGGGAACATCACGATTTGGTTTGGAAATTGCTCTGCCCAGGACAGGAAGGCTCTGCAGAGAGTAGTGCATTCGGTCGAACGCACTATGGGAACTACACTCGCCCCCTTGCAGGAACTATACATCAGAAGGTGCAACTCCAGAGCCAACAAGATCATGGGGGACCCCTTCCACCCCTGCAACGGACTGTTCCAGCTGCTACGGTCAGGCAAACGCCTCTGCTGTCATGCTGTGAAAACGGAGAGGCTGAGACGGAGTTTCTTCCCACAGGCATTAGGACTGTAAACTCCTATCTCACCCGGGACTAACTTTACTGAACCAATTTACTGTTGTGTGGTGTCTTTTTAAAATTGCAGTTTTTTCTTTTTTTTCCTCCCACAAATATGGAATATGTAAAATGTGTTTCTGTTCCATTCTGTTTTGTATTTTTTTTTGCACAATCTGCAAGCATTGCCACTTTCCATTTCACTGCACATCTCGTACGTGTATGTGACGAATAAACTTGACTTAACTTGGGACAGCCAGCTTCCATCGATCAGTTGTTCCAGTACTCCGCTCACGGCTGTGCCAGATGCGTCGACCGTGAGACTGTTGGTGCGTTGGCACGTGGATGTACCAGCATCGCTGCCTTTGCCAGCGCCTCCTTGGCGTTGTCGAATGTGGTCATGGCCGCGTTCTCCCAAACGTGCGCTTTCGGCTTGTTGGCCAGGGCCTTGAATAGCAGTTGCATGATCCTGGCGGCTGCTGGCACGAAGCAGTGGTAGAAGTTGACCACACTGACAAACGCTTGGAGTCCCTTCACCGTAGAGGGTTTGGCAAACTAACAAATAGCCTTGACATTGGTCGGGAGCGGGACCGGGACCGCACCGTGCTGGTTGATGTGGTGGCCGAGGAAGTTGATGGAAGTGAGGCCAAACTGACTCTTAGCCAGGTTGATGGCCAGGCCGTGCTCGTTGAGCGTCTGCCAGAGCTGCTGGAGGTGTGCGCGGTGTTCCTTGCGAGAGCAGCTGGAGACGAGTATGTCGTCGAGGTAGATGAACAGGAAGTCCATGAGTGTCCATGAGCCGTTGGAAAGCTTGGCCGGTGTTCTTGCGGCCGTAATGCATGTGCCGGGGTAATGAGGGCCATCTTGGGGATGTTGTCTGGGTGGACCGTAATCTGATAGTAGCCGCATACCAGGTTGATCTTGGAAAATACCTTGTCACCGTCCAGGATTGCCATGAAGTTCTGGATGTGAGGGACAGGGTACCGGTGTCGGCTGTCGTGACCTCGTTGAGACAGCAGTAGTCCCCACAGGGTCTCCTGCGCCCTGACGCTTTGGGGACCATGTGAAGCGGGGATGCCCATGGGCTGTCTGAGCGACGCACTATGTCCATTTCCACCATCTTGCAGAACTTGTCTTTGGCCAGTTGGATCTTGTCGGGGGGTAGCTTGCGTGCGCGCCATGGATTGGCGGTCCGGTGGTGGGGATGTGGTGCTTCATCCCATGCTTGGGGCTGGTTGTTGTGAACTGGGGAGTTACGATGTCAGGGAAATTGGCCAAGATCCTGGCGTACTTGTTGTTGGAGAAGGTCATCGAGCCAAGGTGGGGTGCTGACAATTATGACTCAAACGTCTCATACAGCAATGTTACAATATTTGAGATTTTAAAAATCAAGTCTGCAATTTATCCCATCAGATAAAGCATAAAAATAAGTTTAATTTGACTTTCATATCTTCAGTATTAAAAAAGTTAGGGCCATTTTCATACTCGGAAATTAGCAACTTGCTTCCTATTGCTTTTCGATTGACTGAACACAAAAGTTGTGATCGAGGACAGTCAAAAGCCCATAACTTCCTTAAAAATTAAGAGAACTGATAGAAATTTTCAGTTATTATAGATTGAAGCATTCTGAAACAAATATGAAACAATCTTACTTGGATGACCTGAAATTAAAGCATATAATTAGTTAGTTACCCAATTGTAGCCAATTACAAAATTCAATTACTAGATCTAAACATCTATCCATTTCTTAAGAAACATTTAAAAAAAATTAAAGCCTAAGTGTCCAATTAACAGTCACACAATAATTCACAATATAACATGATTTTTAAATCTAATTGTCATTAATTTATAGGCCAAATTGAAGGAGTTCAGTGTTTAATGCCTGTAAATTAATGGGCATTTTAATCAGCTTGCGAGTGGGATTTTCTGGAACGCGCTGCATTGGAATGTTGCGGTTGCGGTGAATTTAAACCCAATATCGGCAGGATAAATTCTGCCAGTTCATATGGGGACTAAATCACCGTTTCGCAACATGAAATATTGATTAAAGTCCCCTAAAAAAGCAAGTTTATATGTAAAAATAAACAGCTTTCACTTACCTGTCCCCTACGTAAAATCCGTCCCCGTTGTCGGCATTCACGGCATTAGGAGCTCATTTTTATTTTACTGCAGTGATGAAGTAGTCGGGCTATTTATAAAAAAAACGGACATACCGGCAGTCGGAACGCATCTCCAGAAGTAGCTCGCACTCCGACAACAGAAAGCTCCGGATGGCAAGGGGAAAACCGCATTTTAACCCCGCCCCCCCCTTAAAGGCGCCAAAGTCGCGCACATGGCCAGTGACAGAACTGCAGTGCCGCTAAAGGTAAGTTTTGTAACATACCTATCTCATAATTAATGAGACATTGTCCTTTCACATCGACCAGCAGGGTGTGCGCCCGGAGGAAGTTGCCGCCCGGCAGTGGTTGTGAGACGTCAGCGATGGTTAAGTTCTACTTGACGTGACAGGAAGTTGAGCGGTATCGTGCAGACCCTGTATGTTCTGATGTTGCTGCTGTTGGCGGTGGTCAGGGCAGGCCTCTGCTTTCCTGAACGATTGCCGGTGCAAAACAATGACCTTCGCTCCCATGTCAATGAGAAAACACTGCCCCCAAGCGTAGAGGACGTGGTCTTTTTGGCCAGCCACAGTTGCCACTACTGACGGCCAGCCGAGGCGTTTCCCGGATGCGTGCAGGGTGTTCGGCATCGGCGGGCCTTGGAGCCCCACCTTTGGTTGTAGTAGCACCACTTGTTCTTGCTGGCGCTGTTCATGGTCGACGTCACTGCCGCTCCTTCCGTGGAGGCTGGGACCGCCCGTGTGACCTGCATCGCCACCCTGCTGTTTGACCTGCCACAGCACGTCTGCATGGGCTGCCAGCCGTCGGGGGTCGGTGAAATCATCAGCTTGAGTGCAACTGTGTTCTGCTGCTCTGGGTTGTCTCCTCCAGGCATGATGAAATCCAAAAGAGGCCATTTTGGATCATCGGGGTCACCACTGAAGAGGTTCACGTGTCGTATGAACACTCATTTTATATTTAAACACACAGTTTAACATTAATACAAAAGAGATGGCTGCCAAGTGAAGTCTAGCTATGTCGTCTGCTGCACCCCGTCACCTGACCAACCAGATTGGTCGGCCCAGATCACGCCAGTTCACACGAGAGTTCGAGCTTGACGAACGAAGGTTCGAGACCAAAGTGGCTCGGCCACAAGATGGCGCCACAATGTGACCAATTGAAGAATCTGACAGTCCGTTCTCACAACCCATTGACCCGACCCAACAAACAATGGTCAGGGAAATGGATGGAGTTCACAAGCATGAACACAACCCATTGAGTCCATCAGCTTATATTGTCACTGCTATTCTTTATAACCAATGACCTACTTTCAACCATCAACAAATACAGACAATAGTCTGGACCACCTCCCAGAAGATTGAGCTAGATACGTTGACATCTCAAGCGATCATTTCAAAGATGAGAATGGACGTTGTTATCAGTGGTGTTCGAGTCAATGGAAGCAGATGCACTGAAGGTGAGTCCACTGAATTCCTCACAAGTAATGGGGTCAAGCAGTGCACTCATTTATATTAAACAGCCTCAAAGCGATTATCAGGAAGAACATATCTGACTGTGAAGAGTGGACTGAGAAAGTTGGCGGGGGTGAAATTGAGACTAAGGTAGCCTGCTTCTTATTTCACTCACAGAATAGTACATCAGAACAGATACCTGGTGAGTTACAGATGGCCATTGGATTTGGTGAATCCAATGCTTCAAATAACCACCTGCTCCAAAAAAGCAAAGCAGAGAGGACAACGTCATGTCAGAACTTGTGACTGGCATTTCAAACAAGATGACTACCTATCAAAACAAAATCTTCTGCACCTTCGGCTTAAGTCAATGTAGTGAGAAAGAGAGATGTAACCGTGTACTGGCATTCCATCGTAAATAACAGCAACCAACCAAAAGAGACATGGAAATTGGGAAATCTTAGTCTTACAATTTTTTTGTGCACATTGCCTGTAGAGTCTGAATAGCTGTATTGTGAAGGCAGGTTTCAAGGCCCTAGAGAACGTGATCTGGATACACAGAAGACTGCAGATGCTGGAACCTGGAGCAAACAATTAACTGCTGGAGGAACTCAGCAGGTCAGATAGCATCTGTGGAGGGAAATGGATCGTTCATGTTTCGGGTCAAGACCCTTCATCTGCCTGACTGCTGAGTTCCTCCAGCAATTCCGTTTTTGTATTATGTTCTGATTTTTTATTATCAACAGCTCCTAGTAGATAAATACACAAAATAAAACATAGCTATGTACAGGGTTGTTCATTTTGGCTGCACTATTGTGTGTATCCCTACTTCGTGTTGTTTTAGTACATTGATAAGTGTTGTTTTATGTGAAGTAACAAAGAAAGGTTTAAAGTGAAGGGGAAAAGATTTAATAGGAATCTAAGGGTCATTTTTTCACACAAAGGTGGTGGGTGTGTGGAACAAGCTGCCAGAGGAAGTAGGTGAGGCTGGGACTACACCAACATTTAAGAAACAGTTAGTCAGGTACATGGATAGGACAGGTTTGGAGGGATATGGACCAAATGCGGACAGGTGGGATTAGCGTAGCTGGGACATGTTGGCTGGTGTGGGTAAGTTGGGCCAAACGGCCTGTTTCCATGCTGTATCACTATGACTATGACTGGCCATCTCAGGTACACCTTTCATCATCGTCATTCATTAATGACGTACATCTTAAAATACGGCCACTGTTATAATATAAGGCATACAGCAGACAACTCATGCACAGGTAATAGATAATCCGGCTTTGTTGATTCTGAGGGGAAATATTGGTCAGGACACCAGAGATAACTTAATGCAATGGAGGACTCAGTGTGGGGGGACCGCCGTGAAGAATAATGGGGACCCAGCGTGGGGGGGGCAGCTGTGAGGGATGGTGGGAGAACAAAGGGGGGCACGGTGTGGGGAGGGGGTGGGGGGGGGGCACTCTAGTTTAGAATCCTCTGCCCAGGGGATAAACCTGTGTGTGTTTGTTTGTTTGTTTGCTCGTTCCGGTGAAAGCGCTGTGGACAACAGCAGCCAGACAACAGTCGCTTGTCTTTTCCTTTTTGTTTCACTTATAATTTAATTATAATTTCATGTTTTGTATACCTTGTTGTATGTTATGACTGTTGGCAGAGCAATTTCCCTCTTGGGATGAATAAAGTTCTATCATATCATATCATACGCCTATAATAATGCCTAGTGATCCTTTTATTTACCTGAGAAGATAGATGCAGCATCAGCTTACTGGCTAATTCAATAGACACCAAGGTTAATTTTTAAAGGCTTGTGGAGTGTTCACAAAAGTAAAGGCTAGAGGAGGAAAATAAGAGCCTGACATGTTTGAAAGAGATGACGTCAAGACAGCGACACTGAAGAATGTGGAGGAACTGGAAGGAAAAGGGACAGAAATATTAGTCGGGGCAGAGCATGGATTAAATAAAGGCCAGATCTACATGGATTTGGTGGTCACGACAGGTTTTACTTTTAGACATTAAACATGACCAAAAGGAGAAAGCTGAGCCTGCCTTATACTATTTATATTATCCCAAAAAGCTCTTTGTGTTGACATGCCTCAGACTTGCATTTGCAGCTTGGCACTCACATCAAAGGCTGCCTTTTTTTAAACTGAAACCTGCTTTGAGAAAATGGCCTGTTGTTCAGCCTTTGATACAAGCCATAGGTTACAGCTGTCAACACACATGACATGTTGCTGGATATGATAAGGAATTACCTAGAGGTTCATTTTACACCAAACATCAAACTTGTTGAAAACACCCATGTGATAGCATTTCAAGAGGCATCTCCATGAAGTTATTTATTTTGTTCCTCGTTCTTGGCTGCTTTTAATTAAAAATAAATTAGTATTATTAGCTCTGGTGAAATTCAAGTTATTTTTCAAAACAAATGCTGACAATGATGAATGGTAGTAAATTAACATCAAATGCTGTGTATCAAAACATCTTGTGTAATATTTGTGCCTGCCCTCTCACTCTAATAGTTTGGATCAAACATCCAAATTCCTCTCAGTCCTCATGCTTTCTCTCTTCCTCCTAAGATTTCCACTCCTAACATGAATGCTGCACGATGAGTATGCAATGCATCCACTCAGTCCATTCCAGTTATATCGGAACGATCTATATTCAATCATCCACAAATGCAGGTGATGGTCTGGATTCCACCCTCACCCATCCTGGGATCAGAAAGACTTGGAACTTGTGTAGGAAGGAACGGAGGTCAAGTCAAGAGAGTTTATTGTCATGTGTCCCAGATAGGACAATGACATTCTTGCTTGCTGCAGCACAACAGAATATTGTAGGCATAATACAGAACAGATCAGTGTGTCTATATACCATAGACCATATATATATACACATAAATAATGCCATATGCTCGTTTACACCAAAGATAGACACAAAAAGCTGGAGTAACTTGGCGGGCCAGACAGCATCTCTGGCAAAATGGAATAGGTGACGTTTCATGTCGAGAACCTTCTTCAAACTAAGAGTCGGGGGAAAGAGAAGCGAGTGATACGGCCGCGGGACTTGCTATCGCCCGCCGGGGACTCCAAAATCAAGACCCGAAGCGGGGCCTTACATCGCCCGGCGCGGCCTTGAACGGTGGAGGGACTTGCCGTCACCCGCCGGGGGCTCCAACATCGCGAGAAGAATAAGGAACGGGGGAGACAAGACTTTGCCTTCCATCAGAGTGCGGAGGTGTTTGGAGATTCACTGTGATGGATGTTTATGTAAATTGTGTTAATTGTGTCTCGTTTTTAAAAAAAATCTTGTTTGTATGACTGCAGAAACGTAATCTCGTTTGAACTTCGGTTCAAATGACATAATAAAGTATCTTGTACCTTGTTGTATGGACGGTGATGCAGAGAGATATGGACGGTGATGCAGAGAGATATGGACAGTGATGCGGAGAGATATGGACGGTGATGTAGAGAGATATGGACGGTGATGCAGAGAGATATGGACAGTGATGCAGAGAGATATGGACGGTGATGTAGAGAGATATGGACGGTGATGCAGAGAGATATGGACAGTGATGCAGAGAGATATGGACGGTGATGCAGAGAGATATGGACGGTGATGCAGAGAGATATGGACGGTGATGCAGAGAGATATGGACGATGATGCAGAGAGATATGGACGGTGATGCGGAGAGATATGGACGGAGATGTAGAGAGATATGGACGGTGATGCAGAGAGATATGGACAGTGATGCAGAGAGATATGGACGGTGATGCAGAGAGATATGGACGGTGATGCAGAGAGATATGGACGGTGATGCAGAGAGATATGGACGATGATGCAGAGAGATATGGACGGTGATGTGGAGAGATATGGACGGTGATGTAGAGAGATATGGACGGTGATGCAGAGAGATATGGACGGTGATGTAGAGAGACATGGACGGTGATGTAGAGAGATATGGACGGTGATGTTGAGAGATATAGAACAAATGAATGAAAGACATTCAAAACAGTAACGATGATAAAGGGAGCAGGCCATTGTTAGCTGTGACCTTGGTGAGAACCAGTTATGGGCCTGTCCCATTTAGGCGATATTTTAGACAACTACAGGTGACTAATTTGTCGCCACATGTTTGCCTGTGGTCACCGGGAGTCGTGTCCTCAGTCGCGCAAAAAGGCATAGCGTCTTTCTGGTCACCGCTAAATTTTCAACATGTTGAAAGATTTTTGGCGACAGTGCGTTTGATGCCAATGAGCGAAGCTTGACTTCTCCTGACATAGGTGCTGACGTAGGTTGTCGCTGGTTTTTCAGCGACCCCCTACGACAGTGACAGTCGCCATAAGTTGCGTTAAAAAACCGCCAAGTGGGACAGGCCCATTACTGACAAAAAGTCTCAACACAGCAACCATTCCATTCGCCGACACTCTCTTGCTTTACTTCAGTCTATTGTGCCACAAAACCATATCTCCTACCTCTGACCTCCTCGCTTAGTAACCTTTCCTCTTCCATTTAGTCATCATCTCTCTAACATTTCTCCCCCTAAACAGTGCACACAGTCCTCTTCCCATCACTGTTCCCCACACATTTATTCAAAGAGACATAGACACATATCGTTAGACTTATACCCATTGTGTCTATGCCAGCTGTGTCTGTGCCATCCATTCGCACTAATCTTACATGATCACCCTGTCTCTCAGACCCTTATCTCCACTATCACTCCAATACTAATCACTGCCACTTAACTTCAGCAAGCCCAGGAGGTATTTTCAACCCTCCAGTCCTTACTTTTGACAGAGACCAAGCTGCATCTTCCATAATTTATGTAAATCCCACTGCACTTCAGATTAACTGGACAGTGTAATTAATGTAGTGGTGTAGGAGAGACAGTGATCAATTTGTGCACAGGAAATACCCAAAGCTGCTCGCTAGTGATGACCAGACAACTCACTTCATTTGCATCGATTAAGGGTTACAACTTGTCAGGTAATTGAATGATTGAAAGAAACAACATGGAAACAAGTCCTTCAGCCCATCGAGTCCTCAACTAACCGTCAATCACCCGTCCACACTAGTTCTACGTTCCGCCACTTTCGCATCCACTCCTGACACCTGAGGGGCAATTTATGGAGGCTAATTAACCTCCAAACTTGCATTTCAATGGGGTGTCATTGAAGTAGCTTGAGATGTTTTGCATCCTGAGAAAGTAAGCATGGGGGTTTACCTTACACAGGAGGGGGAGGCACTCCTGAAGGGTTATAGCGATGCTTGTCTAAATTTCATATTTCCATACTAAATCTTGAACCCATAACTTGCAGCTCCAGCTGAGCCATGATGAGCAATCAAATGTTGTTAAACGTTCCAGAGTTTGAAGATCAAGAACAAGTCTACATCCTCTGCCCAATGAAGGGGATGGCTGCATATCTCAACACTAATGATGATCAACTAATGTCAACATAAGGAGATGTGCAGGATGCCAAGATCGAGGCTGCAGTACTTCTGATATGCCACAGGGTTGGGTATGAAATGTATGTAGTTCAAAATGGGTAACAGTAGAGGGAGAGTACTAATTAGATAATAAACATGAAGGAATGTCCACCTGGATGTAAAGCAAAGGCAGATCCACAGAAGTGGGACAGTCAACACAGGACAATGGCTCCACACATGATTTTAAAAGGGCTGAATCACTGGAGAAAAAGCGAGGAGGAAAATAATGGAAGTGACCTCTCTGTCTCTGATCTAGCTTGGTCCCCATGGGCCAGGTGAGTAGGGCACATGGTGGAGAAGAACAAGTCTTTTGAAGAGTTATTCAGGCACATGGTTTGCACTCTGTGGGAATGTGTAGGAAGGAACACCAAATGCTGGTTTAAACCAAAGATAGACTGAAGAAGTGTCTCGACCCGAAACGTCACCCATTCCTTTTCTCCAGAGATGATGCCTGTCCCGCTGAGTTACTACAGCTTTTTGTATTTATCTTCATGATAAGGGAATAACGTTTAGTGCAGATAAAGCCAATAAAGTCTGATAAAAGATAATCCGAGGGTCTCCAATGAGGTAGATAGTAGTTCATGTCTGCTCTCTAGTTGTGGTAGGGTGGTTCAGTTGCCTGATAACAGCTGAGAAGAAATTGGGCCTGAATATGGAAGTGTGCGTTTTCACACTATTATGCATTTTGCCCGATGGGAGGGGGTAGAGGAGGGAATGGCCAGGGTGGGACTCGTCCTTGATTCCTTCATTGCTGCTGGCAATGGAGTCAATGGAAGGGAGGTTGGATTGTGTGGTGGTCTGGGCTGCGTCCACAATTCGCTGCAATTTCTTGTGGTCTTGGATGGAGCTGTTCCCAAACCAAGCTGTGATGCATCCCCTAAATATCATCTGATAACAAGGTACCATTGGCCATAACAATAGTAGTGAATGATTCAACGAGACTGAGAAACATTGGCAACACTATGATGGCAGAAAAGCTATCCAAACAAAGTTTGCTTGCTCTGACCCCAGATCTTCAGATTTTGAACATACATTTGCCACAAAGGTAAAGATGGTCAGAGATGCTGCTGTGGAATCAAGCAGTTCCACAAGAATCCATCTGAATTATATGTGGGGGTATCCTGTACTCTCTGATTGGATCTAGGTCTGAATTTCCTGGAATACTCTAGTACAAAACAATACCGTTTATTGTCATTTGAACCTCAAATGAAGTTCAAACGAAATGTGGTTTCTGCAGTCATACAACACGAAGAAACAATTAACAAGACACAATACAACTAACAACACAACTAACACAATTTACACAAACATCCATCACAGTGAATCTCCTCCTCACTGTGATGGAAGGCAAAGTCATTGTCTCTCCCCTGTTTTCCATTCTTCTCCCGATGTTAAAGCCCCCGGCGGGCGATGGTAAGTCCTGCGACCGTTAGAGCCGCGCTGGGCGATGTAAGGCCCCGTTCTGGGTCTTGATGTTGGAGCCCCCGGCGCGCGATGGCAAGTCCGCGGCCGTTAAGGCTGCGCGGGGCGATGTAAGGGCCCGCTCCGATTCGGTGTGAGACGTTGCCGTTGCGGGAGCTCCGAAAAGCGGCCTCCCACCAGGGACCTGCGAGTTCCCGATGTTAACGTCCACCGGACCTGCGGCCGGAGCCTCCGAAGCTCCGAAGTCGGGTCGCAGCCGAGCGCATCCAGAGCGTCCGCACTCCGAAGCCGGCCAGCTCCGCGATGGTGAGTCCGCAGGCTCCGCAACTGGAGCCCCCAGGTTGTCCCGGTTGGAGGCCGCTGGCTCCACGGTGCTAGGCCCCAACGACAATGGAGACCCAACAGGGAAAAGGTCGGGTCCCCTGTACAGGGAAGAGATTTAAAAGTTTCACCCCCCCCCCCCCCCGGTCGCCCTCCACATATACACAGCTAAAAATAATATGTAAACTACAATCAAACTATACACTCAACAGGACAAAAATTTAAAAATAGACAGATGGACTGTAGAGGCTGCTGCCGCGAGGCGCGGCCATATTACAATTCTGTAATTCCCTGTAGATCTAGGCACTATCCGGTGGTGAATGAGAAAAACATACTTCCATTCAACCTGTAGCTCAAGCTGCATTCTCCATTCAAAGCTAATCACATGACCAGAGAGGTAATGGCTGCATAAGTCTGCAGAAGCTTTGTAATATTGTGATGGGGCACCTCTTTGTTGGCCTATCAACCTGAGGTATAGCCTGACTCTGTACATTTCTCCACATTTCCCTTCCTGCTGCTTCTGTCCTGTCTCCATTATAACAAGATGGTTTACATAGATACACAGATACATAGAGAATGGGTGCAGAAGTAGGCCATTTGGCCCTTTGGCCATTCAATGTGATCATGGCTGATCATCTCCAATCAGTACCCCATTCCTGCCTTCTCCCCATATCCCTTGACCCCGCTAGCCCTAAGAGCTCTATCTAACTCGCTTTTGAATGCATTCAGGGAGACGGCCTCCACTGCCTTCTAAGGAAGAGAATTCCACAAATTTCCAACTCTCTGTGTGGAAAAGTTTTTCCTCATCTCAGTTCTAAATGGAATACCTCTTATTCTTAAACTGTGGCCCCTTGTTCTGGACTCCCCCAACATTGGGCACATGTTTCCTGCATCTAGTGTGTTCAATCCCTTAATAATTTTATATGTTTCAATAAGATCCCCTCTCATCCTTCTAAATTCCAGTGAATTCAAGCCCAGTCATTCATCATATGATGGTCCTGCCACCCAGGAATGAACCTCGTGAACCTACGCAGCACTGCCTCAATAGCAAGGATGAAAGGATATGGATCACATGCAGGTAGAGGAGATTAGTTTAATGTCATCACATTCGGCGTGGACATTGTGGGCCAAAGGGCCTGTCGCTGACCTGTACTGTTCAATGTTGTATGTTCAAAGAGAGCTTTATTCAATACAACATATTTTCTGATTAGTGTAACATCTGAACCTAGCTGCACTCCCTCAATAGCACGAATACCATTCCTCAAATTAGGAGACCAACATTGCACCCAATACTCCAGGTGTGGTCTCACCAGGGCCCTGAACAACTGCAGAAGGACCTCTTTGCTCCTGTACTCAACTCCTCTCGTTATGAAGGCCACCATTCCATTAGGAGCGCAGAAGGTTAAGGGGGGACTTATTCTTTGGAGCGCAGAAGGTTAAGGGGGGACTTGATTGAGGTCTTTAAAATAATGAAAGGGATAGACAGAGTTGACGTGGATAAGGTTTTCCCATTGAGGGTAGGGAAGATTCAAACAAGAGGGCATGACATGAGAATTAAGGGACAGAAGTTTCGGGGTAACATGAGGGGGAACTTCTTTACTCAGAGAGTGGTGGCTGTGTGGAATGATCTTCCTGCAGAAGTGGTGGAGGCAGGATCGATTTTAACATTTAAAAGTAAAGTGGATAGGTATATGGACGGGAAGGGAATGGAGGGGTATGGTCTGAGTGCAGGTAGATGGGACATGGGCAAAATGAATGGTCGGCACAGACTGGAAGGGCCGAGAAGTCCTGTTTCCATGCAGTAATTGTTATATGGTTATATGGTTATAACATTCCATCAGCTTTCTTCACTACCTGTTGTACCTGCATCCTTACTTTCAGTGACTGATGTACAAGCACACCCAGGTCTCGTTGTATTTTCTCTTTTCCTAACCTGACACCATTCAGATAATAATCTGCCTTCCCGTTCTTGCCACCAAAGTGGATAACCTCACATTTTTCCACCGTGTGGCGACTCGATGGTAGCCTCGCCAACAGCCTGTCTGTCTTTTCGTCTTTTTTTTGTTATTTTTAGTGTTTTAAAAGTATGTGATAATGTTCTCTGGTTTGTTTTATGGGGGGGCGGGGGTGGGAGGAGTGGTCGAGGGACACTTTTTTTCAATCTCTTACCTTGCCGGAGATGCGATTGTTTTCCGGATCGTATCTCCGGTCGCTCTGCAGCCTAACATCATGGAGCTGGCGGCCTTGCTCGAGACTGACATTGAGCCTCACTGTGGGAATGTGGACTTACCTTCGGGGCCTGCGATCCATTGTCTGGGATCGATGCTCCTGCAGATTTCACCGTAGAGGAGCTCGCAGTCTCGGGGAGAGTCCGATGTCGGGAGTTCCAAATGAAGCAGAAGGTTTCGACCAGCCCTGTCCCGGGGTCAGATTGCCCAGCACGGGGGAGTTGAGATCCCCCTGATGCACGAGCTTGATCGCCCTGACGCGGTGGGCCCAAATGCCGCTGGCTACGGGAGCTAAGATTGCCCCGACAACGGAAGGCTCGAGGCCCCCAGAAGAGCAAAGGAGGGAAGAGATTGAGCTTTTTTTCTCCTTTTATAACAGTGAGGAATGTGGAGGAGTCACTGGGGTGGGAGCATGTTCAAATGTATTTGGTGTGTTTCTTTGCTTTTTATTGGTATGACTGTATGGAAAATCAAATTCCTCGTCCACTCACCCAACCTGTCCAAGTCACCCTGCATCCTCATAGCATCCTCTTCACAGTTCACACTGCCACCCAGCTTTGTATCATCTGCAAATTTGCTAATGATACTTTGAATCCCTTCATACAACTCATTGATGTATATTGTAAATAGCTGCGGCCAGCCAATTTTCTATACATGTCAGCACCCCCATGTGCTCTCATTTTGCCCAACAATCTCCTGTGTGGGACCATATCAAAGGCTTTCTGAAAGTCCAGGTGCACTACATCCACTGGCTCTCCCATGTCCATTTTACTTGTTACATCCTCAAAAAATACCAGAAGATTAGTCAAGCATGATTTCCTCTTCGTAACTCCATGCTGACTCGGACCGATCCTGTTACTGCATTCCAAATGTGCGGTTATTACATCTTTGATAATCGACTCCAGCATCTTCCCCACCACCGATGTCAGGCTAACTGGTCTATAATTCCCTGCTTTCCCTTTCCCTCCTTTCTTGAAAAGTGGGATAACATTAGCTGCCCTCCAATCCACAGGAACTGATCCTGAATCTATAGAACATTGGAAAATGATCACCAATGCGTCCACTATTTCTAGAGCCACCTCCTTGAGTACCCTGGGATGCAGACCATCAGGCCCAGGGGATTTATCAGCCTTCAGTCCCATCAGTCTACCCAACACCATTTCCTGACTAATGCGAATTTCCTTCAGTTCCTCTATCACACTAGGTCCTCTGTCCCCTAGTACATCTGGGAGATTGTTTGTGTCTTCCTTCGTGAAGTCAGAACCAAAGTACCTGTTCAAATCATTTGCCATTTCCTTGTTCCCCATAATAAATTCACCTGTTTCTGTCTTCAAGGGGCCCACGTTTGTCTTTCTTATTTTTGTCCTCATTTATAATCTTCAGCCCTGGAATGTGGGTAGAAAAAAAGGTGGAAAACAGATATGTAGGAAGGAACTGCAGATGCTGGTTTACACCCAAGATAAGACACAAAATGGTGCTGTAACTCAACAGGACAGGCAGCATCTCTGGAATAGTGGACATTTGGAGTCAAAATCCTTCTCCAGACTAAGTATCAGGGGTGAGGGAATCTAGAGGTATGTAAAGGTTCAGAACAAATCAGAGTTGGCACCAATGACCAAGGAATGGTGGAGCCCACAATGGTCCATTGTTGGCTGAGGAGAGGTAATAACTAAGGGATATGTGGATGCGAACAGTGGAACTGGCAGGAGACTGGGGGGGGGGGGGAGAGGGTATGTAGCAGTTACTTGAAATTAGATAAATCACCATTCATGCCATTGGATTTTTAGCTGTCCAAGCAAAATAGCAGGTGCTGTCCCTCCAAGTTGCCTCACTCTAACAGTGGAGGCGGCCCAGGACAGAAAGGTCCATATGGGAATGGGAAGGGAGGAGGAAACTGATTTCTTCCAGTTGATATTGGGGAATATTTTGACAATACAGTTGCTGCTCAATAGCATTGTTATTCTGGACAGAATTAATAGTCTTTAAAAGCCTTAAATTCAATGTCACTTCATGACTTAGTGAGCCACGTATTGGTTGAGCTTGGTTATGTGTTTACTTTAATTTAGTCTAGAGATACAGCCCTTCGGCCCATTGAATCCTTGCCGACCAGTGGTCCCCGCACACTAACACCATCCTGCACAACAGGGGCAATTTAAAATGTTACCAAGCCAATTAACCTACAAACCTGTACGTCTTTGGAGTGCGGGAGATCCCAGAGCAAACGCACACAGGTCACAGGGAGAACGTACAAACTCTGTACAGATGGTGAACCTGGCGCAGAACACGCTGTAAAGCATCAACTCTACCGCTGCACCACCGTGCTGCACAAAGTAGAAAATAGAATGATTCATGCTGCTCGTGCATCTGCGACTTCTTCCCCAAGTTTCCATGAAACTTTGTTGCCCTTCTCATAATGTAGTCCCTGCAGTCGCTTGGTGTAAGTGGACTGCAGCGTTGCTGATGCAAATGCTCTCCCAAAAGGTGCTCGGTATCCAGCTGAGGTGTGCAGTTTGGATTGATCTGATATCAAGCTGTTGCGACCTGCTGTTTTAGTCTCAATGTCAGGAAAGGGAGAGAGCAGTAGGGGGAAATATCCATGGATGATCGCACAATCTGAGAAAGGGGAGAGCCAACATTGACTATCTTTTCCCCTAGGCTTCTTTATGAGCCCCTCCAGGCCCCAGGAGAGTTTCAGACCTCCTTAGATACCCCCTGCAGAAGGTCTTCAATTCCTGGCATCTCCACAGCCCTCTTCTTGATTGCAAGGGCCCAATACCATGGTGTCTGTAGAACAACTGTGAAAGTTATAATTGTCAGACCCTTTCAGTAAGACAGATCATTTTTGTTTCGTTTTAGAGATACAGCACGGAAACAGGCTCTTTGGCCCAGCGAGTCCGTACTGACCAGCGATCCCCGCACACCAACATCATCCTGGGGAGAAATTACATTTAAATCAAGTCAATTAACCTGCAAATCTGTACATTTTTGGAGTGCGGGAGGAAACCGAAGATCTCAGAGGAAACTGACACGGTCACGGGGAGAACGTAAAACTCCGGACAGACAGCACCCGTATTCGGAATCGGGCCCACGTCTCTGGCTCTGCAAGCACTGTAAGGCAGCAACTCTACCGCTGTTCCACCGTGATCAATGTATGAGACTATGTTTTTTTATGATCTGAAATGGCCCTGTTCCTGCATGTTTACCTTTGTAGGTCAGGGCAGAGAAAGTAAAATGGGAGTTTATGTTGCAGCTTCACAAAACACTAAGTGGACTGCGAATTTTGTGTGGTTTTGTTACGACTCCCAAAGGCTGGTTCCTCAGAGTCACGTAACAAATCAAAACCAGGGTCAAGTTTAGATAAAAAAACAGTCTTTAATTTTGTAACACTAAAACAAAACCCGAACCTGACTTTTAAGAACACGGTCAGGGACCAGAATCGGCTATCAAATAATATATAAGTGTGCTCCAGCCAGCCTCTCAATGGGCCGTCGGACTGAAGACTCTAATCCTGCCTATATAGCCCTAACTCTGCAACCAAAATACCTGAAAACTCTCAGGTCATCCCTTCCGTCCCAATACAACATTAATTTACAAAAGTATGCGACAAATATACAAAGTGCTGTGCCATGCGGCCAGGCCTCCTGCAGCTCAGACCGGCACCTCTTCCTCCAGGGATCTATCATGAAGAGAGAGAGAATTCTGGGAGCTCCTGCCTTTTAAGCTCCCGATGAGTAGCTTGGCCAATCGGGTACAGAAGCTCTTAACCCCTTGAATCCTGGTTCCCAGCCACGGCCTGCAGAGAAACAGAAAGGTAAGTACACAGCATTCACCGGGGGAGGGAAGTACCTAACAGGACTGGATATGACTGCTTTCAGGGAAGTGCAAAGCAGACTCACCAGGATGTTGCCTGGACTAAAGGATGTTGGTTGTTGTGAGAGATTACACAGTTTGGGCTTCTTGTCCTTGCAGTGAAGAAGGCTGTGGGCAACCTGATAGAAGAATATCAAATGAGGAGGGGGGGGGGGGGGGGGGAGAAAGTGTGGGAGGGAGGTGTTTTTAGAAGTTAGAAGTTCAACATTCATAGTGCTGGGTTGTAAGCTACATAAATTTAATATGAGGTGCAGGAAGGAACTGCAGATGCTGCTTTAAACCGAAGATAGGCACAAAAAGCTGGAGTAACTCAGCGTGTCAGACAGTTTCTCCGGAGAAAAGGAATAGGTGATGTTTCAGGTCACGACCCTTCTTCAGACCATTCCTCCAATTTGCACGTGGCCTCAAGCTGGCAATGGAGGAGTCCCAGGATAGAAAGACTTAAGGGCAGTCTGAACTGTAGTCTTTTGACACTGTATTTACACCAAGGCAAATAAGGATACAGACCTAATGTGGATGAGGAGGATTTGTGCAGGAAGGAAGAAAGTTCAGCAATGGCATGTTGGGTCAAAAGACTGATTACTGCTCTGAAAGACTACGACACAATGACTCTTAAGAGAACTGGTCACCTTTGCAGTTCTGACAAAGGATCTCTGATCTGAAATGTTAACTCTGTTTCTCTCTCCACAGATGCTACTTACCCTGCTGAGCGTGTCCATATTTAGTTTCTGATCTGCAGCATTGGGATTTGATTGCTCCCAAGTTCCAGGCTTGTTTTGCAGCAACTCAGTTGTTGTTTCCCATGGATACTGCACATAACGGTGGGATTGGTTTCTTAGCCTATTTCAGACTTCCAGTGTATTGTTCTGTATTTCCAATTGCAGTGCTCTGTATCTCTGGCAGAGTTTATGTTTCCTAGCCTTTGTTCTCCCTCTGTGTAGACGGCCCCCAGACTGATCAGCTGCCACTAATGACCATCTTCACCTGCACATCCACATGCTCTCTTCACCCTATTAACACCACCTCTTCTTCTCCCACAACCCTTGCCCTTCTACTGTTTGTTGCTCTGAAGGATGGTGGTTTCCCTCAGATATGAATGCCATTTATCCCTCATAGACGTTGCTTGGCCTGCTGAATATTTCCGGCTTTTTCTGCCTTTATTTCACATATCTGGGATGCACATTTATTATATGTTTTTTTCAGAATCCCATTTCCTTCCATACTTGGATGCCATTTTTCTGACATACAATCAGGCCCCGTTATTGGGCAGCAGGGCAGGGCATCTTGATGTTTACCATTTGCTGAAGAAAATGTTTCAGATTCACTTTGGCTCTATGCCTTCAGCTGTATCGTGTTGACAAATTCAGGACCTGCAAGCCTTCTGTAAGAGTCACACAAATTATAGACTTAACATCAGAAGCCTATGATTTCCACCTGTTCTAAAGGTTGGATTTTAGAAGTATTTACAGTAATCTTGGAAATGTAATGTTACGTTTATACTGAAGCAAATTAAATGTAGCTCAGGCTGTAATTCTGTTGTCGGCATCGACCGACTTTGTTTTGCCTGATACCGACCTTACTTATTACAGCACAGAAAGACGTCATTCAGCCCAACCAATGCCTGCTGGCTTCCTGCAGAGCAATGCCGCTTGTGAATCTGAAATGAATTTTCCTCACATACCCATTCATCATCCTTTCGTTCCTTTGCTGCTTGCCTCCATTCATAAATGTTCTAGGGTTGAGAGCTAACCTCCCCCCCCATCGTTGGGATGTTAATGAAACCAGAGCACCGGGCAGAAACCACATGGTTACAGCCGTTCTGTGCAGACTCTAATAAAACAGGTTATGGGTGCACTTGTGTTGGTGAAGACGTTCAACAAGAAGAGAGGTCCCCACTTTCTGGTCAAATCAAGTTACCTCTGGTGGCAACAGATATCTGATTTGTGTTAAAGAAGGAACTGCAGATGCCGGAAAATCGAGGGTAACACAAAATGCTGGAGAAACTCAGCGGGTGCAGCAGCATCTATGGAGATAGGTAACGTTTCGGATCAAGACCCTTTTTCAGACTGGTAGGGGGTGGGGGGAGGCGGGGGGGAAGAAAGGAAAAAGGAGGAGGAGCCGGAGGGCTGAGAGAGAGGTGGGAAGGGGAGGAGACAGCAAGGGTCAACAGAATTGAGAGAATTCAATGTTTATGCCAAGAGGATGCAGACTCCCCAAGCGGAATATGAGGTGCTGTTCCTCCAATTTGCGCTCATTCTGGCCGTGGAGGAGGCCCAGGACAGAGAGGTCGGATACGGAATGAGAGGGGGAGTTGAAGTGCTGAGCCACCGGGAGGTCGGGTTGGTTAATGCGGACCGAGCGGAGGTGTTCGGCGAAACGATCGCCAAGCCTCCACTTGGCCTCACCGATATAGATCAGCTGGCATCTAGAGCAGCGGATGCAATAGATGAGGTTGGAGGAGGTGCAGGTGAATCTCTGTCGGACCTGGAAGGACTGCTTGGGTCCCTGAAAGGAATGGAGGGGGGAGGTAAAGGGACAAGTGTAGCATCTCTTGCGGTTGCAAGGGAAAGTGCCCGGGGAAGGGGTGGAGTGGGAGGGAAGGGAAGAATTGACAAGGGAGTTGCGGAGGGAGCAGACTTTGCGGAAACAGACAGGGGGGGAGATGGGAAGAAGTGATGGGGTCACGTTGGAGGTGGCGAAACTGGCGGAGGACTATCTGTTGTATGTGCCGGCTGGTGGGGTGAAAGGTGAGAACCAGGGGGACTCGGCCCTTGTTGTGAGTGGGGGAAATGGGGAGAGAGGGCAGTGTTGTGGGGTATGGAGGAGACCCTGGTGTGAGCCTCATCTATAGTGGGGGAGGGGAATCCCCGTTCTCTGAAGAATGAGGACATTCGTGATGCCCTGGTGTGGAACACCTCATCCTGGGAGCATATGCGGCGTAGACGGAGGAATTGGGAATAGGGGATGGAGTTCTTACAGGAAGCAGGGTGGGAGGAAGAGTAGTCCAGGTAGCCGTGGGAGTCAGTGGGTTTATAATGGATGTCGGTCAGGAGTGTATCACCTGCAATAGAGATGGTGAGGTCAAGGAATGGTAGGGAAGTGTCGAAAATGGTCCAAGTGTATTTGAGTGCCGGATGGAAGTTGGTGGTGAAATGGATGAAGTCAGTCAGTTGTGCGTGGGTGCAGGAGGTGACACCAAAGCAGTCGTCAATGTAACGGAGGTAGAGGTCGGGGATGGGGCCCTGGTACGCCGAGAACAAAGATTGTTCGACGTTCCCGACAAAGAGGCAAGCGTAGCTCGGGCCCATGCGCGTGCCCATAGCTACGCCTTGTGTTTGGAGGAAATGGGAGGAGTCAAAAGGGAAGTTATTGAGGGTAAGGACCAGCTCCGCTAGGTGGAGGAGGGTGTCAGTGGACGGGTATGGGTTGCTCCTCTTGTCGAGGAAGAACCGGAGGGCTTTGAGACCATCCTGGTGGGGGATGGAGGTGTAGAGTGACTGGACGTCCATGGTGAAGATGAGAGGATGGGGGCCTGGAGAATGGAGTGCGTGGAGACGACAGAGAGTGTCTGAGGTGTCTTGAACATAGGTGGGGAGGGATTTAACAAAGGGGGATAGGATGGAGTCAGGCAGACAATGGGTCAGGTTTGTGGATTTTGGGGAGAAGGTAAAATCGGGCTGTGCGGGGCTGGGAAACGATGAGGTTGGAGGCTCGGGGGGGGGGGGGGGTAGGGAGCCAGTGATGAAGTCAGTGATGGTGCTCGAGATGGTGGCCTGGTGCTCGTCAGTGGGGTCATGGTCCAGGGGTAAGCAGGAGGAGGTGTCCGAGAGTTGGCGCGTGGCCTCAGCTTTGTAGAGATCGACGCGCCAGACTACCATGGCACCTCCCTTGTTTGATAACCCAGTCTGGGTTGTTGCGGAGTGAGTCGATGGCAGTACGTTCAGGGGGGGAGAGATTGGAGTGAGACAGGGGAGTGGAGAAGTCGAGGCAGTTGATGTCCCACCGGCAGTTTTGCATAAAGAGTTCTCAGGCCGGAGGGCCACGAGGGGGATGGGGGTTGGGGCCGGAGGAAGGCAGGTGAGTGGACTGAGGACGGAGCATAGTGTGGTGGGGGGGAGGAGGGTGGTCAGGGGTGGGGGGGTATGGGGGCTGTGGTGTGGGTGGGGAAGAGCAGGGGTCACATAGTTGGAGGGGGATGGGGAAGACCCGGTGGAATAGCCACTGAGGTTACCGGGGCTGGGGAGACGAGCACTAGGACCTAGTGCCGACAACACCAGAGTAGTGGGAATCAGCAGCGTGGAGGCTTCAGGCCCGGTGCAGAGTCCAGTCTGTAGGTGAGGCGACGGCTGCGGGCTGCTGGAGGGCGGTGGAGTGTCGTGGGTCGGCGGGCCCGAAGGTAGGAGTCCGCGGGCAAATCAGATATCTGATTTGTGTTCATTCTGCTGCTCATGTCCTTCATCACACCAACTCTCATCCACCCAACCGCCCCTCTGCCGACTCACCTAAATTGGCTCGCAGTTCAGCAACAGCTCAATTTAAAACATTTTGTCCTTCTTTTCAAATCCTTCCATGATCTCAAACTTCTCTATTTCTCTCCAGCAGCCCCATGCAATATCACACTTCCTCCCATTCTCTGAATATAGACAGTCAGAAAGTGCGGAAACAAATGCTTCAATGCACCAAGTCTGTGCCGACCATCAAGTACACACTCACGATAATCTTATACTCTCCCTTCAACTGTGACATGTGGCAGGGCAGATTAGTTTCATTTGGCATCATGTTCATGGACACTTTAGCCAAAGGGCCATGTTCCATGTTCTACATTCTTTATCACCAGATTCTAACACTCACTTGCACACTCGGGTCCATTTATACTGGCCAATCATACTCTGGTAAAGGTTCTCAACCCTAAACGCCACCTATTCCTTTTCTCCAGAGATGCTGCCTGACCCGTTGAGTTACTCCAGCATTTTCTGTCAATCTTTGGTGTAAACCAGCAAAGAAACATAGAAAAGTAGGTGCAGGAGTAGGCCATTCGGCCCTTCGAGACAGTACCACCATTCAATATGTTCATGGCTGATGATCTAAAATCAGGACCCCGTTCCTGCTTTTCCCCCATATCCCTTGATTCCTTTAGCCCTAAGAGCTAAATCTAACTCTCTCTTAAAAACATCCAGTGAATTGGCCTCCACTGCCTTCTGTGACGTGAATTTTGGGTGAATTATTTTTCCTCATCTCAGTCCTAAATGGCCCACCCCTTATTCTTACACAGTGATCCTTGGTTCTGGACTCTCCCAACACCAGGAACATTTTTCCTGCATCTAGCCTGTCCAATCTTTTAAGAATTTTATATGCTTCTATAAGAACCCTTCATCTTTCTAAATTCAAGTGAATACCAGCCCAGTCGACCCATTATTTCATCATATGTCAGTCCCGCCATCCTGGGAATTAACCTGGTGAACCTATGCTGCACTCCCTCAATAGCAATAATGTCCTTCCTCAAATTAGGAGACCAAAATTGTGCCCAATACTCCAGGTGTGGTCTCACCAGGGCCCTGTACAACTAGACCTCCTTGCTTCTAAACTCAAAACCTCTCGCAATGAAGGCCAACATGCGTTTAGCTTTCGTCACTGCCTACTGTACCTGCATGCTTACTTTCAGTGATTGATGTACAAGGACACCCAGGTCTAATTGCACCTCCCCTTTTCCTAATCTGACACCATTCAAATATTAATCTGCCTTCCTGTTTTTGCCACCAAAATGGACGACCTCACATTTATCCAAATTATACTGCATCTCCCATGCATCTGCCCACTCACTGAACCTTTCCAAGTCACCCTGCAGCCTCATAGCATCCTTATCGCTGCTCACACTGCCACCCAGCTTTGTGTCATCCGCAAACTTGGAGATGTTACATTTAATTCCCTCGTCTAAATCGTTAATATATGGTATAAATAACTGGTGTCCCATCACCAAGCCTTGCGGCACCCCACTAGTCACTGCCTGTCATTCTGTAAAGGACCCTTTAATTCCTACTCTTTGATTCCCGTTTGCCAACCAGTTCTCTATCCATGTCAATACCCTACCCTCAATACCATGTGCTCTAATCTTGCACACTAATCTCTTGTGTTGGACCTTGTCAAAGGCATTTTGAAATTCCAGATACACCACATCCACTGGCTCTCCCTTATCCATTCTACTTGTTACATCCTCAAACAATTCCAGAAGGTTAGTCAAGCATGATTTCCGCTTCATAAATCCATGCTGACTTTGACCGATCCCGTCACTGCTTTCCAAAGGCGCTGCTATTACATCTTTACCAATCGAGCAGTAGCTCTACTCAATAACCAAACGTCTGTTGCCTCCTTTTTCTCTGGTATTTTATTTAATTCACATGTTTAAACCATAATGTTTTATTCTTAATGTTTTAATGTTTTATGTTTTATTCTTAATGGTTTACTGTATGTCGTGTTGTTACTTGTGAGCGGAGCACCAAGGCAAATTCCTTGTATGTGTAAATACTTTGCCAATAAACGTATTCATTAATTAATTCATTCATTACATTGGCTACCCTCCACTCCACAGGAACGGATCCAGAGTCAAGAGAACATTGGAAAATGATCACCAATGCATCCATGATTTCCAGGGCCACGTCCATTAGTACTCTGGGATGCAGACCATCAGGCCCTGGGGATTTATCTGCCTTCAGTCCCAACAGTTTACTTAACACCATTTCCTGACTAATGTAGATTCTCTTCAGTTCCTCCCTCTAGATCCTCGGTCCCCTAGTATTTCTGGGAGATTGTTTGTGTCTTCCTTAGTGAAGACAGAACTAAAGTACTCATTTAACTGTTCTGCCTTTTGTTTGTTTCCCATTATACAAGATACAAGATACATTTATTTGTTACATGTGCCAATTGGCACAGTGAAATGAAATCACCATACAGCCATACAGTAAAAATAAAGAACACACATAGAGTTAATAGAATTCAACATAAAACATCCCCACACAGCAGGATCAAAGTTTCCCACTGTGAGGGAAGGCACCAAAGTCAGTCTCTTCCTCTGATGTTCCCCACTGTTCCCCCTGGTCGGGGCCTCCGCAGTTGCCGCTACGGGTGACCCGATCTTCAGGCCCGAGTCGGCCACCTCCTACCGGAGTCCGCGGCTCCCAAAGTCCGCAGGGTGGAGATGCAACGTTGGCAGCCCTCGGCAAAGGGCCCAGGACTCAACGGAGTTGGTTATAAATTCACCTGTATCTAACTGCAAGGACCAACATTTGTCTTCACTAATCTTTTCCTTTTTACATACCTGAAGAAGCTTTTACAGTCCATTGTTTATATTCCCCGCAAGCTTAATTTTGATGCTCTTTTTTCCCCCTCTTAATTAACCCCTTTGTCCTCCTCTGTTGAGTTCTACATTTCTCCCAGTCCTCTGGCATCCGCAGTTCCATCCTACACAACCTGACACACTACTCGTCTTTGGGATGTTGAAGGAAACCAGAGCACTCAGAGGAAACCCATACAGTAACAGCGTGTTCAGAACTGAACGCAGGAAGCTGGTGCTATAAGACACCAACCCTCCTTGGGCTATTGTGCTGCCCATCAGTTGCTATGTTTAAGGTTCTCCATCAAAGTGTGTTGCTGTCCATGTTGTTCTCTTGTGTATAGGAACATTCTCCAAAGACACTTCACAAGTTGATGACTGACACACATGAAAGGAGAGTTCAAATGACCTAGTAATAATAAGGGTTTTAAGAAGAATTTGTACTACAGAACATTTAGATAGTACATTTAAAAAGCTGTCAGCCATGTTCATGGAAATGGAAAATGTTTAAAATGATCAGTCGGTCAGGCAGAATCCATATGATGATGAGAATATTAATGTTTTCGATCAATGTAATTTAGTTTTGTTTTCATTTCCTCACGTGTTTAGTTGTACCCATATGGAGTGAAAAGCTTTTAGTTGCGTGCTATCCAGTTAGCGGGAAAACGACACAATTACAATCAAACCATCCAGTGTTACAGATACAGGATAAAGAGTGTGTTGTTTAGTGCAAGATAAAGTCCAATAATGTTCAATTAACGTTGGAAAGGGTGAGGGCTGGAAAGAACATTGAGGCTTGAGATAGGATGGAAGGTAGATTTCCACTGCTGTGTCATGATCCAAATATTAACAAAAGGCAACCAAAGCCAAAGAAGATGGATCAGGAAATGTGTAAATTGAAACCGCAGAATCATTTCTTCCAGAGAGCAGAAATGTTATTGACCTCTATGTTGAGCATATGCCGAGGGTGCTGGAATAAATGACATGGTAAGTGGGTCAGCAAAGTAGACCCAGCCAGTGGGGTGGAGGAGGGGTGGGGGGGAAGAGGTCAGAGAGAGGCAGGGCTGGAGAAGGCTGGGGAGGTAGAGAGATGTGATGGAATCTATGATGCACAGCATTGCTACCCAAGGGGCCGGACGTATGCATGTCCCACCTCTCACTCAGATGACCATCCAGCTCCAAGGGACTTGAACACCAAATATAAGCTGACATTTTGGGCTGACATTTCTGTCAAACATTTCTGACAACATTAGGCTGACATTTCTGTGAAGATAGACACAAAATGCTGGAGTAAGTCAGCGGGACAGGCAGTACCTCTGGAGAGAAGGAACGAGTGACAGGGAGAGAGAAACTAGAGACATGGAAGAGTACATAGAGTATGTAAGGTGTGAAAAGAACAGATCAAAGCAAACAATGTTCAAGGAAATATACAATGTTTGTTGATGGGAAGGCGACAGAGGCAGACAAACTGTACAATTAATCTGGAGAGTAAAACTAGTTGAAAAACAGTGGATTAACTGTTGGTACCTGTTGAGTCCGAACTGAGAGGTCTGGACCCGGAGTTAGCTATTGGGGTAAATAGTTGGGGCTGTCAACAGACTCCGGGAGATGTCAGACATCACATTGGCATTATTTTAAAGAAGATTTGTGTTCTCCTGGTACTTTGCCAATATTTATTCCACAACCTATGGTTATAAGCAGATTACCTGATCATTATCACATTGTTGCTTATGAGAGTACTCTGTGCACAGCTCTCCAAGGTAGAACATTCCAGACACTTACCAGCCTCAACAAGAATCATTTCCTTTGTACCCCCATTTTAATTAACCACCCGTATTTTGTAACGTTGCCTTGTCATTAGAGACTCTTGCGAGAGTGATGAAAAAATCCCAATCTCTCACCCTGTCATCTACAGTATCTCTCTTCAGGATCTTATGTTTCATGAGAATTGCTCCTCATTTTTACAAACTCCAAAGAATATAGCTCAAACTTCTCTGGCCATTTGTGATAAGGCAACCTTTTCTCCCAGATGAATCTCTTCTCAAGCAATACTTGTTTCTCTTTTCTGCAATGAAAGATCTACAATTGTAGAGTCAGGTCTCACGAGTATCAAAAACGAGCTCTGCTCCTAAACGCCAGCTCTAAAGCACACTGTCTCTTTTGGACGTTTCAGGTTGAGACCCTTCTCAGACTGTTATGTCACCTATTCCTTTTCTCCAGATATGCTGTCTGTCCCGCTGAGTTACTCCCACTGTTTGTGTCTATCTTCAGTGTAAACCAGCATCTGCAGTTCCTTCTTACACAATATCCCTTTTGTTGTCTTAACAACAACACCTGACTGGTAACCTTCTGTGATTCATTCACAAGGGATGCACTTAGATGCCTCTGTACTTCATTCATTTGTATTCTTTCTCTATTCAAATAGTAATCACGCATTTGATTCCTCTTGCCAAAACGCACGACTCCATACTTTCCCACATTAAATGCCATTTAACAAGATTTTGCCCAATTACCCAACCTATCTACTGTATATCCTATTGTACAAAGTAAAAATTCTAAGTGCAGCATTCTCTCCTGTATATTACCATGAAATTAATGTAGATTTATTTGCAAATGAGTAATATAACTCCTGCCTTCCCATTAACTATCTGATCCCCTGGCCAACACACAGAACACAGAGTCCATCTTCTGCTTTTCCACTGAATGAGGCAGAATTTTAGTCCTTCCATTACACGTGCAAGTGGCAAAAGAGCCGTTTATTCGTTTACACGGTTTTACAAACTAGGTTCATCACCAATTTAATCCACTGGCCCTTCTAGAGTTAGTCAGTGGCCAGAGGATATGTTGCAAATGGGGCCATGGAGATCATAGTAGGCAACATTTGCTCTTATCATTGGCCATCATTTTCCATTGTTTGACTGCGATGTCTCCAAGAATAAGGAAGGTGATCGGTATTGGTACTGGTGTTGGTATTGATATTGGTTTAATATAGTCACAGGTACCAAGATGTGTAAATAAGCACCTTCTAAGCTTCCCCCCAGTCTAGCTCAGTCAATAGTGTCGGGTCTCGCGTTTGATCTAGTTTCTGTTTCTTTGGTTTTTAGTATTAGAGTTTGCATTCTTGTTTTATTTTGGTGTCTCACATCTCCTCTTGTTTCAGGTCCCATTTCCTGTCAGGTCGTTTACCCTCAAGTGATTGTTGGCCCCACCCTGATGTGTTTCACCTGTGTCCCCTGTTAAGCCTGTATTTAAGCCTTGGTGTTTTAGTTCTCGTTGCCAGTTCATGGTGTATGCTACTTGGTATCATCTCATTCCAGCTCTAGAAATATTGTGACTTTGTGAACTCGACCATTGCCTGTTTTTCGACCACTGCTTTTGCCTGCTCCTAGATTATACTGTTGCTTCTGTGCTTGCTTACCTGTGTACCGACTTGGACCGATTAAACTCTGAATACGGATATGCCCTGTGTCTGAGCCTGCATTTGTGTCCTCCTCCAGTTCTGACAAATAAACCACCGATTCAAGCACTGGAACAACTTAACTTTATTTTTGGAAAGCACAACAAATTACCCTATACGATACCTGAACCACTGCAGCCTCGTGCAAGCAGAAACATTCCAAAAGGTCATGCAGTCCCAAACGCTTTCCAGTAGATTGACAAAGGACCTCGTGGAGGCTGCCTTTTATAGGTCCCCAAACCTTGAGGGGCTGTGCTACATAGGGGTGGTCCGTTTACAATCCAATCAACCATAATGCATTACAACAATACATTATTGACAGTAACACAGGCCATTTACAGAAGCTCCTTACATTGTTGCAGGAGAAGCTTCCAGAAGAGGCTAACAGAACCTTGAATAATGCAACATTTAACCTGGATTCAAACAAACCAGACAGGGCTTAACATTTCAACCAATCAACAGGTAACAGGGTAACTGTCTCACAACGTTAAAAATCCTCTGGTCCAGTAAGGCAGAGGGGGGCTCTGAGTGAGGTGGCCAAAAATGACAGCTGTAGGTGACGGCGTTCTCTCAGAAATTGCAGCACAGTGGGCCAAAAGTGGTCAAGATCAGACTATTAGTAATATAGGTAAAAGGTCATGGGATATGGGGAGAAGGCAGGCACGGGTTATTGATTGGGGACGATCAGCCATGATCACAATGAATGGTGGTGCTGGCTCAAAGGGTTGAATGGCCTCCGCCTGCACCTATTTTCTATGTTTCTATGCTTCTAAATTTCCAGAGATGGACCAGCTCTCACTTCTACTTCTATTCCCAGCCTTGAAGCTACCGTCCTCCACTTCGTTAACCTAACAATTTCTTTAGTCACTTTCCTCGTTGTGAAATACATTTTCCATAATGCTATGAGCCTCTCTCGCTATTCCCATACTTCTTCACAATTTTCTCGATATACGTTATCCCAGTCACTGACTTCAAGCCACTTATCGGCCATAATTCACTTCCTAGCTCTTTGGTCAATTTTCCCGAAAAACCACAGTTTTCTAAACACTCAAATTCTTAAACAATACACACTAACTATTCACGATCTTAACACTTCCCAAAAGTTTCCTACATGTAACAAAGTATTTATATACAGTTCGGATCCGAAAGAAATATATAAACTGGAAATGTACTGGACTCTATCACAAGCACAGTGCAATAACAGCAATCTTTAATATACAATTTCGCAAACAAATCACACTTGATTTCAATTCCGATTCACACTGTTATCAACCAGTGAACCTCTCCCTCAGATACAGAAGACTTTCCCCTTCCTAGGGTACTCTTTGCTGAGGGGTACAACTTCTTAATTAGCTGCTAGTCACCTTCAGATATTTCTCCCCTCACTAAGTGCTCAGACATCTTTTGGGGGAGCCTTCCCTCCACCCTAAGTTCTCAGACTTAGGGGTACTTTTTCCCATCAGTTTCTTTTCACTAAAAAATCAGTTTCCCTTGTCTCAGTTACTCTTCGCTATCAGGTCCTAATTAACAATCGATCAGAGGGGATGATCAGCCGCTATTCGGAATCGTTCGCAAACACACTATACAAACTTCAAAGTTATTTATCATGCACAGAATTCTGAAGTTTGTACCAGAACCTCAATATGAGATTCTGTATTGAGATATTTTACTTCGGAAAATTTCAGTTCGCTCTGATTGGACCAATTAGCGTTTCGTGCGTAACTCGACGTAAGCAAATGCAAATTCAAATTGAGTTTGGATCGACTTCTCAAATTATTAGAGTATTCTCAATCAATCTATACTCTAATCACCGAGGCCGATGCCTTTACGAGAGTCCACCCCCGTCTTTTCAGAGATCCAGATATCTCAAACAAGTGCCGGGTGTCAGCACGTAGTCTCTTCAGGCTGGCCGTCAATGATGATTTTCGGAGCGCACCTTTCAAATCTGCTCCCTCAGCAACGACGATCAATGCTTCACTGCTTACCCAGTTTTGTTTTTCAATATCCTGTCAATTGGATACCAATTCTGGGCATGGCTTTTAACCCAGCTTATCTGCACGGAACCATGTCAGCAGCTGCAGCTACCAACTACAACCAAGATTTACGGGCCTTAAACCCATTAGAGATGCCCTTTAACATAGAAACATAGAAACATAGAAAATAGGTGCAGGAGTAGGCCATTCGGCCCTTCGAGCCTGCACCGCCATTCAATGTGATCATGGCTGATCATCCAACTCAGTATCCCGTACCTGCCTTCTCTCCATACCCCCTGATCCCTTTGGCCACAAGTGCCACATCTAACGCCCTCTTAAATATAGCCAATGAACTGGCCTCAACTACCTTCTGTGGCAGAGAATTCCAGAGACTCACGACTCTCTGTGTAAAGAATGTTTTCCTCATTTCGGTCCTAAAGGAATTCCCCCTTATCCTTAGACTGTGACCCCTTGTTCTGGACTCCCCCAACATCGGGAACAATCTTCCAGCATCTAGCTTGTCCAACCCCTTAAGAATTTTGTAAGTTTCTATAAGATCCCCCCTCAATCTTCTAAATTCCAGCGAGTACAAGCCGAGTCTATCCAATCTTTCCTCATATGAAAGTCCTGACATCCCAGGAATCAGTCTGGTGAATCTTCTCTGTACCCCCTCTATGGCAAGGATGTCTTTCCTCAGATTTGGAGACCAAAACTGTACGCAATACTCCAGGTGTGGCCTCACCAAAACCCTGTACAACTGCAGTAGAACCTCCCTGCTCCTATACTCAAATCCTTTCGCTATGAATGCTAACATACCATTTGCTTTCTTCACTGCCTGCTGCACCTGCATGCCTACTTTCAATGACTGGTGTACCATGACACCCAGGTCTCGTTGCATCTCCCCCTTTCCTAATCTGCCACCATTCAGATAATAGTCTACCCTCATGTTTTTGCCACCAAAGTGGATAACCTCACATTTATCCACATTATACTGCATCTGTCATGCATCTGCCCATTCACTCAGCCTATCCAAATCACCCTGTAGCCTCCAAGCATCCTCCTCACACCTAACTATACTCCCCAGCTTGGTATCATCTGCAAATTTGGAGATGTTGCATTGAATTCCCTCGTCCAAATCATTAATATATATTGTAAATAGCTGGGGTCCCAGCACTGAGCCTTGCGGCACCCCACTAGTCACTGCCTGCCATTCTGAAAAGGACCCGTTTACTCCTACCCTTTGCCTCCTGTCTGCTAGCCAGTTCTCTATCCACATCAATACTGAACCCCCAATACCGTGTGCTTTAAGTTTGTATGCTAATCTCTTATGCGGGACCTTGTCGAAAGCCTTCTGAAAATCTAGATATAACACATCCACTGGTTCTCCCTTATCCACTCTACTAGTTACATCCTCAAAAAATTCTATCAGATTTGTCAGACATGATTTACCTTTCGTAAATCCATGCTGACTTTGTCCAATGATTTCACCACTTTCCAAATGCGCTGCTATCCCATCTTTAATAACTGACTCTAGCAGTTTCCCCACTACCGATGTTAGACTAACTGGTCTGTAATTCCCCGCTTTCTCTCTCCCTCCTTTTTTAAAAAGTGGGGTTACATTAGCTACCCTCCAATCCTCAGGAACTACTCCAGAATCTAAGGAATTTTGAAAAATTATCACTAATGCATCCACTATTTCTGTGGCTACCTCCTTGAGTACTCTGGGATGCAGACTATCTGGCCCTGGGGATTTATCGGCCTTCAATCCGTTCAATTTACCCAACACCACCTCCCGGCTAACCTGGATTTCACTCAGTTCCTCCATCTTATTTGACCCCCGTTCCACTGCTATTTCCGGCAGATTATTTATGTCTTCCTTAGTGAAGACAGAACCAAAGTAGTTATTCAATTGGTCTGCCATGTCCTTGTTCCCCATGATCAATTCACCTGTTTCTGACTGCAAGGGACCAACATTTGTTTTAACTAGTCTCTTTCTCTTCACATATCTATAAAAACTTTTGCAAACTCTGATGTTATGTTATGGGCCTTTAACCCAGTAGGGCCTCTAACCTCAAAGGCACTAACGCCCTCAGTGCTTGATAGACTGTTCTACGATCTCGTTGGGACCCTTTCCCAAACCCGCGAATGATCAAACTGCTCCAAATAGCGATGTGATGAAAATCAATGCGAAAACCGCACCGTGGCGTTGATTTCTGCACTCGCGATCGGAACAACTCAACACCCTTAATTGCAAGCTTGTGTTTGGGGGTCCGTTGAGAACCTAGAGGAGCACCACAATGTAAATAAGCTCTTCTAAGCTCTGATCTTCAGTCTAGTTCAGTCAATAAACCACTGATTCAAGCACTGGAACAACTAAACTTTATTTTGGGAAGCACAACAAATGACCCTATATGATACCTAAACCACTGCAGGTTTGATCCTTGTATCTGCCTGGCCAAGCCCTTTAGCCTCGTGCAAGCAGAAACACTCCAAAAGGTCACTCAGTCCCAAGCGCTCTTCCAGAAGATCGACAAAGGACCTCGTGCGGGCTGCCTTTTATAGATCCCCGAACCTTGCGGGGCCGAACTACAGAGGGGTGGTACATTTACAATCCAATCAACCATAACACATTACAACAATACATTATTGACAGTTACAAAGGCCATTTACAGAAACTCCTTACATTGTTGCAGGAGAAGCTTCCAGAAGAGGCCAACAGAACCTTGAATAATGCAACATTTACCCTGGGATTCAAACAAACTAGACAGGGCTTAACATTTCAACCAATCAACAAGTAACAGGGTAACTGTCTCGTAATATTATTTACAATATGTACACTTAGTTTGCATTTATCCAATTAACCTCATGCATTTTACATTTCCTAGGATCTCCACTGAAGAAATCCCATCCATCTATCAATTGAATATGCAACACTGATCTGGGCCCTAGACTGGTTGGCACCATTCAGAAGCTTGTCCCATTTCTCCAGAGCACACCAGACTTGACCAACATTGCCTAGCAATACAGGAGTCTTTATTAAAGTTTGGGTATTATGGCTGCTCGGTTTCAGCCAGGATTAACAGATGCAGTGAAAAACGTTGTGTGCTATGCAGTCAAATCATTCAATACATGAGTACAATCAAACCTTACACAAGTAAAACAAGTAATGCAAAGAGAAAAATACCAGAGAATAGAAAAAAAAGCACCACAGTTCCAGAAAGAGTGCGGATAAATGCAAGTGTTAGGTCCACAATGAGGTAGGTTCTTCTTCTCCTTCTTGCGTTTGAGGCAGCAGAAGTTATGTAACGCCCTCCAGGTGCTGTAGCCAGTTTGGCCTTCAACATTCAGATGCAGGAGGGTGATGCCAACCGGTTTGACATCCGTAGGTGCCCGCCCTAAAAAGGGCGCATGCTCCAGTTTGGCGCCAAGCCGCGGCAACTGAGGTTGTATTAGGGTTGCAAGCTGCAGGGATTAAGGTTGCATTATTCCTGCTGCTGTCTCTGGTTGTTGCCGTTCACCTGACTGAGGTCAGTTGACATGACTCACCATGAGGAGGTCGACAACATGAGGCCCAATGAGGTAGGTTGAGAGCCTGGAAATACTCTCTTAGTTTACTGGTCCACAGTCTGTTGATGGTGGGGAAAGTTCCACATTTTCGTATCCATTAATTTGGCGAATCGGTTTATACTGAAAGATAGCAACATGGCCAATTTGTTCAAGGAGGTGGCCAATTTATGAAGAACCAAGTTGCAACTTCAAGATGATGAGGAGAGGCCATTTGAGCCATAATATAGTGAAAAAACAAATCTGTGCACATCTTTAAATGACTTTGAAATTGCCTTGTTGCTTCCAGCCAGGGGTGTCATATTTCCCCATTGCTTGGCAACTTGCAAAGAGTGGCTTTGGCAAGGCTGGTGAGTGCGTCAGAAGTGATGTGAGGAAGTTGAACACGTGAGATGCTGCTTACCATCACTCCACCAATACTGAGCAGTCCCATCCTCTTATTTAATCCAATAAAAACCTTTCACTCAACAACTGAGTCATTGGTAATGCTGTTAGCAGTATGTATTGGAACTTGCAATTAGTAAAATAATGTAAATAAAAGGCTTTATTCAGGAAGTAAAAGGAACAGTGCCTTCTGCAGTTTAGCTTGATCTAATATGCAGGATGATGAATGTGAGGCTTTGTTCATTAGGGGGAATGTTACTCCGCTTGACCCTCTTCCTTTCACACATTTGAACTATAGGCTGTCACACAGGCTCCAGCTCCCTTGTCCTCTGGTTATAGAGTGAGTAAGCTGAAACCAGACCTTCCATTAACACGCTTGATTTGCCTGCTTTCATGCAACATTAGAAACCACTCAGGCTTGTCTGCTGTGATTAAAATCCCCCAAGTGCTTAAAAGAAAGATCGCAAACGGAAATAAAAATAAAGAGCATGTCAAGAAAAGGAATCATAATGATAAGCAACAGAGCGGAAACTGGTTAAACTCAACACATGGTTTTACACCTATCATTGTGCCAACAGGTGGTGATGCTATGCTAAATATGCTAAAGAGCCGATTGCAACATAAAGGCAGGGTGGTTTTTCTAGAAGATAGGTTCAGAAGAGCAATGGCTACCGGTAGTTCAAAGACTGCAAGTTAAAATTACAATTTGGTGCTCTGACAATCTGTTGAAGTGATAGGGAAGCAACCATTTAATGAATATCATGGTCGGCTGGGTGGGTGGCTTGAGCCTCATGTCAAATACCTAATTGCGTTTTTAAATCCCCACATTGCAGAAACAGTTGTCCGAAGAAGATGCTTGTCGGCGCCATTTGAGGCCATTCATTGATCTCAATACACTTGACATGATCGATGATACTCGTACCTTGCTAACCAATGAAAGGTACAGAATCTCGGATCTTTCCTGGTCCGAGAACACAGATGCAATTATTAAGAAAGCTCATCAGCGCCTCTACTTCCTGAGAAGATTACGGAGAGTTGGTCTGTCAAGGAGGACTCTCTCTAACTTCTACAGTAGAGAGCTTGCTGACTGGTTGCATCGTGGCTTGGTTCGGCAACTTGAGCGCCCTGGAGAGGAAAAGACTACAAAAAGTAGTAAGCACTGCCCAGTCCATCATCGGCTCTGACCTTCCTTCCATCGAGGGGATTTATCGCAGTCGCTGCCTCAAAAAGGCTGGCAGCATCATCAAGGACCCACACCACCCTAGCCACACACTCATCTCCCCGCTACCTTCGGGTAGAAGGTACAGGAGCCTGAAGACTGCAACAACCCGGTTTAGGAATAGCTACTTCCCCACAGCCATCAGGCTATTAAACCTGGCTCGGAACTCTGAACATTAATATCCCTCCATCTGTTATTTGCACTTTATTAATTTATTAAGTCATGGGTGTATTTATGTATAGAATTGTAGTCAATGCCTTCTATGTTCTGTTGTGCTATGCAAAGAAAGATTTTCATTGTCCTGTCAGGGACACATGACAATAAACTCTTTTGACTTTGACTTTGAAATGGAGACAAACCACCCTGAGATTATATAGCCGGTAGAGCTGCTGCCTCACAGCGCCAGAGACCCTTGTTCAATCCTGGCTTTGGGATTGTCAGTGTGGAGTTTGCACGTTCTCCCTGTGACTGCGTGGGTTTCTTCCGGATGTTCCGGTTTCCCTCCACATCCCAAAGACGTACAGTTCTGTAGGTTAATTGACCACTGCAAATTGCGTAGCTTCCCTAGTGAGTAGTTGAGAAAGTGGGTTTACAGAACAAGTGTGAACGGGTAATCAATGGTTGCCGTGGACTCGGTGATGCAAAGGGCCTGTTTCCATGCTGTATCTCTAATTACTTTATAAGCATTGACAACAATGCCTCGCCCAACATCGGGAACATTTTCGCAGCAACTAGGTTGTCCAGTCCTTTTATAATTTTATATGTTTCTACAAGATATCCTCTCATCCTTCTAAATTCCAATGAATACGAGCCCAGTCTTTCCAATCTTTCCACATATGACTGTCCCACCATCCCGGGGAGTATCCTCGTGAACCTACGCTGCACTGCCTCAATAGCAAGGATGTCCTTCCTCAAATTAGTAGACGAAAACTGCACACAATACACCAGATGTGGTCTCACCAGGGCCGTGTACAACTGCAGAACGACCTCTTTACTCCTATACTCAAATCCTCTCGTTATGAAGGCCAACATGCCATTAGCTTTCTTCACTGCCTGCTGTACCTGCATGTTTACTTTCAGTGACTGGTGTACAAGGACACCCAGGTTCCGTTGCATTTCCCATTTTCCTAATCTGACACCATTGAGATAATAATCTGTCTCCTTGCCGCCAAAGTGGATAATCTCACATTTATCTACATTATACTGCATCTGCCATGCATCTGCCCACTCACCCAACCTGTCCAAGTCACCCTGCAACCTCCTAGTATCCTCTTTGCAGTTCACACTGTCACCCAGCTTTGTGTCATCTGTAAATTTGCTAGTGTTACTTTTAATCCCATCATCAAAATCCTTCATATATATTGTAAATAGTTGCGGCCCCAGCACCGAGCCTTGCGGCACTCCACTCGCCACTGCCTGCCATTCTGACAGGGACCTGTATATTCCTACTCTTTGATTGCTGTCTGCCAACCAATTCTCTATCAATGTCAATATCCTTTCCCCAATACCATGTGCTCTAATTTTTCCCACTAAACACCTGTGGGACCTAATCAAAGGCTTTCTGAAAATCCAGATACACTACATCCACTGGCTCTCCCATGTCCATTTTACTTGTCACATCCTCACAAAAAAATTCCAGAAGATTAGACAATTGGTTTTCCCCTTCATAAATCCATGCTGACTTGGACCAATCCTGTTACTGCTATCCAAATGTGCCGTTTTAATTCTTTAATAATTGACTCCAGCATCTTCCCCACCACCGATGTCAGGCTAACTGGTCTATAATTCCCCATTTTCACTCTCGCTGCTTTCTTAAAAAGTGGGATAACATTAGCAATCCTCCAATCCACAGGAACTGATCCTGAATCTATAGAACATTGGAAAATTATCACCAATACGTCCACGATTTCTAGAGCCACCTCCTTGAGCACCCTGGGATGCAGACCATCAGGCCCTAGGGATTTATCATCCATCAGTCCCATCAGTCTACCCAATACTATTTCTCACCTAATGCAAATTTCTTAGTTCCTCTGTCTCCATAGATCCTCTGTCCTCCAGTACATAGAAACATAGAAAATAGGTGCAGGTACATCAGGGAGATTGTTTGTGTCTTCATTAGTGAAGACAGAACCAAAGTGCTTGTTCAACTCTTCTGCCATCTCCTTGTTGCCCATAATAATTTCACCTGTTTCAGCCTCCATGGACCCAATTTGCCTTTAGTTGATTGATTCAGTGGGATTCATGAGCGACAGTTCTTGATATTGACAATAACTACTTTTAGAAACTTTCCAAATTCATAAGGAAGATCTTTAAATGAATGTAAAGAATGATTCTCTTTATTTGGGTTCCAATAGACACTCTTTTCCGGACTGGGCATGCACTATGATGAGCAGCTGAGGGTACAACTTTGAGCCGGTTTTTATAAATAATCATCGTCCCTACAGATCAGCCACTCGTAGCTGGATGAATAATTTGCTTCAAATCTCTCTCATTTACACTTCAGAGATTTATCAATTCTGACGTCCGGGTATAGCAAGATAGACACAAAATGCTGGAGTAATTCTGCAGGTCAGGCAGCATCTCTGGAATGGGTGAAAAGGAATGGGTGATATTTTGGGTCGAGACCCTTCTTCAGACTGGGAGACAGGGCAGAGGGGAACAAGAGGTATGGAAAAGTAGAGAACAAGTCCATGAAAGGTCCATAAAAAGCAACGTTTACTAACACTTCCCTTTCCAATATTGGTATCTCTTTATGAACTTCAGTCAATAGACAATAGACAATAGGTGCAGGATTAGGCCATTCAGTCCTTCAAGCCAGCACCGCCATTCAATATGATCATGGCTGATCATCCCCAATCAGTACCCCGTTCCTGTCTTCTCCCCATATCCCTTGACTTCGCTATCTTTAAGAGCCCTATCTAACTCTCTCTTGAAAGCCTCCAGGAAATTGGCGTCCATTGTCTTCTGAGGCAGAGAATTCCACAGATTGACAACTCTCTGTGTGAAAAAAATGTCCTCATCACCTTTCTAAATAGCTTAGCCCTTATTCTGAAACTGTGGCTCCTGGTTCTGGACTCTACCAACATCGGGAATATGTTTCCTGCCTTTAGTGTGTCCAAACCCTTTATAATCTTGCATGTGTCAATAAGATCCCCTCTCATCCTTCTAAACTCCAGAATATACAAGCCCAGCCACTCCATTCGATCAACATATGACAGTTCTGCCATCCCGGGAATTAATCTTGTAAACCTACGCTGCACTCTCTCAATAGCAAGAATGTCCTTCCTCAAATTTGGAGACCAAAACGGCACACAATACTCCAGGTGTGGTCTCACTTGGGCCCTGTACAACTGCAGGAGGACCTCTTTGCTCCGATTCTCAACTCCTCTTGTTATGCAGGCAAATTGCCATTCGCTTTCTTCACTGCCTGCAGTACCTGTATGCTTACTTTCAGTGACTGATGACGAAGGACCCCCAAAACCTGTTGTACTTCCTCTTTTCCCAACTTGACACCATTCAGATAATAATCTGCCTTCCTGTTTTTGCCACCAAAGTGGATAACTACACATTTATCCACATTAAACTACATCTGCCATGCATCTGCCTACTCACCCAACCTGTCCAAGTCACCCTGCATTCTCATAGCATCCTCCTCACAGATCACCCTACCACGCAGCTTTGTGTCATCTGCAAATTTGCTAATGTTACTTTTAATCCCTTCATCTAAATCATGAATGTATATTGTAAATAGTTGCGGTCCCAGCACCGAGACTTGTGGTACCCCACTAGTCACTGCCTGCTATTCTGAAAAGGACCCGTTAATCCCTACTCTTTGTTTCCTGTCTGCCAAAAAATTTTCTATCCATGTCAGTACCCTACCCCCAATACCATGTTCTCTAATTTTGCCCACTAATCTCATATGTGGGACCTTATAACCATATAACCATATAACAATTACAGCACGGAAACAGGCCATCTCGGCCCTTCAAGTCCGTGCCGAACAACTTTTTTCCCTTAGTCCCACCTGCCTGCACTCATACCATAACCCTCCATACCCTTCTCATCCATATGCCTATCCAATTTATTTTTAAATGTTACCAACGAACCTGCCGCCACCACTTCCACTGGAAGCTCATTCCACACCGCTACCACTCTCTGAGTAAAGAAGTTCCCCCTCATGTTACCCCTAAACCTCTGTCCCTTAATTCTAAAGTCATGTCCTCTTGTTTGAATCTTCCCTATTCTCAAAGGGAAAAGCTTGTCCACATTAACTCTGTCTATCCCTCTCATCATTTTAAAGACCTCTATCAAGTCCCCCCTTAACCTTCTGCGCTCCAGAGAATAAAGACCTAACTTATTCAACCTATCTCTGTAACTTAGCTGTTGAAACCCAGGCAACATTCTAGTAAATCTCCTCTGTACCCTCTCTATTTTGTTGACATCCTTCCTATAATTGGGCGACCAAAATTGTACACCATACTCCAGATTTGGTCTCACCAAAGCCTTGTACAATTTTAACATTACATCCCAGCTTCTATACTCAATGCTCTGATTTATAAAGGCTAGCATACCAAAAGCTTTCTTTACCACCCTATCTATATGAGATTCTACCTTCAAGGAACTATGCACGGTTATTCCCAGATCCCTCTGTTCAACTGTATTCTTCAATTCCCTACCGTTTACCATGTACGTCCTATTTTGATTTGTCCTGCCAAGGTGTAGCACCTCACATTTATCAGCATTAAACTCCATCTGCCATCTTTCAGCCCATTTTTCCAACTGGTCTAAATCACTCTGTAGACTTTGAAAATCCTCTTCATTATCCACAACACCCCCTATCTTGGTATCATCTGCATACTTACTAATCCAATTTACCACCCCTTCATCCAGATCATTGATGTACATGACAAACAACAAAGGACCCAACACAGATCCCTGAGGCACCCCACTAGTCACCTGCCTCCAACCCGACAAACAGCCATCCACCATTACCCTCTGGCTTCTCCCATTCAGCCACTGTTGAATCCATCTTGCTATTCCTGCATTTATACCCAACAGTTGAACCTTCTTAACCAACCTTCCATGAGGAACCTTGTCAAAGGCCTTACTGAAGTCCATATAGACAACATCCACTGCTTTACCCTCGTCAATTTCCCTAGTAACCTCTTCAAAAAATTCAAGAAGATTAGTCAAACATGACCTTCCAGACATAAATCCATGTTGACTGTTCCTAATTAGACCCTCTTTATCCAGATACTTATATATATTATCTCTAAGTATCTTTTCCATTAACTTGCCCACCACTGAAGTCAAACTAACCGGTCTATAATTGCTAGGTTTACTTTTAGAACCCTTTTTAAACAATGGAACAACATGCGCAGTACGCCAATCCTCGGGGACTATTCCAGTTTCTAATGACATTTGAAATATTTCTGTCATAGCCCCGGCTATTTCTACACTAACTTCCCTCAATGTCCTAGGGAATATCCTGTCAGGACCTGGAGACTTATCCACTTTTATATTTTTCAAAAGTGCCAGTACTTCTTTTACTTTGAAACTCATAGTATCCATAGCTACTCTACTAGTTTCCCTTACCTCACATAATTCAATATCCTTCTCCTTGGTGAATACCGAAGAAAAGAAATTGTTCAATATCTCCCCCATCTCTTTTGGCTCTGCAGATAGCTGTCCACTCGGTCTCTCCAATGGACCAATTTTATCCCTTGTTATCCTTTTGCTATTAACATAGCTGTAGAAACCCTTTGGATTTACTTTCACCTTACTTGCCAAAGCAACCTCATATCTTCTTTTAGCTTTTCTAATTTCTTTCTTTAGATTCTTTTTACATTCCTTATACTCCTCAAGCACCTCATTTACTTCATGCTGCCTATAATTATTGTAGATCTCCCTCTTTTTCCGAACAAGATGTCCAATTTCCCTTGAAAACCAGGGCTCTTTCCAATTTTTACTGGTTCCTTTCAACCGAACAGGAACATAAAGATTTTGTACTCTTAAAATTTCCCCTTTAAATGTCCTCCATTTCTCCTCTACATCTTTCCCATAAAACAAAATGTCCCAGTTCACTCCTTTTAAATCATCTCGCATCTCGTTAAAGTTAGCCTTTCTCCAATCAAAAATCTCAACCCTAGGCCCAGTTCTGTCCTTCTCCATAATTATATTGAAACTAATGGTATTGTGATCACTGGACCCGAAGTGCTCCCCTACGCATACCTCCACCACCTGTCCCGTCTCATTTCCTAACAGGAGGTCCAGCACTGCCCCTCCTCTAGTAGGCACCTCTATGTATTGCTGCAAAAAACTATCCTGCACACATTTTACAAACTCCAAACCATCCAGCCCATTTACAGAATGCCATTTACCTTATCAAATGCTTTCTGAAATCCAGGTACACTACATCCACTGGCTCTCCCTTGTCCATTTTCCTAGTTACATCCTTAAAGAATTCCAGAAGAATAGTCAAGCATGATTTCCCCTTCGTAAATCCATGCTGACTCGGACCGATCCGGCTACTACTATCCAAATGTGCCGCTATTTCATCTTTGATAATTGACTCCAGCATCTTCCCCACCACCGAGGTTCTTCAGGCATGAGCTACCCTTTCTTAATCTGTGTTGGTTCTGTTTGATCAGCTGAAAATATCAAAATTTCCCTCCTGAACTAAATTCACTGGAAACTTCAAGTCAAGTTTATTGTCATTTGCACGTGTGGTGTGATGCAGGTTCAATGAAATGTTACTTGCAGACGTATCATAGGAACATACACTTGTGGACAACACACAAAACACATTATAGACTATTATACAAGACAGTGAAAAGGAAAAGATTGTGCAAAAACACAACATTAGTCCATTATAGTGCAAGTTCAAGTTCAAGTTCAAGTGAGTTTATTGTCATGTGTCCCTGATAGGACAATGAAATTCTTGCTTTGCTTCGGCACACAGAACATAGTAGGCATTGACTACAAAACAGATCAGTGTGTCCATATATCATAATACAAATACATACACACATGAATAAATAAACTGATAAAGTGCAAATAACAGATAACAGATAATGGGCTATTAATGATCATAGTTTTGTCAGAACCAAGTTTAATAGCCTGATAGCTGTGGGGAAGTAGCTATTCCTGAACCTGGTTGTTGCAGTCTTCAGGCTCCTGTACCTTCTACCTGAAGGTAGCGGGGAGATGAGTGTGTGGCCAGGGTGGTGTGGGTCCTTTGTTGATGCTGCCAGCCTTTTTGAGGCAGCGACTGCGATAAATCCCCTGGATGGAAGGAAGGTCAGAGCCGATGATGGACTGGGCAGTGTTTACTACTTTTTGAAGCCTTTTCCTCTCCAGGGTGCTCAAGTTGCCGAACCAAGCCACGATGCGACCGGTCAGCAAGCTCTCTACTGTGCACCTGTAGAAGTTAGAGAGTCCTCCTTGACAAACCGACTCTCCGTAATCTTATCAGGAAGTAGAGGCGCTGATGTGCTTTCTTGATAATTGCATTAGTGTTCTCGGACCTGGAAAGATCTTCAGAGATGTGCACGCCCAGGAATTTGAAGCTCTTGACCCTTTCAACCATCGACCCGTTGATATAAACGGGACTGTGGGTCCCCATCCTACTCCTTCCAAAGTCCGCAATCAGTTCCTTGGTTTTACTGGTTATTGTGCTGGCACTATATGGACAGTTGCTCGATCTCTCTTCTATACTCCGACTCATCCCCATCAGTGATACGTCCCACAACAGGGGATCTGTGGCATTCTGTTGCTGAGGTAGGATCTAAGTTGTGCAAGATGGTTCAAGAACCTAATGGTTGTTGGTCTCCTGCCAACAAATATTAATAACTGATCTATAATAGTTCACTATTAACTTTCTTCCAAAGTTATTTATCGAACCGTTTTGAAATGTGAATGAATATACTTAATTTGCATTTTTCTTCATTTTCATTTCCAATATTTCTATCAGTAATTTTCCATATTAATTGTGGAAATATTAGAGCTGAGAAGGGAGAGTGATACTTGACTGGCCTTTAGTGATTTAATTAGGAAGGTTTAGGTGTATGACTGTCACGTGTATCAAGGTACAATAAATGAGAGTCTGGATAGTAACCGTTTAGTTTAGTTTAGAGATACAGCCCAGTAAAGTGTCCTTCGGCCGACTGAGTCCGCGCCGACCAGCGATCCCCGCACATTAACACTCTCCTACACACACTAGGGACAATTTACAATGATACCAAGCAAATTAACCTACAAACTTGTACATCTTTGCAGTATGAGAGGAAACCAAAGATCTCCAAGAAAACCCAAGCAGGTCATGGGGAGAACGTGCAAACTCCGTACAGACAGCACCCATAATCAGAAGTGAACCGGGTGGCACCAGTAATGGCTGCCTCGCCACCAGTCTGTCTGTCCTTCCCTTCTTTGCGTCTGTTTTGTATGTGTTAAATGTGTGTTGTTTAGTGTTCTTTAGCTTGTTTTGTGTGGGGAAACTTTTTCTAATCTCCTATCTCGACGGAGATGCAATTTTCTCCCGTATCTTATCACTGTCTGCACTGCGGCCTAACATTGTGGAGTTGGCAGCCTTTGCTGGAGACCGACCAGGAGCTCCACCACCTGCGGACTTACCATCAGGGAGTTTGTGATAAGTGACAATAAACTGACCTTGAAACCTTGAGCCTAGATCTCTGGCGCTGTGGGCAGTAACACTTCTGCTCCTCCTCTGTGATACTGTGATGATGATCACTGTTGGGGGGGACAGCCTACCTGGGGATAGCAACAGCGACCTGGCCTGCGGTACAGACACCGGCCTTGTTGCTCAGAATGGTAAGGAAAAGAAGAGGAGGGCATTAGTAATTGGGGAGTCTATAGTTGGGGGGTCAGATTGGCGATTCTGTGGACGCAGTCTGGTGACCCGGATGGTAGTTTGCCTCCCTGGTGCCAGGGTCCGGGATGTGTCTGACCGTGTCCAAGATATCCTGAAAAGGGAGGGAGAGGAGCCTGAGATTGTGGTACATATTGGTACCAATGACATAGGTAAAAAAAGAGAAGAGATCCTGAAAGGAGAATTTAGGGAATTAGGAACAGAGTTAAGGAAAAGGTAACAATCTCAGGATCACTTCCTGTGCCACGCGACAGTGAGAGTAGGAATGGAGCGAGGTGGAGGATAAATGCCTGGCTGAGGGACTGGTGCAGAGGGCAGGGATTCAAGTTTCTGGATCAATGGAACCTCTTTTGGGGAAGGAGTGACCTGTATAAAAAGGACGGGTTGCATTTGAACCCGAGGGGGACCAGCATCCTGGCAGGGAAATTTGCAAAGGCTACTGGGGGGACTTTAAACTAGAATGGTTGGGGGGAGGGTCTCAAATAGAGAAAGCCAGTAGACAGGGTCTGAGGCAGGAGACAGAGAAGGGAAGCACTCAACATGTAGGGGGGAAAGAAGAAAAAAATAATAAACAGAGAATAAGAGGTGGTGGGTTTCTTAAATGTGTGAGCAGAGAGACAGAGGGGTGGAAAATGAGGGTAGAAGCAATCGGTAGCAAGATGAAAATTAATCGTGGCAGGCAGACAAATCCAGGGCAACAATCAAAAGGGGCCACTTGTCAACATAATTGTATAAGGAGTAAGAATGTTGTAAAAACAAGCCTGAAGGCTTTGTGTCTCAATGCAAGGAGCATTTCTAATAAGGTGGACGAGTTGAATGTGCAGATAGCTATTAATGACTATGCTATAGTTGGGATCACGGAGACATGGCTCCAGGGGGACCAAGGCTATTCAGGAGGGATAGACAGAAAGGAAAAGGAGGTGGGGTAGCGTTGCTGGTGAGAGAGGGCAATTAATTCAATAGAAAGGAAGGACATTAGCTTGGAGGATGTGGAATCGATATGGGTAGAGCTGCAAAACTCTAAGGGGTAGAAAACGCTAATGGGAGTTGTGTACAGGCCACCTAACAGTAGTAGTGGAGTTGGGGATGGCATCAAACAGGAAATCAGAAATGTGTGCAACAAGGGTAAAATAGTTATAATGGGTGACTTCAATCTACATATAGATTGGGTGAATCAAATGGGCAGGGGTGCTGAGGAAGAGGATTTCTTGGAATGTATGCGGGATAGTTTTCTAAACCAACATGTAGAGGAACCAACGAGAGAGCAGGCTATTCTTGACTGGGTATTGAGTAATGAGGAAGGGTTAGTTAGCAGTCTTGTTGTGCGTGGCCCCTTGGGCAAGAGTGACCATAATATGGTTGAGTTCTTCATTAGGATGGAGAGTGACATAATTAAGTCAGAAACAAGGGTTCTTAACTTTACCAAAGGTAACTTTGAAGGTATGAGACGTGAATTGGCCAAGATAGACTGGCAAGTGATTCTTAAAGGGTTGTCAGTGGATGTGCAATGGAAGGTATTTAAAGACTGCATGGATGAACTACAACATTTGTTCATCCCAGTTTGGCAAAAGAATAAATCAGGGAAGGTAGTGCATCCATGGATAACAAGGGAAATCAGGGATAGTATAAAAACAAAAGATGAATCATACAAATTAGCCAGAAAAAGCAGCCTACCAGAGGACTGGGAGAAATTCAGAGCAGATGAGGACAAAGGGCTTTATTAGGAAAGGGAAAATAGATTACGAAAGAAAACTGGCAGGGAACATAAAAACTGACTGCAAAAGTTTTTGCATATGTGAAGAGAAAGATCCCTTGCAGTGAGAAACAGGTGAATTGATCATGGGGAACAAGGACATGGCAGACCAATTGAATAACTACTTTGGTTCTGTCTTCACTAAGGAAGATATAAATAATCTGCCGGAAATAGCAGGGGACCAGGGGTCAAATAAGGTGGAGGAACTGAGTGAAATTCAGGTTAGCCGGGAAGTGGTGTTGGGTAAATTGAATGGATTAAAGGCCGATAAATCCGCAGGGCCAGATAGTCTGCATACCAGAGTACTCAAGGAAGTAGCCACAGAAATAGTGGATGCATTAGTGATGCTTTTTCAAAACTCTTTAGATTCTGGAGTTGTTCCTGAGGATTGGAGGGTAGCTAATGTAACCCCACTTTTTAAAAAAGGAGGGAGAGAGAAACCGGGGAATTACAGACCAGTTAGTCTAACATCGGTAGTGGGGAAACTGCTAGAGTCAGTTATTAAAGATGGGATAGCAGTACATTTGGAAAGTGGTGAAATCTTTGGACAAAGTCAGCATGGATTTACGAAAGGTAAATCATGTCTGACGAATCTTATAGAATTTTTCGAGGATGTAACTAGTAGAGTGGATAAGGGAGAGCCTGTGGATGTGTTATATCTGGACTTTCAGAAGGCTTTCGACAAGGTCCCACATAAGAGCTTAGTATACAAACTTAAAGCACACGGTATTGGGGGTTCAGTATTGATGTGGATAGAGAACTGACTAGCAGACAGGAAGCAAAGGGTAGGAGTAAACGGGTCCTTTTCAGAATGTCAGGCAGTGACTAGTGGGGTGCCGCAAGGCTCAGTGCTGGGACCCCAGCTATTTACAATATACATTAATGATTTGGACGAGGAAATTCAATGCAACATCTCCAAGTTTGCACTAAGCATAAGTAGCATGACGGGTAGTGTTAGGTGTGAGGAGGAAGCTGGGGGGTATAGTTAGGTGTGAGGAGGATGCAAGGAGGCTGCAAGGTGACTTGGATAGGCTGGGTGAGTGGGCAAATGCATGGCAGATACAGTATAATATGGATAAATGTGACGTTATCCACTTTGGTGGCAAAAACAGGAGGGTGGACTATTATCTGAATGGTGGCAAATTAGGAAAAGGGGAGATGCAGTGAGACCTGGGTGTCATGGTACACCAATCATTGAAATTAGGCACGCAGGTGCAGCAGGCAGTGAAGAAAGCGAATGGTATGTTAGCATTCATAGCAAAAGGATTTGAGTATAGGAGCAGGGAGGTTCTACTGCAGTTGCACAGGGTTTTGGTGAGACCACACCTGGAGTATTGCGTATAGTTTTGGTCTCCAAATCTGAGGAAGGACATTCTTGCCATAGAGGGGGTAGAGAGAAGGTTCACCAGACTGATTCCTGGGATGTCGGGACTTTCATATGAAGAAAGACTGGATAGACTCGGCTTGTACTCACTGGAATTTAGAAGACTGAGGGGGGATATTATAGAAACTTACAAAATTCTTAAGGGGTTGGACAAGCTAGATGCAGGAAGATTGTTCCCGATGTTGGGGAGGTCCAGAACAAGGGGGTCACAGTCTAAGGATAAGGGGGAATTCCTTTAGGACCGAGATGAGGAAAACATTTTTCACACAGAGAGTGGTGAGTCTCTGGAATTCTCTGCCGCAGAAGGTAGTTGAGGCCAGTTCATTGGCTATATTTAAGAGGGAGTTAGATGTGGCCCTTGTGGCTAAAGGGATCAGGGGGTATGGAGAGAAGGCAGGTACAGGATACTGAGTTGGATGATCAGCCATGATCATATTGAATGGCGGTGCAGGCATGAAGGGCCGAATGGCCTACTCCTGCACCTATTTTCTATGTTTCTATCAGTGATGAGTTGGTGATGAAAAAGGAGGATCTGAGAAACCCAAGTTTGAACTTGATAATAAGACTTCCGCTGGTGTAAAACCCACTGTCATAAATCAGTCTGATTGTCCGGCATGCAGCCACATATGTCCAAGCTTGTTCCCATGGCCTGTTCAATCCCTCAAGGCTCTGCCCCTCAACGTCCAGGCTATGTATTTGGAGTAGGGTGATGGTGGGGATAGTTTTAGATTGATGAGCCAGCAGGAAGCACATCACCAGCAGTGCAGTGCAACCCGGAGGGTGGCACAGTGGTACAGCGGTAGAGTTGCTGCCTTTCAGCGGCAGAGATCCTGTCCACGGGTGCTGTCTGTACTGAGTTTGTACGTTCTCCCCATCACTGCATGGGTTTTCTCCAGGTTCTCCGGTTTCCTCCCATGTTCCAAAGAAGTACAGGTTTGAAGGTTCATCTGGCTTTGTTTAAAACATTTTAATTGCCCCTAGTGTGCGGGATAGTGACATCACGGAAATAGGCCGTTCAGCCCCACAAGTCCATGTCAACTAGCAATCACCTGGTACATTAGCCCTAGGCTACACATTCTGCTGTTTGACTGTCAGATAAAAAACCTTCCTTTTATATGCCTTACTGCAGTTTGGACTTGATCTGTGCACCACTAATTAAATGCATGCTTCTCCCAGTAATAGAGGTGCAGTCACGGTAGCACCTTAAACTCATCACAATGTCTCCTGTTCGATCTATTGAATGCTTGCAACTACTTTATATGAACAACCAACAAGAAGCTAAGTTAGAATGTGCACTGTGAACAAGTGCACAGAGTGAATGAGAGAGGATGCATAAAGAACGCAAAATGCTGCAGTAACTCAGCGGGACAGGCAGCATCTCTGGGTAGCAGGAATGGGTGACGTTTCGCATTGAGACCCTTCTTCAGACCGAATTTCGAATTCAGCGCAGTTCCGAATGATACCAGCTTCATTATTTTGCTGCATAAAGGACGTGACTGATAGAGGATGGTTTGTAAAGTATTTTGTTCAATAATCCCACTCTAGCCCACCTGCACAGTAAAGAGTCATCAGCCGGCACGAGGTTCACTAATGCAACTGAGAAAGATCCAAGCAGCTCAGGTATATTGATTCAGTTCAAAAGTGATAGGAAATCCCCAGGGAGCCATAATTGCAACAACCGGGATCACAAACCACTCAGCCCAGTGGAGGTGCTGTGACAACTCGAGGTGCCAGTCAGACATGTCACTTTAGCACAAAAGAAACTTTGCCAACTTTATAATTACTGTTTCAAGTATCCCTGGAGTCCAAACATACCGCTTTCAAGTTCATTTTACTGTTGTGAAATAATCAATTGTCCTATTAGTTATAATGCATAGAACCACACAGTACAGAAACAAGCCCTTCGACCCACCTTGTCCATGCCAACGAACGTCATAGTCTTGCGATAATAAAATCACTCCTTTGCCTCTTACACTCGGACTACAAAGCTCAAAGTGCCAGCCCATTGAACCGTTCATTAAATGGTTCCCTATTAGGAAACATAACTCTTCCCTATAAATCACGTACATGAGCCCTGGTCTTCTCCTTCTTGAGTATGGCCCACACAGACTAGTTGAGTGTGGCGCACACAGCCTAAAGTTGCAGGCCAGCTTGTTCTATTTGATCTTATTTGATTGTGCACGCCGGGTTGATTGCATTCGTGCAAACAGGGCAGACCACGTGAAGGTTGCAATCTCCCACCCCAAGCCCTGGTGAATCTCTTCTGCACCCTTTCCAACTTAATGACATCCTTCCTATAGCTGGATGACCAGAACTACACTCAGTTCGAAAACAGTATGATAAATAACAGCAGCATTTAGAAATGAATGTGTAACGACAGATGCTCAGAACGCCTTGTTACCTGACTAGGGGGAGGTGCTGTGAGAATCTAACTTGGAGCTGCTCACGGGTGTCATTTCAGAGACTGGATTCATATCAGGACTGGTGGTGATGCTGAGATAGGGGGATATATCATAGCTGTTCACAGCAGTGCATTGGGCTCCAAAGCAGCAAAGTGGGAAGCACTTAAAACAAGAGTCCATAATTAGCAATGGAAAAGGGAGGTAAAAAAGACTAACTACCAAGATAATTACTGTTGGGAAGCAGCCTGTGATGGCAAGGGAGGAGAATGCACACACTAGAAATGCATTAATGATGGATCAAACAGAGATTGCCCTTTACAGAATGAGTCAACATTTTTACAAAGTGTCAAATGAAGTAGGGAAACGGCTCACATATCAATTGGAACAAGCAGTATCAGCAGCAGCTACACGAGGGATATAAAGTTAGGAAAATTCCATCCACAGGGATTTTCACAGTGATTGCATCCCCAATAATTCAATTCAATTCAATTCAATCATTATTGTCATTGTGCAGTGTACATTACAGAGACAACGAAATGCAGTTGGTATCTCCGTAGGGCGAACTTACGAATGATGTCTATGTACAGTGTCCGGGAGGGTGGAGACAGGCAGTCATTGAGGTGCAGCGTTGAGCAGTGAAGAAGCTGTTCTTGAGCCTGCTGGTACGGCAGCGGAGGGACCTGTAGCGTCTCCTGGATGGGAGGAGGGTGAACAGTCTATGGTTGGGGTGTGAGCTGTCCCTAGCTCAGGCATCGTTTACTATGGACATACTCAATGGAGGGGAGTGAGGAGCCTGTGATGCGTTGGGCAATCTTCACCTCCCTCTGCAGAGCCTTCCGGTCGGCGACAGAGCAGTTACCATACCATACTGTGATGCAGTTGGTAAGGATGCTCTTGATGGTGCAGCGGTAGAAGTTCACCAGAATCTGGGGAGACAATGCGACTTAAATCAAATGTCGTCATTGTATGGTTCAATTCCAGATCAATCAGCTGGAAATAATTAGATCTTGATTACAAACACATCATTGTTAAATGCTTAAAACAACAGGTTTAGGAAAGCCATGGGCTCAACGTGTAAGAAGGAACAGCAGATACTGGTTTAAACCAAAGATAGCCACGTCTCGACCCGAAGCATTACCCGTTCCTTCTCTCCAGGGATGTTGCCTGTCCCGCTGAGCTACTCCAGCTTTTAGTGTCTATCTTCGCCCCAATGTGTAATGTCTGCTGTATTTCTGGCACACAACAAAGGTGACAACAGACACAGTGCAAACTGCGGCAGTTTCAGTGTCCTTACACAATCAGTCCTGATCGCTCTTCAGTCAGATTTACTGTAAATGGGGGGAAGTTGAGACAGGCATGACTTGGTGTGATTACCCTGTGACCAACTAACACTCCAGCTCATCAATGTATTGGATTGCTAGGATTTGTCCACTGATGCCTTCAATGGAGGAATGGGATGTCAGTGGCAGGGAACAAAATTCTATATCTAAACAGTTCAGATACCCCTCAACAGCTTTTCCTTTGACTCCTCTCATTTCTTCCAAATCCAAGGCGTAGCTATGGGCACACGCAGGGGCCCCAGCTACACCTGCCCCTTTGTAGGGTACTTCGAACAATCCTTGTTCGAGGCGTACCGTGGCCCTATCCCCGAATTCTACCTCCGCTACATCGACGACTGCATTGGTGCGACCTCCTGCACCCACACACAACTCACTGGCTTCATCCATTTCGCCACTAACTTCCATCCGCCACTCAAATTCACCTGGACCATTTCCGACATCTCCCTACTGTTTCTAGACCTCACTATCTCGATCGCAGGTAACAGACTACTGACCGACATCTACTACAAACCCACTGACTCCCATGGCTATCTGGACTACACTTCTTCCCACCCTGCTTCCTGTAAGGACTCCATCCCCTACTACCAATTTCTCCATCTACACCGCATCTGCACCCAGGATGAGGTGTTCCACACCAGGGCATCGGAGGTGAGCTCATTCTTCAGGGAACGGGGGGTTCCTCTCCCCCACTATAGATGAGGCTCTCACCAGGGTCTCTTCTATATCCCGTAGCTCCGCTCTTACTCTCCATGCCCCCACTTGTAACTTGTCCTCACCTTCCACCCTATCAGCCGTCACATTAACAGATAATCCTCCGACATTTTCGCCACCTCCAATGGGATTCCACTACTGGCCACATCTTCTCAACTCCTCTCCTTTCGGCTTTCCACAGAGACCGCTCCCTCTGTAACTCCCTGGCCAATTTGTCCCTTCCCACCCAAACCTCCCCCTCCCCTGGTACCAGGCACGTGCCGTCAGGGTAGGCAAGGTAGGCACTGCCTACCCCGACTATAACATAGTAATAACTAAATATAAATAATAAAGGCATGGGAGAATGATGCCTATGTAAGAGACCGATCTCTTAGGTAGGCATAATTCTCCGTGCCTTTTATCAGCTTCTCCATGCCTTTTAGCGCTTGTAACACGGGAAGCTCTGTGCAGCCCACGTGCCGTCAGCGCTGCCTGAAACCGTCACTTTCAAGCGGGGCTGAAGGCAGCTGAAAATCTGCCTTTGCTGTACTGCGCATGTGCATCAGTCTCCTGCGCATGCACAGTGCAAGTTTCTTGGCGGGGTTTTCAACTATGGTTTGTCGTGTACCAATGATGTGGTAAGTACATTTTGTGTTTATGTTTTTAAATACCGCATTTCCCGGGGTGTGTGGGTGGGGGGAGCGCTTCTTTCACAGCATTTGGGGAGTCTGGCCCGGGGTAAAGTTGCGGGGAGGGCACGAATGTTATGAATGAGGGGTCGGGAGCATCCACTTGCAACGCTCCTTGCACAGAGGCATGGAATACCGCTCTGAGGCCGGGATGGAGAGAGAGAGAGAAGTAGCTCGGGTGGCTGAGCGGCTGCCGGGCCGGACAGCGGAACCAGCCGCCACCTTAGCTCCTTCTGCCGGTCCCCGCTCACCTCTGGCAGCTCTCAGTCTAAAAACCTCTCTCCTGCCACTCGCTGGCCTCACTCATGTCCTTAAATTCCGACAGCGCGATTGAGGTTACTCGGTTGTGGGAATTGAAGGATTTGCAGGAAGCCGCTGACATGAGCGAAGTCGGCGAACGGCAGGTGACAGGTGTTCCGACGGAGAGCACTGCCAGAGGTGAACGGGCCGGCAGAAGGTGCTGAAGTGGCGGCCGGTTCTGCTGTCGGGTCCCGGTGGCTGCTCGTAGCTCCCCGAGCTGCTTCTATCCCCAGCTACAGTGCGTGGCTTCACGCCCAGAGAGCTGCGGTAGCGGTGAGTGAGTGAGTTACTGGCAGTATCCCCGACACCATCCTTCTCAACACTCGTGCCCTCCCCACAACTTTATCCCTGGCACAGACTCTCCACACGCTGTGAAAGGAACTGTTCCCCCAATTGGTCTAGGACTAGGAAGCCTTGGGCAAGTTGAAATGTCACTGTTTTTATCTATTTATTTATTTAACGGAGAGAACAATCTGCAGTTTAATTTTTTTTAAAAGCGGACTGAGTGCCTACCCTGAGTAATTACTCACGGCACGTGCCTGCCTGGTACTTTCCCTTGCAACCGCAGGAAATGATACACTTGTCACTTTACTCCATCCAAGGACCTAAGCAGTCTTTCCAGGTGAGGAGGAGGTTCACCTGCACCTCCTCCAAACTCATCTATTGCATCCACTGCTCTAGGTGTCAGCTGCTCTACATCGGTGAGACCAAGTGTCGGCTTGGCGATCGCTTCGCCCAACACCTCCGCTCAGTTCGTACTAACCAACCTGATCTCCCGGTGGCTCAGCACTTCAACTCCCCCTCCCTTTCTGAATCCGACCTTTCTGTCCTGGGCCCCCTCCATAGCCAGAGTGAATCCCACTGCAAATTTGAGGAGCAGCACCTTATATTTCGCTTGGGCAGTTTACACCCCAGCGGTATGAGCATTGACTTCTCCAATTTCAAGTCGCCCTTGCTTTCTCCATTCTTCCCCTCCCCAGCTCTCCCTCAGCCCACTGTTCTCAGCCTCTTCCTTTCTTTTTCCCGCCCCCTACCCCCCACATCAGTCTGAAGAAGGATCTCGACCCGAAACATCGCCTATTCCTTCGCTCCATAGATGCTGCCTCACCCGCCGAGTTTCTCCAGCATTTTTGTCTACCTTTGATTATTCCAGCATCCGCAGTTCCTTCTTAAACGGATAAAAATACCAAATCTGCAATCCACACAGTGAGGATAAGGGCACCTTCTAATGATAAGCACTTGATACTTAAATAGTTCTGAATTAACGAAGTTGATTTCCCAGAAGAATACCATTTTGGAAAGTAGTAGGAAATCACCATTTAATGTCTGAGACCAATTAACTATTGCCCGTGTTAAAGCTTCCACAGTTTTACAGTGCATTCAGGAAGTATTCACACCCCTTCACTTTTCCCACATTTTGTAACGATACAGCCTTAAGGGCCTGTCCCACCAGCATGCAACTCTATGCGATTAGCGCGACCTCAAGTGGTCGCTTGAGCCGTCCGGCGTCGTGGGGCCGGTCCCACTTCGATCGCCGGAGCCGTGCGGAATTATGCGGCATTCGTCCCGAGTTTGTCCCGACACCGCGTGGGGCTCTGAAAAACCGACTATGTCCAAAAATTCCACACGGCAACGGCTTGTCGGCTCGCAGTCGCATCGACATTTACACACCGCCCGGACATAGTGGCTCCGTGGCCCTGTGTGCGTGTGTGTGCCTCGGTGCCCCTCTCTGTGTGTCCCTCTCTGTCCTGGCGAACTTACCTTGGACTTCGCTCCAAGTTCGCCTCACTTTGCGCGGCGTTGCGCCACTCATTCGACCTCCGCGCGGCTCCTGCTGCCGGTTTGGTTGCGCTTGCCGCATGCAGGCGCATGCTGGTGGGAACGGCCCTGTACAAGGGATCACCCGACCTCCGCGCGGCCCCCGCTGCCGGTTTGATCGCGTTCATCGCATAGAGTTGCATGCTGGTGGGGCAGGCCCTTTATTCTAAAATGTATTCAATTCTTTTTTTGTTATCATGAATCTACACACAATACCCCATAATAAAAACATAAACAGGTGTTTAGAAATGTTTGCAAAGTAATTAAAAATAAATAACTAAAATATCACATTTACATAAGTATTCAGACCCTTTACTCAGTACATTGTTGAGGCACCTTTGGCAGCGATTACAGCCTCAAGCCTTCGTGGGCATGACGCTACAAGCTTGGTACACCTGTATTTGGATAACTTTTCCCATTCTTCTTCTCAGATCCTCTCAAGCTCTGTCAGGTTGGATGGGGAGCGTCGATGCACAGCTATTTTCAGGTCCCTGCAGAGATGTTCGATCGGGTTCAAGTCTGGGCTCTGGCTGGGCCATTCAAGGACATTCACAAACTTGTCACGAAGCCACTCCTGTGTTGTCTTGGCTGTGTGCTTAGGGTCGTTGTCCTGTTGGAAGGTTAACCTCTGCCCCAGTCTGAGGTCCAGAAAGCTCTGGAGCAGGTTTACATCAAGGACCTCTCTGTACTTTGGTCCGTTCATCTTTCCCTCGATCCTGACTAGTCTCCCAGTTCCTGCCACTGAAAAACATCCCCACAGCACGATGGTGCCACCACCATGCTTCACCATAGGTATGGTATTGGCCAGGTGATGAGCGGTGCCTGGTTTCCTCCAGACGTGACGCTTGGCATTCAGGCCAAAGAGTTCAATCTTGGTTTCATCAGACCAGAACACCAGAGAAAACAACCCTTTTGGTAAACTCCAAGCGGGCTGTCATGCGTCTTTTACTGAGGAGTGGTTTCCACTCTACCACTCTACCATAAAGACCTGATTGGTGGAGTGCTGCAGATATAGTTGTCCTTCTGGAAGGTTCTCCCATCTCCACAGAGGAACTTTGGAGCTCTGTCAGAGTGACCATCGGGTTCTTGGTCACCTCCCTGACCAAGGCCCTTCTCCCCCGATTGCTCAGTTTGGCTGGGCAGCCAGCTCTATGAAGAGTCCTGGTGGTTCCAAAGTTCTTCCATTTAAGAATGATGGAGGCCACAGTGCTCTTTGGGACCTGCACCGCTGCAGAAATTGTTTTATTCCCTCCCCCAGATCTGTGCCTCGACACAATTCTGTCTCGGAAGTCTACGGACAATTCCTTTGTCTTCATGGCCTGGATTTTGCTCTGACATGCACTGTCAACTGTGGGACCTTATATAGACAGGTGTGTGCCTTTCCATACCATGTCCAATCAATTTAATTTACCACTGGTGGACTCCAATCAAGTAGGACGTACATGGTAAATGGTAGGGAATTGAGGAATGCTGTGGAACAGAGGGATCTAGGAATAACTGTGCATAGTTCCCTGAAGGTGGAATCGCATGTAGATAGGGTAGTAAAGAAAGCTTTTGGTGTGCTGGCCTTTATAAATCAGAGCATTGAATATAGGAGTAGGGAAGTAATGTTAAAATTGTACAAGGCATTGGTGAGACCAATTCTGGAGTATGGTGTACAATTTTGGTCGCCTAATTATAGGAAGGATGTCAACAAAATAGAGAGATTACAGAGGAGATTTACTTGAATGTTGCCTGGGTTCCAGCAACTAAGTTACAGAGAAAGGTTGAACAAGTTAGGTGTTTATTCTTTGGAGCGCAGAAGGTTAAGGGGGGACTTGATTGAGGTCTTTAAAATGATGAAAGGGATAGACAGAGTTGACGTGGATAAGCTTTTCCCATGGAGGGTAGGGAAGATTCAAACAAGAGGGCATGACATGAGAATTAAGGGACAGAAGTTTTGGGGTAACATGAGGGGGAACTTCTTTACTCAGAGAGTGGTGGCTGTGTGGAATGATCTTCCAGCAGAAGTGGTGGAGGCAGGATTGATTTTAACATTTAAAAGTAAAGTGGATAGGTATATGGATGGGAAGGTAATGGAGGGGTATGGTCTGAGTGTAGGTAGATAGGACTAGGGCAAAATGAATGGTCGGACTGGAAGGGCCGAGAAGGCCTGTTTCCGTGCTGTAATTGTTATATGGTTATATGGTTATATGGTTATATGGTTAAGTTGTAGAAACATCTCAAGGATAATCAATGGAAACAGGATGAACCTAAGCTCAATTTTGAGTGTCATAGCAAAGGGTCTGAATACTTATGTAAATGGGATATTTCAGTTATTTATTTTCAATTACTTTGCAAAAATGTCTAAACACCTGTTTTCGCTTCTTCATTCTGAGGTATTGTCTGTAGATTGATGGTAAAAAATGAATTTAATCCATTTTAAAATAAGGCTGTAACATAACAAAATGTGCAAAAGGTGAAGGGGTCTGAATACTTTCTGAATGCACTGTATATCTGAGCTTGACTGGATGCTTTCATGTGTATACAGTAAGCCCATTATCTCTGCAGTATACGGCATATACCTCTCAAGCCAATGGCAAAGACACTAAGGTATACTAATGATATACAGTGGCCAACGGTTCAATACATGTAACAACTTGTTTGTGAGCTTAAACCTGTATGTGTCAGATTGTCAAAAGAAGCACTGTTTACATTTGATTTACTGCAGCTCATAGGCAGGGGATTGAATAGCTTCTGACCTCTCTTCCCATTCACCACAGTAGGTAGTGGTGGCTACTGGTGAAGCAGCAAAGAGCAGAGTAGTGGGCACACCACACACATTGCTCACCCTAAACCTGGCATTGCTAACTCTACATTTCTAAATAAAAGCCTATGCAGGGTTCCAAACCCACTGCACTCCCAACCCAACTCCTAACTAATAACTAACAATATAAACATAACCCGGAACACATTCCTGACCCTCGTTCCAGCCACACATCCACCATTGCCATTTCACTATTTGCCAGCACCAGATGTCAAATGAAATCCATCTCATGCCAAATGGGATTCATAGGGCACCACAAGAGAGGGCTCCAGAAGTACCAACCAGTTTGTGCCATACACAACCAACCTCACCAGTAAATGGATCTACAGTTAACCATATGACACTATATAAATATCCAATCATGTACAGGTAGATGAGACCACTTTAACTTAACATCATGTTTGGCACAAACATTGTGGGCCGAAGGGCCTGTTCCTGTGCCGTACTGTTCTATGTCCTATGTTTTATTGCTGCCCAAATCATAACTCTCAGTTTTCACTTCACAGATTACAGTAGCTTGGTGCTAACTACTAGGCTGGCATCCACACAGGCAGTGTTCACTACTTTTTATAATCTCCTTCATTGTTGGGCCAGGCCAGGCCTTGATGCAACCAATCAATACGCCACTTTACCAAACACCTGTAAAAATTGAAGAAAGCATTCATCGACATACTGAACCTCTTCAGTCTTCCTCGGAAGTAAAAGCTTTATTGGGCTTTCTTTGTGATTGCATCAATGTACTGGGTTCAGGACAGGTCTGCAGAGATAAGCATGAACATCAGGTCCATTACTGATGCTCTCCACATACCATGGGTGAATTACAAGAGTAAGGGTGGGTTTACTGAACTCTGGCTCAGTCCAACAATGGCTCATTTCCAATATTCGCATTCTTTAGCTTAGTCCCATTCAGCCCACCTGGTCCGCGCCGACCAGCAATCCCTGCATATTAACATGACCCTACACACACTAAGGATATTCTTTGCATTTATGCAGCCAATTTACCTATTTAGAGTTTGGAATCTTTGGAATGTGGGAGGAAGCTGAAGATATCAGAGAAAACCTCACGGGGAGAACGTACAAACTCCGTACAGACAGCACCCGTGGTCGGGATCGAAACCAAGTCTCTGGCGCTGCAAGTGCTGTAAGGCAGCAACTCTACCGCTGCGCCTCCGTGCCGCCCACAGAATGAAAACTTCTGTTTTTAAACCTCATCATGGTCCCTCCTTTGCCTATCCTTATAACCTCCTCCAGCCCGACCACACCGCCATCTCACCAGGCTCCTGCATCTCTGTCCTGTTGATCATCTCATTATTCATTATATCACTGACCATGTTGTCCAGACCTTAAACTCCACAATACCCTCCATAAACATCTTCACCTCCCTTATTTTAAAAATACTTTGTAAAGTTTAACAAACAATCGATTAAAGAATTTTTGGCATTTATACTGATAGAAACCAATTACAAGGTAGATTTTCATTAATACTAAATCCGGGTCAACATCAGTACCACAATAAGTGAATTACTTTGCGATGGCTGAGCTATTAAGTTCACAAGGACAACATGTAATTTCCTTGTTAAAGAAGGAACTGCAGATGCTGGAGAATCGAGGGTACACAAAAGGCTGGAGAAACTCAGCAGGTGCAGCAGCATCTAAGGAGCGAAGGAGATAGGCGACGTTTCGGGTCGAGACCCTTCTTCAGACTTCCTTAATCATTAATTTCCTTAATCAGGAGTTTTGTGTGGAAACTAATTCTGCCTTATTCTTCTTCAAAGGCTTCTTGCTGCATTTGCTCGTGCTTGAGGAGCTCTTTTGTCATCTGCCCGCTGAGTCATTTCCATGTGTCACCATGACACCCAGAACTGGAGCAACTCCCTGTCTTCTGCTGTTGAACTGCTCGTGCGCTCAGGGTAAGATGATGTGAGGTCAGCGAGCTGTAACATCTGTCGAGGTCAGTGGATCACAGCAGAAGCAGTCACTGGAAGCAGAATATATCAGTTAGGATGTTTAAAACAATTTAGAGAGGTACATGGATAGAATTGTTTTTAGAGAGATACTAGACCAAGTGGGACCCGTTGGGTCTGCTCCCACAATGCACCCATTCCCTACACATAGCCCCCACGGGAGGCGTGGTCCTCCAACTCAAGCCGTTCCCGAACGTAAGATTGCAGCACTCTACTTGCCTCCCTCAGCAGTGCTCTTTAAAAAAATTCCAATTGCACTTGCCCTGCGTGTTGCAATAGCAATTCGCCCTCCCCCTGCTAGCCGAACCATTGTGATATCATCAGTTGAAGCTGGTCATTTTAAATTCAAAGTCTTTTGATATTTTTAAACTTTAATCAGTAATGTCGAGAAATAAAGCATTAAATGGTCAGTGAAGGTGATCTCTGACTAGAAGGGAAAAATGTGAATCAGAAAATGTAAAACTCTTGTGAAAGTTGGCATTTTTAAAGCTTTATTCGCGAATAGTGCCAAATATGGGATGACATTTTCAGTGAGGCTGACCAATAGCAATTCGCCCTCTCCCTGCTAGCCGAACCATTGTGACGCCATCAGTTGAAGCTGGTCGATTTTAATTTCAAAGTCTTTTGCCTATTTTAGACTTTTAATCAGTAATGAGTCGATAATAAGTCGATAAATAAAGCATAAAATGTTCATTGAAGGTGAGATGAAGGGGGGGAGAGGCCGAATGGATTCTTGGGCTGGCAGCTCAGTCACAGGCCTGGTGGGCTGGCAGCTCAGTCACTCAGGCCTGGTGGGCCGGCAGTTCAGTCACTCAGGCCTGGTAGGCTAGCAGCTCAGTCACTCAGGGCTGGTGGGCCGGCAGCTCAGTCACTTAGGGCTGGTGGGCCGGCAGCTCGGTCACTCAGGGCTGGTGGACCGGCAGCTCAGCCACTGAGGGCTGGTATTTCATAGCATTTCAGGCAGAGTGCAGGCTACTAAATTCAATTTCATAGCATTTCAGGCAGAGTGCAGGTCACCAAACTCCATTTCATAGCATTTCAGGCAGAATGCAGTGCACCAAATTAAATTGCATAGCATTTCAGGCAGAGTGCAAGCCACCAAACACAATTTGATAGCATTTCAGGCAGAGTGCAAGCCACCAAACACAATTTGATAGCATTTCAGGCAGAGTGCAAGCCACCAAACTCAATTTGATAGCATTTCAGGCAGAGTGCAGGCCACCAAACTCAATTTGATAGCATTTCAGGCAGAGTGCAGGCCACCAAATTCAATTTCACAGCATTTCAATCAGAGTGCATGCCACCAAATTGCCAACAGGGGTAATCTGCAACATACAAGAACACAAAGTGAACAAAGATCATCTTGTTGTTGATGAAAAAGAGATAAGAGATAAGGTTGCTTTTTTTCTAACCGACCATTGCATTATCATTAAGGGTTAACAAATCATTTATTGTAAGTACATTGCAGACTCACAGTTCAGTTGCTTCACAACATAGAATCACAATTGTGGACTCTTCCTCGCGATCTTCCAGAGTGACTGACTCACGTCTGGGCATCCAGGGGTTTTATAGTCCTGCCCCCCACCCCCCCCCCCCCAGAAGGGGGTTACCTTCATCGTTGTGATTGACAGGTGAGAGGACCAATCAGTTCATCTCAAGATTTTTTAAACATTCATAACTTTTTTATTTTTCATCGATCGGAAAAATCCTCGGGACTGCCTCAGCGGAGGAGCACTATGAGTAAGATGGCCAAGAATCATAGCGGACTTTCAAAAATCAATATACAATGCAGACAGGAAGTGGTCAAGATGAGACTTTTAGTTATATAGATGATGATATTATGGGCCAAATGCAGGCAAGTGGTACTAGTGTAACTGGGACATGTTGGCCGGTGTGGGCAAGTTGGGCTGAAGGGCCTGTTTTCACACTGTATGACTCTATGACCATGAATCAGGTGTGAAAGCTTTTCCTTTTATCAATGTAGAAATAGATCTAGATTGCAGACTTCTTCCCATTTAAGGGAGAACCATTGACAAATGGTTCTTACATTCATCTTTCTGATGAACTAATGTCCTGCTACACCAAGACCATGGATGGTTGCTGTGTAGTTGCCATTCTGTTAAAGCAGATAAAGTTTTGCAAAACCCAAATCAGGTTTCAAAGCATTTACTCATATCATCCTGGAGATCAATCTACAGGTTCCCCACCTCTTCCCATATAGGGGCCATTGACAGATGGTTCTTGCATTCTTCTTCACCAGTTTGCCTGGATTGGTCCAATGCTTTCCTCCCACATTGCCATAGATGGTTGCTGTGAAGTTACCATTTTGTCAAAGTAAATGCAATGCCTACATGCAAAGTCAGTGGAGTCTTGCAACACTGCTGTCCATGTGTGATCTCACATAAGGCATCATTCATTCTTCAAGACTTTTCCCAATAACTACTTATTGCCGAAGTTTTTATTAATTAGTGGCAGTAATTTCTTCTGTAGTTCAGATTCAATTGTTGAGTAATAATAAGATGGAAAGCCACCAGGGATAATCTGCAACATACAAGAATACCAGGTGAACAAAGATCATCTTGTTATTGATGAAAAAGAGATAAGAGATAAGGTTGCTTCTCTTCTAACCGACCATCACCCCAATTGGTCATGACAATAGTTGTCTGACACAAAATGTTGGAGTAACTCAGCATTTCTGGAGAGAAGGAATAGGTGACGTTTCGGGTCGAGACCCTTCTTCAGACATAGTTTTCTATTGTTTGGCAGAAATTATTGGGGGTGTGAGGTTAGGATTGGTATCATAACGATATGAATAGTATCACGTGGGTGAATATTAGTAATATGGTGCATATTTGAGAAAGAGGATTGATATGTTATACGGAAACGTTGGTATTTAGTTGTAGCATTAGTATTCTGGGGATTAGGATTAGCATCCAAGAGGATTTGTGGTTGTTATTGGTTTGTTTTATTATTGTCATGTGTACTGAGCTACAGTAAAAAAAAATGTTTGCGTGTTATCGGGCCAAATCATATAGATAGACACAAAATAGAAAAGTGGTTGGCAGACAGGAAACGAAGAGTAGGGATTAATGGGTCCCTTTCAGGATGGCAGGCAGTGATTAGTGGGATACCGCAAGGCTCGTTGCTGGGACCGCAGCTATTTACAATATACATTAATGATTTAGATGAAGGGATTCAAAGTAACATTAGCAAATTTGCCATTGACACAAAGCTGGGTGGCAGTGTGAACTGTGAGGAGGATGCTATGAGTATGCAGGGTGACTTAGACAGGTTGGGTGACTGAGCAGATGCATGGCAGATGCAGTCTAATGTGGATAAATGTGAGGTTATCCACTTTGGTAGCAAAAAACAGGAAGGCAGATTACTATCTAAATGGTGTCAAGTTGGGAAAAGGGGAGGTACAATGAGATCTGGGGGTCCTTGTTCATCAGTCAATTAAAGTAAGCATGCAGTTACAGCAGGTGGTAAAGAAAACAAATGGCATGTTGGCCTTCATAACACGAGGAGTTGAGTATGGGAGCAAAGTGGTCCTTCCGCAGTTGTACAGGGCCCTAGTGAGACCACACCTGGAGTATTGTGTGCTCCTGGAGTTTTGGTCCCCAAATTTGAGGAAGGACATTCTTGCTATTGAGGGAGTGCAGCGTAGGTTTAAAAGGTTAATTCCCGGGATGGCGGGACTGTCATGTGCTGAGAGAATGGAGCAGCTGGGCTTGTACACTCTGGAGTTTAGAAGGAAGTGAGGGAATCTCATTGAAACATATAAGATTTTTAAGGGTTTGGGCACGCTAGAGGCAATGTTCCCGATGTTGGGGGAGTCCAGGACCAGGGGCCACAGTTTAAGAATAAGGAGTAAGCCATTTAGAATGGAGACGAGGAAACACTTTTTCTCACAGAGAGTGGCGAGTCTGTGGAATTCTCTGCCTCAGAGGGCGGTGGAGGCAGGTTCTCTGGATGCTTTCAAGAGAGAGCTAGATAGGGCTCTTAAATATAGCGGAGTCAGGGGATATGGGGTGAAGGCTGGAACGGGGTACTGATTGGGGATGATCAGCCATGATCACATTGAATGGCGGTCTCTTTTTCACCCAGAGAGTTGTGAATGTGTGGAATTCACTGCCACAGAAGGCAGTGAAGGCCAATTCACTGGATATTTTCAAGAGCAGATTCCGTGCAGGAACCTTGAGGGCTAAAGGAATCAAGGGATATGGAGAAAAAGCAGGAACGGGGTACTGATTTTTGAAGATCAGCCATGATCATATTGAATTGCGGTGCTGGCACGGGCTGAATGGCCTATTCCTGCACCTATTTTTCCATGTTTCTATGTTCCTATGAGATTGAAATGGTATTACTGTGCTTGGCTCACTTTGGTGCAACCCTGCAAGACTAAAGTCCCCAGCAACTGAAATAACATCTGCCCCACTGTGGAGTCACCTGGCAACATCTCAGTTAATCATTGACATGCTTTCTGTTTTTAAGAGATAATGACTTGGGCCATTTATATGCCCACTTACTATCAATGATCTCAAAGAGAGCTTTGACAATTTTTACAGCCGGAAAAAGGAACTTGTTTTACAATAGAATTATACTATTTAATTTTTTAATGATTAAAAAAAATACGCCCTTAACAGACGAGGTTTTCTACCAGTTCTACTGCACTGTGGGATCACGCTGTCATGTGTCTCCACTGCAAAGAGAAGTATTTATAGAGAACAATAAACACCTAGGATTTATCACAAGGAAATAATCTGATCAAGGGCACAGTGGATAAATAGCTGTCAAGACTACCCCACATGTTATTTCAGTCCTGTAATCTTTTTTATTTCATATGCCACCTTACAATGATTTTAGAATTGAAAAAAATCATCAGTGACAGATCAAAGATTAGTGTGGGAGGGGGGTTTGGGCGATTAATAGTTACATGGAAATTGGGCACATCTTAATCAAAATTCTACTTCCAACTATGAGTTTGGGTGTCTTGGAAGTGGTGGCAACAAGGCGTAGGTTTTGTGAAGGGACACTCACAACAACCAGACATAAGGCTGGGTACACAGGGTAATGTGGTCAATCTTCAATGTTTGGAAGGGTTGGATGATGTTAATTACAGACGGAGCTGAGAATACTCGGACAGAGGACTATTCTGGAATTGTAGGCTTTGGCTTTTAACCCAAATTTAATGGGGTGGGTGCAAAGCCAGCAGGTGGAGTGTGGCGGATTAATTGAAGGAGAGGCAAGGAGGCAAGGAGGATAGGTGCAATGTTAAGGTTAGGGAGGTTAAGATCTGGATAAGGATAGCTTTGCAATTCTGCGGTTGGCGACAGGAAAACCCATAAGATTGGCTTGAAAGAAATATGTGCAATTGAGGATTGAAAAGGATTGACAGAATCAAGGGGAAACTTGGGCAAAATGAGTTGGGAAGGTCGGTGGTGATCTGGCAAGCAGGGGTGCCAGAGCTGACCAACACTGCTGGTAAGGTATGCATGAGATTGGGCGGGGAGGTAAAGCAGGTGGAAGAAAAGGATTATTGGTCGAACTCTGCTTTCACTGGGAGGCGGATCTGAGATATGGAAAGTGATCCATATTTGGCAGGGTCTTGTAATGGACCTTGATCAGGGTTGGGTTTGTGCAGTTGTAACTCCTTAGAGCTTTTGCCTATTGGCTGCCCATGGATCTAATTTTCCCCTGATTCTGCCAATCCTTTTCAATGCACCATTAGGCTTATCGTTTGGTTCTTTTCAGTGAAGGAATCAATGAAGTGGAGTTATGTCTGTGAACATACACATATGCGAACATCATCTGCAAACCGTAATCAGATGGGTTATAATAGTTTTAGAGTGGAGATGACAATTTTGAACCGGTTACTAGTCGCCATGTAGATAAACTCAATACCAAATGCGATCTTACCAAAGATAAAGCGTAATATCACAGCAAGAAAGATTGAGGAAAGTGTTGATGGGATGATCTAGGCTTGGTTGACTCCACTCTACACTGGAGTTGGGAATGACTGGGACACATTGGGCAGAACCACAGACACCACCTAGAATGATGATACATTTCTGGAGACAGCCAAAGCAGAGAAAGATTCTTCTCGACTGACAAAGTCAAAGCTTTTGAGAGGCAGAGAAAGTCCATTTACAAGTTAATATGTGCTATATAACCATACACTGAGGAAGGTATATTTGTCTGAACTGAATTAGAAGTTGTAAGAATCAGATAATCCTTCCAACGTTTCCTCTGTATGCATCACGGTTCCTTGAAGATGGACACAATTTAGTTTAGTTTAGTTGAGAGATATAGTGCCCCGCCGAGTCCACACCGATCAGTGATCCCCGCACACTAACACTATCCTACACACTAGGAACAGTTTACATTTATACTAAACCAATTAACCTACAAACATGTACGTCTTTGGAGTGTGGGAGGAAACCGAAGACCTCGGAGAAAACGCACGCGGTCATGGGGAGAAGGATGTACAAACTATGTAGAGACAGCACATGTAGTTGGGATCAAACCCGTGTCTCTGGCACTGAAAGTGCTGTAAGCAGCAACTCTACTGCTGCACCACCATGACGCTCATAAATTAAGGCAACATTACAATCTGTCCGTATGAGAAAGGGGAAGCCATGATAGAGACATATGGAACTGATGATGCTGAAATCAAAGTGCAGGAAGAACCCAGTGGGTCAGGCAGCATCTATGGAAGGAATGGATAGGTGACGTTTCAGCTTGGTTAGTTCCGTTTATTCTCATGTGTACCGTGGTACAGTGACAAGCTTTTGTTGGGCAAAAGCTCTATGCCCTTGCAGACAACGAAGGTTGGAACCTTCTTCAGACTAATAATCTCAAAACATCGCCTACCAATTCCCTCCACAGAAGTTCTCTGACGAGTGAGTTCTGCCCACACTTAGGTTTTTGCTCATGAATAGCATATTTCTAATTAATAGTTTATACATCATATAAATTGCTCCATAAAGACTGTAATATTTTATGAGTAAGACATCAACTGAACCATAAATAATATTTTTAATTCTTTATTTAAAGATCTTACTTTTTGAAATTTTTATTTGAGAATATTAAGTCACATGGAGACTTCTTTTTAGGAATAGATAAATTCTAAAGTATCAATTGTAGCCTGGAGCACCATTAGATATTTATTTAGACGTCAGTCAACATGGCACAATATTTGTGGAGTATTTTATCTCGAGACTAGTTCATAATTATTTGAAATTCCTGTCAGTCTGGGTGATATTCCCTAACTGGACTGGACAAGACAGCATCAGCAGAGAGGCAATGAAGCATTGATTGTTCCTCTGGGCTTTCCACACCAAACACCAGACATGCAGATATTTCAAAGCTGTTGTCAACTTTGGGGAGCAATGAAGACGAATCTCAATAGTTTCTCTGCCATTTCTTTAGTAATATCTGTGCATTTACCTACTTATCTGTCATACAACAAGACCTTGTCTTGGAAAGACAGAGACAATCCATGCACCTGTAGACAAAAGAAACTGCAGACACTGGAATCTAGAACAAAATCAGAGTGCTGGAAGAACATAGAAACATAGAAACATAGAAATTAGGTGCAGGAGTAGCCATTCGGCCCTTCGAGCCTGCACCGCCATTCAATATGATCATGGCTGATCATCCAACTAAGTATCCCGTACCTGCCTTCTCTCCATACCCTCTGATCCCCTTAGCCACAAGGGCCACATCTAACTCCCTCTTAAATATAGCCAATGAACTGACCTCAACTACCCTCTGTGGCAGAGAGTTCTAGAGACTCACCACTCTCTGTGTGCTACCAACAGGTCCCCCAGGCAGCACAGGAGGACCCAACAGGTCCACAGTGTGTCGGGTCAAGGCACTGCATTGGGAAATGGTCTGAATAGAAAAGGCTCAGGAAATGCCGAACCTAAGCCCTCAGCTCTCCTTTTCACTGAGCTGGTGAATATCAGACACCAAAGATAGACACAAAATGCTGGAGTAACTCAGCGGGACAGGCAGCATCTCTGGATAGAAGGAATTCCTTTTATCCAGAGATGCTGCCTGTCCCGCTGAGTTACTCCAGCATTTAAGCTGCGATCTCCAACGGGACTGGAATTTCAACCTGGCGTCGCAGCTTAAATTCAAATCAAACTGGGAATAGGGTCTGGGAGTAACTCGGGAAGAGTTACAGTTGCCAAGAAGGAGGCGAGGCCCAGGAAAGGGGGAAGATCATTGGGAAAAGCCTTGAGCAAAAGCTGGGCCAATATTGTGAGCACTGGCTATAGACCACTGGCTGATGATCAGGACATGGGCATCTATTGCAAGGTCACCTCCCTCCCCTAGCACGACCCCCACTCCAATTGAATGTACATTTCTAAAGTGTGTGGCACAACATTGCCCCAACATCATGGGGTGACAATGTGTTGATGCTGTGGTTCAAGATTCAAGTCAAGAACGTTTTATTGTCACACGTCCCAGATAGAACAATGACAATCTTACTGCAGTAGCACAACACAATATGTAAACACAGTACACTGTAAACAATATCTTAAACGAGTGAAAAGAAAGTTCAGTATGTGTATATTGAATTGAATTGAATTGAATATATTTTATTAGCCAAGTATGTATACATACAAAGAATTTGCCTTGGTGCTTTGCTCGCAAGGATAACAAAACGATATATAGTAGACAAATAAAAATAAAACATTATAATTTAAACACGTGAAGAATAATATAAAATACCAGAGCAAAAGGAGGCTACACATTTTTGGTTATTGAGTAGAGCTACTACTTATGGAAAAAAGCTGTTTTTATGTCTGGCTGTGGCAGCTTTGACAGTCCGGAGTCGCCTTCCAGAGGGAAGTGATTCAAAGAGTTTGTTGCCAGGGTTAGAGTGGTCAGAGATGATCTTGCCCGCTCGCTTCCTGGCCCTTGCAGTGTACAGTTCATCAATGGAGGAAAGGTTGCAGCCAATAATCTTCTCTGCTGATCAGACAATTCGCTGCAGCCTCCGGGTGTCGTGCTTGATGGCCGAGCCAAACCAGGCCATGATGAAGAAGGTGAGAACAGACTCTACGATGGCCGTGTACAATTGGACCATCATTGCCTGTGGCAGATTGTGCTTCCTCAGCTGCCGCAGGAAGTACATCATCTGTTGTGCCTTTTTAACTGTGGAGTCGATGGTAGCCCCTCACTTAAGGTCCTTGGAGATTATGGTTCCCAGAAACTTAAAAGACTCCACAGATGTGACTGTGGTGTTGTTGATAGTGAGTGGAGTGAGGGGAGGGGGAGCTCTCCTAAAGTCTACAATCAATTCCACTGTCTTAAGAGCATTGAGCTCCAGGTTGTTGCGATGGCACCAGGATGCCAGCTGTGACACTTCCTGTCTGTAGGCAGATTCCTCCCCATCCTGGATCAGTCCAATCAGGGTCGTGTCGTCCGCAAACTTGAGAAGTTTGACAGAGGAGTCTGTGGAGGTGCAGTCGTTGGTGTAGAGAGAGTAGAGGAGAGGGGAGAGTACACAGCCTTGCGGTGCTCCTATGCTGAGTGTTTGCGGGTCCGAGATGTACTTTCCCAGCCTCACATGCTGCTTCCTGTCTGTCAGGAAGCTGGTGATCCACTGACAGAGAGGTTCAGGCACAGTCAACTCGGAAAGTTTGGAGTGTAGTAGCTCTGGCACAATGGCGTTGAATGCAGAGCTAAAATCTACAAACAAAATTCTTGCATGGGTTCCCTAGCGGCTAGACGCTGGAGGATGAAGTGCAGGCCCAGGTTGACTGCATCATCCACAGATCTATTGGCCTGATATGCAAACTGCAGAGGGTCCAGCAGGGAGTTTGTGATATTTACTCAGGTGGGTCAGCACAAGTCTTTCAAGGGTTTTCATGACTACAGAGGTCGGTGTGACAGGCCTGTAGTCATTAAGACAAGTAATCCTTGCCTATTTGTGTATGTGAACAATAGTGGAGATTTTGCAGCAGGCAGGGACAGTACAGGTTTGCAAGGACTGGTTAAAAATGTCTGTGTAGACCGGTGCCAGTTGTTCGGCACAGAGCTTGAGGTAGAGGGGGGAACATTGTCCGGTCCTGGAGATTTCCGGTCCTATAATATATATATCTATATATATATATATGTCACACACACACACATATATATATGCACACACACGCACACATTTATATACATAAAATACAAACAAACAGTAATAGTCTATGTGGTTTAGACCTTATTTGGAGGTTGTAGTGTTTAATAGCCTGATGGCTGTAGCGAAGATGCTGTACCTGAACCTGGACGTTACAGTTTTCAGGCTCCTGTACCTTCTTCCCGGTGGCTGGGGTGAAATGAGTGTGTGGCCAGAGTGGTGTGGGTCGCTGATGATGCTGTCTGCCTCTTTGAGGCAGTGACTCCTGGAAATCCCTTTGATGGTCCGGAGGTCAGAACCCCTGATGGACTGGGCAGTGGTCACAACTTTTTGCAGTCTTCTTCGTTCCTGGGCATTAGGGCACATATATACATTAGGGCACATATATACATTCAACTCGGGTCTGAAATTCAGTTCCACTCAAGCCACTGGAATTGAATTTCCTAAGCAGAGTTCAATATGCGCACCTTATTATGTTGTGCACTTACCTCTTCCAACACAGGGTGGATTTCACTGCATGTACAAGCAGGGACCTCCAGATTGCCTATTTATCTGCAAATAGGGCCATCACCCTCCACATGACACGTCAAGGCTGGAACAACAACAGCAATTTCATGCCTGTGTCATTTGATTAGGAGCTGGAAATTTACAAACACTTGTTAATCCGCAGCTTCCCTTCAGGGAGTTCCAGTTACAGGAATTGGATTTTGTGCTCTTAAAGATACAGGCCCCGTGAGATGCTGTTGCATTTTAACATCTTAATGATCCATCATGCATTCTCTGACCTAGACTTCAGTGAGATAATATTTAATAGCGTTAAACAAAATTTGAATCAGCAGTTAAAGGGTGCCTCCTGAAGCCTGAAAGATGGATTTACTGAAAGATACAACATGGAAACAGGTCCTTTTGCCCACCGAGTCCACGCTGGCCACTGATCACCTAGTCATGCTAGTCCTATATTATCCCACCTTTGCATATACTCTCAATGCACTCGGGCAACTTATAGATGCTGATTAACCTACAATTGAGACCTGTGCGTCTTTGGGATGTGGGAGGAAACTGGTGCACATGGCGGAAACCCACACAATCACAAGGAGAACATGCAAACTCCACACAGATAGCACCTGAGATCAGGATGAAACCAGGGTCTCTGCCGCAGTGAGGCAGCGGCTCTACCAGCTGTAACACTGTGTATTGTTTGGAAAAATAGCGACAAAGTGTAAAAGCAGCTTCCATGTAGCATCATGGGTGGCATGGACATGGTGGGCTGAAAGGCCTGCTCCTGTGCTGTACATTTCTATGTATCTATGTAACGAGAGCCTCGAGGTAATCAGCTCTGTCTGTGCAGAGTTTGCACACTCTCCTTGTAATATAGTGTCATTAGGTTATACAGCACAGACACCGGCCAGCATTTATGGCCCATTCCGAGCTAGTCTTGAACTGAACAGCTTCTTCGTGTGTGAGGGCAGTTCAGAATTCAGCTGCGTGTGAGGTTAGATTTTTCTTAAGGACATTGTGGCACCTGATGGGTTCTTAATGGCAATCCAGTGGTCTAGTCTGGCTCAGCAGTAGAGTTGCTGCCTCACAGCGCCAGAGACCCGGGTTTGATCCTGACTACGGGTGCTGTCTGTACGGAGTTTGTATGTTCTCCCCGTGACCTACTTTGGTTTTCTCTGGAAGCTCCAGTTTCCTGGCACACTCTGAAGATGTACAGGTTTGTAGGGTAATTGGCTGTGGTTAAATTGTCCTTAGTGTGTGTAGAATAGTGTTAACGTGCTGGGATCGCTGGTCGACGTGGGCCGAAGGGCCTGTTATTGCACTGTATCTCTAAACTAAACTAAACTAATGGCTATCATTTCAGGCTCTGTTGCTGATTTGTTTAATTATTGTAACTTTATGGACCAACTGCATTAATGAAATTTGAATTCACATTGGCATTGGTTTATTATTGTCTCGTGTACTGAGATACAGTGAACAGCTCTGTGTTTTGAGCTATGCAGGTGCTAGACCCATGCATCAATGTAACCAAACCATGCAGAATATTGCATTGGAGACACAGAGAAAGTGCAGATAAAACAAAGGGTACAGGGGCAGCATCGTGACATAATGGGAGACCAGGAATACATGCGTGGTCCATGAGGAGTGGGCCATGTATGAGTCAGGTAATAGCGGGTAAAGGGCCTGTCCCACTTGGGCGACCTAATCCGCGAGTTCTGGCGAGTTTGCCCTCATATTCGCAGCATGGTCGACACAAGGTCGTAAGCGGTCTTTGTAATTCTCCTTCATGCTCGAGAGTAGTCTCCACGTTCTCGAGGCCTCAGCTGGGTCGCGCCGTTTTTTTCAACAAGTTGAAAAATGCCTGTGAGCAAATAAAGGTCGCCATGATACATTTTTTACTCGTGTTAGTCGTAGGTAAACGAGGGAAGTCGAAGGTAGTCGAAGGCAGTCGTAGATCGTCTTCATCATAGTCGAAGGGAGGTCGAAGTAGGTCGTCTTCACTCTCCACTATTCAGTGTCTAACTTTCCTGAAGTTAGTCGTAGCTAGTCAAAGCTAGTTGTAGCTTATCGAAGCTGGTCTTCAGCATAGTCAAAGGAGGTCAAAAGAGGTCTTCGACATGGTCAAAGGAGGTCTTCAACATTACATTTTTTCAAACTCTCCTAAACTCTTCTAAACTCACCAGTTAGGTCACCCAAGTGGGACAGCCCCTTAAGAAGTTGTCCTTGAGTGTGCTTGTACGTGCTCTCAGCTTCTGTATCTTCTGCTGGATGGGAAGTGAAGAAAAGGAAATAACTGGGGTGTGAGTGTCTGTCTCCAGATTAGTTTAGTTTAGTTTAGTTTAGTTTATAGATACAGCGTGGAAACAGGCCCTTCGGCCCACCAAGTCCGCACTGACCAGCGATCCTCGAACATTAACATTACCCTACACACACTAGGGACAATTTACACTTATACTAAAGCCAATTAACCTACAAACCTGTACATCCTTGGAGTGTGGGAGGAAACCGAAGATCTCAGAAGAAACCCACGTGGACATGGGGAGAACATACAAACTCCGTACCAACAGCACCCGTAGTCAGGATCGAACCTGTGTCTCTGGCGTTGATGTATCCTCAACACTGGAACCTTAAAGAAAAGTTGATGGTTGAACGTGCAATTTCCATGCATTGCTGACAGTGCAAACACAATTAGTTGTGTGCCCACTGACCTGATTAATGAAGAAAAATTGCAGCTTAATATAAAATAAACAAACGGTTTGACCAATTTCACAGTTTGATTTATGATTATTGATAGTTTGGTCAGTAAGAGCGTTGAACAGAATGGATACATTTTCTTGGTTTACCATCGTTTACCATTACCCTCTGCAGCTCTCTGCTGACGGAAACATTATTCCGGATTTCTGCTGAAATCGATCAGTCCATCTAATACCCTGCCTTGCTTCTTGAGCCCCCTCTCTGATGACTTCCATGAGACTAGGAAAGCCCGTTGCTATTATGTGGGTAGTCCTCAGTGATCTTTTTAAGGCCATGAAGATGAAAGAGTCTGCAATCATTGTTATTTATAGCAGAAAATAGAATGCTGGAAGTATTCAACAGATTAGGCAGCATTTGTGGAGGTAAAAGATGTGTTTGAATATTTTGGGTTAAGACTGCATTAGAGCTCTGTTGCTGCCCCGACATCCCATTCTGAGTTTGTTTCATTCCTTTAAGGCCCCTTGAATAGGACACTGGTTTAGTTGGGCAGTGCACATTCAGCCCATTATAATGGAAAATTCAGAGTCCAACAACTGCTATCGTCTTCATTCATTCAACAGTGCTTTGTCTGCGCTAGGTATTCGTCAGATTTGCAAAGGATTCCTTGGACACCACTAGGTTTCCCACCCACAGGTGGCCACCCCCGTGCTTCTTCATCTGCCAGCCACTCATTTAATTTAAAGCAAACCACAAAAAAAGCCACCACATCCTCTGAAGTCAGCCAGCTCCGGGATGGTAGGTCCACAGGCTCTTGACCGGAGGACCCCAGGTCGATTCCAGTTGGAGGCCGCTAGCTCCTAGATGTTAGGCCTCAGCACAAACATATATCTATTTTAATTTACACCTTCTTTCACTGTCTCTCAAGTCTTCCCCAGGCCCCAGGATTTTTATAGTAAGATGTGTGTATGTGTGTGTGTGTGGGGGGAGGGGGAGATCCAGAGCCTTGGAATGGTCTGCTCAGAATATGCAGACCAACAATTGATACGGTCATGTAATGGGTGACTTTCTCCTGTAACCGGATGCACCAACAAATTACTGCAGCTGGGAATCTCATGAATGGCTGAACCATCATTCTGAGTACCAATGAGAACCATGGTTGTGTTGGCCAATCTAGGACCACCAAAACGCCTGTGGCGGAGTCACGCTCTATTTTGGTGAGGCATTTCGTAATCAGTCTAAAAGCATGAGTACCCCCAATGTAACGAAATGCATCAACAGCTACTGCTCCTGTAACTGGCTCCCATGAAACATATTTAGGCAACTGGTGATTCAGTCTGGATGCAAACAGATCAAAATCTGGCAACCCAATCGAGTGACAATTGTTTGAAAACTTTAGAATTCAACACCCATTCTAAATTGTCATTAAATTTTCGTGACCTATGGTCTGCCACGACATAGTCTACCCTTGGTAGATAGATGGCTGAAAGCCAGATGTTTCTTGAAATACACCAATGCCATATAAGATTAGCCATGCTATCACGTGAAACTGATCTTGCTCCTGCCATATGATTAATAAAAGCCACTCCCTTGGTGTTATCAATCTGGAGTTGAACGTGTAAATTATTCATTGTGGAGCAATATGCCTTTAACCCATAAAATGCCCCCAATAATTCCTTGTGTGTGTAGAATCAAACCTTCTTGTTCATTCCATCTACCCCCACTGCTAGACTCAATGTCCGTAGCCCCATATCCGAGAGCACTTACATCAGTCTGTAAAATCATTGAAGGTTCCTGCACCAAAATGTTATTGGTAGCTTGACTAACATTAACAATCCACCACTGCAACTCTGCTAGAGCTGTGGCTGGTAATTGCATGACCCGATCAAAATGGCCTGCATGCTCTTTTAGTGCTTGTTCTCTTGCTCTTTGCAAATGTTGATAATGCAAAGGACCGAACTGTACTGCAGGGAAAGCTGCTACCAATTTCCCAATGACCTTAGTAACTTCTCGGATGGAGGTATAAAGTTTTTGTGTGAGGCAAGTACAGACATCAGCAATATTCACAACCTTGGCTGTTGGTAATGTTACTGTCATATCAACTGAATCAATAAGAAATCCCAAATACTCAATATTTTGGGTTGGCTGTAATTTAGAATTAGTTGGATGGACCAAAAATCCTAACGTTTCAAACACATTTTTGATTACTGCAACTGACTCCTCAGCTGACGCTTTAGTGTTGCTGATAATTAAGATATCATCTAAATAAGCCATGACAATGTGATTATGGGCCCTCAATAGCCCCAGCACAGGGTTTGACAATTAGTAAATAGCCTAGGAGCTGAACTTAATCCATTAGGCAATGCTTTGTATTGCCACAGCTGTCCCATCCAATTAAATTTCAAGTACCTGCGATAATGAGCATGAATTGGCACTGAATAATATGCATCTTGCAAATCAATAGTTGCCATATAACAACCTTGTGAGACCAGCTGTTTTGCAGTAACGAAGTGTCCATTTAAAATGTCTATAGAGAACTGAAGAATTTAAGTGAGTGAGGTCCAGAATTACTCTACAACCCCCATCGTTCTTAGGTCTGGGAAATATAATGGACACAAATTGTTGAGGATGAATAATGACTTTCTCAATCACATGTTTTTGGCATAATTTCTTAATCTCATCGTTAACCTGTTCAGTCTCTGGAGCAGAAAAACACCAACATTTTATTTGGCTTGTGCTGCTGAGGTGGATCTATCCCTGAGATAAATTCAATGGTAGAACCTGGCACAGTATTTAGTATAAACATATCACATGTTATACAGCACCATTCATTATAAAACAATTGTAATCTACCTCCAATAGGAGGTTGTGCATCAGAACCTTAAACAAAAGTTCCCTGTACCTCTGCAGTTGGCCTGTAAGCCTGCTGTTGCTCATATTGGGGTTGAAGTCTTAGTGGGTAACCTCGTTGCCCCACTGGCCTCCCCCTGCTTGGTCCAGCACCTGGATCGGACCTTCAGCACACAAACCCTGGTTTGCGAATAGGTGGCCGTGATATGCTTGGCTTCATCAAATCAATTGTTTTTTCCTCATCATCAAGATCACGTATTTGTTTGACAAGGTCCATTCCAAACAGGAACAGGCATTTGTATATTTGTTGCCTTACATAGTGCAGCAAAACTTTTGATTGAGAGTTGGCCTGATGGCGATTTTTCTAATGCAATTTACTTCAAAGAATGCATTGCATAATAGAGCCAACATATTTTTTTGAGTTTGAGTAATCATGGTCCCTTTGACCCAAGTGCCAAATGCAGTAATTGCTGCAGCCACCAGTTGGAGGACGCATGGATGCCGAACCTCCTGTCCTCTCATAGAAGGACTCATGGGTGCCCAGATTACTGGGTTCACTGTGGGCACTTTCAGTGATGCACAGTAAACAGGTGTCTTCTATTTATAGGTAGTATCTTGCATCATAAATTGCTGGAGCTGGTGAGCCACTAAATAATTGATATTGTTGGCCAGGTATACCTCCATTGCCTCACCAGTCCCCTCCGGAAAAGCAAACTCATTGCAATATCCGGGACACCTGGAGCGTGGCTCTTGTGCTCTGGTGCTTGCACATGAGCAGGGACACCAGACATGGGTCAGCTGCATCCTGCCCCGCTTCTCCCAAGTCATATATTAGGGAGGCATCCTCCAGTCCTAAACAAGGCGCTGGAAAAGAAATCCCCTTGTTGATAGTCCACATATTCCTCTTGATATGGGCCTTGTTGAACAGCTGCCTGGGGAATCACTGGGCCCTTAGACCCTTGTTTTATCAGAGTTTGGAGCATCTTCTCCATATTCTGCATCCTCCCCCACATTCTTTTATTATCTGGAGGGGAGTCACATTCTTCTTCAGACTCGTCTAACAACACGGATCTAATAGATTTTCTTTTAGCCTTTCTAAGGCTGTTGGTGGCCTCAGCCTCCTGAGTAACTGGAAATGCCGTGGAAAGTTCACTTTCTAATGAAACTGCAGTCGGTAAAACGGCACCCGGTATCGGAACCGGCGTTGCCGTGCTAATCTCCCGACCCGATCGATTTAGTGAATCCGTGGACCCACGCTTAGAGCGAACTTTCCTACCTGACCGCTCCATACCACCAACTCCTACTGACTTCTCGAGCCAGCTTTACGGAGTTAAATACTCTCAGGCAAAGTTTTTAAAACCACTTACCTGCGAGTTTTCTACTTACTGCTGGTGGAGCTGTGCCCTCCAGCCCGTTCAGTGCGACATGCGCGGACGTAATGACGCGCATGCGCCTGGCAGGACTTCTTCACGTAGTCACTCACGTGACTCCGAAGTAAAATTGTTAGCTGTCTTGCACACTTGTCATCGGGCCACAAGGAAATTGCGTGTGTGTCCCCCATGTTTTAAAAACGATTTCCGCCCATGCTTCCAGCAGTGTGAAGAGCCACCTTTCTATCTAAGTTCAACGTCTAATTTCACTCTTCACATGTCCAATTCACCTCTGAAGAAATCTCGACAACTTGCCCGTTCATGATACCTTAGTGATCTTGTCAAGAGTCCATTCTCTTGGCTGTCGTGTTTTCCCACAACAATATCTCTTGTTTCTGCGGCGCTCTTAATAGTTTTTATTTTTAGTTTTAGTTTTAAAGATACAACGTGGAAAAAGGCCCTTCGGCCCACCGAGTCCATGCTGACCAATGATCACCCTGTATACTAATTCTATCCTACACACGAGGAAAATTAAACAAAAGCCAATTTACCTACAAACCTGCACGTCTCCAGAATGTGGGAGGAAATCAGAGCACCCGGAGAAAACCCACACGGGGAGAATATGCAAACTTCATACAGACAGCACCTTCTCAAACGTGAAGATTTGGAGACTTGGTATTCCAGAGTTCATGAATTAGGCAGAGAACAGCTAGAAATGATGCAGCAATTACATCCAGGGATGCCAAAGAACACAGTGATCACAAACAGTTGCAGGAAATAATTTTGCGTTTTCTCGTGTTCTTTTGCTGTCTATCCTCTTGTTTTTGAACCAAATAATAAATCAACTTCGATGATCTATTCCTGAAGGAACCTCAATTTAAATTTGTTCCCTCCTTGCCCCAACAATTCAGAATGTCTTCCAACATTTAGTATCAAGATGATTTCTTTCAAAAATTAAAACTGCTGGCTACTTTGGTAATGCTTTTATAATTAAATAATAATATTAATAACTAGAATAGTAAAAATAATGACATGATTGAAGAGATGGTGTAGATTATGAGAAAGCTAAACTCAAATATTTTGTATTGTATTTAAAGTCCAGGCCTAAGACTCATGGAGTTACAGGGCTGCACAGCAGGGAAACAGGCCCTTCAGCCCACCTTGTCCATGCCGATCAAGTTGGCATTCTGGGCTAGTCCCATGTGCTTGCATTTGGCCCACAGCACCTCTTGATTCTTCCTATCCACATATCTGTCCTAATGTCTTAAAAAATATATATGTTGGACTTCACCTGATCAAGAATCTGTACATCTGACTGTCTGACAGATTTGACATCCAGAAGTTAGGCAACAGTGTTATATGTTGGCATTGCCTATGACAGCCATAATCCCCGAAACAGATTTTTTGAAAAATGAAACTAAAGTTGGTTTTCAAGTTTAATTTTATCACGTAATGTGCAAGGAGCAATCTTTAATCAATGTAACATTTTCTTGATTATCCATTTTGACCACACTGTGTGTTGCTTATCCACTTACAGTGGCAATGTTCCGTTCTTTGTTCTTTGGTAATGACATGGTCGCAGCCAGAACAGCAGCAGAAATATCTACATTTCCACTTGAGCAGGAAAACATAAGTCAAATGCTATTCAGTAACTGCTGCTGACAACGTGCAATTGTGTAGTTTAGTATAACTTAGAGGTGTAGCGTGGAAACAAGCCCTTCGGCCCCCCGAGCCCACACCGACCAGCGATCCTCACACACTAAGGGTAATTTACAATTTTACCAATCCAATTAGCCTACAAACCTGTATGCCTTTGGAGTGTGGGAGGATACCGAAGCACCTGGAGAAAACCAACGCAGGTCACTGGGTGACCGTACAAATTCCGCTGTTAGGGATGGTTGGAGATCAAAGGGGGACCCCATGTGTGGGGGGGGGGGGGGGGGGGGGGGGCTGTGTCGTTTGTTTGTTTGTTTGTTCTGGTGAAGGTGCTGTGCAAACGGCAGCAAGGCAACTGTCGCTTGTCTTTTTCTTTTTCTTTTCACTTTTTCAAGTTACCATGTACCTTGTTATGTGTTGGCTGACCAACTTCCCTCCAGGGATGAAGAAAGTTTTATCGTATCGTATTGTATGTTCCTCAAGTATTTGATTGAATTCTCGGTTGTGTTAACATGCTTATTTATTATTAGAAAGCTCATGTACAACTTCTGCTCCTGGCATTTACAAGTAAAATTAATTTCTCTATCCATGAAGGACCCAATCTGGTTTCATTTCTATTCAAGGTTTCCCACAGAAGCTTGTTGCCAATCAGACAAGTCTAAATTGCTAGTGTAGATCTTTCACAAACTGGGAAATATGTGCTAGTTTGTTTTTTCTGAGAATACTCATTATGTCGCTGGGCAAAGAATTAAAATTTGACTTTGTGATTTCATTATTCAGCAGGGTTTCAGATGCCATTAGAAACCATCTCAATAATCCAGGCCCCAGCAGATAATTTATTCTTCTCAGTTTAGCAACTCCATTCTCCCCTCTAGGTTGGAGCTTGTTGAGTTTGACCCACTCCAGAATATACCTGCAACTCCGGAGATGATTAGATTGGCTCCAATGTTTCCCCTTTTCATCCTCCAAGATGGTTTTCAAGATCACTCCTTGAGACACATTTTAATAATCCCTTGCCTTCCATCCCTCCCTAGATATGAGTTCAACACCACCCCCACCACTCTCTCAGGGGTATTTCACACCTCTGTCCTCACAGCCGAGGCAGCACTCAGACGCCTTCATCCACACTGAAGAATCGTGCAGCAGTAGAGTTGCTGCCTTACTGCTCCAGAGACCTGGGTTCAATCCTGACTACTGGTGCTTGCATGTGCTTGTATGGAGTTTGTATGTTCTCCCTGTGACCATGTGGGTTTTCTCCAGGTGCTCTGCTTTCCTCCCACTTTCCAAAGACATACAGATTTAAAGGTTAATTGGCTTCTGTATATTGAAAAATGTCCCCAATGTATAGCACAGTGCTAGTGTATCGGTAATCGCTGGTCAGCGTGGACTCGTTGGGCCGAAGGGCCATTCCGAAAGCTGTATCTCTAAAGTCTAAAGCCTCAGTTTAGTTTATTGTCACGTGTACCGAGGGGCAGTGAAAAACTTTTGTTGCATGCTATCCAGTCAGCGGAAAGACAATATATGATTATAATTGTGCCATTTACTATGATACATGATAAGGGAATAACATTTAGTGCAAGGTAAAGCCAGTAAAGTCCAATCAAAAGTAGTCAGAGGGTCACCAAAGAGGTAGATAGTAGTTCAGCACTGCTCTCTGGTTCTGGTTCAGTTGCCTGATAACAGTTGGGTAGAAACTGTCCCTGAATCTGGATGTAGGGGCCATTTGGCTTGTTTTGCGTGTCTTTAATGATGGCATGTGTCTTTAAATTTTAGACTGCCCGTTACATTGTGGGTGGGATTTATGACGTATTTAGGGCGTGTTTGGGGCTAAGTTTATTGTGCAGAAGCTTAGTTTTTAGTTTAGTTTGGGACCAGCATGGGGAAGGTTTACCCTTCGACCATGCAAAGTGTAATGGAGACACGAGGAGTTTTCTAACGTTTAAAGCGATAAGCTGGAGTTTGATGAAGATTATAGTGTACGAGTCGGAAGAAGTTTGGATGTACCTTATTGTTTTTAATCACCAATAAAGAATTTATTAATTAAAAGGACTGTATTTTGAAAATTTATCTGTGAAGAAGCTCTGAAGGTCTTTGACGGTGAGCTCGCATGCGTATGAAGACATTCCCCTTAACCATGAGTCCATTTAGCGGCTAGAGGGAGTAATCTCTAGAACGATATAAAAATCTGCCGCTACATTAAGTCGAAGGAAACCCCCGACAGGGGGTGAATACCAGTCCCAGAGAGTGGGACAGAAGATTTGGCTAAGATGTCAGAGAGGTTTTAGCCAGAATTCCGGTTCTAGCCGAGGAACTGAAAAAAATAGATCTCAGCCGGAGAAGGCCTCGAGACTATAAGAATAGAGAACCAGGATTACTGGATGAATTGCTTAACAAGCATCCAAATACAGAAAAACTAATAGCATACATATATAATACTCTTTTGGATAGGGAAGTCCCAACAACAGAATCATACCAACAGATATGGGAATATGAAATAGGTCTATCTATAATGAAAGACACTTGGGAAGAACGTTTACAATGTATACACCGTTGCTCATTAAATGCCAGACATACCTTGATACAGTTTAAAGTATTACATAGATTACACTACTCAAAAACGAAATTAAATAGAATTTTTCCTAACATTTCTTCTTCTTTGCGATAAATGTCAGAATTTAGAAGCTAACTTAACGCATAGTTTTGAAACATGCATAAAACTTAATAGTTAGTGGGCTGATATTTTTAGAATCATTTCTGAAGTTCTTAAAACTAAATTGGACCCCGATCTAAAGCTAATAATATTAGGAGTTCCTGATTCAAGCTTAATATTAACAGTAAGTCAAAGAAATGTTCTTGATTACTGTTTGATAATTGGAAAAAAATTAATATTAAAATTCTGGAAGGGAACATTATCTCCCACAATCAAAATGTGGACTGTGGAAATGTCGGAGACGTTGCATTTGGAGAGAATTAGGTTTGGCCTAATGGACAAATACGAACTTTTTGAACAAATATGGTCTCCATTCATTGATTATTTAAAGGGGTAACTGAGCTCAGCATTGTAACTCAATAAGTACCCAGGTGTAGGATTAGATGAAAAGATCTATTCTGGGATTTGTATACACGTCTCTATAGATATTGTTATGTGAAATTGCTCCATTCATTGTTAAGATGTATACTTCATTTTTTTATTATATAATAATTGTTTTTTTTTCTAATTTGTTTATTTTTATAATTTTTTTTTCCTTATATAATCATAATCATTATTATTTAATCACCATCTCTATTGATTATAGATCTATACTTTTACTTCTTTACTTTCCAAAAAAAAAACAGAAGCATACATAAATTATTCCGTAACATCTGTATAATTTTTGTAACAAGTTATATCTGTATTTGAAGAATTGTTATACTGTGGACAATATGCATTGCTTCTAATAAAAATACTTAAGAAAAAGAAGGCCTTGAGGTCTATCGACAACGACGAGTCTGATCTGAAGACACATCACAGAAATTGTGAGTAGAAATCTACTAAATGTCTTTGAATTTTGAAGCTGCAATCTTTAATTTTAATTGGCTTCTGTAAAAAAGAGCCAAAAAGTGTTTTTCCAATCTGTCTGGAGAAAGGAGACCAACCTTGGAAATTGTTTTGAAGTCTTGATAACACGCATTCCTTTCAAAGTAGCGTCATCTTCATTCCCATGGATGTTTGAGAGAAGCTTTCTACAATTCCAGTTTGTTATGGTTCTGGCGAAAACGTTGACAAAACAAAATTAGAACAGCGGATTTTGTTCGTTCAATTTAAAGACTTGCCGATCTGCCAAGACCTCTCTAAAATTATGGAACTAGAAGATGAAGAAAGTTTCAAGCCTGAGGGTGCATGAGGTGGTGATGTTAGACCAATTAGACAAATTAAACTCACTGAGAAAGGTCGAGTTCTAGCTCTGAAGGGAGCCGAGAAGGAGAGAAACAAGTTGTGGAAGAGGATATGGAGGCTGTTTGATAGTGTGAAGGAATTAATGGGATCAGATGGCAACCTGGGTAGGGTGGAAGGTAAATTAGGCCTGATATGCAGCCTTAATAAAGAGCTCAGAGATAAGCAGGATAAACTGTTGGAATCAGAGCCATCTCAAGAGGAACGTGAAAGACAATGTGGTATTCAGAAAAAACTGACTTTTATGATGATTCCATGGAAGGTGCCAGAACATGGTTAGCTGAAGTTGACCAGAGAGCGTGAGTGGGAGAAGGAGATTTGAGGCAACTAGGTGCTGGAAAAGATGGAGATGAGATAGAACCTGGGGATAGTATCTCTAATGTACCTTCACGAGGATCAGGACACAGGTCTGGTTTTACAGCCAGTTCGGTATCAAGGGCTTCTGCTCGATTGGGAGTTGAAGCTGACCTAGCTGCTCTCTCAATAGGAGCAGAGGCCTTGAAGATGAAACATGAAATTGAGCGGAGGAAACGAGAAGAACAGATGAAAGAAGAGATGAAAAGATGAAGAGCTGAGGCGACGAAAGGAACAACTGAAACTAGACACAAAGGTGGCGGTGGCCAAAACAAAGAAGGAGCTACTGGAAAGTGAGGGGTCAAGATGCAGTTCTAGAACATCGAAGGTGATGAACTCTGATTTGGGAAGAAAGATTGCTCAAAGTGAATTAGCAGTTGGATCAATTCCACAATCGAGGTCCACCGGACTTCCTGGCTTGGAAAACCTATTGGAACAGAATAAGATGGGTAAAACTTAATCTCAGCAAATGGGTGCTAGATCGAAGCAAGGTACTTATGGGGGCATTGAAGAGGCCCAGGACAAACAAAGATCGGAATACACTTTTCTGAGGCCTGATGCACAGGTGGAGCCAAACCAAGGTTATCAGGATGGATTATTGGCATTGGTGAAAAAGCAAACAGAATTTAACCAGATCATAGCCTGACAAAATACCTCTCTCATACTACCACCAGCAGAAATTCCTATGTATGGTGGAGATCCTTTGCAGTATGAAGCTTACGTAATGGCATTAGAGGAAGTATTAGAAACGAAAGTTACGGATGAATAGGAGCACTTAAGATTACTGGTGAAGTATACCAGCGGAGATGTATAGGTACTTGTAGAAAGGTGTCAAAATGAGCCAGGCAGCCATGGCTATAAAAAGACGAGAAGGTTACTTAAAGAACGTTTTGGGAAGGAACAGAGGATTGCAAACGCATACATGGAGAAGGCCCTGCTTGGAAAAGAATCAAGCTGGAAGATGGAGAGGCATTGAGTGATTATGCAATATTTCTGAAAGGTCATTGCAGCTCGATGAGAAATCTCAGCCACATGGAGGAAATGAATCTTCCAAGTAATACTAGAATCATCTTGAGCAAGTTTCCCAGAAGACAAAATAATGGATGAAAGGAAGCAAGTAGCCAGGCTGCCAGACCTGGTGGAATTCTTAGAAAGGGAAGTACGGTATATGTTAGAGCCACACTATGGGACTATTGAAGATCACAAACCACTTCCAACTAACAAAGGCTTTACCTTTACCAAAACTAAAGGAAAATCAGGACGGAAGAGAAGCAATTTTTCTACCACTATAATACCTATGGAGACGACAGGTGGAGCCAAAGAAGATGTGCCAACTATCAAGAAAAAGGTATTTTGTCCGTTATGTGATGAAGCGGGTCACACCATAAGATGGTGTCGAAGATTCAAGGAGAAGAAATATGAAGAGAAGATGGACTTCTTAAAAAGAAATGGAATTTGCCATGGATGTCTGAAAAAGGGGCACATGATGAAAAACTGTAAGAGTCCAATAATTTGTGACAAGTGTAAGCAGAATCATCCTGGTGTGCTTCACAGGAAGCTGGACCATACAGAGCAGGAAAAGGAGCCAGCTGCTAGTGATGCTGTCACCTCGTCTCACGTAACTGCTCATATTGGGGCCGGGGTAGAAGCATACATTTTCTCTATCTTACCAGCACATGTGAGGAATAGAGCCACAAATGTAGTGTTGCAAACATATGCATTTTTGGACCACGGAAGTTCAGCTACCTTTTGTACAGATAACCTGATGAGAAGGCTGGACATTACAGGAGAGAAGGTTAAAATTCAAATGTGTACCATGAATAACGGGAAAGAGTACCCTAGTCATTACATTACAAGTATGGAGATATCCAGTTTAGATTAAGATAATTTTATACCAATATCTGAAGTGTTTACACATGGAACCATGTCTGTTGGTCATCAAAATATACCCAGATGTGAAGACTTAAATCAATGGCCTTACCTGAAGGATGTCAAAATATCTAAAATAAATTCTGATATTGACTTGCTTATAGGAACGAATGCTCTGAAAGCATTGGAACCTATACAGATTCTTAAGAGCCAAGGGGATGGACCGTATGCTGCGAAAACCCAACTTGGATGGGTTATCTATGGCTCCTTGAGAAAGAATAAAGGAAATGGGAGCCAGGTGAACTATCGTGCCATCCTTTTCAGAATGGCAGGCAGTGACTAGTGGGGTGCCGCAAGGCTCAGTGCTGGGACCCCAGCTATTTACAATATATATTAATGATTTGGACGAGGGAATTCAATGCAACATCTCCAAATTTGCAGATGATACCAAGCTGGGGGGTATAGTTAGGTGTGAGGAGGATGCTTGGAGGCTGCAGGGTGATTTGGATAGGCTGAGTGAATGGGCAGATGCATGGCAGATGCAGTACAATGTGGATAAATGTGAGGTTATCCACTTTGGTGGCAAAAACATGAGGGTAGACTATTATCTGAATGGTGGCAGATTAGGTAAGGGGGAGATGCAACGAGACCTGGGTGTCATGGTACACCAGTCATTGAAAGTAGGCATGCAGGTGCAGCAGGCAGTGAAGAAAGCAAATGGTATGTTAGCATTCATAGCGAAAGGATTTGAGTATAGGAGCAGGGAGGTTCTACTGCAGTTGTACAGGGTTTTGGTGAGGCCACACCTGGAGTACTGCGTACAGTTTTGGTCTCCAAATCTGAGGAAAGACATCCTTGCCATAGAGGGGGTACAGAGAAGATTCACCAGACTGATTCCTGGGATGTCAGGACTTTCATATGAGGAAAGATTGGATAGACTCGGTTTGTACTCGATGGAATTTAGAAGATTGAGGGGGGATCTTATAGAAACCTACAAAATTCTTAAGGGGTTGGACAAGCTAGATGCTGGAAGATTGTTCCCGATGTTGGGGGAGTCCAGAACAAGGGGTCACAGTCTAAGGATAAGGGGGAATTCCTTCAGGACCGAAATGAGGAAAACATTCTTTACACAGAGAGTGGTGAGTCTCTGGAATTCTCTGCCACAGAAGGTAGTTGAGGCCAGATCATTGGCTATATTTAAGAGGGCGTTAGATGTGGCACTTGTGGCTAAAGGGATCAGGGGGTATGGAGAGAAGGCAGGTACGGGATACTGAGTTGGATGATCAGCCATGATCACATTGAATGGCGGTGCAGGCTCGAAGGGCCGAATGGCCTACTCCTGCACCTATTTTCTATGTTTTTATGTTTCTATTGCTGTTAATCAAATATCTACTGGTAAATTAGAAAAGTTGTTGATGAAGCACTACAATCATGACTTCAATGAAAGTATCAGCAAAGAATCTGAAGAGATGTCCAGAGAAGAATTAAAATTCTTGGCTATTATGAACTATTCAGTTAAGATGTTCGATGGACATTATTGTTTGGACTTACCTTTCAAGGAAAAAAGTGTTAGTTTACCGAATAATAGTCGTATTGCAGAACAGCGTATCCAGAATTTGAAACGTAAGTTTGTTAAGAACACAAAATTTCATGAGGAATGTACATCCTTCTTACAGGATATGATTGATTATGATTAAGCTGAAATGGTACCAATGAATCAACTATATCGGGGTGATGGAGAGCTCTGGTATATTCCGCACCATGGGGTGTATCACTCAAAGAAAGGGACCTTGAGGGTGATCTTGGACTATGCTGCAGTCTTTAAAGGTGTATCGCTTAACAGTGAACTACTGCAAGGTTAAGATCTTACCAACTCACTCATTGGAGTTCTCATTAAATTTAGACAAGAACCGATTGCTTTAATGGCTGACATCAGAGTGATGTTTCATCAAGTGAAAGTAGCAGGTAAACATATTGATTACCTGCGATTCTTATGGTGGCCTGAAGGGGATGTGCAGCAAGATTTTGTTGACTACTGGATGAAGGTACATCTCTTTGTTTTTTTATTTTTTATTAATATTTTTATTAGAAGCATATGCATAACATAATACAAACATTTCTTATATATCAATCCTCCGTTGCTAATAGGTGGGAATCCAGCTATCAAAATAATAGTGGTCCTCCTTTATCAGTTGTATATTAACTCTGCTTCTATTTAGGTTTTTTTTATAGATAGAAAGTAAGAAATTTAAAAAAGGCATGATAACGAAGAATGGAGTCATTTATCAATAATACAACTTTGGAGATATGTTCGTAAGTTATAAAGCATAACTATTCATCTAACCTCCCGGTGGCTCAGCACCTCAACTCCCCCTCCCATTCCATATCCGACCTCTCTGTCCTGGGCCTCCTCCATGGCCAGAGTGAGCAACACCACAAATTGGAGGAACAGCACCTCATATTCCGCTTGGGGAGTCTGCATCCTCTTGGCATAAACATTGAATTTTCTCAATTCTGTTGACCCTTGCTGTCTCCTCCCCTTCCCACCTCTCCCTCAGCCCTCGGGCTCCTCCTCCTCCTTTTTCCTTTCTTCCCCCCGCCTCCCCCCACCCCCTATCAGTCTGAAGAAAGGTTTTGGCCCGAAATGTTACCTATCTTCTTCGCTCCATAGATGCTGCTGCACCCGCTGACTTTCTCCAGCATTTTGTGTACCCACTATTCATCTAATCCTGAGCTTGAGTTTCAGTCAGATGAACCAATTTACCCCTTCAAAAAATCAATAAATGGACACCATATTCTATCAAATCATTCTTGTTTGTCAAATAAGACAAGTCTAGTTCTTTCCAAATGTAAGGTCTCCGACATTTCCATAATCCACATTTTAATTATAGGACCTTTCCAAAATTTTAATATTAATTTTTTCCCAGTTATTATACTACATTACAAGAAAGTTTATTTGGTTTGTTGTTAGTCTTAGGCTTTGTTCTGATATTCCTAATATTAGTTTTGAGTCAGGATCCAATTGGGTATTGACGAGTTCAGAAATTATTCTGAAAATATCCTTCCAGAAATTTTTGATTTTTATACAATTTACAAAAGTATGAGTTAAGTTAGCCCCTAAATGCTGACATTTATCACAAATAGGAGAGATATGTGGGAAGATTCTATTTAATTTTGTTTTAGAATAATGTAGTCTATGTAATACCTTAAATTGTATTAAGGCATGTCTGGCATTTAACGAGCATTGATGTATATGTTGTAGACTTTCGTCCCAAATATCTTTTGTTATAGGTTGGTCTAATTCATTTTCCTATGTTTGTCTATATGATTCCGTCTGCAGGACCTCACTATCTAATAGGGTATTATAAATATGAGATAATAATTTTTCTGTATTAGGATGTTTATTCAAACATTCATCAAGAGTTTCTGGTTCTCCAGTTCTATAATCTTGTGTATTTGATTTAACATAATCTCTAAGTTGTAAATATCTGAAAACATTATTTGAATGTAGTCCATAAATCTGGTGTAACTTATGAAATGAAAGAAAAGTGCCTTTCCTATAGAGGTCCCATCTTTTTAATTCCATAATCTTTTCATTCTGTAAGACCTTTATTCACCATAGAGGTTTTAAATAAAGGGTTGTTGAAAATGGGAAGAAAGAGTGATAAATTATCAAATTTTAAAGTATTTTTTAATTGTTTCCAAATTTGTATACCACTATATATTATAGGGCTGTCATTATAGTTTATTTTGTGCAATTTTGTGGGAGCTAACATAATCGAGCCAATTTCAAAAGGCAAGCAGTCTTCCTTTTCCATCTTTAACCAGTCTGGTTACTGATCCATTTCTTCCAACCAGAAATTCATATTTTTAATATTGACTGCCCAGAAATAAAACAAAAAAAATTGGTAAAGCTAAACCTCCATTTGTCTTTGATTTACATAGATGTTTTTTGCTTATTCTATGATTCTTATAATCCCAAATAAAGCTTGTAGCAATGGAATCAACAAAAAAAAAATTGGGGGGAGGTATATTGGGATTGATTGAAAGAGGTACAATAATGGCGGTAAAAAGATCATTTTTATAGCATTAATTCTACCAACATGGTACATCTCTTTTCAAGCAGTCATCCACGTAGAAATTATTTTTCAAAATGGATATTACCTCCTCTGGAAAATTTGCACAAGTTGGAGATGACACTGCTCCAAAGGTACGTCTCTTTGGAGCAGTGTCATCTCCAGGTTGGAGATGATTAATTGCCAAATGGAAAGAGCATTGGGATTGCACTGGTGCATTGAAACGGATGTGTTCAAGTTCAGAATGTCGATTCAAGAGCGACCATGTACTAGAAGGGGGATCTTATCTGTGATTAGCTCAGTATAAGACCCTTTGTGATTTTATGGCACCATTTACACTGCCAGCCAAGTTAATTTTACAGAATCTTTGTAAGGAAAAACTTGGATGGGATGATAGTATAACGCAAACTTCCTCACACTGTTGGACAGAATGGTTAGCTGGCCTTTATAAGATTTCACAGTTCAAGGTGGATCGGAGCATAAAGCTTAAAAACTTTGGTAGAATAGTAAGATGAAACGGGAACTTCCCAGTTTGAAGTTTGATCTTTATTTTATGAGGAGTTACGATGAGCGATTACGTGAAGAATCCTGCCAGCCCGCATGCGCGTCAATCTTCAAAGCAGTGGCGTGAAATCACAGGTAACAATAATTGAAGTAACATAGTAAGATTAGAAACCTAGAATTACCAGATAACCTTTGTGATATGAGGGTTGGGAGCGGAGGGCACATAATCGCTCATCGTAACCCCTCATAAAATAAAGATCAAACTTCGAACTGGTAAGTTCTCGTTTAATCTTACTATTTTACTTCAGAGTCACGTGAGTTATTCCGTGAAGATTTCAAAGCTTCTGTGAATTCATGCCATAGATATGAATCCAGGCATCTCACTGCATTGATTGACCCAGGATGAGTGAATAATAAACAATGCATTGAACCATGGCATTGATTTGAACATTGATTTGAACGTGAATGGTTTATTTAACAAAGAAAACACAATAGCGACCCCTCTCTCCCAGGGGGACACTATGAAACAGAACCAAAAATAGAATGTGCGAATACCCCCGGTCTGGTAAGCGGCTTCTTATAGAATCTTTGAAAAGTCAGTTCATTTGACCATCCTGTGGCCGCGAGGATATGGTCGAGAGGGACATCCATCGCCCTCGCTGCTGACGTTGATGCCACCCTGGTGGAGTGAGGTTTAAAATTGTCAGTGACCACTCCTGCACAAACCAGAACCTGTTTCAGCCATCTTGAAATGGTCTGTACCGACACCTTCTTGTGCAGCTTTTTGTGGATGATTCCGAGCCTCTGAGGCTCTTGGTGACCTTGATATAATGTTGCAGGTGCGAGACTACACATAATCGTAAATCCGTGGGGTATGCCGAAAGATTAACCTTGAACCCTGACATCCCTGGTCTGCTTTGTTTAATTAAATCATAAATGTAAAACGTAACGTTATTCCCAGATGACACCATCCTGTCCAGTCGCAGCTTCTGCAACGTCTGGACCCGTTGCGGTGAAACCAGCACAATGAGCATGACCACCTTTAGGGTGATTTTGGGCAAAGACAGGGATGTGACTGGAGCCCACTGGCGAAGCAGCGTGAGAACCACGCTCACATCCCAGATTTCAGAGTACCTGGGCCTGGGGGGATTGGAATTAAAAATACCCTTCATAAACCGGGATATTAAAGGCTGGGATCCAACAGAATGTTGTTCTGACCCCAACCATAAATAAGATGACAGGGCACTCCTGGCACTATTGATGGCACTATAGCTCAACCCTTCATCAAAATATAGCGTTGAAAGAAACTCTAGCACATCTGAGATGCACCAGTGCAATCCCAATGCTCTTTCCATTGGCAATTTATCTTTGTCCAAATCCAATTCTCAAGTTTCTTTGGCTCTATCATCTAGTGGAATGCTTTCCAATACAACGCGATTGTTGCTGATCCACTTGGAAAGCGTAAATCTTCTCTTATCGCAGAGAGAGGTCAGATGTTTTACCATTTGGATTGCCTCCTGTTCAGTAGATATGGATTTCAAGCAATCATCCACGTAGAAATTATTTTTCAAAGTGGATATTACCAACTCTGGAAAATAATCTTTATTGTCCTCTGTGGTCTTCCTTAAACTAAAATTCACACAACTTGGAGATGACACTGCTCCAAAGAGATGTACCTTTGGAGCAGTGTCATCTCCAACTTGTGCAAATTTTCCAGAGGAGGTAATATCCACTTTGAAAAATAATTTCTACGTGGATGACTGCTTGAAAAGAGATGTACCATGTTGGTAGAATTAATGCTATAAAAATGATCTTTTTACCGCCATTATTGTACCTCTTTCAATCAATCCCAATATATCTCCCCCCAATTTTTTTTTTGTTGATTCCATTGCTACAAGCTTTATTTGGGATTATATGAATCATAGAATAAGCAAAAAACATCTATGTAAATCAAAGACAAATGGAGGTTTAGCTTTACCAATTTTTTTTGTTTTATTTCTGGGCAGTCAACTTTAAAAATATGAATTTCTGGTTGGAAGAAATGGATCAGTAACCAGACTGGTTAAAGATGGAAAAGGAAGACTGCTTGCCTTTTGAAATTGGCTCGATTATGTTAGCTCCCACAAAATTGCACAAATGAAACTATAATGACAGCCCTATAATATATAGTGGTATACAAATTTGGAAACAATTAAAAAATACTTTAAAATTTGATAATTTATCACTCTTTCTTCCCATTTTCAACAACCCTTTATTTAAAACCTCTATGGTGAATAAAGGTCTTACAGAATGAAAAAATTATGGAATTAAAAAGATGGGATCTCTATAGGAAAGGCACTTTTCTTTCATTTCATAAGTTACACCAGATTTATGGACTACATTCAAATAATGTTTTCAGATATTTACAACTTAGAGATTATGTTAAATCAAATACACAAGATTATAGAACTGGAGAACCAGAAACTCTTGATGAATGTTTGAATAAACATTCTAATACAGAAAAATTAATATCTCATATTTATAATACCCTATTAGATAGTGAGGTCCCGCAGACTGAATCATATAGATATTATTCTCGGAGGGGAATTCTCCCGGCCCGACTCATCCGAGTCTACGGGCCGTGCAGACCTTTTGGTGGCTTTCCCCCCCAATGGAGCAGCCACGGTGCTCTCAGGCACCAAGTCTGCAGTCACTGGTCATACCGCCAGCGACACGGTAGGTGAGATAGGCGGCCGCCCGCTAACCGCACTCCCGCTGTCTTCCACAGCTACTCTCCCGGCGGTTCGCCTTGACTTCACCTTCGACGCTTTCTCCATACTCGACCTTGTCTCTTGAAACAAGAATTACCAAGCGCAGAAAACGACCTCCGACTAAGTTTAACACTTACCTGAGGGTTTTTAAACTTACCACTGGAGGAGCGATGCACCTCCCAGCTGGTCGCTGCACCATGTGTCAGACATAATGACGCGCATGCGGGCTGGTGGGATTCTTCACGGAACCACTCATGTGACTCCGAAGTAAAATAGTAAGATTAAATAAGAACTTACCAGTTTGAAGTTTGATCCTTATTTTATGAGGAGTTACGATGAGGGATTTCATGAAGACCCCGCCAGCACGCATGCGTGACATTCTTCAAAGCAGCAGTGTGGAATCACAGATAGCAGCACTGACTGGAGATAGTTAGATTAAGAGACACTAATATACCAGTTGACCTTATGATAGAAGGTTGGGAGCGGAGGGCAAGAAATCCCTCATCGTGTCATCCAGTATCAGGGGGGCACCCAGACGCTCGGCACCCTCCGGGTCGACCGTGGCTAGACCTTCCCACAGATCACTCCACTCGTCCCCGCCGGAACTATCTGGTGAGAACAAGGTCCCATAAAAGGAACAAACTGCTGCGTTAATGTCCTCTGGTTCAGTGACGGAGGAGTCATCATCAGCGAGCTGCTCCACTAACTGCTGACGGACTCCCCGCCACTTCTCCAGCGAGTAGAAGAGTGAACCGCAGTCCAAATCGTGGAGCAATTGGATCCGCGACCTCACGTACGCACCTCGAGATTACTCTAACTGTAGCTCCTTCAGCGCGTCCTTCTTCTCCTGGTATTCCCTCCAGAGGATCATGTGCCCGATGGTTTGACGCAAATTCAAATGGAGCAGCTTGCTGAAGCAGCCGCGTCTGTATAGTTCCTGGAAGGCCCCGATCCCCCAGAACACTGACCCTGCATGACTACAATTAAACAAAATACCATACAGACATAGGCATTCCAAATGGCACGAGGCCAAGTCCACACACAAATACAAATATGGAACAGTTCGAGGGAGGGAGGCGAGTGGTGTTGCCTCGAACGATGATCATGGTGGGTCCCAAAAAACTGCTGCGTCACCATCTTTTCGGCTGGCTATCTCGGCTCCTCTGCATTCCCTGGCGAGTTGCAGGCTGTCGCAGACAATCCCGGCTGGCCTCTGCTGCTCCTGCAGTCATTGTTGTTGGAAGCCTCCTATCTGCACTGGTCTTGCCGAGAGAAGGAGGCTCTGTCATTGCGAAGGCACATCAGTGTTCTCCCTATCAAACCATGCGTAGGTGCATTGAGCTCGTCAAGGAGTGATGCTTCGCTGTCGCTTGAGCTGCCCACTGGTTTCACCTTGTAGGAGGTGGCATTCAAGCCCTGCCACAGTTGCTGAACATCTGCCTCATCCTCCAGTTTACAGCAAAAGTCCTTATTGTGGAAGTTTCTCTGGAGTGTCTGAGGTTGAGGGGAGACTTGTTTTAAATATGTAAAATTGTGAGAGGCACAGGTGGGATAGGCAGTCAGAACATTTTTCTCAGGGAGGAAATGTCAACCAATAGAGGGCACAGGTTTAAACTGCGAGGGGCAAAGTTTAAAGGAGATGTGCGGGGCAAGTTGTTCACACAGCGAGTGCTGTATGCATGGAATGCGTTGCCAGGACCGGTGGTGGAGGCAGATACCATTGTTTTGTTTGAGAGGTTTTTAAACGGGCACATGGAGATGCAGGGAATGCAGGGATATGGATCTGTGTAGGCAGAGGAGATTAGTTTAACTTGGCATCATGTTTGGCTGAGACATTGTGGTGTGAAGCAAAGATCCTATAGCGAGCAAGATAGTCCACTCGACGAAAAAGACGTAGTACGGTCATGGGCAGATTCATGGGTGATTTTCAGCCCCATTCCCTTAACCGGCTTCCATCTCCGCCATCAAAGATACTAGTACGGAGACAGAAGCCGGTTACGGAAACATCCTCGTAAAATTCAAACATCTTTGGTAAAGATGTTCTCCTCATTTTCTTTCTGCCTCTCGACAAAAAGCAAAAAGATGCCTATGTTCCTTCCACAGCGTGTGGGAAGTGTGGCCCGGATCAGCACGGCTGGGACACCAGGGTAAAGTTGCACGGAGGTTGCATTGTATTTCTATGTAATGTTGTCCCTTGTCTGGGCCTTGAGTCCGAAATAAAGTTTATCATTATATATAAAAATCTGGAGAAATATGTATGTATGTGTTATATGATTTTACTTTAGAGTCACGTGAGTGACTACGTGAAGGAGACCCCGTCAGGCCGTATTAACGTCAGATGCACTGGCGCAGCGACCAGTTGGGAGGAGCAGCGCTCCTTCAGCGGTAAGTTTAAAATCCCCAAGGTAAGTGATTAGCTTAGTTGGAGATCGCTTTCTTGTTGGAGTGAGACTTGTGAGTTGGGCCAGGAGGGTTCCCCTCCGGAAAAGGATACCGTTCTTACACGGTTATCCAAAGTAGAGCTCCTAATGGATAGGATGCTCCATCAGGATACACACTCGGAGGCGGGTGGTATCCGCGCTGGCCTATGAGAGAGCCTGCGCTGGCAGCGCCTGGAATAGGGCTGCTCAATCGCTCCCTCTTGGAGAAGGAGAGCTTGACGGGTCAGAGTTATTCTGACGCCGAATCTGTGGGAGAGCAGAACCCACGTGATGAAGGGCATGAGCCTGTAATACCCTGTCTGGCAGCAAGAGTTGCCGTCCCCAGAGAGGCTGGGGAGCTGTTGAGTGAGGAATTGGCAACAACTATAAATTATTTGCTCTCCCATCAGCTGCAAGAGCTGACCATGGTGAAAAAATATGAGACCCCGGTTAATTGTGTACTACTGAAAGTACCGGCGGTTAACCATGTGCTATGGGGCCATATGGGCATTGGTATTCGGGCACAAGAAATGAAGCTCCAGCGGGTGCTGAAGTTGCTCGCTGCAGGCATTACTGCATTCGCCAGATCGGTGGATGCGGGGCTGTCTGCATTACAGCAGAATGCCTTCGCCCTTCTATGCAGTGCCCACTTCTAAATTAACTGTTTGCGAAAAAGTGCAATACACACTACTATACACCCTAAATTTGCGGCGCTCTGCAAGCCCAGCAATATTCAACCGCCAAATTGTTATTTGGGAATGACCTCGCTAAGCGAGTGAAAGAGTTCGACAACGAGGCAAAGATTGTGGGGTTAATTAAAGCCCCGATGACCAGCAGAATGGTTTGGCGGCAGTACCCCTACCAACGGGCTGCGGAGACCAGGGCCGGTCAAGGGACCAGCTGAGCATTTACAAATGTGCGCAGTTGGCATACTGCTACGGGGGCACGAGCAAAGGTGACTCTTCCCACCAGGAACCAGGGACAACAGATTCCACCGGTCACCATGGAGGTAGGTGGGTCTGGTCCTGATAGGAACATATTAAGTGAAAAACACCTACACGGGTTCCTAAAAGAATGGTCTGAGATAACATCAGATCCGTTTATACTGTGTAGTATAAAAGGTTTTCGAATTGAATTCTATCCCTATTTGAGTCCACCCACTCAGCATGTTCCAAGCTGGACACTCATTTTCTCACAGAAAGAGAATTTGGAGATACAGGCAGAACTTGAAAAATTATGCGAAAAAGGGGTAATTGAGAAATCGGTTCGCCAACTCTACCAATTTGTGTCAAATATTTTTCCTCGGTCAAAAAAGGATGGAGGATGTAGAATCATCCTCGACCTGACGAGCCTTAACCCCTTTGTACAGTATAAACATTTCAAAATAGAAATGTTTACTACTGCTAAACACCTGCTTTCTAGACAATGTTATATGGCAAGCATCGACCTTAAAGATGCATAGTACTCAGTGTCTGTTCACTGCGATGATAGGAGATATTTTAAATTTAGCTGGATGAGTCAATTATGGCAATTCAAAGCGCTGCCTAATGGATTAACCTCAGCTCCTAGATTGTTCACCAAATTGTTAAAACCAATACTGGGGTTACTTCGAGCTCAGGGTCATTTTGTAATGGCCTATTTGGATGATATTTTTATTGTAGGTAAGACTCGGGACACAGCTGAATCATCTGTTTCAATTGTTAAGCTCACTTTTTAGAAATTGGGGTTTATCATTCATCCAGATAAGTCCAAATTAACACCAGTCAGAGTTATTGATTATTTGGGTTTCACTATTAACTCAGATCACATGTCAGTGACTCTGCCCAGGGACAAAAGGCTGCAGCTAATTGAAGGTTGTACTAAACTCATTGAAGCGCAACAACCTTCAATTAGACAGGTGGCCAGCTTGATTGGCAAATTAGTGGCTTCATTTCCAGCTGTGCAGTTTGGACCTCTGCATTACCAGCAATTACAATGAGCAAAGGAACAGGCACTGATGATGCATTCAGATCATTATGACAGGCCCATGCAATTACCAGCTGTGGCCATTGCTGAGGTACAATGGTGGATCATGAATATCTCAAGTTCTTCCAGACAAATTATGGTTGAACCACCTTCCATTGTCTTACAGACTGATGTCAGTGCTCTAGGTTGGGGCGCTACTGATACTATTTCCAGCTGTGGAGGCAGATGGAATAAGCATGAGGCACCTCTTTTGCAATCACAAGGGATTAATTATTTAGAGCGTTTGGGAACATTTTATGGGCTTAAAGCTTATTGTTCTACTAAATGTCACTTGCATGTTCAAGTTCAGATTGACAACACTATGGCAGTGGCGTATGTTAATCATATAGGTGCAATCAGGTTGGAATCTTGTGATAGATTGGCAAATCTGATTTGGGACTGGTGTATTTCCAGAGACATTTGGCTTTCAGCTATCTACCTACCAGGTAGATTCAACATCATGGCAGACGCAAGGTCTCGCAAATTCAATGACAACACAGAATGGATGTTGAATCATGACATATTTAACAATGTTGTTGCTCGGTATGCGAAGCCAGATATCGATTTGTTTGCATCCAGACTAAACCACCAGTTGCCTAAATATGTTTCATGGGAACCAGAGCCTGGGGCAGCAGTGGTAGATGCATTCTCGCTGCATTGAGGTGGAATGTTTGTGTATGCATTTCCTCCTTTTTGCCTCATCAGTCGGTGTCTGCAAATAAATTAAGCAGGATTCTGCCTCAAGAATATTGGTGGTACCCGACTGGCCTAATCAGCCATGGTTCAGTCTCATGTTGCAGATAAACATACAGCCACTTATGTCTGTTCCCAAACATCGAAACCTACTGGTGCACCCTGTAACTGGTGGTCAACACCCTTTATATGATCGTATTGATCTGTTAATTTGCAGATTCTAAGAAGGCAATACCTGGGGAGAGGACTATCCGATCGCACTGTGGACGTTCTTACTGCGGCCTGGAGGGATAGTACATTTGTTATATAAGGAAATGGGAGGTGTTCTGCTTCCGGCTAATAATTCATATTACACGGCAGTCATCTCCTACGTGCTAGAGTTCCTGTCAACCCTCTTTTTTGATCAAAGATTAAGCTATAGTGCAATCAATATGGCCAGAAGTGCCCTGTCTTCATACATATGGATGGGATCAGAACGATATTCTGTGGGGTCACACCCTCTCATCTCTAGATTTATGAAGAATCTTTAATTCCATACCTCCCAGGCCCAGGAATTCGACTATCTGGGATGTTATCGAAGTACTTATGCTCCTTCCTCAATGGACTCCTGTCACAGCCCTGCGTTTGGCCAAACTCACCATGAAGGTAGTCATGCTCATGGCACTGGTTTCGGCACAATGGGTGCAGACATTGCAGAAGCTGCGACTAGACAGGATGGAAGTATCTGCAGATGCCATTACTTTTTCCATCTACGATCTACTCAAGCAGAGCAGACCGGGGGTGACAGGGTTTAGGATTATCTTTTTGGCCTACCCTACAGATTCATGCCTATGTGTGATGTCACACTTGTTTTATTACATCAAGGCCACCAGCACCCGAAGAGGTGCGGAATCAGCATTATTTATTAGCCACAGAAAAACGCATAGTAAGGTGTCGGTTCAGACTATTTCAAGGTGGCTAAAGCAGGTTCTGATTTATGCAGGTATTGACACTGACATTTTAAAATCCACCAGGGCAGCATCAACATCAGTTGCCAGAACAATGGATGTCCCAATAGACCATATCCTTGTGGCTGCAGGATGGTCACGTGAATGGATGTTTCAAAAATATTATCATAAACCGATTGCCGAACCAGGGGTATTTGCCCATTCTGTTTTAAGTTACATTTTATAGCTTCCCCCTGGGACAGGCTATAGCTTCAAAATGCCTTCCACCTGAGTTGATGATGAAGTGACAGTAAACTTCCACTCTGATCTCCAACGTACATTCCAGAAATTTTTGGGTTGGAACTGATGGCTCACAATGCATACTATGATAGTTTGATGGCCACCAATGGTTTTCCCATATACAGTTTTCTTTATAAAATTGAACCGTTAATACGTTTAAATGAATGTCATGGTTTAATGCATTATTGATTCTTTACTCATTCTGAGTCAATCGATGCAGTGAGACGCCTGGATTTGAATCTACGGCATGAAATCACAGAGCTTTGAAATCTTCACGTAGTCACTCACGTGACTCCGAAGTAAAATAGTAAGATTAAATGAGAACTTACCAGTTTGATGTTTGATCTTTATTTTATGAAAAGTTACGTTGGTGATTACGTGCCCTCCACGCCCAACCCTCTCTCACAAAGGTCATCTGGTAGTTCCAGGTTTCTGCTCTTACTATTATACTTAAATTACTGTTACCTGTGCTTTGAAGATTGACGCGCATGCGGCCTGACGGGGTCTTCTTCACATAATCAGCAACGTAACTCCTCATAAAATAAAGATCAAACTTCAAACTGGTAAGTTCTCATTTAATGTTATTTTGTTAAATACTTCATTTAGATAACCCCTCCATTACAGACAGATCTCATCCACTCTCTGGCTATTGGGAAGACCAGACCCATTTTATTGCTGAAAAACAATTCCATAGACACAAAAAATCATTAAGGAACATTCAGGAACATTCCAAGATTCCAAGGGTAGAGCAACTGGAATCTTCATATTGCTGTTATTTTCCATATGCCGCAGTTGTGAACAGTGTGATTAGATAAATTACAGGGTGCAAGAGTAATACAAAAATCAACTCAAACACAGCACGTGAGCCATTTAAAAAGAAAAGCTTTTTTTTTTGTTAAGTTTTTTATTAGTTAGAAGCACTAACTAAAAAAAAGATACGTGTTCATTGTTGACATAATAAAAATAATTTTGTTCTTTGTAGATATACATAATCAGTATTATTTATGTTAATCCTTGTTTAATAATTGTGCTTCTATATTATTTTTTCCCCATTTTTTATAAAGGTAGAAAATAGTGGAAAAAGATTAAACAAAAATATATTTAGATATATATATATATATAAAGTTGGGAAAGAATGGAATATTCTACAGATTTTACATCGATATATCCGCGTTTTATGAAATGTACTACTTCATCTATTCTTTGCTTCTGGTTTCAGTCGGGTTCTCGTGTCGAACCAGTTTGCCCCTTCAAATATTCAATAAATGGGGACCATATTATTTTAAATAGTTCTTGTTTGTCCATTAAGACAAATCTTATTCTTTCCAAATATAGGGTCTCCGACATTTCTGTGCTCCACATTTTAATTGTGGGGGCTATAGAGCCTTTCCAAAATTTTAATATTAATTTTTTCCCAATTATTAAACTATAATCGATAAAAATTCTTTGATTCGAAGTCATGAATTGATTTGGTTCCGTTATTCCTAATATTATTCATTTTGAGTCAGGAGCCAGTTTGGTATTGACGACTTCTGAGATTATCTTAAAAATTTCCATCCAAAAACTATTAATTTTTATACAACTTACAAATGAATGCAATAGGTTAGCTTCTAAATGTTGACATTTATCACAAATAGGGGAAACACTTGGAAAAATCCTATTCAGTTTTGTTTTTGAATAATGCAGTCTATGCAATACTTTAAATTGTATTAAAGAATGTCTAGTGTTTAACGAACAGTGATGTAAATGTTGTAAGCTATCATCCCAAATTTCTGGACTAATTGTTTGGCCTAATTCATTTTCCCATGATTGCCTATATAAATCCGTCTTTGGAGCATTGCTATCTAATAAAATACTATAAATATATGGTATCAGTTTTTCTGTGTTCGGATGTTTATTCAAACATTCATCAAAAATGTCTATCTTTCTAAATCTATATTCATTTGTAATTGACTTAACATAGTCTCTGATTTGTAAATATCTAAAGTAATCCTTTGATTGAAGCCCATACATTTGTTGTAATTCCTGAAATGAGAGAAATGTATTTTTCCTATAGAGATCACCCATCTTTGTAATTCCATGTTTTTTCCATTGTAAAAAACCCTTATCCATCCACGAGGGTTTAAATGCTGCGTTGTTTACAATAGGAAGAGATAATGGTATATAATCCAATTTTAGTGTTTTCTTTATTTGTTTCCAAGTGCGTATTCCACTGTCTATTATAGGGTTTTCTTTATAGGTTTTTTTTTGTGCTTAATTTGGTAATAGCAAATAGAATTGACCCAATTTCAAAAGGTAAACAATCTTCTTTTTCCATTTTTAACCAGTCTGGTTGTTTATCTAATTCTTCCAACCAAAAGTTCATATTCTTGATATTAACTGCCCAGAAATAAAACATAAAATTCGGTAATGCTAAGCCTCCATTTACTTTTGATTTACATAAGTGTTTCTTGTTTATTCTTATAATCCCATATAAAATTAGTAACTATAGAATCAACCTTTTTAAAAAAAGTTTTTGGGAGATATATCGGGATTAATTGAAAAAGGTATAATAGTTGCGGGAGAAAAATCATTTTTATCGCATTAATTCTACCCATCAGATAAAGGGGTAATGTTTTCCAATACAAAATATTCTTATCTAATTTATTCAGTAAAGGCGGAAAATTAGATTTAAATTAAGAAGTATATCTCTTTGTTACATAAATTCCAAGATATTTAAGTTTTTCTTTTACTATTTTAAAAGGGAATTGTTGTAAAATATGTGGGTTACTTTCCCTTATTGGCATAATTTCGCTTTTGTTCCAATTAATTCTGTATCCTGATAACGAACCATATTGAGTTATTAAATTTAGTAGATTTGGGATACTAACTTCAGGTTTAGTAATGTAAACTAATACATCATCTGCATATAATGAGATTTTGTTTTCCGTATCTGTGGTTGTATACCCATATATTTCAGGATTGGACCTCACACTTTCTGCTAATGGTTCTATTACCAATGCAAATAATAACGGGGATAATGGACATCCTTGTCTACAACCTCTGGATAAATTAAATTTAGTTGATAACATTTGATTTGTTGATATTCTAGCTGTTGGATTAGTATATAGAAGTTTTATTCATGTACTAAACTTCTCGCCCAGTTGAAAAATTTTCATAACCGAAAATAAATAGGGCCACTCTACCTTGTCAAAAGCTTTCTCAGCGTCTAATGAAATAATTGCTAGGTCTTTGGTAATATTTCTTTTTGAGTATATAATATTGAATAACCGTCTCAGGTTGTATGCAGAATACCTTTTTGGTATAAATCCTGTTTGATCCGGGTGTATTAATTTATTAATCACTATGCTTAATCTTTGTGCTAAGATTTTAGTTAATATTTTCTGATCAGTATTTAAAAGAGCTATAGCTCTATATGATCCTGGATCATCCAGATCCTTATCTATTTTTGGTATAAGTGTTATAATTGATTCATTTAACGTTTCTGGTAATTTTTGTTGAGTATAGATATGTTCGTACAATGTCTTTAAATGCGGAACAATCAAATCATAAAATGTTTTATAAAATTCCGAGCCAATGCCATCTGGTCCCGGGAATTTTCCATTTTTTAATGATCTGATAGACTCTTCAATTTATTTTACTGTTATTTCCGCATCTAATAATTTTCTATCTTGCAAATCTAACCCTTTAAGATTGCATTTAAAAAAAATGCTTCTATCTCTGTCTGGTTGTCTATAGTTTTAGCAGAATAAGCAGATTTTGATAGTATTGTAAAAAATTCTCGTTAATATCCTTAGGTTGTGCTAATGGTTCTCCTTTGTCTGATTTAATCTTATGTATTGTTTTTTCCCCGTCTAGTTTCCGTAATTGACGCGTAAATAATTTTTAAGGTTTATCTCCAAATTCAAAATGGAATTGTTTAGTATATTGATAAAATTTAACAACTTGATCTGAATATATTTTATTTAATTTGTATTTCAAAGCTTCAATTTTATTATGTTATATCGTAGTTGGTGTAGTCGCATTCTCTATGTCTAGTTGTTTAATTTCCCTTTCCAATGCCTGTTGCATCTCCTAATTCTTTTTATTATAAAATACTTGAGAAGAAATCATGGCTCCCCGCGTAAATGCTTTAAATGTTTCCCATAGTAAAGAAGGAGAAGTTTCAGGACTATCGTTTGATTCAAAGAACATATTAATCTGTTTAGTAAGATATACCTGAGATACTTTATCCTTTAAAATCTGTAGGCTAAGTCGCCATTGTCCCTGTTTCTCCGTACTTCCATTTATTTTAATCATAAATGTTAAAGGGGCATGACCGGAATTATAATATTATGGTATTTTGAATTATATGTAAATGGCATTAGCTTAGAATCCACCAAAAAATAATCTATTCTTGAATATGTTTTATGTACCGGTGAATAGAAACATAGAAAATAGGTGCAGGAGTAGGCCATTCGGCCCTTCGAGCCTGCACCGCCATTCAATGTGATCATGGCTGATCATCCAACTCAGTATCCCGTACCTGCCTTCTCTCCATACCCCCTGATCCCTTTAGCCACAAGTGCCACATCTAACGCCCTCTTAAATATAGCCAATGAACTGGCCTCAACTACCTTCTGTGGCAGAGAATTCCAGAGACTCACCACTCTGGTGAGAATAAAATGAATATTCTCTTCCAGTTGGGTTTTCTATTCTCCAGACATCTTTGATATTACTAGTATCTATATATGCATTTAATAAATCACTGGAATGGGAATTTGTTTTCCGTTGTCTTGATGACCTATCTAAATAGGGATTTAATGTACAATTTAAGTCTCCTCCAATTATTAAATTATGTTGTGATAATTCCGGAATTGTATTAAATATATATTTTTTAAATAAAGGGCTATCAAAATTTGGTCCATAAACATTAATAAGTCCATTTTTGTGCATATAGTTCACCTCGTATTATAATATATCTAACATTACTGTCTGTTATTGTTGATATATGTTTAAAAGGTATCCCTTTACGGATTAGTATTGCAAAGAAAAGCTTTTTAAAAAAACATTAAAAAAGACAATTAACAGAATCATAATTTGTTAACATATTAATCTTTAACAAAATTTATCAGAATTATGAATTAACAGAATTATGAATCTAACCCTATATCACACACACAAACTGTTCCCCCGCAACGCTGATTCCACTGCGAGAGGGATTTACAAAGTCGATTCTGGTTACTGAAATGGACGAAGAAATGGCTCTGTTGTGTACTGCACGTCAGCCCAATGCATTTAGCAGGAGTGGACTATCTTGCTCGCTCTAGGGTCTTTGGTGTGAAGTTCCTATTCCTGCACTGTTCTATGTTGTATCAATGGGCCTGTGGCTGTTTCCAAGTCTGTTATTCCTGTATTTATTTTGAGCTGTCAACTTTATGTATTATTTTTTTGCTTAGGTTAGTTTAGAGATACAGCACGGAAACTGGCCCTTCGAGGCACTGGGTCCGCGCCGACCAGCGATCTCCGGACATTAACACTATCCTTCATCCCACTATTGTTACATTTACCAAGCCAATTAACCTACAAACATGTGCATCTTTGGAGTGTGGGTGGAAACCGAAGATCTCAGAGAAAACCCACGCAGGTCACGGGGAGAACGTACAGACTTCACCAGTGGTCAGGATCGAACCTGGGTCTCCGGCGCAGCATTTGCTGTAGGCAGCAACACTACCACTCCGTCACTGTGAACGTATATTTTTGTTTTACTTAAAAATATACAGCAGTCTACATCTCTTTTGTTTCAACTACAAAACAACATTTGCTTCAAAAAACACATGTGTATATATAAAGCACAGCATATCCCTGCAGGACAGGACAGGACTTGAGAAACGATTACATCTCAAGAGCAATAAGTATTCTCAAGAGTTCTGTTTCTCACTGTTCACTGTTCTTTCTCACGTTCCAGCAGGTTTGCTCTCCTATTATGTGTCAATCCTTCAGTCTGCGAGTGTCAACCTGCCTGATTATCCTTGGACTGTCCTTGATCGGACTTAGCTGGCTTTACCTTGCACTAAACGTTATTCCTTTATCATGTATCGATACTGTAAATGGATCGATTGTAATCATGTATTGTCTTCCTGCTGACTGGATAACGTGCAACAAAAGCTCTTCATTGTAGCTCGGTACACGTGACAATAAACTAAACTAAACTGATTTCCAATGTCTACTCGAATTTCTCCTTTAGCATGTACAATTTTCCATTTGACGCAAGGACTGTGGCATAAGGCAGTGCATAGATCAGTGTCACATTTTGCGGTCATTATTATTTCCTATTCAGAGTCACACAGCATGGAAACAGGCCCTTTGGCCCAACTCATCCATGGTGACCAGCCAGGCTAGTCCTATTTGCCCATGTCTAGCCAATGGGTGATGTTCCGGGTCGAGGCGTTATAGGAAAATTCCTTAAGGGTCTCGACCCGGAACTTCATCCATGCCTTCTCTCCAGAGATGCTGCCTGTCCCGCTGAGTTACTCCAGCATTTTGTGTCTACCTTCGATTTAAATCAACATCTGCAGTTCTTTCCTACATATAATGGTCCATATACCTCTGAACCATTCCTGGTTCAAATGTTTTTTAAATGTAAATATTGTATAGAAATCTGAATTCAGGAAATTAGGAGAGAGCTTTTTCAGATGTGATCACCGCAAGGTTTGAGTTCTTACTATATATTGTTTAGTGAATATTTAAAATGGTGGACATTGTTTTCTTACTGATGGAATTGGTTTCTTACAAATTAGTTATCAGTGAAGTGTTTACTTTCTTTTATTCTTCTCACATCATGGAAGGAAAGCATTTGTTCCATGGAGACTATGGCAGCTCTCAGAGCAGCCTCAGCAGTCCCATTCTCCTGCTATCTCTCTCACATGTCAGCAGCATTCACTGACCCCTCAGCTACATGTGGCTCCAAAACCCACCAAGCAGCATCTCCTTGACATGTGGGTGGGAAACAAAGCAGGCTGGGGAATTCCATAGATTCACAGGGAAAACACAGCACGCACGGTGGCGCAGCGGTAGTGTCGCTGCCTTACAGTGCTTACAGCACCAGAGACCCGGGTTCAATCCTCACTACAGGTGCTTGTCTTTATGGAGTTTGTACGTTCTTCCTGTGACCTGTGTGGAGAATTTCACTTTCCTCCCACACTCCAAAGACATACAGGTTTGGAGGTCAATTGGCTTGGTATAAATGTATAAATTGCCCCTAGCGCAGGATAGTGTTAATGTGCGGGGATCGCTTGTCGGTGCGGACTCAGTGGGCCGAAGGGCCTGTTGCTGCGCTGTATCTCTAAACTATACTAAACTAAACTAAACATGTAACTCTTCATAAGCAGTGCCTGAATCCCTGCAGCAGCAGAGCTAATTCCTGTGACACCGTGCTGTGCTTGGACTGGGAGAGCTCCGGAGAATCGTGTTAATATGAATACAATTCAACGGACTGAAAGGCCCAATTTGGTGAAAGATCGAGAATGGACCACTGTGTTGCTCTTATTTAATGTCATGCCTCAGTTCACACTCTACTCCTAAATACTTGAGTCCCCGCAGTGTCTAAGAAATCTATTGCCTTGAGGAGAATACAGATCACTCCAAGGTAAAGGTAACCCATTTTCATCAACTTTAGTGAGCTAGAAACAGGTCTGGTCAGGATACATTGGAATCAAAGCTTTGCAGGCAAAAATGTGATTGAGCCTTTAACATTGTTTAGTTTAAAGATACAGCATGGCAACAGAACCTTTGACCCACTGAGTCCGCGCCGACCAGTGTTCTCCATACACTAGCACTTTCCTACAAACTAGAGACAATTTACATTTTTTACCAAAGCCAATTAACCTACAAACCTGCACGTCTTTGGAGTGTCGGAGAAAACCAGAGCACTCAGAGAAAACCCACGCATGTCGCGGGGAGAATGTACAAACTCCGTAAAGATGGCACCCACAGTCAGGATTGAACCCGGGTCCCTTGGGCTGTAAGGAAGCAGCTCCAACATGCCGCCCCACAATAGACATGCTTCAACTGCACCCTAACAGGAGAGGGGTGAGGAATTGAATGCCAGAGTTCCCTGGATAGGTGAACAATAAAGAAGAACAGCCTCTGACATATAACATGAGTGAAAACTAGGCTGATTAGGGGGACGTGTAGAGGGAAAGTTGCAAGCAGATATATGAGAAGCAAAGAGAGACCATAGTAAACAACTGGCAGCAAACATAATAGGAAATACAATAATATTCAACAAGCATCTCAATAAAAAATATAGGACAGCACAGCAGGAACGGGACCCTTCTGCCCACAGTGCTTGTGTCAAAAATGTTGATGGGCAGTAAGAGCAGTGACCAAAAACTCAATCTGCTTCTGGTAGCAGAGCGCATGGGTGAAGCGATGGATGTGGATTTTACATCAAACTTCTTGAAAAGGTCGCAGCTGATATCTCACCAAAAAATAATATTTCTTGCAATTCTTGATTTTCTTGCACAAAGCAACAATTCTGAGAATGATATATCCTAGAATATTTGCAGAGGGAACATTTGCAGAGGTTCTTGCAATAATCTTCCAGATTCAAGGATGTTTAAGAAGGAACTGCAGATGCTGGAAAAAATCGAAGTTAGACAAAAATGCTGGAGAAACTCAGTGGGTGAGGCAGCATCTATGGAGCGAAGGAATAGTGACGTTTCGGGTGGAGATCCTTCTTCAAGGGTCTCGACCCGAAACGTCACTATTCCTTCACTCCATAGATGCTACTTCACCGGCTGAGTTTCCCCAGCATTTTTGTCTAGAGTCAAGGAAGTAATTTGTAGACTAGAAAATTGCAAACTATTGTAATGGGCAGCATGGTGGCCTAGAGTGCCTTATAGTTGCCTTACAGTGTTTACAGTTGTAAGTTGTTGCCTTACAGTGCTTACAGCCCCGGAGACCTGGGTTCGATCCTGACTAGGGGTGCTGTCTGTATCGAGTTTGTACGTTTTCACCAGACCTGCATGGGGTCTTCTCCAAGATCTCTGGTTTCCTCCGACATTCCAAATACCTACAGGTTTGTAGGTTAATTGGCTTGGTATAAATGTAAAATAGCCCCTAGTGTGTGTAGGGTGGTGTTAATGTGTGGAGATCGCTGGTCGGCGTGGACTCAGTGGGCCGAAGGCGCTGTTTCCGTGCTGTATCTCTAAACTACACTAAACTAATGTAGCAATGTTACAAAATTTTGAGATTAAAAAAATCAAGTCGGCAATTTATCCCATCAGATAAAGCATAAAAAGAAGTTTAATTTGACACCTAATTTACTTTCATATCTTCAGTATTAAAAAAAGTTATGGCCATTTTCATACTCGGAAGTTAGCATCTTGTTCCCCCAAAGTCGTGCACACGGGGAGTGGCAGAACTGCAGCGCCGCTCAACGTAAGTTTTGCAACATACCTAACTATTGTAAAAGCAATCGAGCTAGACCCACTACCTCAATGGATAGGCAAAGGACAGAAGGATGAGGGAGTGAGACTAGCTGGATTGTGTTTACATGGAACGTGCACGCTTGTTCGGCTGAATAGACTCCTTCTGTGCTGTGACCATTCTGTGATTCAATGCAAGTATTTCCTGCTGCGAAACACCAACATTTTGGATGAGGACATTTTTCATTCATGGTCTGTGGTTTGAGATTCCCAGTCTCTCTCTGGTAAACCTTGAACGGCAGGAAATTGTAAACCAATTATACACAAACCTCTCATCCCTAGAGCTAAGTTAATGAACCTCTGTTGTACCATCCCTTAGGCAATTCTACTCTACATTCAATCAGACAAAAGTATACAGAGCTCCAAAAATAGACACAAAAAGCTGGAGTAACTCAGCGGGACAGGCAGCATCTGTGGAGAGAAGGAACGGGTGACGATTCAGTCTGAAGAAGGGTCTCGACCCGAAACGTCACCATAAATTACAGTAATTTGCACTATTTGAATATTAACATTGTCGTAGTGTCATAAAGTCATATAGCGTGGAGACAGGACTTGCGACCCACCTTGCTCACACCAACCGACATGTCCTATCTACACTAGTCCCAGCTGCCTACATTTGGCCCATGTTCCGCTAAAACTATCATATCCATGTACCTCTATAAATGTTGCCTAAATGTTACGATAGTACCTGCCTCAACTACCTCCTCCCGTAGCTCGTTCCAGACACCCACCACACTTTCTGTAAAAAGATACGCCTCAGGCTCCCCCCTCACCTTAAACCTATGTTCTCTGGTTCTGGTTTCCCCTACGCTGGGCAAGAGACTCTGTGCGTTTACCCAATCTATTCCTCTCTAATTTTGTACTCCTCGAGAAGATCACCCCTCATCCTCCTGCACTCCAAGGAGTTGAGTCCAAGCCTTCTCAACATCTCCCAACCCTCTTTAACTTCTTGCAGTTTCTGTACAAGGATCGCAGATCCTGCTGAATGTCAATGAGTATTGATTCTCTCTTGGAATATCTCTCTTCTTGAAATTGGTGTATGGTGGTCCAGCCTCATAGTACCAGAAACCTGGTTTGGTTCTGACCTTGGTGACTGCATCGTACATTCAGTCTGTGCCCATGTGGGCTTCTTCCGGGTGCTCCAGTTTCCCCCCACTCCAAGATCTGTACATTTGTAGGTTATCTGACCTCTGTAGGTTGTCCCAAGTGTGTGGAGAATGAATGTGAAAATAGGATAACATAGAACTTGTGCGAATGTGTGATCGATGAATCAATTATTTTTAAAAATCGTTGATATTTTCATATTTTGCCATTTTTTATGTCCGACTGGCTGCTTGCCCACTCATCCATTTAGTGATAAAATAACATGTAAGAGTTATAACTTCATGCTTCTCTGAACAATAGACAATAAACAATGGACAATAGGTGCAGGAGCAAGCCATTCGGAGCCAGCACAGTGATCATGGCTGATTATCCACATTCAGTACCCCATTACTGCCTTCTCCCCATATCCCTTGTCTCTGCTATCTTTAAGAGCTCTATCTAACTCTCTCTTGAAAGCATCCCGAGAATTGGCCTCCACTGCCTTTTGAGGCAGAGAATTCCACAGATTCACAACTTTCTGATTGAAAACGTTTTTCCTCAAATTCGTTCGAAATGGCCTACCCCTTATTCAAACTGTGGCCCCTGGTTCTGTACTCCCCCAACATCGGGAACATGTTTTCTGCCTCTAACGTGTCCAAACCCTTAATAACCTTACATGTTTCAATAAGATCCCCTCTCATCCTTCTAAACTCCAGAGTATACAAGCCCAGCCGCTCCATTCTCTCAGCACATGACAGTCTTGCCATCCTGGGAATTAACCTTGTGAATTACGCTGCACTTCCTCAATAGCAAGTGCGTCCTTCCTCAAATTAGGGAACCAAAACTGCACACAATACTCCAGGTGTGGTCTCACTAGGCCCCTGTGCAACTGCAGAAGGACCTCTTTGCTCCTATACTCAACTCCTCTTGTTATGAAGGCCAACATGCCATTAGCTTTCTTCGCTGCCTGCTTTACCTGCATGCTTACTTTCAGTGAGTGATGAACAAGGACCTCCAGATGTCTTTGTACTTCCCCTTTTCCCAACTTGGCACCATTCAGATAATAATTTACCTTCCTGTTTTTGCTACCAAAGTGGATAACCTCACATTTATCCGCATTAAACTGCATCTGCCATGCATCTGCCCACTCCCCCAACCTGTCCAAGTCACCCTGCATTCTCATAGCATCCACCTCACAGTTCACGCTGCCACCCAGCTTTGTGTCATCTGCAAATTTGCTAATGTTACTTTGAATCCCTTCATCCAAATCATTAATGTATATTGTAAATAGCTGCGGTCCCAGCACCGAGCCTTGCGGTACCCCACTAGTCACTGCCTGCCATCCTGAAAGGGACCCGTTAATCCCTACTCTTTGTTTCCTGTCTGCCAACCAATTTGCGATCCATGTCAGCACTCTACCCCTAATACCATGTGTCCTAATTTTGCCCACTAATCTCCTATGTGGGACCTTATTAAATGCTTTCTGAAAGTCCAGGTACACTACATCCACTGGCTCTCCCTTGTCCATTTTCCTCGTTACATCCTCAAAAAATTCTGGAGGATTAATCAAGCATGATTTCCCCTTCGTAAATCCATGCTGACTCGGACCGATCCTGCTACTGCTATCCAAGTGTGCTGCTATTTCATCTTTTATAATTGACTCCAGCATCTTCCCCACCACCGCTGTCAGGTTAACTGGTCTATAATTCCCTGTTTTCTCTCTCCCGTCTTTCTTAAAAAGTGGGATAACTTTAGCTACCCACCAATCCACAGGAACTGATCCTGAATCTATTAAACATTGGAAAATGATCACCAATGCGTCCACCATTTCAGATTCAGATTCAGATTCAGAAAACTTTATTGTCTGTCGTAACAGAGAATCTTCTTTGACGTGGCTCAACATACAACAAGACAATATACAACAGTCATCATACAACACAGCCTTCTGCGGGCACACTCAGTGTGTAGAGGTCTTAAAAACAAGTATAAAGATTAGAAACTGTAAAAATAGACAAGATAAAAGTTGAAAGTTGTGGATACGTGTAAAGTGACAGTGCGTCAGGGTTAATTTGTCCATTGATCATGTATTATTTAAACTATTTATGGCAATGGGTATGAACGAGTTTTTGTGGATGTTTTTCTTGGATAGGGGGACTTTATATCGGCGGCCTGATGGCAGAAGTTGGAAGGACTTGTGCAGGGGGTGGGTGGGATCCTGTGTAATGAGGTTGGCTTTCCTTTTAACTGCCTAGGTGTGAAGTACTGACAATTGAATTTGAGTTTTGGCAGTTATTTTGCTTGCTTGATTGATGATCCGGGAAAGCTTTGATTTGTCTTTGACAGAGGTAAGGGTGAACCAGGATGTGATGTTAAAGGTGAGTACAGATTCTATAAGTGATTTATATACAGCTGTTAAAATGTCCTGTCTGACATCAAAGCTCCTGAGTTTCCTCAGCAGGAACAGGCGTTGCTGTGCCTTCTTGTACACAGAGTCTGTGTGCTGGGAGAAGGACAGGCGGGTGTCAATCTCTGTGCCCAGGTATCTAAAGGCCTCTACCTGCTCGACTGTCTGCCCATTCAACCTCAGAGGTTCAAAGAGAGGTTGGGGGGGAAGATGTTCGCCTTCCCCCACAACACAGCTCCTTGGTCTTGGAGATGTTAAGCTCCAGAGAGCTCTCTTTGATCCACAGCATCAAGATGTTGACCTGCTGATAGTAGGCAGCCAGAGAAGTGTGATCCTTGATGTGGGCCACCAGGGCCAGATCGTCTGCATACTTAAAAAGGGGAATGTCACTGTTATTGTTTGTTACATTGTTCGTGTAGATGTAAAATAAAATCGGTGATAAAACACAACCCTGGGGGACACCAGTGTTTAAAATCATGTTCTTGGATTTAAAACCATTTACCACCACATGCTGTGGCCGGTCCTGCAGGAAGTCTTTTATCCGCAGGATAAGTGATGGGTTGACTTGTAGATCCAGAAGGCGGTTGCAGAGGGTGACTGTGTTGACTGTGTTAAAAGCGGAAGAAAAATCCATAAATAAAATCCGTGTGTGGGGGTGTGGGGAGTCCAGCTGTCTGCTAACTGTGTCCAGGAGAGTCCAACAGGCATCCTCCACGCCACGCCTTGCCTTATAGGCGAACTGGAGTGGGTCAAGCCTGTCCACCACCATAGCAGTGAGGTGATCACTTACCACCCTCTCCATACACTTGGAAAGAATGGATGTGAGTGCTACCGGTCTGAAGTCCTTCATCTCCCTGGCGTTAGATTTCTTCGGCAACGGTATAAGTGTAGACTCCTTCCACATCCGTGGGACACAGCTGGAGTCAAGGAGATGTTGGAATAGCTGAGTGATGACATCACCCAGCTGAACTGAGCATTCCCTCAGCACCTTGCCCCTGAGCCTGTCTGGGCCAGAAGCTTTGTGAGGGTTGATGCGGCCCAGTATAGATGTAACCTTCCTTTTATCCACTGTGATTGATGGACTGCTGGTGAGGGTCCAGTCATTCTGGGGGTGTGGCCTGTCAAACCTGCTGTAATAGATGTTGAGTTGCTCAGCAAATGTGGCGGGGTCTGAGCATTGGATCAGGGCCGGTTTCTGGGCTCTGCCCATCATGGTGTTAAGTCCCTGCCATGCCTCCCTTGCATTGCCAGTGGTGAATTTTTCCTCCACTTTGTTTTTGTAGTGGTGTTTGGCCTGCCTGGTCTTCCTTCTCAACTCACTATTATACTGTTTTACTCTGTGTTTGTCTCCCTGAAGGAATGCCACTTTTTTGTTGTTAAGACACTGCTTCAGGTCCTTGGTAACCCAAGGCTTGTTATTGGGGTACAGCTTGACCTGTTTTGTTGGTATAACAGCGTCCACACAGAATGACAAATAGGAGGAGATAGAGTCTGTCAGCAGATTTAGGTCTCCCTCACAGCTTTGGAAAAATATTTCCCAGTCAGTGATCTCCATGCAGCCCCTTAATGCATCGACAGAGTCATCGTTCCAGACTTGAATAGTTTTTGTTTGTATATCTTCTGTTTTTAATTTTTGTCTGTATTTTGGAAGCAGCAGAATGACATTGTGGTCGGAGCGACCAAGTTGTGGGCGAGGCTTTGAGACATAGGCTCCCGGTATGTTACCGAAACACATATCCAGCGTTCTGTCAAGTCTGGTAGGTGTGGTAACATACTGCTCCAAGTTTGGAAGCAATGTGGTGACATCGCCTCTGTTAAAATCCCCAAGCAGGAAGACAGGCTGATCGCTGCTCTGATTGACAGCTCTGTTGAAACAGTCAGCAATGCGCTCCGCAGCAAATGCGTTATCAGGTCCAGGGACATACGCTAGGATAACTGTGATCTGTGTGAATTCACGGGGAAGGTAGTGAGGCCTGAACGACACCGTCATGGTTTCGTGGTGTTTGCTGCATTCAGTCTCTCTGATAGTGAAGTTGACAGCCCACTTTGTGTTGACAGCCATGCAGAGCCCGCCCCCAATCGACTTCCGCGTCATCCTAGTGTTTCTATCAAAACGGATGATCTTAAATTCATCAACCATAAATTCTAGAACCACTTCCTTAAGTACCCTGGGATGCAGACCATCAGGCCCTGGGGATTTATCAGCCTTCAGTCACATCAGTCTATCCAACACCATTTCCTGCCTAATGTGAATTTCCTTCAGTTTCTCCGTCACCCCAGATCTTCTGGCCACTAGTATAACAGGGAAATTGTTTGTGTCCTCCTTAGTGAAGACACATCCAAAGTACCTGTACAACTCATCTGCCATTTCCTTGTTCCCCATAATAAATTCACCTGTTTCAGTCTTCAAGGGTCCAACTTTGGTCTTAATTAAGTTCCTCTTCACATACTTAAATAAGCTTTTACTATCCTCCTTTATATTCTTGGCTGGCTTACCTTCGTACCTCATCTTTTCTCCCCGTATTGCCTGTTTAGTTATCTTCTGTTGCTCTTTAAACGTTACCCAATCCTCTTGCTTCCCGCTCATCTTTGCTATGTTGTACTTCTCTTTTATTTTTATACTGTCCCTGACTTCCCTTGTCAGCCACGGTCGTCCCTTTCTCCCCTTGGAATCTTTCTTCCTCTTTGGAATGAACTGATCCTGCACCTTGTGTATTATTCCCAAGATACCTGCCATTGTTGTTCCACTGTCATCCCTGCTCGGGTATTTTTCCAGTCAACTTTGGCCAGCTCCTCCCTCATGGCTCCATAGTCCCCTTTGTTCAACTGTAACACTGACACCTCTGATCTACCCTTCTTCCTCTCAAATTGAAGAATAAAACTTATCATCTTATGGTTACTACTTCCTAATGGCTCCTTTACCTCGAGTTCCCTTATCAAATCCGGTTCATTACACAACATTAAATCCAGAATTGCCTTCTCCCTGGTAGGCTCCAGTACAAGCTGCTCTAAGAATCCATCACGGAGGCATTCTACAAACTCCCTTTCTTCGGGTCCAGTACCAACCTGATTTTCCCAGTCTACCTGCATGTTGAAATCTCTCATAACAACCGTAGCATTACCTTTGTTACATGCCAATTTTAACTCCTGATTCAACTTGCACCCTATATCCAGGCTACTATTTGGGGGCCTGTAGATAACTCCCATTAGTGTCGTTTTATCCTTACAATTCCTCAGTTCTATCCATACTGACTCCACATCTCTGATTCCATGTCACCCCTTGCAAGGGACTGAAATTAATTCCTCACCAACTGAGCTACCCCACCCCCTAATTTTAGTGTCTTTCTTAACTTTTCTTATACTCTCTTTCCCTTAATTCCATCTCCAGTTTGTCTCATCCCCCACTATTTAGTTTAAACCTACCCATGTAGCAGTGGCAAACCTGCCTGCCAGAATGCTGCCCCCCCCCCCCCCCCCTGTTAATGTGCAACTCTTCATTTTTGTACAATTCACCCCTACCCCAAAACAGATCCCAGTGGTCTATGAATCTAAATCCATGCTTCCCGCACCAGCTCCTCAGCCACACATTCAGATCCCCTATCTCCCTGTTCCTGCCCTCACCAGCACGAGGAACTGGAAGCAAACCGGAGATAACCACCCTGGAGGTTCTGCTTTTCAACCTTTCAACCAGGTGGATCTGACACTGAATGTTGAATGTCTTTGTTTCACTGCGTGCTGGTTGGTGCCAATTCTCTGATTTCTTCCATAACCATAAGTGATAGGAGCAGAATTAGGCCATTCAGTCCATCAAGCCTACCCCACCATTCAACCATGGCTGATCTATCACTCCCTCCTAACCCCATTTTCCTGCCTTCTGACACCCATACTGATCTATCTATCAAATTTATCTACCTCTGCTTTAAAAATATCCATTGACTTGGCCTCACGGCCTTCTTTGGCAAATAATTTCACAAATTCACCACCCCACTGACTAAAGAAATTCCTTCTCATCTCCTTCCTAATTCTGTGGATGTGATCTCTAGTCCTAGACTCTCCCACTAGTGGAAACTTCCTCTCCAAATCCACTCTATTCAACCTATCGCTATTTGCTAAGTTTCAATGAGGTCCTCCCTCATCCTTCTAAACCAGCGAGTACAGGCCCAGTGCTGACAAACGCTCATCATAGGTTACCCCACTCATTCCTGGGATGATTCTTGTAAACCTCCTCTGGACCCTCTCCAGAGCTAGCACACCCTTCCTCAGATATGGTGCTCAAAATTGCCCACAATATTCCAAATTCGGCCTGACCAGAGACTTATAGAGCCTCATCCCTGTTTTTGTATACAAGCCCTCTTGAAATAAATGCTCGCATTGCATTTGCTTTCTTTACTACCAATTTGACTTGAAGATTAACTTTTTGGGAATCCTGCACCAGCACTCCCAAGTTCCTTTGCCCATCCGATTTCTGGATTCTCACCCCATTTAGAAGATAGTCTAACCCTTTATTCCTACTACCAAAATGCATGACTCCACACTTTGTTATACCATATTCCATCTGCCACTTCTCTGCCCACTCTCCCAACCTGTCCAAGTCCAACTGCAGAGACCCTGTTTTTTCTGCACTACCTGCCTCTCCACCTATATTTGTATCATCCGCAAACTTGGCCACAAAGCCTTCAATCCTCTCATCCTAATCATTAGTATACAACGTGAAGAGTCGCAGCCAAGCAACTGAGCCCTGTGGAACTCTGCTAGTCACCAGCAGACAACTAGAAAGAGCCCCCTATATTTCCACTCTTTGCATTTTGCCATCCAGCCAACCTGATGTCCATGTAAGTACCTCCAACTTCAACTGCAATTATGCATCCACTGCAATTACTGTCCACTGCTATTATAGCTGCAGCTTTCAGACCAGTAACCAAGCAAGACTTTCATTAATTCAAAAGTGATAAGAGCAAAATTAGGCCAATCGGCCGATCAGGTTTTCTCCGCCATTCAATCATAGCTGATCTTTCTCTCCCTCTCAACCCCATTCTCCTCAGAACCCCATAACTCCTGACACCCATACTAATCTATCAATCTCCACCTTAAAAATATCCATTGACTTGGCCTCCATAGTCTTCTGTGGCAATGAATTCCGCAGATTTACCACCCTCAGACTAAAGAAAGTCCTTCTCATGTTCCTCCTCAATGTACGTGTGTTTATTCGGATGCTGTGCCCGCTGGTCTTAGACACTCCCACTAGTGGAAACATCCTCTCCACAGGCCATTCGTCTGTATTGTGATGTACTAACTGTGACCATTACCAGCTCTTCACATCATTACACGGTGGACCGGGCAAGTGAGTGGTAAATCACAGGGGTAGGAGAGGCCATTCAGCCCATCAATCTTGGTCCATTATAGTTGGCAACTCACAACGAGATGTTCCTCAAAAGAAGACACAAAGTGCTGGAGTAACTCAGCAGGTCAGGCAGCATCCCTGGATAATATGGAAAGGTAATGTTTTAGGACCCGTCTTCAGATGTTCCTCGTCTTTACCTTCCTCTCATCAGAAAATTACTGTGGGCATGTCTAAGATCTCATAAATTCACCAACTCAAGCCTGTTCCGCCATTCGATTCGATTATTTCCGAACTGTGCCTAATTGCAGTCTATCTAGATTAAGTTTCACATGTCCTTCCTGATGATTCCCACACAGTTTTCCTGCTGTAAACAGTGTTTACAATCCATGTGCCCGTGACACTCTGTTCTATGCATGGCACAGGGCCGGAGAGAGCTTGGCAGTGCCATTTCTCATCATCTCATTATACAGTCTATTGAAATGCAGAGAAAGAAATATAATTTATTTCACATCAGGAACCAGAGACCAGGTTTAAGGTGAAGGGGGAAAGATTTAATAGGAACCTTGGGGGGGGGGGGGGGGTAACATTTTCACACAAAGGTTGGTGGGTGTATGGAACAAGCTGCCAGAGGAGGTAGTTGAAGCAGGTACTCTCACAACATTTAAGAAACATTGAGAAAGGTACATGGTTTAGAGGGATATGTGTAAATGGGACATGTTGGCCGGTGTGGGAAAGTTGGGCCGAAGGGTCTGTTTCCATGCTGTATCACTCTATGACTCTATTAATTCCAAATAAATTCCATGATTTAATGATCCTGCTGCAGGTTTGTCTTCTTGATTTTGTCACCAAAGACTTCCAAATGGTGAAGTTTCCTGGTGTGGTCCCGCCATCTCCCCTCAAAAGGTACACACACTGTGAATCAATGAGAGAACAGGGCCCCAGCATTGATTTATTCAAAGACATGGTTCCAATCCTGGAGAGTGCAGAAAATAAGCCCAAAATGGCATTTTAAAAAGAGAAACCTCTTCTTACAATTACAGCGCAGTCCTAATAAGTGTTGCTTTTATATTCCTTGCCATTTGTGAATCTTTTGAACAGTAAATACATAGGGGCTTTACTTTCCCCTTGCACCACAGTATCTAGATTTGTAACACTTCCAACGTCCCAATTAGTAAATGATGCATAGGGTAGTCTTCATGCTCCCCAATGTGCCATTTATCAGACTCAAATTAACAGTTAGATATGAGCTATATTAATCTGTAACTATAAAAAATAAAGTTTATTCTTCACATGTCATCACAAGCTGTAAACGGAAAAGAAATAACCCTCCAATTTCCACATTTACTGTAAGTTAAATGTTAGGTGACTTATATGTAATTCTCCTGATAGATTCTGTTACCCGTTGTTCAATTGGACTTCTACACACGCTTCAGGTTAATGTCACAGCTATGTGCTTCAAAGGCTGCCGAGTCACTGCCTCATCAGAGACCCACACCATCCTGGCCACACACTCATTTCATTCCTGTCATCGTGAAAATGGTTTAGGAGCCTGAAAACTGTAATGTTCAGGTTCAGGAACAGTTTCTTCCCAACAACCACCAGGCTATTAGACCCATCTGATGAAGGGTCTTGAACCGAGACGTCACCCATTCTTTCTTTGCAGAGATGCTGCCTGTCCCGCTGAGTTACTCCAGCATTCTGTGTCTATCATCAGGCCATTAACACCACAACCTCCAAATAGGCTCCGAACTATATAGACTTGGGCATTATTTTTGACCTTGCACTATTATTGTATATTTATTTGTCTTTTTGCTTTTTTATATATGCTGAACTTTTGTTGTTTTTTATAGAGTACTATGTTTACATATCGGTAGACATATCTTAGAATAAAGGGGAGGTCATTTAAGACTGAGGTGAGAAAAAACTTTTTCACCCAGAGAGTTGTGAATTTGTGGAATTCCCTGCCACAGAGGGCAGTGGAGGCCAAATCACTGGATGGATTTAAGAGAGAGTTAGATAGAGTTCTAGGGGCTAGTGGAGTCAAGGGATATGGGGAGAAGGCAGGCACAGGTTATTGATAGGAGACGATCAGCCATGATCACAATGAATGGCGGTGCTGGCTCGAAGGGCCTATTGGCCTCCTCCTGCACCTATTTTCTATGTTTCTATGGTAGTGCTGCTGCAAGTGAGAATTTCATTGTTCTTTTTCTGGACATATAACAATAAAACACTCTTGAGGGGGAGAACTCAAGTGCAAACGAAGAGAGGGACTAAAACTCTCAAACTCTCATGCCTCTTACTGGCTAGTGGGACAGGTTTAATAGCCCACTGGCTGAGTGCCCACTGCATTCTTAAGGGTTTATCATGTCACAAAACAAAAGGATTGAGGCTTTGTTTGCCTGGATTATGGACAAGAGGCAAAAGGACCAATTGTTGCAACAGCTGCTGAAGGTGAGAGGCAGGTGTGCCTGCATGTTAGAACATGCAGCATAGTACTGTCCAGTACAGGACCAGGCTCTTCAGCCCTAAATACCAACCAGGGTCTGAAGAAGGGTCCCAACCTGAAACGTCACCCATCCTTTTTCTCCAGAGCCTGACCCGCTGAGTTATTCCCAGTTATCTTCGGTCTATACCAGAATCTGCCTTTTATTTCTACACGTACCAAACAACATGCCAAGTTAAACTAATCCCCTCCTCTGCATGCAGGCGATCTATATCCTTCCGTTCCCTGCCTATCCTGTGTTTATCTAGAGGTCCATGTGCCTATTTAGAAACATTATGCTGACCGTCAAAGACTGTTTACAGAGAACATCAGGGGGCTGTTGGGACAGAAGATAACAGATATCTACTGAAAGAAGATACTTGCTCCATGGGAGCTCATTATAAGCCATGCATTAAAGTAGCTGTTGTATCACTGCTCGAGATTTTTTTGCCTCCGTTTTCATCCAGGTTTCTGCTGGAAACATATTCAAACCCTCACAGCCGGTTGCCCTCAGGCTGATAATGGTTCAATGAGGCTTTGTTGGCACGTATGCACTGCACAGTAAAATTCTTATTGCACAGCTCACACATGCAGGCACAGTCGCGCAGTGGTAGAGGTGCTGCCCCACAGCGCCAGAGGCCCGCGTCCAATCCTCTCTACTGACGCTTGTTTGCCTGAGCAGGCAAATATCTCAGGGCAGTCGGAATGAGCAAGAGTTCAGGTTTGCTCTCCCGTTTGTTTAAACAAAGGTGAAGAATGCCTTCAATTGTATACATATGGAAATCTATGCAACCCCCCGCACCTCAAATCAACCCATGCAGTTCAGGAAATGCACCAGTTTCCACTCCAGGAATAAGCAGCTGTAAGGAAGCATAACAACGTCTTCCTTAAGGTGTGCACCAGATTCTAATGAATCTTCCCTCCTGCAGCAACCTGGCAGACGTCAATGAAGGCCAATCGGCCCAAATAGATCAATAGACAATAGACAATAGGTGCAGGAGTAGGCCATTCGGCCCTTCGAGCCAGCACCGCCATTCAATGTGATCATGGCTGATCATCATCAATCAGTACCCCGTTCCTGCCTTCTCCCCATATCCCCTGACTCCGCTATCTTTAAGATTGAGAGGGGTCTTTCCATAAACACTATTCAGGGGTCTACATGGTCTGTGCACTCACGGCATTCCAGTAGCTTTAGATCTGTCTGGAAGATGAGTCACGCCTCTAATCATCTGCGGAGGGAAAAGAGGATGAGGTTGATGCAGAGGAGGGTGAGGAGAAGAAAGTAGACATTGAGGGCAGTGAACATTTGCTGCTCACACTGCACTCCGGGCCCAAATAGCCTTGGCTTGCACTAGTAGACTACACAAAACGATGTACAATGACAACGTCTTTGCACATTGGGTCTTTTTCACCGGTGCTGCCAACACCAAGCAGTTCAGCAAACAACATGTGATGAACGGGTGTCAGAGGTTATGGAGAGAAGGCAGGAGAATGGGGATAGGAGGGAGAGATAGATCAGCCATGATTGAATGGCAGAGTAGACTTGATGGGCCGAATGGCTTAATTCTACTCCTATCACTAATGACCTTATGACCTTATGATCCACTGAACTGCAGCCCATAGATCCTGCCGATCCCTTCCTCCCTCTTCATCAGCAACCAAGAATAAACTGGAGGTCAGGAATATCACAGCAGAACAAGTGTCCATGCAGCCAACAGCATCCCCTTGGGAAATGTTCTAAATTCATTCACTCGTTTACTGAATGTACAAGGCTCCACTGATTGTCCATTCTTAATTATCCTGACAAAGGTGGTGCTGAGTAACATCTTGAACTACTGCAATGCACAATATGTTGGGGTTGAGTTCCAAAGTTTAGAAGCAGCATAATGATGGTCCAGGGAAGTGCTTCCACTGTGAGAGAATGTGTTACTTGGCAAAGCCAGCCACTGCCCTTGTTCAGTTGGCAGAGCCACGGCTCTGAGAGCTGCCGTCCAGAACAACAGGTGCTGCAATTGTCTGCAGCAGCAGCAGAGGTGGGAGCAGGTTGCTGAGACGCCTGTTCTCACTTTTGAGATGCTCTTGGTTCTCCTCCCCCCACCCCACCACGCCGGGTCTCCTTCATCTCCGTGACGCGGCCCGTCTACCTCGGGCTCCAGGGACTCCAACTTCAATGTTCCTCCTCCCTCCTCGTTCTTGAGGGCGTGGTTCTTGTCAACACCTGGTTGGTAGTTGGGGACTGACCAAAGTGGAGGAGAGCCATTTTGAGTGTTAAAGGCGGAGTAGCAAGGTGTGGTTGAATGGGAGATGCCAGAGAGTAATGGTGGATGACTGTTTGTCAGGGCGGAAGCCGGTGACCAGTGGGGTGCCTCAGGGATCTGTGTTGGGTCCACTGTTGTTTGTCATGTACATCAATGATCTAGATGATGGGATGGAAAATTGGATAAGTAAGTATGCAGATGATACTAAGATAGGTGGTGCTGTGGATAATGAAGTAGATTTTCAAAGTCTACAGAGAGATTTGGGACATTTGGAAGAATGGGCTGAAAGATGGCAGATGGAGTTTAATGCTGATAAGTGTGAGGTGCTACATGTTGGCAGGACAAATCAAAATAGGACGTACATGGTAAATGGTAGGGAATTGAGGAATAACTGTGCATAGTTCCCTGAAGGTCGAATCGCATGTAGATAGGGTGGTAAAGAAAGCTTTTGGTGTGCTGGCCTTTATAAATCAGAGCATTGAATATAGGAGTAGGGAAGTAATGTTAAAATTGTATAAGGCATTGGTGAGACCAATTCTGGAGTATGGTGTACAATTTTGGTCGCCTAATTATAGGAAGGATGTCAACAAAATAGAGAGAGTACAGAGGAGATTTACTAGAATGTTGCCTGGGTTCCAGCAACTAAGTTACAGAGAAAGGTTGAACAAGTTAGGTCTTTATTCTTTGGAGCGCAGAAGGTTAAGGGGGGACTTGATTGAGGTCCTTAAAATGATGAAAGGGATAGACAGAGTTGACGTGGATAAGCTTTTCCCATTGAGGGTAGGGGAGATTCAAACAAGAGGGCATGACATGAGAATTAAGGGACAGAAGTTTAGGGGTAACATGAGGGGGAACTTTTTTACTCAGAGAGTGGTGGCTGTGTGGAATGATCTTCCAGCAGAAGTGGTGGAGGCAGGATCGATTTTTACATTTAAAATTAAAGTGGGTAGGTATATGGACGGGAAGGGAATGGAGGGGTATGGTCTGAGTGCAGGTAGATGGGACTAGGGCAAAATAAATGGTCGGCATGGACTGGAAGGGCCGAGAAGGCCTGTTTCCGTGCTGTAATTGTTATATGGTTATATGGTTATCAGGAATAGAAATCCTTAGTGTGAATTCCCACCACCTAATGATGTTGTACCCCTCTCTGGAAAAGCACACCTCACTGCCACCGTGCTAGTGGAGAGCACTGAGTCTATCATGAGGCAATGTTGAACAGTCCAGCACTTCACTTAAGCTGCCAGATGTGATGGCTATGGCAAGGAGTGCATGGGTTGATTTGACTGCGGAGCACGCTCCACAAAACTGACCACCCTGTCACACTCTCTGCGGAAAAAGCCAATGTCACAATAACCTGCAACATCACCCCACTTCCACCTGAAGGTTGACAGCTCTCTTCCCTTTGCATCGCCAATGTGCTTGAAAGGCCTGTCAGAACATTGCAAATTCTCTTAACGCGCAATAATTATCCTTCCCATTGACAGCTCCCCATGGTCAGCACCTGTGACCAATTGACCAACTCATGCACAGGGCAAGTAAGCATGCCCTCTATACTGAAGCAGTTCACAAAGACTCTTCATCATTGAGGATAATTCATCAGCTGACATCCAAGCACTGTCACAGATCAATGATATGTACCAGTACTTGAAAGAAGCAACTTCATGATGATCTTTCAAGTCTGCAGTTTTTGTACCGTAGACTTGAATTAAACATGATTTTGTTCGGAGACAGCTGAAGTGTTTCCTGTGATGCAACTGACCCCCTGCACCTAGGCTCCAGCTGTTGTTAAGAGGCAGACACAAGGAATTGCAATGCTAACACTTTGAACAAAACACAAAGTGCTGGAGTGACTCAACGGGTCAGGCAGCATCTGTGGGTGAAATGTCACCGATCAGTTCCCTCCACAAATGCTGCTGAACCTACGCTCACATTTTGTGTTTTGCCCCATGCTGTTATTTGTTGTCTGATCTCAAGGACAAAAGCTCTGTTTTGTCCCCTCTTCCATTTTTTTGTGCACTTTTATAGTGAGACATGTGTTGTGAAAAAAAGTGATCTTTATTGAGTTAAACAAAGAACAGCTCACACGCGACTGGGGAGAGTTCTCCCAAAGTGACCCCGCCTGTCCGAGGGCTGGGGGTTCGCCCAATAAATGGCCTAACCACCAGGAGGCGCTATACTTTACTCTTTACTGGTGCAGTGGTAGAATCATAGAAACATAAAAGCATAGACAATAGGTGCAGGAGTAGGCCATTCAGCCCATTCGAGCCAGCACCACCATTCAATATGATCATGGCTGATCATCCACAATCAGTACCCCGTTCCTGCTTTTTCCCCATATCCCTTGATTCCATTAGCCCTGAGCTAAATCTCTCTCGTGAACACATCCAGTGAATTGGCCTCCACTGCCTTCTGTGGCAGAGAATTCCACAGATTCACAACTCTCTGGGTGAAAAGGTTTTTCCTCATCTCAGTCCTAAATGGCCCCTTATTCTTAACCTGTGACCCCTGGTTCTGGACTCCCCTAACATTGAGAACACTTTTCCTGCATCTAGCCTAGAATGTTATATGTTTCTATAAGATACCCTCTAATCCTTCTAAATTCCAGTGAATACAAACAGTCGACCCATTCTTTCATCACATGTCAGAATTAACCTACGCTGCACTCCTAAATAGCAAGAATGTCCTTCCTCAAATTAGGAGACCAAAACTACACACAATACACCATGTGTGGTCTCACCAGAGCACTGTACAACTGCAGTAGGACCTCCTTGCTGCAATACTCAAATCCTCTCGCTATGAAGGCCAACATGCCAGTTGCTTTCTTCACTGCCTGCTGTACCTGCATGCTTACTTTCAGTGACTGATGTACAAGCACACCCAAGTCTCGTTGCACCTCCACTTTTCCAAATCTGTCAACATGCAGTTAATAATCTGCCTGCATATTCTTGCCACCTGTGGATAACCTCCTATTTATGCACATTTTCTGCATCTGCCCACTCAGCTCAACCCATCCAAGTCCTCCTCACAGTTCACAATGCCACCCAGCTTTGTGTCATCTGCAAATTTGCTAATGTTACTTTTAATCCCTTCGTCTAAATCATTAATTGTAAATAGCTGCCGTCCCAGCACGGAACCTTGCGGCACCCCACTATTCACTGCCTGCCATTCTGAAAAGGACCTGTTAATTCCTACTCTTTGCATCTCGTTTGCCAACCAGTTCTCTATCCATGTTAATACCCTACCCTAATACCATGTGCTCAAATTTTGCACACTAATCTCTTGTGTGGGACCTTGCCAAAAGCTTTTTGACAGTCCAGATACACCACATCCACTGGCTCTCCCTTATCCGTTCTAGTTGTTACATCTTCAAAAAATTCCAGAAGATTAGTCAAGCATGATTTCCCCTTCAAAAATCCAAACTGACTATCCTGCCGGTAGACAAAAATGCTGGCGAAACTCAGGGGGTGAGGCAGCATCTATGGAGCGAAGGATAGGCGACGTTTCCGGTTGAGACCCTTCTTCAGACTTCTTCAGTGATCTTGTCACTGCTTTTCAAATGCGCTGCTATTAAATCTTCAATAATCGACTTCAGCATCTCCCCCAATTTGGAGCAAGATGGCTGTGTTACAAACAATTTAGTTCTTCGAAGCTCAAAGGAAGAGTGAAGGTGACAAACGTGCACAACTATTCTAGGGAGAAGTACCCAAAAGAACCCAAAACCCAGCCCAATGTTCTCTAAACCACTAGTGAATGGATTTTGGTTCACTTGATTCAGATGTATGAAAATCTCTTAAGATTACCATGGAGAACTGGTTCAGGACTGGAAATGTCCCATTATATTCAAATTGATTTGAGATATAAAGGCAAACACATTACTAATGTCCTATCTCAGCCTGTATAGAATGGATGTGGAGAAGATGTTTCCACTCGTGGGAGAGTGCATGGCCAGAGGACATAGCCTCAGAATAAAGGACATACCTCGAGAAAGGAGACAAAGAGGGAATTTCTTTTGTCAGTGGGTGGTGAATCTGTGGAACTCATTGCCACAGAAGGTTCTGAAGGCCGAGTCAGTGGATATTTTTAATGTGGAGATTGACAGATTCTTGATCAGTACGGATGAAAAGGGTTATGGGGAGAAGGCAGGAGAATGGGGTTAGGAGGGAGAGATAGGTCAGCCATGATCATATTGGATGGCGGTGCAGGCTCAATGGGCCGAATGGCCTACTCCTGCACCTATTTTCTATGTTTCTATGATTGAATGGTGGAGTAGACTTGATGGACCAAATGGCCTAATTCTGCTCCTATCACTTATGAACCTAATAATTTATGAATTAGGAAATGTCAAAAATAATAATTGGCTGATAAACATTTTTTAAATTTTAGTTGTATACTTAAATGGACCTGGTGGAAAAGATTAAAAGAGCCCAGGTATTCACAGAGATGTAGAAAGAATGAGTTAGTACAAGCAATGGGTCTTGACTTCAATGCAAGGAAAAGAGCATGTATGATATTTTGTTTAGTTTAGTTTAGTTGGGAGATACAGTGCGGAAACAATTCCTTCAACACACCGTGTCCGCTCCGACCAGCGATCCCCGCACATTATCACTATCCTACACACTAGGGGCAATTTACGAATGCACCAAGCCAATTAACCTACAAACCAGCATGTCTTTGGAATGTTGGAAGAAATCGATGATCTTGGACAAAAACCCACGCAGGTCACGGGGAGAACGTAGAAACTGCGTAAAGGCAACACCCATAGTCGGGACTGAACCCGGGACTCCAGCCAGCCAGCCACTTTATCGCGGCACAATTTCAAGCTTAATTACATTTCAAGAATATATTTCAATTTCAAGCATAATTATATTCAAGCTTTGGACAGCCAAATAAGCTGAGGAATACTGATGAAATAAAGAAAGGCAAACTGAAATCAGATTGAGATTGGAAATGGAAAGAAGCAACCAGACCACAAGCAACATTCAAGACTAGACATTGCAGTGCCATGTTGCCATCCTTATTAGATACAGTAGCAGCTTGAATCAGGGTACTGAATTAAAATACACTTATTCAACCAACTATCTAGCCTTATTTTGTACAGCCTATTAACAAATCTTACCTTTACTAATTGCAATCCATGCTTTGCACTGACTGCTAAACATCCGTGATTTAAATAAAATGCCTACAAGCCAACATTCTTTTGGGTGTTAATGGATGTTAGAAAGTTGGTGATGACTGTGTAACATCTGCCAGTATCAGAGTGATACGCTCATTATGCTGATGATCAACTCCAGTATTTTTAGCTCATATTTTTATGCCTGAAAATAATGCTGAGTGTGCAATACAAGGAAAAACAAGATAAGGGCTGCTTAGTGCAAAGTGGTGCCATGGGTTAGTGATATTTTACCACCTTAAGCTATGTATGTAGGGATATTCTATGCATGACTGTCACACTGGAGGGATTGATACCATTTGCTATCAAATAATTGGGCAGGTCTTCATGAACAGCTGGGTGGGAGAATGACTGATGAGTAAGAAGTGTATCCATGTAAACCTTCCTGACAATAACCAATCCATGCTTGGAGGCCAAACATGTAGTGGAGTGAAGAAGCTCAAAGTGTAAATATGCTGTGGAGTGAATGGGTCAGTCAGTGGGTGATGCTGTCTGACCCTCTGAGTTACTGCAGCACTTTATGTCTTTTTTTTGTAAACCAGCTTCTGCAATTCCTTGTGTCTTTGTACAGTCGAGTGGTTCTGTTCAAATGCACATCAATGACTTCAGAATGTAAGTTGTTGTCAGAAAATGAACAAATGCTTTGTGTGTTTTATATGAAGCAAAGAGTTATACTTCAATATGAACTCAGGCATCAACCTTCCTGTGTCTGTGGCATGAGGAAGGGACATTCCAGGTGTGGTCACCCAGCTATGAACGCATGCTCGGAGAACTCTGCATAGAGGTGGGTTTCCCCACACACTGATACCACTGAGGTCTGCCTGACACATTGGACTGCCATTAGCACACTTAGACAGGCAATGACCACCTGTGGAAAGAGTCGAATAAGGATCACCAAGAAAACAAATGCAGCATTACTAGATGGGGAAAGAGTAAGGATTTGCTTCTTGATCATCAGGGGTAGTGAATATCAGATATGCCAGAGATAGACACAAAATGCAGGAAGATCAACTTTACTGCCTTCCATCACAGTGAGGAATGTTGATTCCACTGTGGTGGATGTTTATGTTAACTTTCCAGTGCCATCTTGTATCCTTCAAATTTCAAAGTTCTTAAAAATGTAGAGATTCCCCACCATCTATATTTCAGATTCAGGGACAGTTTCTTCCCAGCTGTTACCAGGCAACTGAATCATTCTACCACAACCAGAGAGCAGTGCTGAATTACTATCTACCTCATTGGTGACCCTCGGACTATCCTTGATTAGACTATGTTGGCTTTACCTTGCACTAAACGTCATTCCCTTATCATGTGCCTGTACACTGTAAATGGCTCGATTGTAATCATGGGTTGATTCTGCTGACTGGTTAGCACGCAACAAAAGCTTTTCACTGTACCTCAGTACACGTGACCATAAACTAAAGTATAACTATAAAACTTTATTTATTTGTTTATTGTCATGTGTACCGAGGTACAGTGACATTCTTATTTTGCATACAATTCAATAAAATCTTAAATTTATAAGCACACTTATACCGAGGTACAAGAGGCAGTACTCCAGAGTCACCATATAACCATATAAATATGTAACAATTACAGCACGTAAACAGGACTCATCGGCCCTTCCAGTCAGTGCCGAACATTTATTTTCCCCTAGTCCCATCATCATGTTTCCTTTCAATTTAAAAGTTTTTTAAAACATAGAGAACCCCGCCATTGACTCCATCTATACTTCAACCTGCTTTGGGAAAACAGCGATGGCAGCCTCGCCAACATGCTGTCTGTCTTTTTGTCTTTTTTGTTATTTTGGTGTTTTAAAAGTTTGCGTTAATGTTCTCTGGTTTGTTTTATGTGGGGGAGGGGGGGGAGGGGGGAGGGGGGGGAAACTTTTTTTCAATCTCTTACCTTGCCGGAGATGCGATTGTTTTCCGGATCGTATCTCCGGTCGCTCTGCGGACTAACATCATGGAGCTGGAGGTCTTGCTCGAGACTGACCTTGAGCCCCACCGCGGGGCCGTGGACCTACCATCAGAGCCTGCGATCCCTTGCCTGGGATCGACGCTCCAACTGCGTCCTGCAGATTTCATCATCATGGAGTTCACAGTCTCGGGTAGAGACTGATGTCGGGAAGCTCCAATGTCGCAGGAAGTCCCGACACGGGGTCTGATCGCCCGGCATGGGGGAGCTGAGATCCCCCAGATGTGGCAGCTTGCTTGCCCCGACGCAGACGGCCCGACCGCTGGCTACGGGAGCCAAGATCGGCCTGGCAACGGAAGGTTCAAGTCCCCCGACCACGGGAGATTGAACTTTTTTATCGTCTTCCATGACAGTGAGGAACGTGGAGGAGTCACTGTGGTGGATGTTTATGTTAAAATGTGTTTAGTTGCTTTTTATCGGTTTAACTCTATGGCTAATCAAATTCCTCGTATGTTGTAAAACATACTTGGCTAATAAAGTATGATTATAATTATGATAACCAGGGACCTTTATTTTGTTATTCTGTCTTCTCTCCTTCCCCCACGGGTAGAAAATGCACAAACTTGAAGGCACGTAACCACCAGACTCAGAAACATATTTTTATTTTCTGTTATCACACTTCTGAATGGTCCTTCCATAGCCACCGTACAGTCCTGATTTTATACCCAACCTCATTGCGGACTTTCTCGCTGGAACTGGGCGGCACGGTGGCACAGCGCCAAACTTTACAGCGCCAGAGACTGGGGTTTGATCCCGACTACAGGTGCTTGTCTGTAAAGAGTTTGTTCATTCTCCCCGTGACCTACATGGGTTTTCACTCGGTTTGCTCCCACACTCCGAAGACGTGCAGGCTTGTAGGTTGTGTAGGAGGGAACTACAGATGCTGGTTTAAACCAAAGATAGACACAAAAAGCTGGAGTAACTCAGTCACCCATTCCTTCTCTCCAGAGATGCTGCCTGTCCCACTGAGTTACTCCAGCTTTTTGTGTCCATCTCTGGTTTGTAGGTTAATTGGCCTGGAATAAATGTACAAATTGACCCTTGGGAAGGATAGTGTTAATTTGTGTGGATCGCCGGTCAGTACGGACCCGGTGGGCTGAAGAGCCTGATTCTGCGCTGATTCTAAACTAAACTAAACTGTTATGCTACAACTTCTGCACTCTGATATGTTTTACTGTTTTACCAGTGTTTGGCTTAATTATATTCAAGTATAGTAGCATGTGATTTGATTGGATAACACACATCCAAAAGCTATTCACTGTACTTGGTACACATGACAATAATGAACATTGACCTAAAGCTAAACTTTAGCACGTCCTTGATGCTGCACTGCATTTGCCTGGAGTTGGACTTGCCCATAAGAATTAAGAATTAAGACTTTAGAATTAAGGGACAGAAGTTTAGGGATAACATGAGGGGGAACTTCTTTACTCAGATAGTGGTAGCGGTGTGGAATGAGCTTCCAGTGGAAGTGATGGCGGCAGGTTCGTTGGTATAATTTAAAAATAAATTGGATAGGCATATGGATAAGAAGGGTATGGAGGGTTATGGTATGAGTGCAGGCAGGTGGGAATAAGGGAAAAAAGTTGTTCGGCACAGACTTGAAGGGCCGAGATGGCCTGTTTCCGTGCTGTAATTGTTATATGGTTATATGGTTATATGGTTATAAGTTTCTGATTCAGAGCCAAGATCATAAAGAGATGTATATACATTATAATTCATGTTATGAAGCATGATAAAAAATGAAGAAGGAACCATTGATCTAATAAATGCATTCTTATCAAATAGGTGCCTCGTAAAAACCATTCACTAAAGATATATGCATACAATTTACAGCTGGGTTGGGTTGCATGATTAAACCAAACAAAAATACCTTGAACCATTTCTAATTCATTAGCAGGAACACATTTGGAATAATTGTTGTATATTTTCCCACATACCTTCAAAAGCACATTGATGTGCCAGGTTGGGCTCATGGAAGAACTGCAGGGATGAATTTGGATTTTAAACTCCTTAAGGGCAAGAATCGATTTGAGCGCTAGGGGAATCAATTAAATCAGGAGTCTTTTTTTATTCATCAAAGGACTCATTGTAACTAATGCTCAATTGAAGAGTCAGTCAGAATGCTTAATAGTGCTAGGGCACTGGATAACGAGATGAAGAACTACTTAACTACTATAAATTACATGCTGGGAGTCAATGCAAATGTGAAAACGCTCACGTTGGAATTGGGTGAGTCTGCGTCATAATAATAAGTTATATACCTTGAAGTTATGTACCAGGACACTGCAGATGCTGAAATCTTGAGTTAAATACTAAGTGCTGGAAGAACTCAATGGGCATTATCATCTGAGGAGGGAATGGACAGACACATTTCAGGTCAGGATGCTTCTTTTGAATGATTGGAGTGGGGGGGGGGGGGGGGGGGCTGGAAAAGAGAGGTGGGCATAGGACACAGCCCGGCGAGTGATAGGTGGATACCGTTGAAGGGGCAGGTTGATCAGCAGATGGTTTGAGTGATTGACAAAGGCCGGAGATGTAAAGGAAACTGACGGCTGTCAGATAAGAAAAGGAAAGGAGGTGTGAAATGTAAAGCCAACAAGAGGGAAATAGGTGGAGGGAGACAGGGAAAGGGGAATGATTGGGGATAAACAGGAAATGGAGGACTCGGGAATGAGATGGGGGTACAGAGGAGGGGAAGGAGTAAAGGGGCTGTCCCACTTGGGCGACCTAATAGCAAGTTTAGAAGAGCTTGGGAGAGTTTGAAAAAATGTCATGTTGAAGACCTCCTTTGACTATATTGAAGACCAGCTTCGACTAGCTTTGACTTCTGGAAAATTGGAATAGTGGAGAGTGAAGACGACCTCCTTCAATCTCCTTCGACCTCCATTCAACTATGATGAAGACTATCATCGACTACCTTCGACTACCCTCCATTACCTACGACTAACCTGCAGACCTACTACGGCCTACTACGACTAAATCTACGAGTAAAAAAAGAATCAATTTTTTCCATGGCGTCCTTTTTTTACTCGCGGGAATTTTTCAACGTGTTGAAAAATACGCTGCGACCTAGCTGAGGCCTTGAGTACGCGGGGACCACTCTCAAGCATGAAGGAGAGTTACAAAGACCTCCTACGACCTTGTGTCAACCATGCTGCAAGTATGAGTCAAGGGCAAACTCACCAGAACTCACAGATTAGGTCGCCCAAGTGGGACAACCCCTTAAAGATGACTGGGGTGGTGAGAGATGGTGGTGGAAATGAGTGTGCAATGGTGTGGCATGGAGGGAAAGGATTATTACTTGAAACTGGAGAATTCAATGTCTCTACCGCTGCATTGTAAACGAGCCCGCAGCCGCCGCGATGAATTACGCACCGCCTCAACATCGTGCCTCCGTGACCCTCTCTATATATGCCTCTGTTACCTTCTCTGTGTGTGCCTCCGTGGCCCTCTCTGTGTGCCCCTCTCTGTCCTTGCGAACTTACCGCGGACATCGCTCCAACTTCGCGCCACGTCGCGCCACTCACCCGACCTCCGCGCGGCCCCCGCTGCTGGTTTGGTCGCGCTCGCTGCATGCAGGCGCATGCTGGTGGGACGGGCCCTGTACGGGGATCACCCGACTTCCGTGCGGCCCCCTCTTCAAGTTTGCTCGCGCTCACCGCATGGAGTCGCATGCTGGTGGGACAGGCCCTTTACACCTTTCTGTCCTGGGCCTCCTCCGTTGCCAGAGTGAGGCCAAAATAACCCTTGTGTCCCCTCGCCTCCCCCACCCAAGTAGTTATACCAGCTTCAAAGCCATCTTGTTGAGTCTCGTTGCCTGTAACTGATTTTCGCCAAGTCACAATGGCCTGTTCCCCTTCTCATCATTACTTTTTTGCATAGGGAGAACAAGGAGGGAAGAGGCAAAGACTTTGAAGACTTTTTCCTTCCATCACAGTGAGGAGGTGCTTGGTGAACTCACTGTGGTGGATGTTAAATATGTGTTTATTGTGTGGTTTTGAAATTTCGTTCAGACCGAAAGCTCTGAATGACAATAAAGGATACTTTGACTTTTGTTTGACTTTGATTCATTGTTCTTTATCTCTCCACATCACCATTTATATATCTCTCGTTTTGTGTGAAGAAGGGTCTTGACCTGAAACATCACCCATTCCTTTTCTCCAGAGATGCTGTCTGTCCTGCTGAGTTACTTCAGCTTTTTGTGTCTATCTTCGCATTCTGATAAATGCCTGTGGAAGTCATTGGCCAAGTCCGTGGATATTTTTAAGGCAGAGATAGACAAATTCTTGATTGGGACGGGTGTCAGGGGTTATGGGGAGAAGGCAGGGAAATGGGATTAGGAGGCTGAGATCAGCCATGATTGAATGGTTGAGTAGACTTGATGGGCCGAATGGCCTAATTTTACTATAATGTAAACATTAGCTGGTGTATCTCGCGCTGTATACTTTTACATATTTTCTCACTCACTGCACCTCCACCAATTTTAGTGCAATTTGCAGACTTGCTAACCATGCCCTCGATGTTTATGTTCAAGTCATTTATAAACATGACAAACAACAGAGGTCCCAGTACAGTTCCTTGTGGAATTCCACCGGTCACAGACCTCCAGCCAGAATAACATCCTTCAACAACAACCCTCTGATTCGGGTGAGTAAGCCGGTTCCGAATCCAAGCGACCAGTCACCATGCATCTCAGGCATTTAATCTTCTGGAGCAGCCCACCATGGGGAACTTTATCAAATGCTTTATTAAAGTTTATGATGAAAAGGCAACAATAGGGTGTCAGTGATGGAAAGAAAGAAGAGCAGGAATGAAATCTAAAATCGGATGGGGGGATATGGGTGGATATATCCCTCTCAGGAGCAAGGGAAAGAGGAAGATTAAAGTCAAATATGGGAACAAATAGAACATCCTGACTACAGGTGCTGTCTGTACGGAGTTTGTACGTTCTCCTCGTGACCTGCGTGGGTTTTCCCCGGGTGCTCCAAAGACATACAGGTTGTAGGTTAATTGACTTGGTAAACATTGTAAATTGTTCTTCGTGTGCGAGGATTGCTGGTCGGCGCGGGCCTGGTGGGCCGAAGGGCCTGTTTCCACGCTTTATCTCTAAACCGAACTAAGAACATAAAACATAGCACCGTACAGCAGAAGAAAAGGCCCTTCGGCTCACAATGTCTGTGCCGAACATGATGCCAAGACCATCTCTTACCAAGCTACACGTAATCCATACCCATCCATGTGTCCCAGAAATGTCACTATCATACCTGCCTGAACCCAACCATGGCAGCACCATTCCAGACATTCTCCATGCTCTTTGAAAAAGGCCAGCAGCATAATCAAGAACACGTCGCGTCCTGACCACTCCCTCTTCTCCCCTCTCCCATCAGGCAAAAGTTATAGAAGCGTGAAAACGCACACCTGCAGATTCAGGGACAGTTTCTTCCCAGCTGTTATCAGGCAACTGAATCATCCTACCACACCTAGAGAGCAGTCCTGAATCTACCTCATTGGTGACCCTCGGACTATCCTTGATCGGACTTTGCTGGCTTTACCTTGCACTAAACGTTATTCCCTTGTCATGTATCTACACGCTGTAAATGGCTCGCATGTAATCATGTATTGTCTTTCTGCTGACTGGATAGCGTGCAACAAAAGCTTTTCACTGTACCTCGGTACACGAGACAATAAACTAAACTGAACTGTATTGTACTTGTGTAGCCTGCAAAGAAAAGCTTTTCACTGTATCAGTCAGTGTATGTGACATTAATAAATCAATACCAAGAACAATATTGTGAAGTTCTTGTCATCTTAGAGAGCCATAGCAACTGATAAGGCTCAATTTCACAAACATTGCAGTTGGTTAAATTTTGTATTTCAGTCTCACAACAAATAATTTTTTTCAGTAAGTATAAAGTAAGGGAACTTTAACTTGGAGGCGGATCTTACATTACATCCACATAACTGTAATAATCGTATCTAAACTTAGCACTTATAATTTTTAATTCCACTCATTTTCCTTAAACCACGTACCATATAACGATTTCAGGCCGCTCGGCCCTTCCAGTCCGTGCCGACCATTTATTTTCCCCTAGTCCCATCTACCTGCACTCAGACCATACTTTACTTTACTTTTAAATGTTAAAATCGATCCTGCCTCCACCACTTCTGCTGGAAGATCATTCCACACAGCCACCACTCTCTGAGTAAAGAAGATCCCCCTCATGTTACCCCGAAACCTCTGTCCAGTAATTCTCATGTCATGCCCTCTTGTTTGAATCTTCCCTACCCTCAATGGGAAAAGCTTATCCACGTCAACTCTGTCTATCCCTTTCATCATTTTAAAGACCTCAATCAAGTCCCCCTTTAACCTTCTGCGCGCCAAAGAATAAAGACCTAATACATTACCCCTTGCTTTATGTGTTATCATTTTCAGTTCCTTTATGTGTAAGTTGCGCACTCTTTCTAATCACTCTAGTTCTACCTGTATCTATGCCCCTTCCCTTTTTAAATATCCTAACCTAATTTGCAGATTTCTTCCTGTTCCTGATATTCTGCTAAAGTTAACATTTCCTCTGTTTCTGTTCCTTATTTGTAGGTGGGATCTGACACATGACTGCAGGTTTTCGTTTTCTAGCAGCTTCCTCTGTCGCTCAATTTCCCGCGCTGCGTGTTTATCTGCTCTTGCTGTACAATAACATTCTGCAATGCATAAACATTTGTCCATTGCTCAGTGAAGGAGTATAGTGGAGTGTATGGAGTATATGCTGGACTATAGTGAAGTGTCCTAATCGCAATCGGTCCTTCATACTTTTGTCTCGACCGACAAGCCTCTCTTCTTTAGACTTTTCTATTAACAGCTTTTTGCTCATCGTCACACATTTATTTAGCCGTTCTTTGTATCATTTAAGCCTTTTCTGTTGTTCATCTATTTGTCTTCTTAAATCACATTTCTGGTTATTCATCAAGAAGTAGGATCTGTATTGACTTTGCAATACAACAGTGGCTGTGATTTGCGCTCTGTATAGTTTTCTTACTACATAATAGAAACATAGAAACATAGAAAATAGGTGCAGGAGTAGGCCATTCGGCCCTTCGAGCCTGCACCGCCATTCAATGTGATCATGGCTGATCATCCAACTCAGTATCCCGTACCTGCCTTCTCTCCATACCCCCTGATCCCTTTAGCCACAAGTGCCACATCTAACGCCCTCTTAAATATAGCCAATGAACTGGCCTCAACTACCTTCTGTGGCAGAGAATAGTAAGATTGAACGAGAACTTACCAAGTTTGAAGGTTGATCTTTATGTCATGAGGAGTTGCGGTGAGGGATTTCGTGAAGAGCCCGCCGGCACGCATGCGCGACATTCTTCAAAGCAGCGGTGTGGAATCACAGAAACAACAACAGAAATGACTTGGCATAGTAAGATTTAAAGAGACTCTGATTACCAGCTGAAGATGATCGAGGGTTGGGAGCGGAGGGCACGAAATCCCTCACCGCAACTCCTCATGAAATAAAGATCAACCTTCAAACTTGGTAAGTTCTCGTTCAATCTTACTATTTCATTTCGGAGTCACGTGAGTGACTTCGTGAAGACTTCAAAGCTTCTGTGATTACACGCCCTGGACAACGTCCATGCGGACACACCACTAGCAAGGATGGATTGGAGTAAACAAGTTGACGAAACGAGGTTATACTGAAACAAAAAGAAGATTTGTTAATAACACAACAAATAACACCCTTTTAATCAGGGACATCCCCACGTTCACACCCGGCGTTCAGCACGGCCTCTGCGAACTGAAGGGGAGCAGCAACAGGCTTATTATAGAATCGCTGGAACACAGCTTCATTCGCCCATCCTGCTGTGGCGAGGATATGGTCCATGGGTACCTCCATGACTCTCGCCGCCGACGTAGATGCAGCCCTGGTGGAGTGGGATGTAAACACATTAGTGTCAATACCTGCCTTATTCAGGACGATCCGGAGCCACCTGGATATCGTCTGGACTGTCACTCGATGGTGAGGTCTTTTGTGAGTGACAAGCAGGTACAACTCCATTCCTCTGATGCTCCTCGTCACCTTGATGTAGTAACGGATGTGAGTGGCTAAACATAGCCGAGCATCTGCAGGGTATGCCGGGAACTTCAGCTGCAGCCCTGTGCACCCAGGTCTATGCTGCTTAAGTAGCTCATCGATAAAAAGGACTACTTCTCCCGGGGTCGACGTCATCCTGTCAATACGTAGTTTGTGGAGCGTCTGAACCCGCTGTGCTGAAGTCAGCGCTAGTAACATCACCAATTTCATAGTGGGTTGGTCCAGCTGTAACCCTTCCATGGGTGACCACGACCTGAGCAGGGTAAGTACATCCCTGACATCCCAGGTGATGTTGTAGCGTGGTGTAGGCGGATTCAGATTGAATATTTCCCGCATAAGCCTGGACACTAGCCTGTTCGATCCTACCTCGATGTTGAGGTAGAATGATAGCGCACTCCTGGCGCTGTTGATGGCAGTATAACTCAAGTGCTCATCATGGTGCAACCCCGCGAGGAATTCCAGGACGTCGGCTATGGAGACATCATCACAGGTGATGTGAGAGCGACTGCAGTAGGCTTCACACTTGGTGATGTGGGAGAGATATCTCCGCCTGGTTGACTCTTGACATGATGCTCCAATGGTGTTCATGGTCCGGGTGGTAAGGCCATACTGCATCCATGGCCTGGTCAGAACCTGCAAGCCAGTAATTTTAGATAGGCATGGCAGGGGTGTAACTCCCCTGAGACAGGGTGAGAAAACCAAATGTGGGCAACCCTCTAGAGGGACCCAAGGTTGACTAATCATGTCAGAGACCACCGGATACCAAGGCTGTGTGGGCCAGTCGGGTATGACAAGAATGCCTCTGGCAGAATCCATCCTGATTTTTTGTAATACCCGACTGATGAGGCAAAACGGGGGGAATGCATAGAAAAACCACTTCCCCCAGTCTAGCGAGAATGCATCAATCGCTAATGCCCCAGGGTCTGGTTCCCATGAAACATATGTCGGTACCTGATGGTTCAACCGGGACGCAAAAAGGTCGATATCCGGCTGGCCAAATTTGGCTGTAATTTGGGCAAATATTGGAGGATGCAGCATCCACTCAAACTATCATTGAATTTGCGTGACCTGGTGTCTGCCACAGTATTAAGCCTACCTGGCAAATAGGTAGCTGAAATCCAAATATCTCGATCAATACACCAGCACCAAATAGTATTAGCCAATTTGTCACAAGAGACTGACCTGGTACCGCCCATATGGTTTAAATATGCCACCGCTGTAGTGTTGTCTATTTGGAGACGGACATGAGTACCACTAAGATTAGCACAATATGCCCGCAGTCGGTGAAATGCTGCAAGCAGCTTCAAATAGTTAATCCCTTGTATTAGCAAGATGCTAGCTTCAAGGGGATCCCACCTGCCTCCACAACTAGAAGAGCTGTCCGCAGCTCCCCAAGCTTGCGTCAGTTTTGCAAATATACCACCGGATTGGGCACAACAATGGGTTTGAATGCCTTGCCAATATTGGACACCCACCATTGTAGCTCAACCTTAGCATCGGAAGGCAGCCCCATAGGTCTGTCAAAATGACCAGCGTTCTTTTTTTTTTTTTTTTTTCTTTAACGCAGCAATCGTGGCCCTTCGCAGATTTTGATAATGCAAAGGTCCAAACCGGGCTGCCGGAAATAAAGCTACGATTTTCCCAATCATCTTAGCTGTAGGCCGAATAGATGGTATACTGGCGGATGCGAGATCCTGACATGCAAGGGAAACATCCTCCACCTTGTGAAATGGAATGTTGGCCCTCATTAGAATAGAGTCCACCGTGAAACCCAAATAATCCATAACCTGGGATGGGTGAAACTTCGATTTTTCTGGATGGACTATAAACCCCAGCTGCTGAAATATAGTAACAGTTGCTGAAACAGCGCTTCCAGAGTGTTGCCAATAAGCAGAATATCATCTAAATAAGCCATTACAATATGATGTTGTATACGTAATTTGGCCATAATAGGTTTGAGTAATTTAGTAAAGCCTAGGGCGGTAGTAAGCCCATTTGGTAAGGCCCGATATTGCCAGAGCTGATCCATCCAGACAAATTTCAAAAATTTCCGGTGATGTTTCCGGATGGACACTGAATAGCATGCATCTTTCAAATCAATACATGCCATAAAGCAACCATGCGAAAGCAGTGATTTGGCTGTCTCAAAAGGTGTCCATTTTAAAATGTGTATATGTTACAAAAGGTATTCAACTGGTCAAGTCAATAATCACCCGACAACCTCCATCCTTTTTTGGCCTAGTAAAAATATGGGAGACGAATTCAATGGGCTCGTGAATAGTTTTCTCTATCACGCCTTTTGTTCCGACGAAAATTTTCAGCCGTGCCTGCTGCCTGCTCAACGGCAGACAGCGTAAACTTCCGTTGAGGCATATGCTGGGATGGAGGACCCCGAATATCCTTCCCTCTTGGAGAAGTCTTCCCCGAATTTTGTTGATTCTGCTGCAGGAGGGGCTCCAATATCCGCTCCATCCTGGCCAATACGCCCCTTGAGCTAAAACTCGGGCGGCCGAAGTCCTCATGTTCTGCTGAACTGCTGGGGCTTCGTCCATCGGCCCACACCTCATCGAGGTGACCCTGGTGCCGGAAAGTTGTCGCCGGTAGCCGCTGCAGCGAAGCTGAGCGATTCCCGCGCGGGAGGTACTCTCAAACGCCTCCTCGGCGGAGCTTGGTCTCGCTGCCTCGGAGGGCAAATGCGATGGGAAGTCGGCACCTGACTTAGCATGGAGATCCGACGCCCGCGCGGGCTTGCCGGCTGCCCATATCATGGACCTAGCCGACGCATAGTCTCGTCCTCCCATGCATGGGGGACTCGGCGACCGTGGCGTATGGGCTCGTTGAAGGGAGGAGCAGTTCGCTGGGCTTAGTGTCTGCTGACGGTTCTCAACTTCTGCTGACGGCGGTTAACCTCCCTGTGCCTACTGGAGCTGGATGGCTCCTCTCCAGTAGCCGCGTCATGCGGCCATACGCCCTTCACCCTGAACACTGGGGTGGTCGGAGACCTCCGGCTCAGAAAGATTGCCGGGGCTCCTTTCATCGGCCCGCACCTCTGAGAAGTGATCTCGGTGCCGGAAGTTGTCGCTATCGGCCGCCGCAGCGAACCGCGCGATTCCCGCGCGGGAAAGGTGTTCAACCGTCTCCGTTGAACGGGAGCGGAAGCCGTTGCCACAAAGGGCCCTGACGGCTTGGGGTCGACTCCAGCAGAAGCATGGAGCGACGCCCGCGCGGGCTTGCCGGCTGTCCACATCGTGGACCTTGCCGACGCACGGTCTCGTCCCCCCCATCGACAGGGGACTCGGCGACCGAGGCGGGACCGTACCCAAGCCCCCCGTCCCTGCGGCGGGGTTTGGGAGTTGGATAGCAGATCTCACAGACCCAGGTCCCGCCGTTGCACCAGACCGCACCATGGCGGCTGGTGGAGCCTTGGCCCGAACCGGGTTTAGGCTTACGGGCTCCTCCCCTGCCCTTCAACGAAGGGCTAGCGGAGGGGGGTCGGGCCGCAGCACGACCCCTTCCCCGTGGTCGCCAATGGCGAACTTGTGGCAGGGTCCCCCCTTTCGAGAGGCACCCCGTTCTCGGCTCCTGGAATCAGCATTGGAGCTGCTGCTCCTCGAATCAGCACAGGAGCTCCTGCTCCTTGAATCAGCACTGGAGCTCCTGCTCCTGGAACCAGCACTGGATCTCCTGCTCCTTGAATCAGCACTGGAGCTCCTGCTCCTTGAATCAGCACTGGAGCTCCTGCTCCTGGAACCAGCACTGGATCTCCTGCTCCTTGAATCAGCACTGGAGCTCCTGCTCCTCGAATCAGCACTGGAGCTCCTGCTCCTTAATCCAGCACTGGAGCTCCTGCTCCTGGACCAGCACTGGAGCTCCTGCTCCTCAAATCAACACTGGAGCACCTGCTCCTTGAATCGGCACTGGAGCTCCTGCATAGCGGCGGGTCGGGCCCGGTAACAACAGGGCTCCCCGACATCCACGTCTATTTCCCCACGTACCTGCAGGGAGAGAACATAATATACACCCGCCACAACAAAACACCAACTCACACTGGAGCTCCGGTGTATCGGCGGGTCGGGCCCTGTGCCAACAGGGCTCCCCGACTACCACGCCTGTTTCCCGGCCCGACTCGCAGGTGAGCCGCTGAGAAAGGCTCCGGGATAAGTGGCGGCGACTCCAAATCCACGTTCCTGTAGGGAGAGAACACACTGCTCCCCCCCCCCCAACAGGAAACACCAACTCTAGGGGGCTTAGCCTTACCTGAGTCGGCCCTCTGAAGGGCTGGTCAGGAGCCGCGCTCCCGACCAGCCGTCGACAGCAATGCGATGCGACGATATGTCGCGCATGCGTGCCGGCGGGCTCTTCACGAAGTCACTCACGTGACTCCGAAATGAAATTCCAGAGACTCACCACTCTCTGTGTAAAGAATGTTTTCCTCAATCACTGCAGTGAGAGTGCACCACCACTGCTGTATATTTCAGGTTGAGGAAGTCTTTCCTATATCGTTTAAGCCTTTTGTATCATTTCAGCCTTTTCTGTTGTGCATCTATTTGTCTCCTTAGGTCTTTCCTACACCAACTCATACGAAGTACTGACTGCACTTTTACAGTAGCCTTCTTTTGCTTAATCCACTGCCTAACCACCATACCCTTGTAGGCAGCATGAATGTTAATGGTTGCATGCCTCATTGACTGATATTGCACAAACTGGGAATGCCCTATTTTACTTCGGAGTCACATGAGTGACTTTGTGAAGACCCCACCAGGCACGCATGCGCGACATATCGTCGACCGCGGTCCTTTTTTCTTTTTCAGGGCTCTGTTACAGAGCACTCCAGGCCGCTTCAGCACTGATTGCGGACCGCGGGATGCGGGCAGTCAGCGGCGGCAGCAACAGACTGGAGTCGGGCAGCCCGTTGACCCAGGAGGGTCCGGGCTCACAGGCTCGCCGGTCGGAGGGACGGCAGAGGCAGCCCGTCTTCAAAGTTCAAAGTTAGCAATGGCAGAGCGGCAGCCCGACTCTACGCCGCAGCCCGCAGGACACCGCGGGGTGACGGCATGTATGAAGGAGTGGGGCTCGCAAGCTCGCCATTTAAAGTCAGCAACGGCAGAGCGGCAGCCCCGACTCTACGCCGCAGCCCACAGAACACCGCGGCCATATTCTCCACTCAGGCTAAGTGAGTGGCTAGGGGCAACCCAGAGATGCCAGTGCCTCTCCTGCACATGGACATTGAGGGACTGTGACCACACTCATGGCAAAGATAGCTGCCATGCAACTCCAGGGACCATGTGTCATCTCTTCAAGCTCAAAGCTGAACTGCCATGAAAAACTGAGACTGCCAGCACCTCGAGGCAAGGATGAACTGTAGGGAGAAGCCTTGAGTTTGCCGTGCCTTCTTCTAAGAGCAGGACTGAGTTGCTGGTACAATCATGAGATTGCCAGTGCCACCACACATGGGTCCTGATAGAGGGGGACAGCACCCCCCATTTTTTACCACTGTAAGTAACATATTCATGTGAGTTCTCCCTACTTTGATTCCTAATGTGGTCACTGCTGAACCTGATATCATTCCCAAAGCCACACTAGCTTTGTGACCCTTACACCTGTTCCAACCTCTTGCCTGCCTGGAAGCCAAGGAGAGGCAAAAATAAAACAATTGTCTTTGTATAATTGTTCATGTTTCTCCTATAGGTGTGGGAAAGAAATTAGAAACCCCATGATTTTACCATGAAGTTTATCAAGTCAGTAATATTATCCTTTTAATTTCATTCAAAAAACGCTACCTGGAAGTCGGGCAAGCGCGTGATCCAGGAGGGTCCGGGCTCGGAGACTGCCATTCGTGGGTGGCGGAGGCAGAGCAGGAGCTCCGACTCAACGCCGCAGGCCGCAGGAATACGGCGGACTGACGGCCATGCTACCTTATGGAGGTAGATAGACAGAGCCGGGGCCCGACTCACTACATAGGCGGGAGGCTTGCCGTTAGCGGCAGTCTATGGTCCTGCATGAGAGTCTGGTCACCATTGGAGCTGGGGGGGGGGGGGGGGTGAGAGTGCACTCCTCCACCGGATGCTTCTTAAATACCCTCAGGTAAGATGCTAACCTTGAGTTGCTGAGCTTCTGTACTAGACTTTGCTTACAGAAACAATGGATGGGAGACCAGAATGAAGGCATCGAAGCATGCCTCCAAGGGCCATGGGACTTCGGATGGGAGTCAGCGGCCACCGTTCCCGGAGCTGCCCACAACACCGGCAGCACCCGCTCTGCGGACCGGGATAAGAACGCGGAGATCGGGGAGCCAGGACCTGTCTCTCCACCACGGCTGACCACGGAGCCGCAAAGTGGTGGAGCACCGCGCGTGAGCAGGGTAGGCAAGACCCTGACTCTTTACCACTGTCACCTAAGCATAGCGGCAGTGGAGCAAAGGTGCACAAACGTGTAACCCGCTCGGCGGCATGTTCTGTCTCCCCTACTATGCAGGTCACCAGAGCAGGGGGAGAGCTGCGCCCAGGTCATGCCCCGCTGCAGCGGAAGGCATCGACATGCCGCCAGGGGTATCCTGTTAGATTGCGGGCCGGTGATGGATCTGCTGGGAAGTCGGGGAGCCCTGCAGGAGCAGGAGGTGCAGGTAGATGGGACTAGGGGAAAATAAATGGTCGGCACGGACTGGAAGGGCCGAGAAGGCCTGTTTCCATGCTGTAATTGTTATATGGTTATATGGTTATATGGAGGTTCCGGCATACCACCGGAACAGGCTGCCGAAGCGCAGACCAGTGGCAGCAGTTTTCGGTCGGGCAGCCCCGTTAAGGCGGGTAATGCCGACCATGCACCGTCACAGACCCTTGTGGTCAGGAGTGACGGTAAGCCTGCACGGACATCGGGTAGTCCGGCTATGGGAGCCGGCACCGACTCATCCCCGCTGCCTTCCCATCGGGCAGGGGGACCGCTACAGTCCGAATGACAGCGGACTAGTGGCATGTCCGTGCGGGAGTCATACGGCCCCGCAGGAGCGGCAGCCGACGACTACCTGCCAGCGGATCCTCGACGAGGTGCGGTTCACTGATAGAAGCCCAGTGTTTCAGGAGAACCTGGGGATGTTGACCTGTTGTCCGCGTTTAGCAGCGGCGGTCGCATGGCTCGGAGGAGCGCATGGTGGAGTGTATCCTAGAGTATTCAGGAATACTTCCTCCATCAGTATTACGGCAGTGTGTGAGCATGGACGTGATCCAGGGCATGTAATCACAGAGCTTTGAAATCTTCACAAAGTCATTCACGTGACTCCGAAGTAAAATAGTAAGATTAAGCAAGAACTTATCAGTTTGAAGTTTGATCCTTATTTTATGAGGAGTTGCGATGAGGGATTTTGTGCCCTCCGCTCCCAACCCTGTATATAACCATATAACCATATAACAATTACAGCACGGAAACAGGCCATCTCGGCCCTTCAAGTCAGTGCCGAACAACTTTTTTCCCTTAGTCCCACCTGCCTGCACTCATACCATAACCCTCCATACCCTTCTCATCCATATGCCTATCCAATTTATTTTTAAATGATACCAACGAACCTGCCGCCACCACTTCCACTGGAAGCTCATTCCACACCGCTACCACTCTCTGAGTAAAGAAGTTCCCCCTCATGTTACCCCTAAACCTCTGTCCCTTAATTCTGAAGTCATGTCCTCTTGTTTGAATCTTCCCTATTCTCAAAGGGAAAAGCTTGTCCACATCAACTATCATAAGGTCAACTGGTATATTCGAGTTTCTTTCATCTAAAGGGCCTGTCCCACCAGCATGCAAATCTATGCGATGAGCGCGACCTAACGTGGTCGCTTGAGCCGTCCGGCGTCGCGGGGCCGGTCCCACTTCGATCGCCGGAGTCGTGCGGAATTGTGCGGAGTTCGTCCCAACTCTCCGCACAATTCCGCACTTGCGCGGCGCTCCGAAAAACTGACTATGTTCGAAAATTCCTCGCGGCAATGGCTTGACGGCTCGCAGTTGCCTCGACGCATTACACACCGCCCCGACGTCGTGCCTCCGTGACCCTCTCTGTAGGTGCCTCCGTGACCCTCTATGTGTGTGGCTCCGTGGCCCTCTGTGTGTGTGCCTCTGTGCCCCTCTCTGTGTGCCCCTCTCTGTCCTGGCGAACTTACCTTAGACTTTGCTCCAAGTTCGCCTCACTTTGCGCTGCGTTGCGCCACTCACCCAACCTCCGCGCGGCCCCTACTGCTGGTTTGGTCGCACTTGCCGCATGCAGGTGCATGCTGGTGGGAACGGGCCTGTGCAGGGGATCACCCGACCTCCGCGAGGCCCCCGCTGCCGGTTTGGTCGCGCTCATCGCATGGAGTCGGATGCTGGTAGGACAGGCCCTTTACTATCTTCAGTCATTGTTGTTATCTGTGATTCCACACCGCTGCTTTGAAGAATGTCGCGCATGCGTGCCTGGCGGGGTCTTCACGAAATCCCTCATCGCAACTCCTCATAAAATAATGATCAAACTTCAAACTGGTAAGTTCTTGTTTAATCTTGCTATTTTGCATACTTTGTACCATCTCTGGATCTAAATGACTGCATGTTGCATAACTCTGTAGCGTACCCTTGATCGGCAACCACGGTATGCAACTTGCAGAGTGACTACAGCCGCCTTTTGCATCAAGAAATAATTTCTTGTAATGCACATCATTAAGTCTGACTTAATATAGCGGCTGCCTTGATTTTATCAGCCAATTCTCTGGCTTTAATCCCGCGGTAGAAGGCCTGAATACAAACCACTGCTTTTCTCAAACTATTATAATGTCTCACATGGACATCTCCTATCTGGCAAGCTCTGTATCGTTGCTGTACCGCAATGGCAGACCAGCATAGTTTCTTGAAACATTGACACTGTTTATGCATAGTAATAAGCATTTATGCATAGTAATTATGGATAATAAGTCTGCATGACCTTGGCAGGTTTGTGCATGTTGCAATTGCCTTCGACCAAGCATTCCTCGGTAGGCAGCCTAAATCAGCACAATGCTGCTGTGTACCTCCATGTAAATCGTGCGATCACTTTCCATTTGAAGGTGTGCCCTATAATGGGTTTGTACTATTATGGCTGCTAATCTCATTGCCCTGTATGGACGGTATACTCTGTGCCTTCCAAATGCTGTTTGTATTACCGTTGCTGCCTTCTGTTTGTTCCGGATCTCTCTCCGTACCTTCATACCCCTGAATGCAGCTTGAATAGTTAGGGTTGCCCTTTGGATGGCAATGTCCCTTTGCATTTGACCTTTGTCCCTTTGCATTTGACCTTTGTTCCTTTGCCTTTGACCTTTGTCCCTTTGCCTTTGACCTTTGGCCTTTTCCACTTGACCTTTGTCACTTGGCACTTGACCTTTGTCACTTTGCCCTTGACCTTTGTCCTTTGAGGGACTCCCTGCCCTTTTTAGTTCATGCTCCTTGCCTCTGGATGCTCTTGGAGGTTTTGGCGAGAAATGAGCCATTAATGCCTCCTTACACTCCTCGTACATTTTATCTGTGGGCTTTGCTGGCTGCAGTAACATACGTAAGGTCTGATAACCCTCTCTTCCTAAGCCTAATATGAACCATGCTCTCTTCTTTTCCTCTGCGGTGATATCATTGGAAATGAAACAACCCTCCAAGACTTAGGTCCATTTCTCAAGATTACACCCAGAATCTAACTGGGGCACCTTTCCTCCAATTTGAAAAGCCATGCTACCTGTTGCTATTCAGGTGCACTATATTCTGTTCTCTCATTGTGTTTTCTGCACTGGACTTAATCCTTTTACACACTGAGAAGTGATCCCGTCCACTGACTATTACCAATTCTTATAATAATAGATTTATACTATTAACCAACATTTCATGTCAATAGCCATTAAGAACATTTTAAACCATATTCCTTCTATGCACCCATTTACTATTAATGACAGTGACCAATGCATTACATTCAAACAGTGTTAAAGAAGGAACTGCAGATGCTGGAGAATGGAGGGTTACACAAAAAGCTGGAGAAACTCAGCGGGTGCAGCAGCATCTAAGGAGCGAAGGAGATAGGCGACATTTCGGGTCGAGACCCTTCTTCAGCTATTACATTCAAACAGTCCTGCTTTTACTGTGCCCATGCATGACCTTCACAGAGGGCTTTCATTATGAAGTATTTCACAGCTCCAGCTTGTGGCCTGTGGACTCTGGTGCATCCTTGACCTCTCGCGCTGTCCCCACTGGGTACCTTTGCTGATGGCCTCACCAGACCTCCACTGTTGCTGCTTTTGCCGGCTCCTGCGGACTTCACCGTTACTTTTGCTGCCGCTGGCTCGCTGCCAAGTCGACTCCCGCTGCTCCGCTGAGTTGGATGCCCTGCAGAAGGCAAGTCGCTGCTGCTGGTCCCACTGCTCAGCTCGTCGCTGGCTCACCGGCACGCCTGGCTCCTCGACTCGTCGCTGCTGCCGGTCCCACTGCTCGGCTCGTCGCTGGCTCACCGGCACGCCTGGCTGCTCGACTCGTCGCTGCTGCCGGTCCCACTGCTCGGCTCGTCGCTGGCTCACCGGCACGCCTGGCTCCTCGACTCGTCGGACTGTGCCCTGCCGTCGGGGGCTGGGTAAGCGCTGTGCCCCGCTTCTCTTCCACGGACCCACTTCTCTCTAGGCCGGGCCGCTTCCCTTGCGCGGCCGGCTTTCTCACTCGACCCAAGTGCCATGTGCTTGAGTGCTGTGTCCTGCTTCTCTTGCATGGACCCACTCTTCGTTTGGGCCTGGATTTCCTCTTGCATCCAGGCTTTTCCCGCTCTCGGCCGTCTCTTGCGACCCTGCGCTGTGTCCCGCTTCTCTCGCGGGGTCTGGTCCGCTTCTCTCTCGCGGTCGGCTCTCTCACTCTGCCGGTCCGCTTCTCTTCTCTGCTCACGGTCGGGCTGAGTCTGCTCCCGACCAGACTTTCTCTGCTCGCGGTCCTCTCCTGCGACTGGCTTTTCTCTCACGACCAGTCCGCTTCTCTCGCGGCTGTTTTTTTAACTCTGCTGGTCCGCTTCCCACGCGGCCGGCTTTCTCTCACGACCGGGCTGACGCTGCTCCCGGCCCTGCTGACTCCGTTTCGTCGGTGGCTTCTCCGGACTTGTCCGTGGCCTACACGGTACTAGGCCCTCACTCGACGTTGCTGGCGGCTCCTGGGCCGGGCTGTGGGCTACACAGGCCTGGAAAATGTCCAAAGTCGGTGGCGGTCTCTGGACCTGTCCGTGGCCTACACGGTACACGGCCCTGGAACTCACCCCAAGTCGGTGGCGGCTGCTGGGCCTCTTCTGCCCCTTTGCCGTGGCTGCACGGCCCTGGAAAGCGTTCCACGTAAGTTGACACCGTCGCTGTCCTGCTGGTTAGGGTTCCAGCTTTCGGCTGCGTTCTTCGGTGACACTTACTTACTGCCCCATTTGTTTTCCTTGTTTCCTTTTCCGACCTTTCTTTTCTTTGGCGCCAATTCAAAACCATTTGAAGATGCCAGATGATGCTGTATCTTCTGCTTTCACTGATGCCACTGGAGTACGGCGCGGTTTAAAGGGACCGTGCATCACAGGCTCATACAACATACTATGCTGTTTTAATAATATCAAAATTATTCAGCAACATATGGAATACTTCAAACAAAACATGCTTTCTTCTTCATCTCCCAAACAGAAAATTCTCCCTTGCCACTCTTTAGGGATGGCACGGTGGCACAGTGGTAGAGTTGCTGCTTTAAGGGTCTATCCCACATAGGCGACTAGGAGACTACAGGCGACTAGGCTGTCGCCACATGGTCACCGGGGGGGTCATCTGTTTGATCTCCTCGGTTGCACAAAGAGCCATAGTGCAACCGAGGACATTGCATAGTCTTTGTCTTTGCAATCAGCTGATGGCAAGGTTATATAAACACTCATAACTTTTTTATCTTTCATCGATGGGAAACATCTTTGGGGCTGGCTCAGCGGAGGAGGACTGTGAGTAAGATGGCCAAAAATCACAGCAATATAAGGTAGCGTTTGTTCTAAAATCAACATACAGCGCAGACAGGAAGTGGTCAAGATGAGACTTTTAATTATATAGATTTTTGTATGCACTGCTGCATGTCATGGGGCATACAATCGCGTGTTGTTCGGTGACCTGCAATGACTATGACAATCGCGACAGTCACCTTATAAGTCACCTAAGTGGGACAGGCCCTTTCCAGCACTTGCAGCATCAGAGACCTGTGTTCGATCCCGACTGCTGCCTGCACGGAGTTTGTGCGTTCTCCCCGTGATCGCGTGGGATTTTCCTGAGAACTTCGGTTTCCTCCCACACTTTAAAGATGTACAGGTTTGTTGGTTATTTGGCTTGGTATAAATGTAAATTGTCCCTAATGTGTGTATGACAGTGTTAATGTGCGGGGATCGCTGGGAGGCCAAAGTGATTATTTCCATGCTGTATCTCTAAATTAAACTAAACTCTCCATAAACTGCAGGGGGTAATGCCAGTGCCAATTGCACAGGGTCAGATAGTAGGATGGCTGTTAAATATGACACTTCATCACACACATCCACCTGCATTTTCCAGAGTCAATTCATGGACTCATTCAGAAGCAGGGGCAGACACTTCTTCCTCCTCACCCATGGTCATTGGTGCTAAGATTAATTCAAGTCATTATCCTCACATTTAAAAAGGTCAACTCACTGGCCAATGACGAGGAACTGATGCTTTGTCTCTGCTCAACGGTGTGTCTGGTTGGAACTGGCCTAGCCATTGAATCATTGGCAGACTGTGAATGTGACATGCAAAGCAATTTCCATCTCAATCCAGTTCCTATATTTTTTCACTCGTAGTCTACAATCTGTGATGAAGTTCCTTACGTACAACCCTGTCTTGTGGGGACAGTGAGAGAAGTGATATCAAAGATAGACACAAAATGCTGGAGTAATTCAGCATCTCTGGAAAGAAGGAATGGGTGGCATTTTGGGTTGAGACCCGTCTTCTGACCCTAAACGTCACCCATTCCTTCTCTCCAGAGATGCTCCCTGTCCCGCTGAATTACTCCAGCTTTTTGTGTCTATCTTCAGTGTAAGCCAGCATCTACAGTTCCTTCCTACCCGGGTACTCATATCAGCTGGGTCTCTACTTTACTTAATGATTTAATCGAAAATGGCATTGACGGAGCTCTAAGAGAAGGTAATTTATTTACTTAGCCTTTAGCTTGAGTAACAGCAACATAAAGTCAAATTAAAATGGGAAATTATAGTAAACTAATGAAATATTGCAAGCACTTATAACCATTACTGATCCGAGCTTACAGAGCACTATTGTGGTTATATATAAACCTTAACATGTGGACAGTTTCTATTATAAGGATCATGCTCCATCACCATGCTCCTTCACCAAGTATAAAGGCAAAGAACTCTGGAGGTATTCACGGGTCAGATGGTGTTTATGAAATGGAAAGAGTCAATCAGACTTTGTCTGCTATTGACATAGAATGACAACATAATAATGATCATTTCATTAAGTATTTAATTCTTTGACATACAAGAAGTTAAATTACTAGGATGATGATGGGAAGTTCTGAAGTCATGCTCTGTCAGATATCCTTTTCTCTTGTCTGCTTTGATACAGTCTCCCAAGCCAAGTGTCTCAAGAACTGCTGCTGCTTCAGTGTGATGTTTCCATTCCCTTCATCAAACCATTCTGCAACTTCTCTCCATCAGATTATAGGCGGCTCTGTGCCATGCACTGGAGCCCGTGCAAACGGTCTCAAATGCTCAGAAGGATTTCATCGGAACTATTGATAGGGTGAAAGGAGTAGAGGGTGATGGGGGGAGAAAGTGATGGAGGAAGAGAGAGAGAGTGAGAGTGAGAGTGTGTTGGAAAAGGGGAAAGGAAGAAAGGGGGAGGGAGCGGTGGAGAAACAGGAAGGGGGGAATGAAAGGTAAAGAGAGAGTGGTGGAGATACAGGGAGGGAGGGGGAGAGTTTGGGAGAAAGAGGATGTGGAGATAGTGATAGAGCAAGAGAGAAAGGGAGAGAGAGTGTGATTGAGATGTCAGAAAGGAGAAAGAGGTAGGAAGAAAGCGGGAGGGAGAGCGATGGAGATGTAGATAGGGAAGAAGGAAGAGAGAGTAAGTAAGTTTATTGGCCAAGTATTCACATACAAGGAATTTGCCTTGGTGCTCCGCCCACAAGTAACAACATGACATGCAGTGACAGTTACGAAAGACTCAGAAAACACTAAACATTAATAATAATAAAACATTAATGATAAAACACCATTGATCAAGCATGTGAACCAACAAAATACCAGATCAAAAGGAGGCTACAGATTTTTGGCTGTTGAGTAGAAAGCGTTAGAGAAAGAAAACGGGAGGGAAGGGATGGGAGTGAGAGTGATAGGGAAATAAATAGAGAAAGCAAGAAAATGGGAGGAAAATAGCAATGGAGGAATAAAATCCCAGGAGGACATCTTTGTATGAAACCTGCGTATGGGATAACATTTAGAGATATTTTCCTTCCTAATTCTAATATTTGTCAGTATTTCTTTCACACGTCTAGTAAAGATGACAAGCACTACCTACATAGAATGTAGAAACCTTGTCACATGTGCAAATATTTTGATCATCCTACAGGTTTGTTTCCAAATTGTTTTTAATTTATGGGGCATGCTGGTATTTTATCGCCTTCCTTAACTGTCTTTGGAAGGTTGAACTGTCGCTGTCCTTGTGCTGATATCATTCCCATGATTGGGCCACATGAGAAATATACATGTTCTGATTTATTAATGGCAAAGGAATTCTAGAATACTGAGGCTGAAAGATGCAATTTGGCAGGTGAGCTGATAGTGAGAGTTCTCCCAGTACATTGCTGTCCTTGTTCTTCTTGATAACATGGATCAAGCAACTTGAAGTAGGCTTTAGTAGGTTTCTGCAAAGCACACAACACATTGAGTATATTGAAGGCAGAGAGAAGCAGAGATGAATGAAGTCCCACACAGGAGATTAGTGGGCAAAATTAGGGCACATGGTATTGGGGGTAGGGTATTGACATGGATAGAGAATTGGTTGGCAACAGGAAACAAAGAGTAGGAATAAACGGGTCCCTGTCAGAATGGCAGGCAGTGACGAGTGGAATGCCGCAAGGCTTGGTGCTGGGGCCACAACTATTTACAATATATATTAATGATTTAGATGATGGAATTAAAAATAACACTAGCAAATTTGCAGTTGACACAAAGCTGGTTGGCAGTGTGAACTGCAAAGAGGAAGCCAGGAGGTTGCAGGGTGACTTGGACAGGTTGAGTGAGTGGGCAGATGCAGTATAATGCAGATAAAAGTGAGTTTATCCACTTTGGCGGCAAGAACAAGGGGGCAGATTATTATCTCAATGGTGTCAGATTAGGAAAAAGGGAAGTGCAACGAGACCTGGGTGTCCTTGTACATCAGTCACTGAAAGTAAACATGCAGGTACAGCAGGCAGTGAAGAAAGCTAATGGCATGTTGGTCTTCATAATGAGAGGATTTGAGTATAGGAGTAAAGAGGTTCTTCTACAGTTGCACAGGGCCCTGGTGAATCCACATCTGGAATATTGTGTGCAGTTTTGGTCTCCTAATTTGAGGAAAGACCTTCTTGTTATTGAGGCAGTGCAGCGTAGGTTCACGAGGTTAATCCTCAGGATGGCGGGACTGTCATATGCGAAAAGATTGGAAAGACTTGGCTTGTATTCACTGGAATTTAGAAGGATGAGGGGATATCTTATAGAAACATATGAAATTATAAAAGGACTGGACAAGCTAGCTGCAGGAAAAAATGTTCCCAATGTTGAGGGAGTCCAGAACCAGGGGCCATGGTCTAGAAATAAAGGGGAGGCCATTTAAACCAGAGATGAGAAAAAAACTTATTCACCAGATAGTTGCGAATTGTGGAATTCTCTGCCACAGAAGGCAGTGGAGGCAAATTCACTGGATGAATTTAAAAGAGTTAGATAGAGCTCTAGGGACTAGCGGAATCAAGGGGTATGGGGAGAAGACAGGAACGGGTTACTGATTGTGGATGATCGGTCATTATCACAATGAATGGCGGTGCTGGCTCGAAGGGCCAAATGGCCTCCTCCTGCACCTATTGTCTATGTAAGTGTTTAGGGTTAATGTTTAGTCCAGAATCCCTGATAAAGAAGCTTTCCTCGTCTTGCGTTTCCTTTCATCTGTGATGAGTGCTCCATTGGATGGATATTTATGGATTGGACAGTAAGCCACTAAACACAGCTTGTGCTTTGTTCTAGTCTACATGGTTGTCCAGTTAAGCTGCTGCTCAGAAATGAGTCCACAAAGACCGGACTGCACACAGCGATTGCCTCCAACGGCAATAATGACTTGCATTTGTCTAACCTTCATAACTTTGTCATCCCGGAGCATTTCAAAGGTAATGAAGTCATTTAAAGTCGGGATGCTATAGCAAAATTGAAAGCACAGTGGCCAATTTGCTCCCAAAGGCAGCAATGAGATAACATCAGGATGGATAAATACAAACCCAGACTTTAGGGATAATCTCCACACTGGGATGAAATGATCTGTTCGGCTTCAGAATGGTGTTGCAGTAACGTTTGTCTATCTCAGTCACATTATTTTTCTTGAGGACTGGATTGATAGAGGTTTCATGGAAGCGGATGTGAAAGCCTTTGTGAAAGCAGATCTGACTATGAGCTACCACTAGCTTTTGTCCCGTTAGTTTGTGATTTACTATTTTCCTTGACCTTCTGTGTTAATGAAGGATGGTTCATCTTTCTCGTCGCATCCTGCTGACTGATTGGGATATAATTTGGGAGAGTGTTAAGGGCCTGTCCCACACGCATCCTTGGCTCGCAAATTATGCGACCTCGTGGTCGCTTGAGGCGTACGGGCACCGTATGGACACGTGGGGCCGGTCCCACTTAGAAGCGCGGAGGGGTATGGAGTTGTGCGGGGCCGGTCCCGACATCGTGCGGGGCTCCGAAATTCTTGCAGTGAACTAAATCTTTGCGCGCCAACGGCCTGTCGTGGAACTGACGGCCAAAGTGGGACAGGCCCAAGACCCTGGTGCAACGCATCGTCTCACCTTCAACAGCAGCAGAAGCAGGCAAACGATCGCCGAACTCGGCCTGGGGCTCACGGCCGTTGCGGATCCGGATCCGCCCCCACTTCTACTCCCGGAGCGGGGCCAAGAAAATTGAAGATAGACACAAAATGCAGGAGTAACTCGGCGGGACCGTCAGCATCTCTGGAGAGAAGCAATGGGTGACGTTTTGGGGCAAGACCCTTCTTTTTAGTGAAGAAGAGTCTCGACACGAAACATCACATAGAAACATAGAAACATAGAAAATAGGTGCAGGAGTAGGCTATTCGGCCCTTCGAGCCTGCACCGCCATTCAATGTGATCATGGCTGATCATCCAACTCAGTATCCCGTACCTGCCTTCTCTCCATACCCCCTGATTCCTTTAGCCACAAGTGCCACATCTAACGCCGTCTTAAATATAGCCAATGAACTGGCCTCAACTACCTTCTGTGGCAGAGAATTCCAGAGACTCACCACTCTCTGTGTAAAGAATGTTTTCCTCATTTCGGTCCTAAAGGAATTCCCCCTTATCCTTAGACTGTGACCCCTTGTTCTGGACTCCCCCAACATCGGGAACAATCTTCCAGCATCTAGCTTGTCCAACCCCTTGTCCCACCCATTGCTTCTCTCCAGAGATGCTGCCGGTCCCGCTGAGTTACTCCAGCTTTGTGTCCATCTTCAAATGACGTCACGTGCTCCAGATGACTGTGTGTACGCATGTAATCACGCTCGACCGTCTCGGCTCAACGCGACTACGAGGTCGCATAATTTGCGTGCCATGGACACGTAAGTGGGACAGGTCCTTTAAAAACTGACTGCTTAAATATCAAACCCTGCTCACCCACCGATCTTTCCTGTAGCCTTTGTTCCAAGAGACAAGACTAGACAAGCATGTTTCATTGTCAAATTGAATTACAATGGAACAATGACTTTCTTGATTGCAACATCATAACAGGGCTGTAAACGGAATGCACACAGATAATAATAAAAACAAAAAAAGGGCAATAAATTCATAAACTCAATACCAGTGCAAAAATCTCCATAGTCCTTTCTGAGGTAGTGCCTCCTGTAGATTCCTTCAATGGAGGGGAGGTCAGTGCCTGTGGAAGACTAGGCTGCATCCACCACTCTTTGTAATCTCCTTCCTTCCTGGGCCCATGACAGATCTTCAGCATATCCAGGAACTTGAAGACTGTCGGATGAAGATGGGTTCATGGATCCTCGGCTTCCCCCTTCCAAACTCAATGATCAGCTCCTTGGTCTAGTTGAAGTTGAGAGTAAGATTGTTGTTGTGACATCTTCACATCTTCCCATCTTCACCCCTTTCCGCCTTCTGCTAAGATCGCTCCCTCTGCAACTCGTTGGCTCACACGTCCCTTCCCACCAAAACCACCCCCATCAGGTACTTTCTCCAGCGACCGCAGGAGATGTTTCACCTGTCCCTTGACCTTCCCCCTTCCTCCATCCAAGGATCCCATCAGTCCTACCAGGTTAGATAGTGGTTCACATATATCTCCTCTATCCTCATCTGTTGCATCTGGTGTTCCTGATGTGGCCACCTGTACATCGGCGAGATCAAGCGTAGACTTGGCGACTGTTTTGCCGAACGCTTGCGTCCGGTCCACAAAGGCCTACTGGATCTCCTGGTTGTTACCCATTTTAACCTCCCTTCCCATCCCCGTACTAACCTTTGTGACCTGGGCATTCTCCATTGTCAGAGTCAGGCCACACACAAACGTGAGGCACAGCACCTCTTATTCCACTTGGGAAGCTTATAAACGGTATGAACATTGAATTTTCCAATTTTAGGTAACCAACCCACAAATAGCTCCTTTTTCCCACTTATGGATCGCCCCACAACTTTATTTCCTCACTCCCCACCCCTGAAACCTGCGTGACATTTTCCCGCCCCCCTCCCCCACCACCACAGCTTCCCTTCCTTGAGTTGCTACAGAATTCACAACAAGCTTAACAATTCGTAACTATTTATCCTTTCCAGCTTCTCATCATCAGTGTGTCTCATCATTCATCCCTGGCCTAGGTCCAACAATCTGCATTCATAGTTGAGGTTAGCTTGATGATTACTGGGAAGAAATTATTCTTGTATCCTTCTTCTACAGGTACCTGTACAGATACATGGTCAAGAGCATATCCGGTGGTCACGGTTTTCAGGTCCCAATTTCTTCTTCCCGAAGATTGGAGCAAAGTGTGTGCATGGTCAGGATAGTGTGGGCCTTGATGTTATTGGCTACTTCTTTGAGGCAGTGCTTCCTACTGATCCCTACAATGGTCAGTAACTGTAATGGAGATGGCAATCTTGACCGCTCTCTGTAATCTGCTTTGTTCCTGGGTATTCGAGTTGCCGAACCAGACCGTGATATAACCATTGCCTTCAGTCCCAGACAGGGGACAACACAATCGAGCACTAGTACCCGAGGAGCAACTTTTTCACACAAATAGGTGGTGGGTATATGGAACAAGCTGCCAGAGGAGGCAGTTGAGCCACTGCCTCACAGCTCCTAATCTCCAGATTAAATTCTGACACCGGGTGATGTCTGTGTGGAGTTCACTTGCTCCTTTGACCACATGGGTTGTCCCTTGGTGTTCTAGTGTCCTCCCACATTCTAAAGATGTGCAAATTCGTAGGTTAACTGTAAATTGTCCCCAGTGTCTCCTAATCACTGAACCACCCATTATTGGGAACAGCATAGGAACTGAAAATGTAGACTATGAAAATATTCTCAAACAACTTTATTCCTGACCACGTGAAGGAAAGATGACAGACTAAGAATGATCTGACATGCTCTAGGGTAGGATGAAACATAGAAACATAGAAAATAGGTGCAGGAGTAGGCCATTCGGCCCTTCGAGCCTGCACCGCAATTCAATATGATCATGGCTGATCATCCAACTCAGTATCCCTTACCTGCCTTCTCTCCATACCCCCTGAGCCCTCTAGCCAAAGGGCCACATCTAACTCCCTCTTAAATATAGCCAATGAACTGGCCTCAGCTACTTTCTGTGGCAGAGAATTCCACAGATTCACCACTCTGTGTGAAATGTTTTTTTCTCATCTCGGTCCTAAAAGACTTCCCCCTTATCCTTAAACTGTAACCCTTTGTTCTGGACTTCCCCAACATCGGGAACAATCTTCCTGCATCTAGCCTGTCCAACCCCTTAAGAATTTTGTAAGTTTCTATAAGATCCCACCTCAATCTTCTAAATTCTAGCGAGTACAAGCCGAGTCTATCCAGTCGTTCTTCATATGAAAGTCCTGACATCCCAGAATCTTGTGAACCTTCTCTGTACCCCCTCTATGGCAAGAATGTCTTTCCTCAGATTAGGAAACCAAAACTGTACGCAATATTCCAGGAGTGGTCTCACCAAAACCCTGTGCAACTGCAGTAGAACCTCCCTGTTCCTGTACTCAAATCCTTTTGTTATGAATGCTAACATACCATTCACTTTCTTCACTGCCTGCTGCACCTGCATGCCTACTTTCAATGACTGGTGTACCATGACACCCAGGTCTTGTTGCATCTCCACTTTTCCTAATCGGCCACCATTCAGATAATAGTATACTTTCCCGTTCTTGCCACCAAAGTGGATAAACTCACATTTACCCACATTATACTGCATCTGCCATGCATTTGCCCACTCACCCAACCTATCCAAGTTACCTTGCATCCTCCTAGCATCCTCCTCACAGCTAACACTGCCCCCCAGCCTCGTATCATCCGCAAACTTGGAGATGTTGCATTCACTTCCCTCGTCCAAATCATTAATATATATTGTAAATAGCTGGGGTCCCAACACTGAGCCTTGCGGTACCCCACTAGTCACTGCCTGCCATTCTGAAAAGGACCCGTTTACTCCTACCCTTTGCTTCCTGTCTGCCAGCCAGTTCTCTATCCACTTCAATACTGAACCCCCAATACCGTGTGCTTTAAGTTTGCATACTAATCACTTATGTGGGACCTTGTCGAAAGCCTTCTGAAAGACCATCCTCAAAAAATTCTATAAGATTCGTCAGGCATGATTTACCTTTCATAAATCCATGCTGACTTTGTCCAATGATTTCACCACTTTCCAAATGCGCTGCTATCCCATCTTTAATAACTGACTCTAGCATTTTCTCCACTACTGATGTTAGACTAACTGGTCTGTAATTCCCCGATTTCTCTCTCCTTCCCTTTTTAAAAAGTGTGGTTACATTAGCTGCCCTCCAATCCTCAGGAACTACTCCAGAATCTAACGAGCTTTGAAAAATTATCACTAATGCATCCACTATTTCCGGGGCTAATTCCTTAAGTACCCTGGGATGCAGCCTATCTGGCCCTGGGGAATTATCAGCCTTTAATCCATTCAATTTACCTAACACCACCTCCCGACTAACCTGGATTTCACTCAGTTCCTCCATCTCATTTATCCCCGGTCCCCTACTATTTCCAGCAGATTATTTATGTCTTCCTTAGTGAAGACAGAACCAAAGTATTTATTCAATTGGTCTGCCATGTCCTTGTTCCCCATGATCAATTCACCTGTTTCTGACTGCAAGGGACCTACATTTGTTTTAACAAATCTTTTTCTCTTCACATATCTATAAAAGCTTTGCAGTCAGTTTTTATGTTCCCAGCTAGTTTTCTTTCATAATCTATTTTCCCTTACCTAATTAAGCCCTTTGTCCTCCTCTGCTGGACTCCCAGAATTTCTCCCAGTCCTCTGGTCAGTTGCTTTTTCTGGATAATTTGTACGCTTTATCTTTTGTTTTGATACTATCCTTGATTTCCATTGTTATCCATGGATGCACTACCTTCCCTGATTTATTCTTTTGCCAAACTGGGATGAACATAGATAATCAAATAAAAACTATTTATCCCACTTCCTTCAAAGTCCATACTAATGCAATAATATGGCTGTGCTGATTGAATTGGATACATTTTGTAGATACATTATGTGAAGAATAAAAGGGAATGCAAAAAGAAAGTCTGAAGAAGGGTCTCGACCCGAAACGTCAGCCACTCCTTCCCTCCAGAGATGTTGCCTGTCCCGCTAAGTTACTCCAGCATCTTTTGTCTATCTTTTAACAGATTTGTTTCAATGTGGTACTGTTAGGCGCTTCCCTCCCCCCTTCTCCCGGTGAATACTATCTACTTACCTTTTCTGTTTCTCTCCTGAGTGCAGGCCCCGTGGCTGGGAGTCAGGATCAAGGGGTTAAGAGCACCTGTACCCGATTGGCCAAGCTGTGTCAGGTGACCGGTGACTCATCGGAAGCTTAAATACCAGAAGTTCCCAGAATTCTCTCTCTTCTTCGCCGACCCTGACAAGTGAACAGGCTGCCGGTCTGAGCTGCAGGAGGCCTGGCCGCATTGCATAGAACTTTATGTATTGTTATGTGTATTTGTCATTTAATGTTGTATTGGGATGGATAAGGGCTGACCTGAGGGTTTTCGTGTATTTTGTGCAGGGTTATCTCTATTTAGGCAGGATTAGAGACTCCAGTTCGACAGTCCATTGCGAGGCTGGCTGGAGCTGGCTGTTATATTTATTTGTTAATCGATTCTTGTCCCTGACTGAGTTGTTTAAATCAGGTTCGTGTTTTTGTCTTCTTTTAACAGAATTAAAGACTATTTTCTTAAACTTGAACCTGGTTTTTGATTATGTTACGCAACTCTGAGGTACCTGCCTTCGGGAGTTGTACCAAAATAGGGGCTCGTCCTAAGCTTTGAGGACCCTAGACAGTTTTGGGTTTTTTTTGGTAGGCTTCTGGTGACTGAGGAAGTCTGTGTTGTGAGGGGATTTTTTTTCTCTTTCGTTTGTGGTAACATTTGTGCCCAGGGTTTGGCTGGTGGTTTGATCCTGACATTTGATATGGTATTTAAAGTGGAGGATTTTTTTGAGGCTCCTAGTCGGGAGTTGTTCGACAAAGATACAAAGGAGCAGTTGTTAGTGCTGGCAGAGAGCTATAAGGTGCCTATTGATAAGCATTCGAAGAAAGAGGCTATAAAGTTGGTATTATGGTCTACGTTGAAGAGGAGTGAGATATTGCCTGCTGAGGCAGACAGTCCTCTAGCTTCTACACAGCCTGGTCAGGAAATGGGGGACCTCATTCTATTGAGGGAGTTAAAGCTTGAAATGAAAAAGGAGGAGCTGGCAATGAAAAAGGAGGAGAGGGCCTTAATAGAGAAAGAGCTCATGCTCCAATTAGAGCTTGAAATGAAAAAGGAGGAGAGGGCCTTAAGAGAGAAAGAGCTTGAGATTAAACACCTCGAGATACGGGAGAAGGAATTGAATGCCTCCCAAGTTTCTTCTAGGGAAAGGGAGTTTGATATGAGCAAGAACATCCGCCTGGTTCCCCCGTTTAATGAGAAGGATGTGGACAAGTATTTTGCAGTGTTTGAACGGGTGGCTTCATTCTTGAAGTGGCCTAGGGACATGTGGTCCTTGCTGTTGCAGTGTGTCCTTGTGGGTAAAGCACGGGAGGTGTACTCGTCGTTATCTGTTGACAACATTCGGGACTATGAGTGTGTGAAGTCTACATTATTAAGGGTTTATGAATTAGTTCCAGAGGCGTACCGGCAGAAGTTCCGGCGCTTTAGGAAGTTTGATAATCAGACTTATGTGGAGTTTGCTTGGGAGAAGGAGGCACTTTTTGACAGGTGGTGCGCTTCTCAAGGAGTGAAGGATTTTAAGCTGCTGCGGGCCTTGATGATTATGGAAGACTTTAAGAACTGTCTCCCTGAGAGGGTTGCTACTTACCTTAATGAGCAGAAGGTGACGGAGGTGTCTAAGGCCGCGGTGTTAGCAGATGAGTATGTATTGACTCATAAAACTGAGTTTGTTGGGCGATCCTATAGTTTTGGTGTACGGCCGGTTAATCGTGGTGGTGTCGCCGGTGGCAGTCAAAGCTGTTTCTGTGCCTGCAAGTGTCAGCACAGTGATACAGGGGGAGGTCCGAGCTGATGAGGTTGACGGAGATCTCAGGACTAAGGAGGGTCCTGTGTGCTACAATTGTAAAGGGAGCGGGCACATCTTAAAGTCGTGTCCCGTCCTGCACAAGAAAAATGCAAAGCCTGTGGCTTTGGTGGGTACACAAAAAGCACCTGTGGTTCCTGGGATGCCTGCGTGTGATGAGTGTAGTAATTATTCTGCGTTCATCACGAAAGGTTTTGTTTCTCTAGAGGATGGGGGTCATAGAGTTCCAGTATCCATCTTGCGTGATACTGGTGCTACTCAGTCCTTTATATTGGATAGTGTACTGCCGTTTTCTGGGGAGTCATCAGTTGGGTCCAGTGTCCCTGTGGTAGGATTCGGGTTGGTGGACATGGTAGTGCCTTTGCATACCGTGAATCTCGAGTCCGGGTTGGTTTCAGGCCGGGTAATTGTTGGGTTACGGCCGAGTGTTCCCGTTGCGGGAGTTTCTGTGATTTTGGGGAATGACTTGGCAGGAGGTAGAGTTTACATTACTCCTGAGGTGACGGCTGTTCCGGTGGTGCAGAGTCCTGATAGATTGGCTATGCAGCATCCGAAGGTCTTCACAGCTTGTGCTGCCATGAGGGCTACGGCTAAGAGCCAGGCAAAGTTTGAAGATGTAGTGGAGCTGAGTGAGAGCATTTTTGGGGATCATGATGATGGATCCTGTGTTGTGAAGGGTGTTTCTACATCTCAAGATGGGGCCTTGTCTGAAAATGTGCCGGTGTCACTGTCACGTGACCGGCTGGTTGAGGAGCAAAAGAGTGATCCAGGTTTATCGGATCTGTTCGACTGCGCGGTGCCTGAGGGGGATATGGATTCCACAGCAAAGGGGTATTTTCTGAGGAATGGCTTCCTGATGCGAAAGCGGTTTCCCTTGAATATGTCAGGGCATGATGATTGGAACGTGGTTGATCAGATTGTGATACCTCGTCGGTATAGGGACGAGATACTTAGTTTGGCTCATGATGGACCTCTGGGTGGACATTTGGGGGTCAATAAGACGTATGATTGTGTCGTATGGAATTTTTTTTGGCCAGGGTTGAAAAAGGACATGAAGCAGCACTGCAGGTGTGTCACATTTGCCAGGTGGCAGGAAAGCCAAACCAATCAATTGTTCCTGCGCCTTTATATCCAATCCCTGTGGTCGAGGAGCCATTTGAACGGTTTCTAGTTGGTTGTGTGGGTCCTCTACCTCGGACAAGGGTGGGCAACAAATTTTTATTGACAACTATGTGCGCGTCTACCCGCTTTCCGGAGGTGGTCCCTTTGCGTAACATTACTGCCCCTGCCATTGTGAAGTCTCTCACTAAGTTTTTTCGTTGTTCGGTTTGCCCAAGGTGGTGCAGAGTGACCAAGGTTCCAACTTCATGTCAAAGGTTTTTGGTCAGGTAATGAAGTTGTTGGATATTGAGCATTGTTACTCCAGTGTGTATCATCCTGAGAGCCAGGGAGCTCTCGAGCGGTTTCACCAGACTTTGAAATCTATGTTGAGGACTTACTGCCTGGAGTTTGAAAAAGACTGGGATGAGGGGGTTCATCTAGTTATGTTTGCGGTGCATGAGGTCGTGCAGGAGTCTTTAGGGTTCAGTCCTGCTGACCTGGTGTTCGCGCATACTCTTCGTGGTCCGTAGAGGGTCCTGAAGGAGAAATGGTTGCAGGAGAATTCAAAACATAGTATTTTAGACCACGTCTGTACTTTTAGGTCTAGACTGCGGAGGGCATGCGAACTGGCAATGGGTAATTTTGCTACTGCTCAGTCTAGGATGAAGGGCTGGTTCGACAGGAAGGCTTCTAGTAGGAATTTTTCTCCAGGTGACAAGGTCCTGGTGTTGTTGCCTATTCCTGGTTCCAGTCTGCAGGCTCGGTATAGTGGTCCCTATTAGGTGGTTAAGAAGATTGGTGCAAGGGATTACATTATTGGTACCCCTGATCAGAGGCGTAAGACTCGGCTCTGTCATGTCAACATGCTGAAGAGGTACCATACCAGTACCATGAGCAGGAGCATGTACGGGTTGATGGGGTGGAACTGTGTCCTTCGGTTTTGTCTAAGCCAGTTTTGGCTGTAGCAGTGCTGCCCTCTGACACGGGTGGTGATGTGGGTGAGGCACGGTTGTCTGTGGCACTGACGCAGGGAAAGCTGTGCAACTCTGAAACTTTGGAGTCGCTTACCTTGCGGTTGTCTCATTTGTCTGAAAGGCAGCGGGATGATCTGCTTGCTTTGGTGGGGTCAAATGGGTCACTGTTCTCGGATGTGCCTTCTCAGACATCTGTGCTGCAGCATGACATTGACGTGGCCGGTGCTGCACCAATTAAACAGCATCCGTATCGGGTCAACCCTATGGTTGGCTACTATAGGGGGTTCTGTCCAAACTTCTCTGCAGTGGCTGCTCCTTTGACGGATTTGCTGAGTCCAAAGGTAGCTTTTGTGTGGTCCCCTGAGTGTCAACAAGCCTTTGATCATACTAAAGGTCTTCTGGTGCGCACACCTGTGCTTGCGGCACCTGATGTCGAGCGTCCATTTAAGCTGGCAGTGGATGCTCATGATCGTGGGGTTGGTGGGGTTCTTATACAAGATGATTCAGATGTGGTTGGGCATCCAGTTTCGTACTTCTCTAAGAAGTTTAATCCCCATCAGAGATGGTACTCCACCATTGAGAAAGAAACCCTTGCTGTGTTAATGTCTCTGAGTCATTTTGAGGTTTATGTGGGCTCCTCGAATGTCCCTGTCATCGTATTCACGGATCATAACCCTTTGGTTTTTTTTGCAGAACATGAAGAATAAAAAACGGTGGTTAATGAGCTGGAGTTGGCAGCTGCAAGAATACAACCTGGAGTTCAGGCACATCAGGGGCAAGAATAATATCTTGGCTGACGCCTTGTCACGCCAGTAGAGTTTTAGTACTGAATAGTTTCTTCCAAAGCTTATTCAGTATCTTTGGGTGGGGGTGTTAGGTGCTCCCTACCCCCCCCCCCCCCCCCCCCCGGTGAATGCTATGTACTTACCTTTTCTGTATCTCTCCTGAGTGCAGGCCCCGTGGCTGGGAGTCAGGAATCAAGGGGTTAAGAGCTCCTGTACCTGATTGGCCAAGCTGCGTCAGATGACTGGTGACTCATCGGAAGCTTAAATACCAGAAGTTCCCAGAATTCTCTCTCTTCTTCGCCGACCCTGACAAGTGAACAGGCTGCCGGTGTGAGCTGCAGGAGGCCTGGCCGCATTGCATAGAACTTTGTGTATTGTTACCTATATTTGTCATTTAATGTTGTATTGGGACGGATAAGGGCTGACCTGAGGGTTTTCGTGTATTTTGTTGCAGGGTTATCTCTATTTAGGCAGGATTAGGGACTCCAGTTCGACGGTCCATTGCGAGGCTGGCTGGACCACTGTTATATTTATTTGTTAGTCGATTCTTGTCCCTGACTGTGTTGTTTAAATCAGGTTCATGTTTTTGTCTTTTAACAGAATTAATGACTATTTTCTTAAACTTGAACCTGGTTTTTGATTATGTTACATGACTCTGAGGTACCTGCCTTCGGGAGTCGTAACATGTACAACCAATATACAGTCAACGGAAAATGCTGGAGATACTCGGCAGGAGAGGCAGCATTTGTGAAGAGAGAAACAGATCCACACCCATTCATGGAAGGTCATCCACTCTGTGTCCGCAAATATTCCCTGACATGTTGAGTATCTCTGGCAACTTGTGTTTTGTTTCCGATTTCTTACAGTTGCAGTTTTTTAATCACCTTAATCTCTTTAATTACCATGCGAATGGAACTTAAGGGGCTGTCCCACTTGGACGACCTAATTGGCGAGTTTAGAAGAGTTTGAAAAAATGACATGTTGAAGACCTCCTTCTACTGTGTTGAAGACCAGCTTCGACCTCCTTCGACTATGTTGAAGACCAGTTTCGACTAGCTATGACTAACTTAGGGAAAATTGGACACTGAATAGTGGAGAGTGAAGACGACCTCCTTCGACCTTCTTCCATCTACTTCGACCTCCCTTCAACTATGATGAAGACTATCTTCGACTACCTTCAACTACCCTCAATTACCTACGACTAACATGCCAACCTACTACCACCAACTATGACTAAACCTACGAGTAAAAAAAGTATCTATTTTTTCCATGGCAACCTTTTTTTATTCATGGGCATTTTTTAACATATTGAAAAAATAGCCGCGACCTAGCTGAGGCCTCGAGTACGCGGAGACCACTCTCGAGCATGAAGGAGAGTTACGAAGACTTTCTACAACCTTGTGTCGACCATGCTGCGAGTGTGAGTCGAGGGCAAACTCGACAGAACTGGCGGATTAGGTCGCCCAAGTGGGACAGGCCCTTTACAATAGTGAAACCTTCAAAAGCTTTTTAGGAGACTAGAAGACTTTTATCACTTCACATGTCCAATACAAAGCCTACCCCTAGCGAGATCTGCTGTCATCTCTTTGCAATGAAGAAATCCAAAATAAATTAGCATCTATCGATATAGATCAGGTAAATGCTGAGTCCAGAATAAGGAAACCAAGAACAAGAGGACATAGATTGAAGGTGAAAGGGGAAATATTTAATAGGAGCCTGAGGAGCAATGTTTTCATACAAAGGGTGGTGGGTATCTGGAACATGTTGCCAGAGGGCGTAGTTAAGGCTAGTACTATCACATTAAAAGACATTTGGACAGGTACATGGATAGGAAGGTTGACAGAGATATGCGCAAAACGTGGGTACGTGGGACTAGTATAGATGGGGAATCTTGGCTGGCATAGGCAAGTTGGGCCGAAGGGCCTGTTTCCAAGTTGTATGCCTCTATATACCAACCAGCTCTCTTGTCCATCGCAAATATTTTGTTCCTTTGTATCCTTTGTATGTTTGCTGGGAAATTATTTCCTAATAAAAGCATGGTTTAAAAATTAATGTCATCCAATGCCAATTAAATCTTAAAGGAGCATTTAAAATAATGCTTGACAAATTATTTACTTATTTTCTTATAGAAAGACAACTCAGTTGCACAAAATGCATTGCTTCCGCTTTTCTTGTGATTAATTGACACATTTTCTGATTGCCCTTTAACTTTCTGCCATGTCACCCTACATTTCCCACCACTACAAAATACTCATAGTGATCTTATTCATGAAAGTAGTATTCCTTTATAGAGTGTGATGAGGATTAGTAAAAGCAGATAATGCAGCTAATAGTAATTAAATGCTGATTAATAAAGTACAGTAATTGATTAAAAAAACACAATGGAAAAGTATAAAGATATGTATACATATTATCAAAGTGGATCCTTCTTCAGTTTGAGGATATATATCGTCTGTGCATTTTTTCACATCTTGACACAAAGTGCTGGAGGCAGCACTTCTGGAGAAAAAGGGTGGGCAACGTTTTGGGTCGGGACCTCCTTGAAACGTCACCCTTCCTTTTTCTCCGGAGATGCTGCCTGACTGCTGAGTTACTCCAGCACTTTGGGAAAAAATGGACAGATGTTATATCCTCAAACTGAAGAAGGATCTGACCCGATACATTATCCATCCATTTCTGTCCACAGATGCTGCTTGACCTGTTGGGTTCTTCCAGCAGTTTGTATCTTTGCTCTTTAATGAGCAATGCACTTGGACATTATTGTAACTTAATAAATCTGGCTCCAAAATCATTAGAATGGCTCCACTAATCTGAAATTCCACAGAATGTCTTTTAAAGGTTGTGAATGGTTTACCTTTGATTTATAGAGATTGACGTTGTACTGTAATGTTCCCTTTCTTACTAAAAGAGAGCAATATTGGATGGAGACCACATTTAAAAAATAATACCAGGAAAGATGAAAGGACACGGAATAGGCTGTGTACTCTCTGCCTCAATGATAGACAATGGGTTTCAGCCAAGCATATAGGAGGTGGCAATTCTAATAACAAATTATCATTGCAGTTTAAAGACTGTGATCAAAAAACTTAGGACAATAAAAATGATGGGAACTTTCATTGTTCTGCTTTTATCAATTATCAGACATTAGTTAATTCGTACATGATGATACAATTTGTGCACCTGATATCTGCATACATACAGATATAATGTGTGAAGTGTTGGTATTGGGTTACACGGTACAGGTATATTACTTGCCTTGTGCCTCGACTGAATGCAGTATACAGAATAGTCTTCAATTCTATCCTGGATATCTAAGATAAACTGGTAGAGAAGGAACAGCAAGCTGAAATCTCAGGATTAAGAAGTAACATGAGAAATGTCACCTTGGTCCTCATGCTGGCATTTACGTACATCTGTACCAAGCTGTGTATTGATCATCTCAGCAGTCTGAACTTCTTTTTTACTTGGATAATAAGAAGGATAAATGTGAGTGTGTTACAAAGGGCACCTTTTAAAATCCAGAACATACAAGGTCTTAGTTTGTGCCTGAAGAGATTTTCTACCATAACTTCACAGGAAAATGGTTAGAATGGAATATCTTTACCATTATTCAACTATTTAATTCCCTTTATACACAACTGGGCTAATTGAAGATCGGCACCTCTGCAAAGAGAACACTTTGCTTTCTGTGGATGGTTTGCATACCATTTATATATGATCAGAAGCCGTCTACAAGTACTTGTTTCTCAAAATGTTTGCAATATCAAAATTGGAAAGTCCACAATTAAAAATGCAAAATCTTCCCCTTTAAATATTTATTCAGTTTCATTTTGCACGATGCTATTGAGCAAGGTTCCATCATTAATGAAGGTGGTGTATTTTAGATTTTGATGACCCTTCTCTCAATTCCTCTCCCCCACTTCAAAGTTAGATGATATAGTTTCAATGACCGGTCCCTGTCCTTCCATATCCTTAATATCAAGTTAAGTAATGATTTATATCCTCTGTGTTTAATTCCATCTCCTTTGTGGTTGTCCATTTTGCCAGTCTCTCTACTGACTTGGAATGTGCATTCTGAAAAGACTAATTAATTCAGTTCTGCTGAGCTTCCGCCCTTGAACCCAAGATCTGTTTCTGAAGTAAAAAAGGAAAATATTGTCAATACTCAGCATGTCAGGAAACATCTGAGGTGAGAAAACAACGTTACCTTTTCAGGTTAATGGCGTTCCATCAACTTGAAATCTTTCTTTCTCCATATGTGTTGTCTGACCTGCTGTGTATTTCCAACAATTACTGCATTTATTTCAGATTTCCAGCACCAGCAATTTTCTGCTTTGGAAATATGATTTAAGGCTGATTGCTGGGGATACCCATTGATGAATACACTTGCAACAGCAGGTGATAAATCTCTTTTGCTTTACCAGAAACTACAGCGCTTTCATTGACAGTATGTCTTTGTCTAACTTCACGGGCATCGTACCCTGTCCCAAATGGTGCCGCAGGTAATGCTGCTGCCTCACAGTGCCAGAGACTCACGTTTGAACCAAACACCAGGTGATGTCTGTGTGGAGTTTGCATGTTCTCCCTGAGACTGCGTGTGTTTTTCCCCACAGTGCTCCGGTTTCCCAAAGACGTGCAGGTTTGTGGATTAATTAGCTTCTATAAAATTACCCCTAGTGTATAAGGAGTGGTTGAGAAAGTTGGATAACACAGAACTGGATTGACGAATTAATGGATTGGGGTGGATTTGATGGGCTGAAGGGCCTGTTTCTATGCTGCATCTCAAACTGAACTAAATTAAACTAAGCTAAAGCATCATCTTGTAGAAACAAGAAACTGCAGATGTTGGTTTCGAAGGGCAAGACGTTAAGTCTGGAGTAGTTCTCTGGGTCAGGAGCATCCCTGCACATCATGGATAGATGATATTTCAGGTCGGGACACTTCTTCAGGCAATGTCATCCTACATTTCAGATCCTCATGATGTCACTGGCACACAGAACCATTTTACCGATGATCTGAGTAGAAAGCATTGGTGGTTTTCCAGCTGGAAGAGGCCAACAATAGAACATTTTTGTGTTGAGTTTACTATGTGGAGGCCATGGAAGCCATGCCAGGTTTCTTCATTGGGAGAAGCCGTCAATATCTTTGTCTGCAGCTGCCCAGGGATAGTGTGGAGATGATGAACAGGCCAGGTATGGATCTTTAGGCAATCCAAATAAGGACGTCTCTTCTGGATTCATTCTGTGGTTAGTGGATGGGTAAACATAGAACAGTAGAGTTCAAGAACAGTCCATTTGGTCCACAATGTCCGTGTTGAAAATGATGCCAAGTTTTGATAATCTCCTCTGGTCATAAGTGATAGGAACATATTTAGGCCATTCGGCCCATCAAGTCTGCTCTGCCATTCAATTATGGGTGATCTATCTCTCCCTCCCAACCCCATTTTCCTGTCTTCTCCCCAAAGTCCTTCACACCTGTACTAATGAAGAATCTATCTATCTCTGCCTTAAAAATATCCATTGACTTGGCCTCCACAGCCTTCTGTGGCAATGAATTCCACAGATTCACCCTCTGAGTAAAGAAATTCCTCATCCCCTTCCTAAAGGAACATCCTTTAATTCTGAGGATGTGACATCTAGTCCTAGACTCTCCCTCTAGTGGAAACATCCTCTCCACATCGTCTCTATCCAAGCCTTTCACTATTCTGCACATAAACTACACCACTACATTCCCTGCCTATCCCTGTGTCCATTCTTGTGCCTACCTTCACCACCACCCCTAGCAGCGCGTTTCCGGCACCCACCACTCACTGCGTAAGGAACTTGCCTACACATTTCCTTTAAACCTTGCCCTCCCTCCTCCACATCTTAAAGCTATGCCCTGTAGTATTTGACATTTCCACCCTAGGATAAGGATTCTGACCGTCTACCCTCTCATAGTTGCATATACTCCTAACAGGATCTCCCCTGAACCGCAGATGCTCCAGAGAAAACAATCCAAGTGTGTCTAACATCTCATATAGTCATAGAGTGATACAGCGTGGAAACAGGCCCTTCGGCCCAACTTGCCCACACCGGCCAACATGCCCCAGCTACACTGGTCCATATCCCACCAAACCTGTCCAATCCATGTACCTGTCCAACGGTTTCTTAAACGTTGGCATAGTCCCTGCCTCAACTACCTCCTCTGGCAGCTTGTTCCATACACCCACCACCCTTTGTGTGAAAATGTTACCCCTCACCTTGAACCTATCCGTAACATCCTTTAATTCAGACAGCACCTGGTAAACCACTTCTGCATTCTCTCCAATCCGTCCACATCACGGGGTAACCAGAAATGTACAATGTTGCCTAGCTGAAGCCCTGTAAAGATGCAACTTGTAACCAACAAGTTGATTACAAGTTGACTGGCGTTGATTGTTGGCCCGAATGCAAGCGCACATTACTCCTCCTTCACCTTGCCACATATGTGCCACTTTAAGGGAGCTACGAACTTGGGTAGGAATGGAGCGGAGACAAGGACAGTGTGCAGAAGGGTGTTGATCTGAAACGTCACCCATTGCTACCCCCTCAGAGATGTTGCCTGTCCCGCTGAGTTAGCCCAACATTTTGTGCCTTCCGTCAGGACCACTAAACTGGGTGATACAGATGAGGCCCTGGAAGAACATGGTGTAACCAGTTGTGTCAAAGACGACAAAAAAGTAAAGATGAAGAAGGAAAATGCACCACAGTTACAGTCCCAGAGGATCTCACATGACTTCACTGTAGTGCTGGGTGTGAGTTTCAAATGGACAGATTTAGATATTTAGCTGTGAGCACTGATTTTTTTGAGAAGTGACAACAAATTTGAGGTCACACCTCATTTTCCCTTTTAAAAATAGAACACCCATAATGGTGTTCGGTATTCCAAATGAGAATCCACCAAAAATCCATAGATGTTAAACAACTTGTTTTGACATATTGTAAAATGCTCTTGAAATAAATCCCAGTGCATGATTAGTTTCATTCAGAACCGCTTCACATTGAAAGCAAAACACTTACATTTGGACCTTGCTGGGGACCCAGTCCCTTGCTTCATTTTGCATGCATTTAATGATCCATCAAATGCAACCATGCACCTGTATTAAAATGCATTTGCCCACCTTTAGCACCTTCCGGATCGCTGCCCCTTTATACTTGCCCAACGCTGCCCGCATACCTATCACATATGCGCCGAAGAATATTTCCCTTATTTATGAATAGAGCGGAGAATTTCTGGGACGTGTGCGGAACAGCTCAAACACACATCTCTCTCTGCCATCACCCCCCCCCCCCCTCCTCACCGCCCCCCCCCCATTCCTGCCGTCCCTTCCCCTCCGTCCTCAAACTGACCTCTCTCAACTGGTGCTCAGCTGAATCACACTTTAAAATCTTGACAGGGAGAGGGAGGGGGAGAGAGAGGGATTGTGCGTGAGAGAGAGAGAGATAGAGCGGCAGGTTGCAAGATTGTATGTGTAGGGGGGTTGTGGTGTTGAGTCTGTCTGTCTGTCTGGTGTGTGTGTGAGAGAGAGGGAGAGAGAGAGACCGCGGTGAGTGAATGGCTGAGGCAGTTTCGCTCTGAATGGTTCTGTCAATTTCCCCGAAGCCGGAGCAAAAGCGCAGGCGCCAGGACCCAGCCAAACATCTCAAGGTGTACACATCGCGTTGAAGATGGCGACAATTTGAGGTTGGAAGGTTGAAGGGGGGGGGGGGGGGGGAGTGGGTTAGTGGTGGCCGTGGGGAAGAGGAATGAGAGAGAGAAAGAGAGAGTGGGCGAGAGAGACAGGGAGAGACCGAGAGAGACAGAGAGACAGAGAGCTTCAGGGGTCACAGCACAAGGATGGTACCCGGGATGAGGACAAGGACACCGGCGGAAGCGGGCTGGGGGAGGAAAGAGCCATGATCGCGATGGATTGCTGATGGATCGTGCTCCTCACACTAATAGTGGGTGCGCACGGGGGCTTTCCATGAATCAGGTAGCCTTCAACCAGGGATGTGCATTGGAGGGTGGAGGGGAGGGGGGGGGGGGGGTGATGGGGGTGGGTGAGGGATGGGGAATGGGAGGGAGGGAGGGAGGGGGTCTATCCATGGTGAAGGGGATGGGGAGAAGAAAGGGAAAAATATATTTAATTAATTAATTACCACAAAAAAAAATCTCCCTTCTTGTTTTTGTCCAGATGGAGGATGCATTCTCCACCAAAATGCAATGGATTGTTTTTGACCAGGATATGAGGGGCAATTTGCGCCCCTCTTTTGCAACTCACCACACAGCAACACTGCAAAAGTGACATTGGGAACTGGGAGCAGTTGGAAAAGCCCCCACCCCCCACCCCCTATTTCCCAACCTTTTCTCCCCCCCTCCCCCTCCAAAATATGATCAGAGGACCTTGGATGTGTAATGCCGTCTTGAAAATCTGTTTTGCACCCACAGCGAACGAGAAAGCCTGCGTGGATACACAGAGGGCAGAGAGATGGCCAATGTCTTTAGCGTCTCTGCTCATTTTCGCCCTGCTCTTGTCTGATTATTTCTGCTCTTGTGCCGGTACGAGGTTGAGGAGCGGGGAAGCGGCGGCGGGCAGCAACTGGAGCGACCCGTCGGGGAGCAGTAACCCGGCCACGGGCGAGCACAGGCAGAGGCGAGGGGACTGCGGCCGCACTCTGGCCAATTTGACCGGGCGGCTGGAAGACTTGGAGTCCGCCTGTCGATACCCCAAGGGCTTGGATACCGCCTGCCTCTGGACTTACTTCAGTCATTTCAGGCTCTCCTTCTGCCACTCTTACACCATTGCTGATCTTTTGCGAGAGTATGTTAACCCGAACGGGTTAAACTGCAGTTTGGATATGCGGATCAGAGATGATGAAGGGGCCCCGTCTGTGTGCAGCGAGTGCATCAAGGCTTATCAGATGGAGGACCAACACGCTCAGGAAAAATACGAGGAATTCGAGACACTGCTGGACAAGTACATGGAGTCGGGCTACTCGGTCACATCTTGTCCGAGCGACTGCATGGTAAGGTCCATATACATCTCGCCGTCGGCTATGTTCAGCCCATCCGGCATTTAACCTTCAAGTTGAAATGGTAGGGTCTTTGCGGCAGTGAGGCAACAAGTCCCCCCGGTGGTAAATTGTGTTTAAAGCTTGACATGAGTAGGAGGAAATCCTTTGGACAGTGCAAAGTCAGGCGCTGTCAAAGATCAGGGGTCAGCTGGTTGGGGTTTTACACGGGGAAGGGGCAGAGGCTGGGTGGGCAGGAGTTTGGACGCTGCATCTGGAGGGGAAGCGTTGCATTGGAATGAGATAGTGAGAGTGGAAGTGTGTGACAGGTGTTATTTCAGCCAGGCTGTAGGGGAGGATGTATCTGCCACTGTGGGGGGGGGGGGGGGGGGGGGTCTAGGAAGCAGACTGGGATTCTATCACATGGTTGCAGGAAAGGATGCATGAGGATGACACAGAGACAGGAGAGATTATTTATCGGATGGCAAACAAGGTTTACATCAAGTTTATTTTGGTGTAACTTTTATGAAGTTCTTCCCCATCACATTAACATGTATAACACTAATATTGGTGTTGGTTTCAATATAATGTCACAGGAATATGTTCAAAACAGGTGAATAATGCAAAGTGCTGGGATATAGACAATGTGTGGGGAAGTTATAAGGTTGTCGGCAATGCATTCATTACAAATGGGATTGTGACTAAAAACAGCATTTACAATAATGAACATTTCAACTTGAACAGATTGTGAGCTGGCTTTGAACAGGTTGCTATGAAACTCTTCTCATGGCGCTGTTTATTCTGATTTGTGATGTTATCTGTGAGAAATATGAAATGGGTTGCAGGAGATGTGATGATCGAGACTGGTTCTCGAATTCAGTGAAAGAAAATGTATTGACTTCCATGAATGTTTCGTCACTAAGATGGAAGATATGTTTTCTCGAAAAGTTGAATTTGCTGGGAAAATGCGAATGTTCAAATGTCAGTTAGCGTGTACTTAGATTTTTCATTCATCAATTAACTCCTGACTTAGATACCGTTGTTTACATCTAAAACTAGTTTTGTCACAGACTAGGAATCAAGCTAATCCGTTGTAATGGGAAGAGTGACTGTAAATCCCTTTGTGAATGAGTGTGCAAACCCTGAAGACAAGAGCACGTGGGAGAGACACTAGTGGGGGTTCTTCCTGCACTTTGATGCACGTTCAGGGTGCCCGTTTTCATGACACCAGAAAAACAATCTGGAGCATTATTTTGTTGAGTGAATACTGAATACCTGCCAGAGTATGTAGAAAATATAGATTGTGATGCTAATCAGCCAGCCATGCTGATTCAATGCCAGTGTTGTCATTTTGGAGTTCAACACTACAGCTCATGTGAGTCTCTTGAAGGTGCATGGTTGAACAGCAGTATCCTGTTCCTCCATCCACTCCACTACCAGCAACCCACCACACCCCGTCCACCCATGCATTCCTGACAGCATCAGCACCGACATACATGAGTTCCAGCCCATGTCTTATGGCTGTTATTGAAGGTTCATAATTATTTGGAGCCTTGCAGAGTTGATGCATGTTGTAGAAAACTGCAGGAAGTTGTGTAGGAGGTGCTGAAAGGCCATCAGGTGATTTTGGGCTTCCTATGGTTCGAGGCGGATATGCTTGGAGGGATTTGTCTTGAAGTGCAGCGTTGCTGGCAACACAGGGGAATACACATCGGGAAAGGAGGAACCATCTGGCTCTTTTTTCTCTTGAGAAAAGATGGCTGCGTTACTTTTGTAAGATGAAGAGGACACTGAGATAATATTTCCTCTTGTGGGGAGGAGCATAACCATCAAGATAACGCAGTCACAACCAAACCCTGTGGGAAATTCAGAAGAAATCTATTTTCCAAAGCATGAGGAGAATGAGGTTCTTGCTGCCACATAGTGTGCTTGAGTTGAGCAGCACAGAAACGTTTAAGAAGAGCTTGGATAAATAGACAAACGAGAAGGAAATGGAAGGTTGTGCTGATAGATTTACCTCAGGAAAGAAGATGGGAGGAAGTTCAGGCAATTGGGCTGGTTGGACAGAGTGGCTGTTTCTGTGCTGTATAACTGTTGCAATCACATGCGATCCCACACAATGAGCAGCAAAGCAGGAGGAAGTGAGAGTCCTCACACTACATGTCCTCCACACAATGTTTTTGGGAGGACTCTCTCATCATTGAACATCAGTGAGTAACAGTATCCGAGGCATGTGTGCTTCACAGAGCATCTCCCCTTAGCTCTGCCACCTCCTGCAATGTCAGGGCTGGGCAGGGGCTTTCCAAGTGTCTCTAACAGTGAATATTCAACCACCTGGGTTCTGTAAGGATGGAGTTGAATATATTTGCAGCATCCCACAGTTTGTAGTCCATTGGACGAGGGAGATCACTGCTGCTCTGTATCCAAGGAGATGCCTTGTATCCAAGTGAGAGCATTTTCTTACATCTTGCCAAATAAACACTGGCACGGTCTGGTCACATGTGTGCAGAAATTGCTATAGTGCACGTGGAGTGCGGATGATAAAAGTGTGCCCTGACGCAGCATTACTGACCAGACTGATGATAGACCACTCCATACTGAGTAATCCATATGGCGAGCGTAGAGCCCTTCCCATCAACTATAAAGTATGCAGCTGAAGAGCGGGAGAAATGGGAGAAGAAGATTGAGGATGATGAGGAAGAGGAAGGATAGACAATGGTCCATGAAGAACTCATCTGAGTGAGATTCTGGACTTACTATGTCCAGTTCCTCGTACCGTCCTTCCCTTTGCCAAAGCTCATAATGTTAGAAAACCAAAGGCCATTGAATTGAATACTTTATTGCCACATGTGACATGTCCCAGTGAAATCCTTTGCTTGAATACCCTCCCCACTGCATGAAAATAATTGCCACGTAAAGGTGGTGACAAAGTTACAAAGTATCCCGCACCAGGTCCCCCTTTCTTCTCCCCCCTCCCCCTCCCGCTCCACCACAGTGCTATCATTCTTGTACATCTCAGAACTTTATCTATATGTTGCTTCCGTACCTCCGTACCTATGACCTTTTCAATGTCCGTAGCCCACACCTGGTGTGTGACGACCCTTTCGTATTGACTCAGATTTGACCACGTGGTTGAGTGGTGTGGGCTGAATCACCTGCAAGACTAAGGAGTTAATGGTAGAGTTTAGGAGGAGAGGAACACCCCTGTCCCATGTCACCATCAATGGTGTGGATGTGCAGTTTACCAAGGAGTATAAATACCTTGGAGTGTACATGGCCAGTAAACTGGACTGGTCCAGGAATGCTGAGGCCCTGTACAACACAATGTCCCCATATCCCTCTTGACACGTGTAATCCTGTCTTGGTCTTGACAGTCCCTCCCCAATTCCTTCCATTGGAAAAACAAAGGCCACTATAAAATAACCATTCCAAAGCAAATTCATAAATTAAATCAGATTGCCACCACAAAAGCTCCATGTGCTGCTCCTACACTGTGCAGTGTTGATACATTTGGCAAGGCCATTGGCACTAAGTGCAGGAGACTGTAGCTGATTCTGAGGGTGACCTCAAGCTGTTCAGTGGTGAGAAGGGTTGGTTGAGGGCAGCACCATCTTGGCATGAAAGGCAGCATTGTGAGGTGGCCAGCTGTCACACACAGCTAACGGTGGTAACATGGCAGAGATGATTTATTGTTATAACGTTCATAGAATCATAGACAATAGGTGCAGGAGTAGGCCATTCGGCCCTTCGAGCCTGCACCGCCATTCAATATGATCATGGCTGATCATCCAACTCAGTATCCTGTACCTGCCTTCTCTCCATACCCCCTGATCCCTTTAGCCACAAGGGCCACATCCAACTCCCTCTTAAATATAGCCAATGAACTGGCCTCAACTATCTTCTGTCGCAGAGAATTCCACAGACTTACCATTCTCTGTGTGAAAAATGATCTGCTCATCTCGGTCCTAAAAGACTTCCCCCCTTATCCTTAAACTGTGACCCCTTGTTCTAGAGTTCCCCAACATCGGGAACAATCTTCCTGCATCTAGCCTGTCCAACCCCTTAAGAATTTTGTAAGTCTCTATAAGATCCCCCCTCAATCTCCTAAATTCCAGCGAGTACAAGCCGAGTCTATTCAGTCTGTCTTCATATGGAAGTCCTGCCATCCCAGGAATCAGTCTGGTGAACCTTCTCTCTCTCTGTACTCCCTCTATGGCAAGAATGTCTTTCCGCAGATTAGGAGACCAAAACTGTACGCAATACTCCAGGTGTGGCCTCACCAAGACCTTGTACAACTGCAGTAGAACCTCCCTGCACTTGTACTCAAATCCTTTTGCTATGAAGTTCATAGCAAACTTCATCGGGATACAACATTAAACTATGTTTGCATGCTTTCCGGACAAATGGTATGATACATGATGCAGAAACAAAGAACAGCAGATGCTGGTTCATACCCCAGATAGACACAAAGTGTGGGGTAACTCAGCGGGTCTGGCAGCAGCTCCATGGAGTTACTCCAGCACTTTGTGTCTATCTTTCATTTAGTACATGTTTGATCAAGCTGTGTATGAGTACAACATGGTGACTATGAGGGGCCACACTGGGATAGTGCTCCCTGGAGTGACTGTCATATTGTTGGGTGGGCAGCTGAGCATTCCCTGGAGTGTGTTAGAGGACAGAGTACTGGAGTGTTGAGGGAGGCTGCAGGTCCCTTTGCACATCGCAGTTGTCAGACTGCAGTTCTGAGCTGCCCAGGCTTGCCCAGCAGCAGCATGAGCATCCACTGCAGCAGACACGCATTGGCCGACTGTTGCATTGTGCAGCAATGGGGATGGCAACATCAGCTGTCAGATCCCGCGTCATGGCTGAGCCTCAGAGGTGTGTTGAAGCAGCGGTTATGGATCATTACAAAAACACGGGGGCAAATAGTGCATCAGGAATGGTGCTGGACTTCTCCCTGCTCCTTGTGAGTACATGTTGCAAACCACCCTTCCTTTAACCCCTTGTTCTGGACCTTGTGCACCTCAGTCCTGGTGTTACCAAAGTTCATATTATGCCTCCATGTATAATAGTGGCAATATTCGAACCAGTGGTGAGATTACGAGACTGAGATGTCCCGTGACCTCTCTGCTTGTTTTCTCGCTGTTCCTCACTGACAGCCGCAGGTATAAAAGTAAAATGAAAAGTATTAAGTTTGTGGTTGTGCAGGAATGTGAAAAGGATGCTGCCTGGTCCAACTGCCCGTTTTTACCAGCTGGAACATGTATATCAGCAGAGAGCACGGGTTAAACGGAAAGTAGATGTGAAGGAAAGACTGGATGTGGGCATATGGTCATATTCCATCGATGAAGTCATGCCAAAGACCATGGCCTCAGCAAGGCTCACCCCAACACAGGACAATACTCACTCATCCAGGGGCATTGGGACATGTAGATGCAGCTGGCTCCACTTCATTTAGTTGCCAGGGGATGGCATGCATTTAGGAAGAGCATTAAGTGTTAGAATGAGTATCATTCAATGCGTGATTACTAGAGCCAGGATTTTGCCATAAATGCCATGCCTTTTCATGCCTTTTTTGATGATTTCAGGACGATAACACCTTTTTCACGATTGAATGCCTAAATCAGCCTTTATTTTTAACGTTTTAATGTAACTTACAAGAAAATGTACACCACCGGGGCGAAACCCGGCTGTAAGAGGGTGAGAAGTGGTGATTGGAGAGGGGTGTGTGGGAAAGGGTCCAGTCTTTGCAGACTGGAGTCACGCTGTGAGTAGATGTGAAGTGTTTGTTGGGGATGGGGTGTGGGGTACCTGGGTTAAGTTTCTGTTTATCGAACCTGCAGTAGAACTCGTTCAGGTCGTTGGTCAGCTGACGATTGTCCAAGCAGCGGGGTTTTCCTCTTGTAGCTTGTGATTTCTTGCAAGCCCTTCCACACTGAAGAAGATTCATTTGCTGTAAAGTTTCTCCTCAACTTCTCAGAGTACCTTTCCTTGGCAGCTCTGATTCCTCTTCTCAGCTTGTACTTGGCCTGCCTGTAGAGGTCTGCATCCCCGCTCCTGTAGGATCCACCCCTGCAAGCGTCAAAATGCCTAATGTCAAGTCAACGCCTTGTAAAAAACTGAACGATTTGGTGAGCGTGTACGGGAGTGATATATTCTCTACAGACAACTGTGTGCTGTTTTGCAAAGCACGTGAGGAGGCAGTGAATCAAGAGAAGAAATATTTTCTCTCCCAACATGTACAGACAGCTAAACACAAGTCGGCGTAGAGAACCAGAAGGTAGGAAATACGCAAGCTTGTCTCCTCACTACATTTACTGCTGGCTCCAGTCGCAAATCTGAGTTTTCGAGTGATCTGTGCAAAGCATTCATTGATGCTGGAATTCCACTGTGGAAATTGGAAAACAAATCTCTCAGAGGTTTTTTAGGGAAATACACAGAGGAACATATACCAAGCGAGTCATCATTACGGAAAAAATATGTTGATGGCAACTTCAACATTGTTGTGCAGAAAATTAGAGATGAAGTTGCATGCAACAAAATATGGATCTCAATAGACGAGACAACTGATGCTGTGGGGAGATACGTTGCCAATGTGATCATTGGTACACTGGAGACAGGTCAACCATCAAAGGAGTATTTGTTGACATGGGAAGTATTGGAGAAGTCAACGAGCTCAACTATTGCTCAGTTGTTTACATCTTCACGCTGTATTTTGTATTTAAAGTTCCTGGTGATGTAGGTAAAGACATACAAGCAAAATGTGAGTGGGTGATTTTAGCTAACAAAGGTCTTGAAGAAATACCAAACATAGCTAAAGTTCTCAAAGGTAGTTGTAATGCACAAGATATCAACATGAATGTAGCGTATGTAGCTTGTTTCGGGTATGCAACAGTGACCTCAGCTCGGGTAGAAAGACGTTTTTCACAACTGTAGCATATTCTGTCTGACAGACGGCATAGTTTAACAAATGCTGGTAGTTATGTGCAACCGGGCAACTTTGGTCATTTAATGCAGTATACCTTTATAATTATCATTTTAAACCATATTTTGGTGGTGGAAATAAATGCCTTTATATGCCTTTTTTTGTCAATAAATGTCTTTTTCGTGCCTTTTTTGGAATTTTATTATGCCCTTTTGCCTGCATATTTCCGAGTTTTTTAGTGCCTAAACATCCTGGCTCCAGTGATTCCATTTGTGGTGGAATAGCTGGTGGTGTGAGCTGTCAGAAATGGGGGTGAGGCTTGCATCTGGGAGAGAAAATGAATTAGACAATAAATGTATCAGGTGTAAGTCTGATTGGTGTTTAGCAAAGGGGATGTGGTGAATTGATCAATACTGAGACTAGTGCTGTCGCTGTTGTAATGGGAGTTATTGAGTTTCTTGTAGCACTGCATACAGGACTTGACCTTCATCGCTATCTGTTTCTTTTGGCTTGTGATTTGTGCAGAAAGAATATCTCTCCTACTCCACCACTTTCACCTCCAATATTGCCAAAGTATTTTCTGCGACTCAGTGTCTCGACCCAAAACGTCACCTATTCCTTTCCTCCAGAGATGCTGTCTGACCTGATGAGTTACTGCAGCTTTTTGTGTCTATCTAGTTTAAACCAGCGTCTGCAGTATCTGCCCGCTTACTTCCAGTGAAGCTTGGCCCAGCTGTACCATTAACCCTCTTTCTCACACCACAGATGCTGGCAAGTAGTTACAGAATTCTCTGCTTCCAGTTCAGCTGTAGAATGCATTTTCCTCACCCTGCTGCACCGTCCACCACCACCAGGATTAAAAGGTCAGCTTTAATTAACTAAAGCTGCAAACCACTCACAATATTGACCCCGTCTTGAAGTATCAATCTGATGACTCGAGTGGGTGGTCTGTTTACTACATTGATTATTATGGATTATAGCACAAAGGTGGCCCTCATAACACTGATTGCCCGCAAAGTGTCACAGGACCCCACACTCCAAACACGTTCAGGTTTGTAGGTTAATTGGCTCGCTATAAGATCATGTCAAATTATCCCGAGTATGTGTAGGGTAATGTGCAGGGATCGCTGGTTAGTGCGGGCGCAGTGGGCCGGAGAGCCTGTTTCCCTGCTGTATCTCTAAGCTAAACTATAAGGACCCAGGATATTAGGCTATCATATTTAGACCACAATTTTAAAACAAGAAACTAGGGATAGCATTTCTCTCGGTACGTATGCATATGGACACCCTATACTTCCGAGGTTTGAATCTGGGGAACCAAGTGCACTGGAGAAAGAAGATGACTCCTCTGTGCAGAAGCCTTACAGTGCATTCCCTGCCATCTGCTGTGCTGAAGGTGAAGTCTACAACACAGCACTCAATTGCTGTTATCACATTCTCCATGTATTTGCTTATTGCAATGCTCTCCCATTATTGTGCATTAAGACGGGTTAAATAACTACATGAATCTCCAATGGAATTATTTTAAACTCTCTCACTGAACATATCACTGCCTCCATCCCAGATCATCAAGGTGCGTTTTGTACTCTTGGCTAGGAAAATACGATAGCAGGCAATTTAATGAAAGAGATAACCAGTAGTTTGGGTTGATGCCTAATGAGCTAATCAGCTGTTAATTCTAGGTTTTGGAAAGTGCAGGATTACATGGTTAGAAAGCTCTGATCCTTGGAAGTCAAATTTGTAGAGCAAGAGACATTATCTTATTTAAATGGACAGTTGGGGATTGGTATTGATGAGGAATATGTCATGCCGGTAACCTGTATCAAGCCATAACACTTTATGATAAGTAGGCAACCAGTCTGAAGAAGGGTCTCGACCCGAAACGTCACCCATTCCTTCTCTCCAGAGATGCTGCCTGTCCCGCTGAGTTACTCCAGCATTTTGTGTCTATTTACACTTTATGATGTTGGCCCTATGGCCTTCAATCATTTGAGCATGCTGGGGTTAATATGTATCTGGTGTATGGATGGCTATTTTGTTTTCCTGATAGGTTTTACCCGCTCCATCTCCAATTTCCAAAAACAGATCCGTATATTGATGTGAAGAATATTATGCAGAATGCAAAAGCACATGCTATAGGAGCAGGAGTAAGCCACAAGGTCCCCAAGCCTGGCTCCACCATTCAATATCATCCTGGGTGGTCTATCCTGGCCTCAACTCATCCTGTGCCAGTTCCCCATACTGTTCAATTGCTTGCTTTTTTAAACCTTGATCTGTCACCACATTAAATATATCCAATGATCTAGCCACCGTCTTCCTGGGGCAGATAATTCAATAGACAATAGGTGCAGGAGTAGGCCATTCGGCCCTTCGAGCCAGCAAGAGCCATTCAAGATCTCACTGCTCAATGAGAGAAGAATTTTCTACGCTCCTCAGTTTGAATGACCATCCTTTATTATGTAGTTACATCTACAAAATATTAACAAAATCAATACCAAGTTTGACAAAAGAACTCCTGGAAAGTATTTGATGAATGTTGGGAGCATGCGGGCTAACACAACAACATACATATTAGAGTGTGACACTCATGTACATGAGGTCAGTCCTCACTGCTTTTTATGAATTAAACCATCCTGATCACCCTGTTTCAGGAAAGAAACCAATAAACTGGAAATGGTGCAATGCTGATATGGGAGAACTTTGCCCGGACTCAAGGTCCTGAGCTGAAGGGAGAGGCTGGACAGGCCAGGACTTTATTCCTTGGACTGCAGGAAGCTGAGGGGCGATCTTATCTACGCGTATAAAATCATAAGGGGAATAAAGAGAGTGAATGCATAGACTTTTATTCAGAGTAGTGGAATCAAGAATCAGAGGATAGAGGTTTAAGGTGGGAGGGGAAAGATTCAATAGGAACCCAAGGGGCAACTTTTTCACACAAAGGGTGGTGGGTGTATGGAAGTAGTTCAGGCAAGTGCAATACAACATTCAAGAGACATTTGGACAGGTACATGGCAATGACTTGGAGGGGACATCTTGAATGACTTGGATTAGTTGAGTTTGTATGCTGTTGGATCCGATGACCATAAGTGTACATGAAACATAAAAGGTATTAACGGGTAATGTTCTGGTTGGCAAGATGTAAATAAATCAATCAGGTGTTGGAGCCTCAACATTTTACAATTGATGTGAATGAATAGGAACAAAAGGTATAGTTGCTACATTTACTGAAGCCGCAAAGATGGGTTGGAAGAAACTTGCAAGAGTCCATGAGAGATCTAACAAGGGATTTAAATAGGCGGTGAGCTTGCAAGGATCTGACAAATGGGATATAATGTGTGAAAACATGAAATTATCCAATTTTGCAGCAATAATAGGATAGAAGCATATGATATAATTGGTGAGAAAATGTTGCTGATGAATCTGGGTGTCCTCGGTCTGTGATTCACTGAAGGCAAGTATATAAGTGCAGTAAAATCTGGGGAGATTATGCTTCAGTTATATAGGGCACTGGTGAAACCACACCTGGAGCGCTGCACACACTCTTGGTCTCTTTATTTAAGGAAGGATAGAAATACGTTGGAAGCAGTTCAGCGCAGGTTTACCAGAGGCTTGAAATGGGCGTGTTAAACCATATAACAATTACAGCACGGAAACAGTCCTTCTCGGCCCTTCCAGTCCGTGCTGACCATTTATTTTCCCCTCGTCTGAAGAAAGCTGACCTTTCATCCACGAGAGTTAGAACAATGAGAGAGGATTTGATTGAAATGCATAAAATCCTGTGGGATCCTGACGTTGTGGTTGTCAAGAGGCAGGAGTGTTTTAATGTCATGTGTCCTAGATAGAACAATGAAATTCCTACTGGCTGCAGCACAACACAATATTTAACCAAATTACTGTAAACAATATGATAAACTAGTGATTAAAAAAAAGGTTCAGTGTGTATAAATACACACCCCCACAAGCACGCTCACACACACACACACACACACACACACACACGCACACATATATATATATATATATATAAATAAATATGCAGCAACTCCGATAAATCCCTACATTGGTGGGGAGGTCAGAGCCGGTGATGGACTGGGCAGTGGTCACAACTTTCTGCAGTCTTTTCCACTCCTGGACGTTCAAGTTGCGGAACCAAGCCACGATGCAACCAGTCAATATGCTCTCTACCGTACACCTGTAGAAGTTCAAGCGAATCCTCTCTGACAAACCGATGGGGGCAGGAAATCTGGAACCAAGGGTCATTATTTAAAAATTAGGAGTCACCTAAGGTAGCACAGTGGAGCAGTGGTAAAGTTACTGCCTTACATAGACATAGACATAGAACATAGAAAATAGGTGCAGGAGGAGGCCATTCGGCCCTTCGAGCCAGCACCGCCATTCATTGTGATCATGGCTGATCGTCCGCTATCAATAACCCGTGCCTGCCTTCTCCCCATATCCCTTGATTCCAGTCGCACCTAGAGCTCTATCCAACTCTCTCTTAAATCCATCCAGTGATTTGGCCTCCACTGCCGTCTGTGGTAGGGAATTCCATAAATTCACAACTCTATGGGTAAAAAAGTTTTTTTCTCACCTCAGTCTTAAATGACCTCCCCTTTATTCTGTGGCCCCTGGTTCTGGACTCACCCAACATTGGGAATGTTTTTCCTGCATCTAGCTTCTCCAGTCCATTTATAATTTTATATGTTTCTATAAGATTCCCCCTCATCCTTCTAAACTCCAGTCTTTTCAATCTTTCCTCATAAGACAGTCCCATCTGGGATCAATCTCGTAAATCTCGTACAGTGCCAGAGACCCGGGTTCTATCCTGGCTATGGGAGCTGGCTGTGCAGAGTTTGTATATTCTCTCTGTGAGCACGTGCGTTTTCTCCGGAAGCTTCAGTTTCATCCCTTATTCCAAAGACATACTGGTTTATAGGCTAAATGGCTTGGTAAAATTGTAAAATTGCCCATAGTGTGTGTAGATGGTGTAAGTGTACGGGGATCACTTGTGGGCTTGCACTCGGTGGGCCGAAGGGCCTGTTTCCCAGCTGTATCTCTAAACTAAGCTAAATCAAACTCGATTTGGCACAGAAGTGAGTGACTTTTCCCTCAAAGAAGTGAAAGTCGTTAGAGCTCTCTTTTTCAACGTCCGATGGTCACATGATATATTTCGGTTAGCGGTAGATAAATTCTTGATAACCAAGGGAGTGAAGGTTGCCTTGTTAGATGAAAATGGGGACCTAATTTGCCACAGAAGGCTGTGGAGGCCAAGTCAATGGATATATTTACGGCAGAGATAGATACATTCTTGATTAGTACGGTTGTCAGGGGTTCTGGGGAGAAGACAGGAGAATGGGGTTAGGAGGGAGAGATAGATCAGCCACTATTGAATGGCAGAGTAGACTTGATGGGCCGAATGGCCTAATTCTGCCCCTATTACTTATGACCTTCATGTTACCGTTAGATAATGATCTTCTTGAAGAGCAGAAGAGGTTTGAGGCACTTTGCCCAATTGGCCCACTCCTGTTCCTGTTCTTGTGTTTGATTGCAAGGAGACGTTAGGTTTCAAGCTTGTGAAGGGCATTGGCCCATGATCTAAAGAAAGATGCACAGAAATCTGTTGAACAATATAAATGGGCTCAAGAAAGAAAGAAATGACTTTTGGAAAGGAGGGCAATGAAAAATAACAGATGAGGCTGATTTTTTGTTGAAGAAAGTGTCGTAGAATAGCTTGTGGGGATCTGGTTGTGTGTCTGTCTTGTGTTTCTCCAGCAGTCTTTCCACTCTGGACCCTAGACTTTGCCACACCTTTCTGACCGATCCAATTCTGGCTGCATCCAAGTCTAATGAGGCTAGAATAACGGCGGCAATCATGCCTGGAGCTGAAAGATGGAAAATCTGGTTGGGGACTGTGGGTTGGGTATGGGGGGGAAGCAACATCATTTATAGTTTAGTTTACAGATACAGCGCAGAAACAGGTCCTTCGGCCCATTGTGTCCACAAGGACCAGCGATCTCCACATACGTACTCTACCCGACACACACTAGTGACAACTTACATTTGTACGGAGAAAACCCACGCAGGTCACGGGGAGAACGTACAAACGCCATACAGTCAAGCACCTGTAGTCGGGTCTATGGTGAACCCAGGTCTATGGTGCTGTAAGGCAGTAGCTCTACCACTGCACCACTGTGCTGCTCATTGATGCAGCTCAAATCTGCACAAGAGCAACAAGCTCCCTGAGCAGCTTTGGAGCTTGGGCAAATATGAAGTGACGGGAAATATTGTTAGGAACCGGAAACCACTGAGAAGAACCAGGCTTGGTCCAGACAACATCTGACCGCAAGAAGAATGTACATCTATGATGACAACGACCCAAAACCCTTGAGTTACTGTCTTAAAACTGTCTCTATCCCTATCTATTATGTTCTTTAACAATTCCCTCTTTGACTATCAAATTGCTTCATTTCATGCAGTGTCAACGTTTCTTTGATAACACTCCCACAAAGCACCTTGTGTACCATTCTACTCCACTGAAGGTGCCATATAAATTCAGGCAATTGTTGAGGTACTGAAGAACCATGACCATTAGATGTAGAAGCAGAATTAGGCCATTCGGCCCACCAATTCTGCTCTGCCATTCAATTGTGGCTGATCTATTTTCCCCTCTTAACCTCATTCTCCAGCTTTCTCCTCGTAACCTTTGATGTCCTTACTAATCAAAAACCCATCAATCCCTGTGTTACAATCTCTGTATTACAAATGTCCAATGACTTGGCCTCCACTGCTATCCATTGGAATGAGTTTCACAGATTCACAAAAAGCGATTATCTTGTAAGTTTAACATTGATTACTTTGTTCTAAATGTTGCAGTTCTCAGTCAATAGAAATTTGTCAATGAGCAATGCCAATAATTCTAGAATTTGATTGACTGGGATATGATTGGATGCACCATTGTCTCAGGGGTGGGAATGACAGTAGAAAAGAGAGAAATATATATGATTGAAGTTACAGAACCATAACAATTTGTATTGCAATATGAATTTCTATTTGAATTTATAATATGAATGGCAATTATGAACGGACAATCATTAATAACCCGTTATCTGTTATTTGCACTTTATCAATTTATTCATGTGCGTATGTATTTATATAATGATATATGGACACGCTGATCTGTTTTGTAGTCAATGCCTACTATGTTCTGTGTGCTGAAGCAAAGCAATAATGTTATTGTTCTATCAGGGACACATGACAATAAACTCACTTGAACTTGAACTTGAATTAAGAGAATTGAGCCCACCATTGAGTTCCAGGCTAGAACCTAATGAAGAGACTTAGATAGTTGATACATTTACTCAGAGATGTTTGGGAATGACAGGGGACATCAATCTAATTAATACAAAAAGCTGGAGTAACTCAGCGGGTCAGACTTTGACCTCTCTGTCCGAGGCCTCCTCCATTGTCAGAGTGAGGCCAAACACAAGTTGGAGGAACAGCATCCCGTGTTTTGCTTTGGCAGCTGACAACCCAGCAGTAGGAATATTGATTTATCCAACTTCAAGAAACCCCTCTCTCTCCATCCCTCCCCCGCCCGAGTCGTACCCGTTTCAGAGTTGTCTTGTTCTGTCTCATTGTCTGTAACTCCTTCTCACCAAACCCACAGCTAACAATGGCCTGTTTCTTTTATCCTTCATTCATTCTACATCTCTCTACATCACCGTCTATATATTTTGTTTCCATTTCCCCTGACTCTCAGTCTGAAGAAGGGTCTCGATCTGAAATGTCACCCATTCCTTTTCTCCAGAGATGCTGTCTGACCTGCTGAGTTAGTCCAGCTTTTTGTGTCAATATTCGGTTTAAACCAACATCTGCAGGTCCTACCTACACCAATCTAATTAAAAGTGTCTGATGATGCCTAAACCTAATTGTTTGATAACTGCCGGGATATTATCATTGCATGGAATCATCCGTATTTTTTATTCTTGTGTACTTTTTACAGCAATTGTCACAAATTTTTGAAGTCTTCCATTCAGTTTCCGAGCCGCTCGTCATCATTAGGGTAGACACCATCTGAGTCACAAGAACAGTCATAGCGGGTTTTCAGTGAATTGACAGGAAATTATATTGCCGATTATCAGGTTATTATTCAAATATGTTGCAATTAAGGGTCATCGTGAGTTTCACAGGCAGATGTGATTTCAGGACTGCATGGAACACTTATATTTACAATCAAATCTGTATTGATTATTAGAAATGATGTGTAATATTCGGTGCTGGATACAAGTTAGTGCGCTGAAAGCCACTTTGATATGCTTCCCTTTACAACAAGAGTTTCTATCAGTTTCTATTTAAATATGTTTCGAGAAGTAGAGGAAATAATTTAGTTTCTATTTTATCCTTCATACAGGTAACAAATACATTTCCATTGAGAACAATGATGGAATCAACATTCCACTTTAGTGTAAATATTAATATATTGCAAATCCTGACAACCAAGGTTTCTTTTTGTTATAATAATCTGAGCAATTAGTTTTCGAGCAAGATAAGAATGATTTGAACAGTTGTCCTTCCAGTCAGTACTTCAGGCCTCCAAAGGTGAAGTGCTTTATGTGGAAGATATTTGTTTTCTACCACTTAGGTGCTTTCATGTGTTATTTTCCCATATACAATTTGTGCCTTAGACCAGCTGCATGCAATGCTCACAATTAGATGTACACAGCACTGTACAAGGTCCAAGATTGCCTGTGGTGCTGCTGGTAAAGTTGCTGCCTCACATCACCAGAGACCCAGGTTTGATCCTGACCTGCAGACTGTCTGTGTGGAGTCTGCAGATTCCCTCTGTCGCTGCATGGATTCTCTCGGAGTGCTTCGGTTTACTCCTCCATCCCAAAGACATGTTAATTGGCTTCTGTAAATTGCCCCTGGTGTGCTGGGAGTGGATTCAAAGGGCGTTTAACATAGACCTAGTGTGAACAGGAGATCGATGATCAGCATGGCCTCGGTGGGCTGAAGGGCCTGTTGCCCTGCTGTATTTCTCTAAACTGGTGCTGGCCATGCAGAGTTCTGCATGGTACACAATAATGGCGTGAGGAGTACTGTCTTGGACATTCCTGGGCTGGAGGAAGACGCTCCCACCAGTTCTGTGGGATCTGTAGTTACCGGTGATCTGCAGACTGCTGCGTGTGGGTAAGGAGGTGCTGACATGTTGTTTAGGAGGTGGTGCACAACTCTGTCACCTTCTAGGCTGTGTCATGATTCCCCTCAACAAAACGTGATAGGGGGATGCTTCTTAACCAAGTGGATTGTCCTCAGCTCAGGGATTCCCATGAGTTTATGAGCACATGTTTTTCAAGGAGAACATCCTTGAAGCATCTTTATCCCGACCCTTGCAAATGGGGAGCCCAGAGTAAAGAGCCTGTTTCAGACGTGTGAATGACTATGAAATCATGAGAGGAATGGATCAGGTAGATGTACGGAGTCTCTTGCCCAGAGTAGGTGAATCGAGAACTAGAGGACATAGGTTTAAGGTCAAGGGGAGACGATTTAATAGGAACTTGAGGGGTAACATTTTCACACGTAGGGTGGTGGGTGCATGGAACAAGCTGCCAGAGGAGGTAGTTGAAATTGGGACTATCCCCACGTTTAAGAAACAGTTGGACAGGTTCATGGACAGGACAGGTTTGGAGGGATATGGGTTAAACACGGGCAGGTGGGACTAGTGTGGCCGATGTGACATGTTGGCTGGTGTGGGCAAGTTGGGTTGAAGGGCCTATTTCCACGCTGTATCACTATGACGATGACTATGACCCACTCATCAGTGCTGTTTGTGTGATTGGAGCCTTGGTGCTGGGAACATAAGCTGGAATTGGTTCTCTTGTCCTCCCAGTGCTTTTAGAGGATTTTACAGATACAGAATGATGTGCTAAGAGATGCCTGTTGTAGGTAAACCATGTTGCAGGACAGCATGGATCACTGCTCTCTGGTGGACCATGAACCTTGTGCCGAGTTTGAGAACTGTACCTTACCCTCAGTTGGCCAAATGCTCTGCTACTACACTGGGGACAACAATAACTGCCTACCTTGAGAGCTAGCTCCCAACACAGGGGGAGTGATCCGTGTTTTCAAGGGTCTTTGTGTGGACAGCATTGTCAAGGGACAGTCTTGACAAAAGTGGAGCATTCCTGCCTTGAAGGTCTACAGTGCAATGCAAATCTCGTATACAGTTCAGCTAATGAGTCAATGGTAAATTAGAATTGGCCTTAAGTGAGTTTAGTTAGTTAGTTTAGTAAACTTAGTTAGTTTACTTTAGAGATGCAGGGTGGAACCAGAACCTGCGGCCCACCGAATCCACATTGACCAATAATCACCCCGTACACTGGTGCTGTCCCACACTATTTACAGAGGCCAATTGACCAACAAGCCTGCAGCTCTTTGGAATGTGGGAGGAAACCAGAGCACCTGGAGAAACTCCACACAGTCACACGGAGAACATGCAAACTCCATACAGACAGACACTACCTCTGTAGTCAGGAGTGAACCTGGAGCCTGGCGCTGTAAGGGAGCAACCGTACCACTGTGCCACCCACGTTCCTGCATGGCTATGTGAACATTGGCAGTGTGAAGTACAGTATGGCACCATTATTTTTATGCAGTTTGGACTCACCCCAAGCCCCACACAGAATGTCCCTCGTGTGTTTAGTGTAATTTGGAGATACAGCGCGGACACAGGCCCTTCAGCCCACCGGGTCCGCGCCGACCGGCGATCCCCGCACACTAAAACTATTCTACACACACCAGGGACAATTTACATTTATACCAAGCCAATTTACCTACAAACCTGTACGTCTTTGGAGTGTGGGAGGAAACTAAAGCACCCTGAGAAAACCCACGCGGGCCACAGGGAGAACGTACAAACTCCGTACAGACAGCACCCGTAGTCAGGATCAAACCTGGGTCTCTGGCGCTGTGAGGCAGCAACTCTACCGCTGCGCCATTGTGTTCTGTGCCATATGTTGCTGATGTGGCATGCCAATATGAGAAGACTAAATACTTGAAAGAAAATGAAATTGAAGGAAATATTCATCAGGCCTGTTGAATATTTCCAGCATTTTCTTTTCTTATTTTAGATTTCCAGCATTTGCTTTAGTGTGGTTTGTTAATGTACTATCTATTAAAATGTAAAAGCAATTATGTTTGGTGGCGTTCCATATTATTGTGATATAATTGGATTGTGTCAGATTGTGCATTTCATCCCTACGTTTTTGAGCAGCATATTACTGCAGCCCTATAATTCAGTTTGATCATCGTGCAATCCTGTAAAAATGAGAAGGAGCAATGTCTTTCACAGTGAGTTTCATAGAATTGCTCTTTTGTTTCAAAGATGGAATTCACTGTGATGCTCACTCTTAAAGGGTCCAATTTGCATAACAGGAGACTTCATTCAATGGGTGCAGGTAGTATTTTTCACATCTTTTTATTATCCCACCCAATGCAGTGGAGGTTGAGTCACAGGCATTCTTCCATTAAAGTGATAATCCCAGCCAGTGCTCATTGTCAAGACTCAATGATTGTTTCCCTGTTGTGCCCCGCAGAAGTGGACCAGGATTACTGTGGGCGCTGGAAGTGATATTATTATCCCTCTTTGTGAATGAGGTGTGACATCGACTGCACACTTGCCCGGAACAGCGGGATCCCATTAAGTAGAGCAACGCAAGGCCACTTGCAGCCATGTTGTGCAGTACACTCCAATGCAGGTCTAAATCACTGAGAAGCTTGCTGATGTGCAAGGTCGGGATAATGAAAGAGCAAATTGACACAGTACTGGAGCGGATTAGTAGATTCGCTGGAATAGACAGGAGACTGAGGAAGGTTATAAACAGCGCTAAGACTGCTTTTGGGCAGGCTGACTGCAGAGCTGTGAACATAGACTAACATGGACACATTAGCAATGCTGTCAACACTGGACAGATCTGAGGTGTCAAATTTACAGTCACACGCCATATACTTAAAGTGTCAGATACATAAATATAAACTAGAAATACGTGGGCCGCAGGGAAGGCCACCAGTTGGATCCTTGGATTTCCTTCATTCTTCTTTTCTCATCTTTCTGTTTTCCTAAAATGTTCCCCCCTCTCACCACCCAACTTCCTGTGATTTTTCAACTCTTTTCATTTGGGACAGCCAATCGATTCTAAGTTATCTCAGTGAAGATTGAAACAATAACATCTGTTGAAGCATTATATAAAGGAAAAGTAACATTAATAAAAATCAATTGGACTGTTTTATGGAATGGAGAGACAGAATCCACATTTTAATATCTCTCCTTAAATGGGCAGTCGGATTTTTTAACTGTGTCTTTCTTTGTTAGTTCTTCTAGCTCATATAATATTAATTCCTGGAGCTGGCCTCCGTACTAGTTGGTGTTGTTAATAGTTTGGTTCCTCACCTCCCCTCACTTTGTCTCTCTAGACGTGGAATAAGTTCTTGTTGAAGCTGTTGACTGTTGCTGTTTTATACAGCCCTCTGGAGAGAAGGCGGTCACCTTAAGTCATTAGCACCAATGACTATGGTGGAGATTCCTTTAAACAATGTAGAGTTGTCTTGACTTGCTCCCGCAGGGGAGAAGCAGGTGAGGCAAGATAATGAGGCGCTGTGTTTCAACACTAAGGCTATCCTTTGACAGAGCAGCGGTAACTCAGCCAAAAATGGCACAATATCGCCGACTTTTCATCCAAGGATTGCTGCAGTCCGAAAAAAGATCTGGACCGAAACGTCACCCATTCCTTCTCTCCAGAGATGCTGCCTGTCCCGCTGAGTTACTCCAGCATTTTGTGTCTCTCTTCTATTGCTTTAGGTAACATGTGCAAATACATTTAAACCTGCAGAATGTTCGAACAGGTACCTCGTCCCTTTCAGTATCCCACTCATTTGCTGGTGTGGACATTGTATCGACTGTGGAGCTTTTATATTCATTTATTAATTCCCAGTGGGCATTGATCATTTGTAGTTTGTTGTGCATTTTAGCATTGACTAGAATATCTGCGTGACTGGCAGGCATTTTAATGAGTCCTTTTTCTTGATACTGCCCTTTATTTAGAAATCTAAATTACCTGCAACATTTCTATGTCAGTTTTCATCACTCAGAAGAGATTGACGATTAAAACGATGTGTTGAACTGTCAGTCTCTATCTCTGCTGCCTATATTTCATCCCTGATCTCTACCACCCTCCCTCCAAGTCATTGGTCAATAATGTGCCCTCAGTCCACCTCCTTGAGATTCTATATTTATCTCCGTTTTATTCACTTTAGGTCACTCATTTTTCACTTATTTGTTTCTGTGCACGCCACAGTATGAGACTGGTGGCAGGGAACATCGTGTGTTGGGAAGTTGACAGTCCCTTCCCTCTAACAGCACTGCACAACAAGGTCTCCCGACTCTCCCGCCTATGGCAACAGTAAAGATCCACCGCACAACCCGGAGAAATATGGACTGCCGTTCAATAACACAGGAGCCAACTCCCAGCAAAGGCAAACTTCATTGGGGTGGCACAGTGGCCGTTGCCTCAGAGTGCCAGAGAACCAGGTTCGATCCTGACCTCGGGAGTTGTATGCATGGAGTCTGCATGTTCTCCGGTTTCCTCCCACATCCCAAAGCTGCGCGGGTTTGTAGGTTAATTGGCCTCTGTAAATTGCCTCTAATGTGCAAGGATTGTACATGAAAGTAGGATTGCAGAGAACTAATGTGAATAGGTGATCGATGGTCGGTGTGGACTCAGTGGGCTGAAGGGCCTGTTTCCACGCTGTGCCTCTACCACTAAAACTAAAACAACATAGAACATGGAAAAGAAAAACTATAGAACAGGCCCTTCGGCCCACGATATTTGTGCCAAACTTGATGTCAAACAAACTAATCCCCATCTGCCTGCATTGTGAATGAGATTCCAGCATGGAACTCCGAGATATGTGGACTACCTTATTGCAGGAGCCACTTCTCAGCAAAGGTAGACATTGTCAATGAAATACAACGTCAGCTTCAGTCCACCTGTGGCTGACTAGGGAATAGAGTGTTTGAGGATAAGGACATGGTACCCAGCAGAAAGCTTGTGGTCTACTAGGACTCAGTGATTTTGTGCCCACCTGTATATATCTACAACAGGCAAGGCACTGAGGAGGTGTCATCAATGAAATTTCTGTAAAATACCCCAAATCTAATGTAGTAAAAACAGGAACCTCACCAGATCAGGCAGCTGCTGCGCTAAAGAAACAGAGTTCACTTCTCTTAATCGGAACTTGGAAGTGTGAAAAAGAGTTTTATTTTAGAACATAGCACAGCGCGGCTCAAGAACAGCTCTGCAACCCATAATATCTGTGCTGAATGTGATGCCCATACTCTTATCTTCCTGCACATCATTCATATCCCTCCATTCCCTACATAACTATATACCTAAGCTAAATTCTCTTTGGTTTAGTTTTGTTCAGAGATACAGCGTGGAAACAGGCCCTTCGGCCCACTATGTCTGAGCTGACCAGCTATCCCCGCTCATTAACACTCTCCTACACACTAGGGACAATTTAGACTTGTACCAAGCCAATTAACCTGTACATCTTTGGAGTGTGGCAGGAAACCAAAGATCTCAGGGAAAACCCATGCAGGTTAAGGGGAGAACGTACAAACTCCATCCAGACAGCACTTGGGATCAAACCCCCCGGTTTTTGGGCGCTGTAAGGCAGCAAGTCTACCGTTGCACCACTGTGCTGCCTCTTAAATGCCACCTATAATATCTGCCTCAACTCCCACCCCTCGCAGTGCTTTCACCATCTCCTGCGTAAAAAACAAGCCCCGCGCATTTCTCTTCAACTTTGCCTCTCACTTTAAAGCTATGCCCTCTGGTTCTTGATATTTCTCATTTGTCCTGCTTTGACCATGGACATTGGATCCAAAATATCTCTGCTTTTATTTCAGATTTCCGGCAATATAAAAGCAGGGATGTTATCCAACTCTTTCATGTAGATTACAAATGGACAGAGGAAATGATTCAAAGGTTTTCTCAATCCTCCTCCATAATATCCTCAACCACTTACATGCCCGGGGCGAAAAGCAGTTGAGAGGAGATAATGAGGCACGATGGTTCAACACCACTGAAATGTGGATCGTTCTCTTACAGCCTTAACTGCACAGAATGGCGAGGGGGCATTTAGGCTGGCTTTGAGAATCTGGAGTCTGTTTGTTGGGTAGGTTGATCCCAGGCATAAATGGTGGAAGGAGCATACCACATCCCAAATCACCTCCTACAGCCTATGAGGCACTGTAGGCCAAACTATGGTCATGTCTGTGGGCTCCACATTGGCCTCATCAGAATCTACAGATTTGCAGCGTCCTCTACTGCGAGTGACTGCTGAGCAAGGAGATGGTGGAGTTGGAACAATGCAGTATGGATTCAGCAGATTAACACCAGAGTTCACAGCACAAAGTGATACAGATTGGTGGGAAGAAAATGGACACCTTCCTTCGATGAAAGAAGATCGAGGCGTCTTTTGAGAAATTCTACAGGGAGAAAGTATTTTGACTAGAAAAGTGGGATTTCCCAATTCAGCTGGGATTTCTAGATGCACTGGGGGGTTACACAAAAAGCTGGAGAAACTCAGTGGGTGCAGCAGCATCTAAGGAGCGAAGGAGATAGGCGACGTTTCGGGTCGAGACCCTTCTTCTAGATGCACTTTCCGTCTCAGTCCGCAGTGAAACTCCGTCATTCTGGAAGACAAGCCCATTTTCAAGACGGGAGTCAGTTTTTATTAAAGAAGATGTATCAGGAAAAAAGAGTGAAGGTAGAAACATGGCACGAAGAGACAACAAGCTAAGAACATGGTGCAGATCAAAGTAAAGTTGGGGCAAGATTAGTGAGCTGATCGACCTGCTCCTTTTTCACACATTTGCAATATGCAAGTTGTCACAACCAATGGGGGCAGTGCGTCTTTTAGAACATAGAACATAGAACATAGAAAATAGGTGCAGGAGGAGGCCATTCAGCCCTTCGAGCCAACACATTCATTGTGATCATGGCTGACCGTCCCCTATCAATAACCCGTGCCTGCCTTCTCCCCATATCCCTTGACTCCACCAGCCCCTAGAGCTCGATCCAACTCTCTCTTAAAGCATTTTTAACGGGTTTATTTTACTGAATGAAAGATGAACACATTATTTTTGTGCTTTCCAAAAAGTCCCAAACCCCTCGGAGCCAGGGAACTTCAGTGGGCAATTCACACAAGGTAAAGCCCCCACAAATAAATGAGGAGACCTCCTACTTTTTTATTAATATTGGTTGATCAATATATTGAGAACAGTCCCATGGTAATTTACAAAATGACACCATCCATTGCAGTCCCCCACCCCTGCAAACCCTGATTAGACCACGGTTCAATGTTGCATCCAATCAATTGGTGCCCCAACAATATAGGACTTGTGCAATAGTGCACAGAATTCTATGGCTGAGTTATGCACTGAAATCTCAGAAGTGTTGTTTGATGTCTAACACTATTTTTAAAGTAATTGTTCACTGCATATTTCTCTTCCTGTTTAGTATCTTCCAAATTCTGTATTTCCCACGTCTCAATAGAATGAAAACAGTGATAATGGATGCAGGCAAGCTATTCAAATTGGACTATGTATGCAGAAGCAGGGAATATATTAACAAATCAATCAGTAGTCCGGGAAAAAAGACATCTTTTACCCAGTGTAATAATGGTAGTGTAAAGATGAGAGAAAGATCAGCCATGATTGAATGGTGGAGCAGACCTGATGGGCCGAATGGCCGAATTCTGCTCTTATCACTCCTATCCATGACCTTCTTGTGGGATTACTGTTTGGAATTTGATGATAACTATCAATATAGTCCAAGATCATTAAATTCTCCTTGGAACACGATGGTCATAATCCACTGCGATGTTGAGATAACCTGCTTGTCAAATGCTTGTCATCCTTTTCCAACATTCTCTTAATTCTGAATCAGTTCCTGGAGGGTAGCCAATGTAACTATTTTTAAAGAAATGATGTAGAGAGATAATGGGGAATCATAGACCAGTTAGCCTTACATCAGCAGTGGTGAAGATGCTGGAGTCGATTATTAAAGATGTTATAGCAGCGCATTTGAAAAGCAGTGACAAGATCATTGAAGTAGTCTGAAGAAGGGTCTCGACCCGAAACTACGCCAATTCCTTCGCTCCATAGATGCTGCTTCACCCCCTGAGTTTCTCCAGCATTTTTGTCTACCGGCAGGATCGATCAAAGTCAGTATGGATTTTTGAAGAGGAAATCATGCTTGACTAATCTTCAGGAATTATTTAAGGATGTAACAAGTAGAATGGATAAGAGAGAGCCAGTGGATGTGGTGTATCTGGACTGTCAAAAAGCCTTTAACAAGGTCCCACACAAGAGATTAGTGTGCAAAATTAGAGCACATGGTATTGGGGTATTGACATGTATAGAGAACTAGTTGGCAGACAGGAAGCAGAGTAGGAATTAACAGTGTCTTTTCAGAATGCCAGGCAGTGACTAGTGAGGTGCCGCAATACTTGGTGCTGGTACCCCAGTTATTTACAATATATATTAATGATTTAGACTAGGGAATTAAACGTGACATATCCAAATTTGCAGATGACATAAAGCTGGATGACAGGAGGAGGATGCTATGAGGCTGTAGGGTGACTTGGATAGGTTGAGTGAGTGGGCAGATGCAGTATAATGTGGATAAACATGAGGTTATCAACTTTGGTGGCAAGAACAGGAAGGCAGATTGTTATCTAAATTATATCAGGTTAAGAAAAGGGGGAGGTGCACAGAGACCTGGGTGTGCTTGTACATCAGCCACTGAAAGTAAGCATGTAGGTACAGCAGGCAGTGAAGAAAGCTAATGGCATGTTGGTCTTCATAGTGAGAGGTTTTGAGTTTAGGAGCAAAGAGGTCCTTCTGCAGTTGTACAGGGCCATGGTGAGACCACACCTGGAGTATTGTGTGCATTTTTGGTCTCCTAATTTGAAGAAGGACATTATTGCGATTGAGGGAGTGCAGCGTAGGTTCACGAGGTTAATCCCCAGGATGGCGGGACTGTCACATGTGTCTTCCACCATAGTGAAAAATGCTGTGGTGGATGTTTGTGTTACATTTTTATTGTGTATTGTGTGTTCTTTTTTGATTGTACTGCTGCTGGCAAATTCATTTCACTGCACTTTATTGTGTAACCATATAACCATATAACCATATAACAATTACAGCACGGAAACAGGCCATCTCGGCCCTTCAAGTCCGTGCCGAACAACTTTTTTCCCTTAGTCCCACCTGCCTGCACTCATACCATAACCCTCCATACCCTTCTCATCCATATGCCTATCCAATTTATTTTTAAATGATACCAACGAACCTGCCGCCACCACTTCCACTGGAAGCTCATTCCACACCGCTACCACTCTCTGAGTAAAGAAGTTCCCCCTCATGTTACCCCTAAACCTCTGTCCCTTAATTCTAAAGTCATGTCCTCTTGTTTGAATCTTCCCTATTCTCAAAGGGAAAAGCTTGTCCACATTAACTCTGTCTATCCCTCTCATCATTTTAAAGACCTCTATCAAGTACCCCCTTAACCTTCTGCGCTCCAGAGAATAAAGACCTAACTTATTCAACCTATCTCTGTAACTTAGCTGTTGAAACCCAGGCAACATTCTAGTAAATCTCCTCTGTACCCTCTCTATTTTGTTGACATCCTTCCTATAATTGGGCGACCAAAATTGTACACCATACTCCAGATTTGGTCTCACCAACGCCTTGTACAATTTTAACATTACATCCCAGCTTCTATACTCAATGCTCTGATTTATAAAGGCTAACATACCAAAAGCTTTCTTTACCACCCTATCTACATGAGATTCTACCTTCAAGGAACTATGCACGGTTATTCCCAGATCCCTCTGTTCAACTGTATTCTTCAATTCCCTACCGTGTACGTGACGAATAAATCAATTGATTGATTGATTGATTGATTGATTGATTTTTGTTTTCAAGAGAGAGTTAGATTTAGCTCCTAGGGCTAAAGGAATCAAGGGATATGGGGAAAAAGCAGGACTGATTTTAGATGATCAGCCATGATCATATTGAATGGCGGTGCTGGCTCGAAGGGTTGAATGGCCTACTCCTGCACCCTATTTTTCTGTGTTTCTAGATCATAGACATCAATAGGGAAAGGGAAAAAACATCCCACAGGTTTTGCAAATAACGTTGTTAAAATAATTAGATTTTGAGAAGCCTTTTGGACCAATGTTAAATATAGAACTCTAGCATCAGGATCCCACGAAACAATATCAAAACAAAGGAAAGACATTCTTCTAGTGTCCAGTGTGAAATCACAGTTCATCTCCCTTTGCCACATAGTTGCTGGTGGGACCCTGCTGTTCACAAATTAACTGTGGTATCTTTGATATTACGGATCCTACTGTAGTTTGGGGGAAGCCTTTATTGGGACCCCTTAAATTATGAAGGTGTTTTAAAAATGCAAGATTGTTTTCTCGTTATTGGTCTTTCAAATAAATTGGATTTGTAAACAAATCATCTTTTCCAGTCCCGTATTTTCTTTAGAGTATTTGGAATCAATAATCATCTTTCAGTCTCTACTTCAATAGCCATTAACACCTCAAGACGATTTCAAGAATACCCCACTTAGTCTGCAGCCTCTCCCATATCTCTGTTCACTCAGTGAAGGTAAAAACCTCATGAATTGATAAGAATAAAGTTCCAGCAAACATTTTATAAGTGACTTACTGCGCCAGAGAGCCAAGTTCAATCCTGACTACGGGTGATGTCTGTATGGCGTTTATCTGTTCTGCTTCCCCGGGTTCTTTGGCCTCCCCCCCGCACTCCACGCTCCCACACTCCTATAGTTATATATTCAATGTGATCATGGCTGATCATCCACAGTCAGTACCCCGCTCCTGCCTTCTCCCCATATCCCCTGACTCCGCTATCTTTAAGAGCCCTATCTAGCTCTCTCTTGAAAGCATACAGAGAACCGGCCTCCACTGCCCTTTGAGGCAGAGATTTCCACAGACTCACAACTCTCTGTGAGAAAAAGTGTTTCCTCATCTCCGTTCTAAATGGCTTACCCTTATTCTTAAACTGCGGCCCCTGTTTCTGGGCTCCCCCATAGTGTTAGTGTACGAGGTGATTGCTGGTCAGTGTGGAATCGATGGTAGGCTGTGGATCGAGCATCAAAAATGTGTCGAGAAACCAACTTTCGTGACCCATGTGCTCGCAACTATATTAAACTTTGCACAAATTTCGATAAACTGTAATTGAGAAGGAAGTCATAACTCGTCAGTGCAAAATGTTGCACATTAATTCATTAAACTAATTAGAAAATGAGATCGAAAAAGTAAGCGCCATCTAGTGTCCAAAGCCCACATTACACCATGGGGAGCCTATTTCCATGTTGCAGTCTATTTAAACCAGATATTATTATACCATATATATATATATATGACATGAATATGACTGTAATCATATATAATTCTAATAATAAAAATAATATAATGAATATAATTGTGATAGTGTATTTTGAATGAGACTGCCGCAGAGGTCCCGGTATTTAATCAGCTCCTGAACCAGCCTAATTAATGGGTGAGGGCAGTTCCTGTGGCTTCCCCCGTTTACTGAACCCCACTGACCGCCAGTGTGCAGAATGGGGGTCATGGCCATAGTGGGACTGGGGCAGTGGCAGGCTGGGGGAAGGCTAAGGCATCTTCCACTGACAGGAAAATGCCTAACCTTAACCCTAACCCTAACTCGCCCTCCTTTCAGAACTGCCCATGGCTGGAGCTGGAGCCGCTTTGGGACCAGCTGTGGGCTCCATACGTGTGACCGCTCAGTGAGGCCACCTCGGCCAGCACGCCCTTCTGGATCATTGTGGTGATGATGGTGGCCCTGCACGCCGCCCGGGCTGCCTTCAGAACCACCATAGTGCCGGCTCTGTCATAGTGCCCGCTCGCTCGCTGCAACACCGGCCGCACGACAGCCCGACTGCCCACGCGCAGCACTCACCGGCCGTCCGACCCCTCGCAGTACCCACCGGCCGTCCGACCCCTCGCAGCACCCACCGGCCGTCCGACCCCTCGCAGCACCCACCGGCGGCCCGACCCCTCGCAGTACCCACCAGCGGCCCGACTGCCCACGCGCAGCACCCACCGGCCGTCCGACCCCTCGCAGCACCCACCGGCCGTCCGACCCCTCGCAGCACCCACCGGCCGTCCGACCCCTCGCAGCACCCACCGGCCGTCCGACCCCTCGCAGCACCCACCGGCCGTCCGACCCCTCGCAGCACCCACCGGCGGCCCGACCCCTCGCAGTACCCACCGGCGGCCCGACCCCTCGCAGTACCCACCGGCGGCCCGACTGACCACGCGCAGCACTTACCGGCCGTCCAACCCCTCGCAGCACCCACCGGCGGTCCGACTGATCCTCCACAGCATCCTTCGGCCTACTGACAAGCCTGACCGACAAGCCTGACTGACTGACCCTGACCCTAACCCTAACCATAGCCCTGAGCCTAACCCTGATCCTGATTCTAACCCTAACCCTAACCCTAATCCTAATCCTAATCCTAACTCTACATTTGTTATTTATCATTTTTAATTAACTATTCACATCATAACTTTATAAAGATAAATCAATTGAAAAACAAAATGATCAGCAAGGTTAGCATTACCTTTATTCCTTGGAAACCTCGCTATTGCTATTGATGTAATGAGGAGGCAGCCATGATCCTAGGGTCCTCGCTGCTTAGCGACCATAAAACAAAGCACGGGATTGGTCAATTTGCTTCCGACCTCAATGCCAAACGTGTATTAATTGGACAATTACTACTCAGAAAATTGGAAGTTTTTGTCTTATTTTAAAAAAATTGCAGGTTTTGTTCTTGACGAGTTTCAGGTATGATTTATATAATATTTTACACAATATGTTAAAAATTCAGGTAGTTCCGTGAGTTGGGTCACGAACTTAAATGAAAAAGCTCCTCGGCCCACAGCCTATAAGCTGAAGGGCCTGTTTCCGTGCTGTATCTGCAAAGTACAAAGTCTAAGCTGTACCAACATCCCCATTTCATTCCGTGGTCACATGTGTGAAAGTCAGCTTCCTCCTTCTATTGCCAAACCATGCTTTGTGGTAATTCTAGAGTGCACTGTTACACATGTCCACACATGGCTGCATGTTTAGTGGAACCAGGAGCTGTCACTGTATAAATCTTTGATCCAAACACATTCTTTTTAGTCACCCCCAAGGAATATCTGCCTCATCAGGCATTCCATGCTCTGCACATGTATCAGAGAATTGACAGCTGGCGTGTGTTTGTAAGTGGCAAAACACCTTTGCCGCTTTTCCTGTTGAAAGGAGACATCAAGTGGGCTTGGTGAGCAGCTTTCACCTAATATAAAAGGTGGCATGTGATACTTCAGCAACATCAGGGTTTTCTGTATCAATTCCTGGCCGTCAGGGGAATGGATTCATGCTTAAATGGTATCAGAGCAGAGAAACATCACCTTGTTATGTGAGTGGCTACAGACTAGAGCGCTATCAGCCCGGTAGGCCATGCTCGCTCGCCACGGATCAAGGACCCGCGCAGCGGACTGGGAACCCACCTGGAGCGTCCAGCTGGCCCTCCTTGAGTGGAAGGAATCGAACGGAGACTTGAAAATAGTGCTAGACTGGTGACTCTGTATATGGTGTATATACTAATACTGGTGTATTACAGTAGTGTAAACACTAGTGCCGTATCTGAGATGCTTATCGAAGATGCATCCAAGTGCTTATGTACCGAGCTGCATACAAAAATGAATTTCACTTTCCCACGCTCGGTACATGTGACAAGTAAAGTGCCACACCATTCTACATCTGCCTCCGTGATCACATTGTTGCAAGGTTCCATGTGAGTGAGTGAGAAAAGGGCCTGCCAATATATTAATATCCGTTCCCAACACCCAATAACAGAACACCTCTCCTGATCACCTCTCCTGAGAATTGCCCCCAGATTTTCAATTTCACTCCCAAGACTTGCAGTTTAGGCACAATGAAACCATGTGTGCCAGGACATTTGTGCACAATGCCCGAAGGTGATGCAAGTCTGCCATGAAAGGTGAACCCTTACATTTGCTTCCTTTCCAGCCCAACTTTCATTCCTCATTCACTGTCAGCCCTTGCCAGTGGTAGATCATTTGGAAACTCGTAATTCCGCTGGCTTCTATAGTTTTACAAGAGTATTGTCTTTGTTCTTCTTTTACTCACTAATTGATGCAGAGTATCCAAAGCTTTGCATCATTTGGTGTCCAACCCAAGTGAGTGGGAGTCATTGCATTTTGACAACTTTAATAATCTTATTGAAACATATAAGATTATTAAGGGTTACACAAAAAGCTGGAGAAACTCAGCGGGTGCAGCAGCATCTAAGGAGTGAAGGAGATAGGCGACGTTTCGGGTCGAGACCCTTCTTCAGACTGGTCAGGGATCAGGGAAACGAGAGATATAAACAGTGATATGGAGAGATAAAGCAAGAACAATGAGTGAAAGATATGCAAAAAAGTATTGGTGATAAGGAAAGCAGGCCATTGTAAGCTGTTTCTGGTGTGAAAATGAGAAGCTAGTGCGACTTGGGGGGGGGGGGAGATGGAGAAGGAATGTCAGGGCCCGAGGGCTGAGGGAGAGGTGGGGGGGTGGGGGGGGTGGGGGGAAAGGAGCAGTCTGGGTTAACAGAATTGAGAAAATTCAATGTTTAAGCCCAGAGGATGCAGACTCCCCAAGCGGAATATGAGATGTTGTTCCTCAAACTTGCGGTGTTGTTCACTCTGGCCATGGAGGAGGCCCAGGACCGAGAGGTCGGATACGGAGTGGGAGGGGGAGTTGAAGTGCTGAGCCACCGGGAGGTCGGGTTGGTTATTGCGGACCGAGCGGAGGTGTTCGGCGAAATGATCGCCTAGCCTCCGCTTGGTCTCACCGATGTAGATTAGCTGGCATCTGGAGCAACGGATGCAGTAGACGAGGTTGGAGGAGGTGCAGGTGAACCTCTGTCGGACTTGGAATGACTGCTTGGGTCCCTGAAAGGAGTGGATGGGGGAGGTGAAGGAACAAGTGTAGCATCTCTTGCGGTTGCAAGGGAAAGTGCCCGGGGAAGGAGTGGAGCAGGAGGGAAGGGAAGAATTGACGAGGGAGTTGCGGAGGGAGCGGTCTTTGCGGAAGGCAGATAGGGGGGGAGATGGGAAGATGTGGCGAGTGGAGGGGTCATGTTGGAGGTGGCGAAACTGGCGGAGGACTATCTGTTGTATGCGCTGGCTGGTGGGGTGAAAGGTGAGGACCAGGGGGACTCGGCCCTTGTTGTGAGTGGGGGAATGGGGAGAGAGGGCAGTGTTGCGGGGTATGGAGGAGACCCTGGTGCGAGCCTCATCGATAGTGGGGGAGGGGAAACCCCGTTCTCTGAAGAACGAGGACATTTGCGATGACCTGGTGTGGAACACGTCATCCTGGGAGCAGATGCGGCGTAGTCGGAGGAATTGGGAATAGGGGATGGAGTCCTTACAGGAAGCAGGGTGGGAGGAAGAGTAGTCCAGGTAGCTGTGGGAGTCAGTTGGTTTGTAGTGGATGTCAGTCAGGAGTGTGTCACCTGCAATAGAGATGGTGAGGTCAAGGAATGGTAGGGAAATGTCGGAAATGGTCCAAGTATATTTGAGTGCCGGATGGAAGTTGGTGGTGAAATGGATAAAGTCAGTAAATTATTATTACAGATTATTAAGGGTTTGGACAGGCTAGAGGCAGGAAACATGTTCCGGATGTTGGGGGAGTCCAAAACCAGGGGCCACAGTTTAAGAGTAAGGAGTAAGCCATTTAGAACGGAGACGAGGAAACACTTTTTCTCACAGAGAGTGGTGAGTCTGTGGAATTCTCTGCCTCAAAGGGCGGTGGAGGCAGGTTCTCTGGATTCTTTCAAGAGAGAGCTAGATAGGGATAGCGGAGTCAGGGGATATGGGGAGAGGGCAGGAACGTGGTACTGATTGGGGATGATCAGCCATGATCACACTGAATGGCATGGTGGCTTGAAGGGCTGAATGGCCTACTCCTGCACCTATTGTCTATTGTCTATTGACAGATCAAATGTAAGTAGAAACTATACAGTTAATGGCTATACACTTAACAGTATTGATGTACGGTTGGCTCATCCATCCAACTCCAACACAGGTAGATATAGAGTGGTGAAGAAGGCAGATGCTATGTTGCCTTCATTGGTTGGGGGCATTAAATGTAAGAGTCAGGAAGTCATGATGCAACTGTGTAAGACTTTAGTTAGACTGCATTAGGCATATTGTGCACAGTTCTTGTCACACCATTACATGTGGAGACTTTGGAAAGGGGGCAGTAGATGTTCACCAGCATGCTGTCTGCATCTGGGGTCATTATCTACAAGGAATATTGGACAAAACTTGGATTGTTTCTCTGGAACATCAGAGGTTGCAGGGAGACCTGATAGAAATGAACAAAATTATGAGGCACAGACAGGGTAGACAGATTGTACCTTTTTCCCAGGGTGGGAAAGTCAAAGACTCGATAGCAGAGCTTTAAGGTGAAAGGGGAAACATGTGAAGGAGGTGGGACTGTGTGGGGAAGGTTTTTTCTCAGAGTTTGGTGGTGGTGGCAAATATAGTAGGGTTTTAGAAAGGCACCTGAATATGGAGGGAATAAGGAGATATGCATCATGTGCAGGCAAATTAAATTAATCCCAAAAAGGGTCTCGATCCAAAACGTCCTCTATCCATGTTCACTAGAGATGCTGCTTGACAAGCTGAGTTGCTCCAGACCTTTGTCTCATTTTGTAAACTAATATCTGCAATTCCTTGTTTCTGAGACGAGCTTTTCTTGGCATATACATTGTGGGCCGAAGCGCCTGTTTCTGTCCCATGTCCCATGTTTTACGCTCTATTTGGTGCAGCAGTGCTGTGAACAAACTGTCTACATTTTGTGATTTTCAGACAATGTCTCCAGCCAAGCTTTACCTGCACCTGGAACCAATGTTAAATGAAGAAAAGACCTGCACAGCCTTGTTACCATCGCCATGAATACAGGTCATCCCTGTACATTAGGGATTTTTTAGTCAGTTGACACTGGCCCTTTAAGTGAATGTTTGGTGCCTCTGTGCAATCTGTTTGAAGAGCTGCAGAGACACAATTACACAATGAGAAGGAGGCCAGTATATGCCGCTTTACTGGGCAGCAAAAAAAATTCATAAGCATATGTTACACGGCTTGGCTGGATGTTGTGGGATACTGCAGTTTGAAGAAAAGTCCAGGCACTGGCATAAAAAAATTATAGAAATATACTATTAAGATGTCAGCTGCACCCAATTATTAATATAATTTTATTGTCTATAAACACAGTGTTTATAGTGATGGTTCCAGACTGCTGCAAGTTTAAGTGTATGTGTATGTGCTTGCAACCAACAATGTAAATCCTAAATACAGTAAAGGCTAACGCAATTCTCAAATTCTGCAGCTCTTTTTTAAAACAATCTATCTGCATTTTTAGATATATTGCAATTCCTTGATGCATTATTTTGAAGAGCGAATGAGAAAAATCCAGCACCTTATCTTGTCAGACCGCAGGTCCTGTTTTTTGCTTTAAACTGATCATTTGGTGTGAACTGAATCCATTATCGTCTGATTGTTATTTGTGCCTCTTGGTCAGACACTGTCTTGCAGATGAAAGTGATTAATATAATCACCAATTTAATGGGACAGACAAAAATCATGCACTTCTGAGACCTGCCCCTGTCATGCTTTGTTGGTGACTGTCTGTCTGCGTGATTGCCTTTCTCTCTATCTCACACTCCAAATTATTTCCTTGCTATCTTATTTCCTGGGCTCCAGCATATTGAAATAAATAGGTTTATGTTCATTTGTCGAGGCGGATGTCACAATTTCTGATTCTCTCCTTCGTTTCTCAGTTTCACTTATCTGCCATTACATCTTATCAGTTTATCTCTCTTCATCTTTAGTTTATCATCTCCCATCGGTTGGTTTAGTTTAGTTTAGTTTAGAGATACAATGTGGAAACAGGTCCTGCAACGCACCGAGTCCACGCCAACCCTGGCTCTATCCTACAGGCTAGAGACGATTTACAGAAGCCAATTAACCTACAAGTAAAGGGCCTGTCCCACTTGGGCGTCATTTGCGCGTCATTTACGCCACAGGCCGGTAGTGACTGTCGCATGAAAATAGTCTAGCAGTACGACGGTCACGCGCCAAGTGCTCTTGAGGGACCTGCTTCTTTTGGGAGCCATTTGCGATGTCGTTCGTACTTAGTCTGATCTCCGTGGCTAGGATTTTCCCAGTGAAAATCAAAGATACTATGGTGAAACATTTTCAAAACTATGTATGTTTTATACCCGGGTGGTCACGTGGTGCGGCACTCAAATGACGCGCAAATGGCGCGCCGATGGTGTACGGGCAGCGCATGGTTACGGACGTTGATGCACGGTGATGCATTATAAATTAGCGTAGGCAATGTTCGTGCGTTACCGTGCGTAACCATGCATCACTACACGCTACACGTACGCCGTCAGTACGTCAGTGTGCGCAAGGGATACGTCACGCAGATGGCGTGCCAGGATTTTGAGCACTGCAAAATCCTGGGACGCTGCGCATTACCGCGCGTCACTGCGTACGCCTCCACGCCTCACCACGCGCTATTCGGCGTCACAACGCGCCAACTAATTTTTAGGATGTCGCGCGAATGACGCCCAAGTGACTCAGGCCCTTTAATGTACATCTGCACATCTTTGGAATGCAGAGCACCCAGAGAAAGGCCACACGGTCACAGGGGGAATGTACAAACTTCATATGGACAGTTCCTGTAGTCAGGATTAAACAAGGGACTATTGCAATGAGGCAGCAACTCTACCACTATACCACTGTCCCGCCCTGCAACAGTATTCCTTCCTCTGCTGATTTTCTGCAGCTTCCATGTGAGGATGATATAGAGGGCAGGTGCATGTCCCAGCGAGAACTGGTATGAAGGAACACAACTGTCTTGTAGTGGTTTCTCCTGGGTGTTAGTTTATGATACCAACATCCAGCCAGAAGAGCATGTTAACACGTGGACAGACAGAGACATGACCATCCACTCTGCTCGGGGATTGCATTCTCAAGTCTACCCCAGTCATGTTTATTGCTCTATGCACAAGTATATCAGTCAGAGTATTGAGTATAGAAGTTGGGAGGTCATGTTACAGTTGTATAAGACGTTGGAGAAAATGCTTTTCCAGCATTGTATTCAGTTCCGGCCACTATGTTATGGGAAAGATGGTGTCAAGCTGGAAAGGGTACAGAGAAGATTTAAGAGGATGTTGCCAGGACTAGAGCGTGTGAGCTATAGGAAGAGGTTGAGTAGGCTGGGACTGTATTCCTTGGAGCGCAGAAGGATGAGGGGTGATCTTATAGTGTATAAAATCATGAGAGGAATAGTAAGATTGAACGAGAACTTACCAGTTCGAAGGTTGATCTTTATTTTATGAGGAGTCGAAGTGAGGGATTTCGTGAAGAGCCCGCCGGCGCGCATGCTCGACATACTTCAAAGTAGCGGCGTGGAGTCACAGAAACCAACAAAAGAAATGACTTCGCATAGTAAGATTGAAGTGACTAAGATTACCAGATGAAGGTGATTGAGGGTTGGGCGAGGGGGGCACGAAATCCCTCACTTCGACTCCTCATAAAATAAAGATCAACCTTCGAACTGGTAAGTTCTCGTTCAATCTTACTATTTCATTTCGGAGTCACGTGAGTGACTTCGTGAAGACTTCAAAGCTTCTGTGATTACACGCCCTGGACCACGTCCATGCTGACACACCACTACCAGGGATGGATGGGAGGAACAAACTTGCTCAACAGTTCATACTGCAAAACAAGAGCAGAGTTATTAATAACAAATCAAAAACCCCTCATGCGGGGACATCTCCACGTTCTTGACCTGCATTCAGCACGGCATCTGCGAACTGTAGAGGAGCAGCAACAGGCTTGTTATAAAAACGCTGGACACCGCTTCATTAGCCCATCCTGCTGTGGCGAGAATTTGGTCCATGGGCACCTCCATGACCTTCGCCGCTGACGTCGATGCAGCCCTGGTGGAATGAGACTTGAACACATTAGTGTCGATACCTGACTTACCCAAGACGACTCGAAGCCACCTGGATATCGTCTGGACTGTCACTCGATGATGAGGTCTCTTATGAGTGACAAGCAGGTATCTCTCCATTCCTCTGATGCGTGCCGTCACCTTGACATAGTGGCGGATATGTGAGGCTAACATAGCCTAGCATCTGCGGGGTATGCCGGGAACTTCAGCTGCAGCTCTGTGCACCCAGGTCTATGCTGCTTTAGTAGCTCGTCAATGAAAAAGACTACTTCTGTAGGGGTAGAAGTCATTCTGTCGACACGAAGTTTGTGTAGTGTCTGTACCCTCTGAGCTGAAGTCAGCGCTAGTAACATCACCAGCTTCATGGTGAGTTGGTCCAGTTGGAGCCCTTCCATGGGTGACCATGTCCTGAGCAGGGTTAATACGTCCCTGACATCCCAGGTGATATTATAGCGTGGTGTAGGCGGATTCATATTGAATATACCCCGCATGAGTCTGGACACTAGCCTGTTGGATCCTACCTCCAAACTGAGGTAGAATGATAGCGCACTTCTGGCGCTGTTGATGGCACTGTAACTTAAGTGTTCATCATGGTGCAACCCCACGAGGAATTCCAGGACGTTGGTTATTGTCACGTCATCGTACGTGATGCGAGAGCGGCTGCAGTAGGCTTCCCACTTCTTAATATGCGAGCGGTATCTTCGCCTTGTGGACTCTCGACACGACGCCCCGATGGTATCCATGGTCCGAGCCGAGAGGCCGTATTGGACTAACGGCCTGTTCAGAACCTGCAAGCCAACAAATTTAAATAGCCATGGCAGGGATGTGGCTCGCCTGAGACAGGGTGAGTAACCAATTGTGGGCAACCCTTCAAAAGGACCCAAGGTTCGTTGAGCATGTCAAAGACCACCGGATACCAAGGCTGTGTGGGCCAGTCGGGTTTAATAAGGATGCCCTTGGCAGCATCTGCCTGAATCTTTCGCAATACCCGACTGATGAGGCAAAACGGGGGGAAGGCATAGAAAAACGACTTCCCCCAGTCCAGCGAGAATGCATCTAGCGCTATTGCCCCAGGATCTGGTTCCCATGAAACGTAGGTTGGTACCTGATGGTTCAACCGTGACGCAAAGAGGTCAATGTCCGGTTTACCAAATTTGGCTGTGACTTTAGAAAAAATCTCAGGATGCAACATCCATTCAATATTGTCATTAAATTTGCGTGACCTGGTGTCCGCCACAGTATTAAGCTCACCTGGCAAATAGGTAGCTGAAATCCAAATGTCTCTTTGAACACACCAGAGCCAAATTGAGTTTGCCAATTTGTCACACGAAACTGACCTGGTACCACCCATATGGTTTAAATATGCTACTGCTGTGGTGTTGTCTATTTGGAGACGGACATGTGCTCCAACAAGCTTGGAACAATACGCACAAAGTCCGTGGAATGCTGCCAGCAACTCCAAATAGTTAATCCCTTGAGTTAACAACATCGTTGATTCAAGGGTGTCCCATCTGCCACCACAACTAGAGCAATTATTCGTGGCTCCCCAACCATTGGAGCTTGCATCAGTTTGCAAATATACCACCGGATTAGCCTCCCTAATAGGCTTGAATGAGCTGCTAATGTGACACACCCACCATTGCAACTCATTTATCGCTTCGGGCGGCAGCTGCATGGACCGATCATAATGACCAGCGTTCTGTTTTAACGCAGCAATTTTAGCTCTTTGCAAATTCTGATAATGCAAAGGTCCATATCGCGCTGCCGGAAACAAAGCTACCAGCTTCCCAATTATTGTAGCTAAGTGCCGAATCGATGGTATATTGGTGCGGATTAAATCTTGACACACCTGGGTAACCTCCTCAATCTTGTTAATTGGAATGGTAACCCTCATGCTTATAGAGTTCACCGTGAACCCTAGGTAATTAATCACCTGGGCAGGGTAGAACTTTGATTTCTCTGGATGGACAATAAACCCCAATTGTTGAAATATATTGACAGCAGCTGCAACACCCTGTTCAGCCAATTCCAGGGTGTGGCCCACAATTAAGATATCATCTAAATAGGCCATAACTATATGGTGTCGTTGTCTCAAATAAGCCATAATTGGCTTCACTAATTTAGTGAACAATCCAGGGGCTGTGGTGAGCCCATTAGGCAAAGCCTTGTACTGCCAGAGTTGCCCCATCCAGATGAATTTCAAAAACCTTCTGTCACATTTCTGGATGGATACGGAATAATATGCGTCTTTTAAATCGATGCATGCCATAAAGCAACCATGAGAAATCAATGATTTGGCTGTTTCAAACGTATCCATTTTAAAATGAGTATATGTTACAAAAGTATTCAAACGGGTTAGATCAATAATGACACGACAACCTCCATCCTTCTTAGGTCTGGTGAATATGTTCAAAACAAATTCAACTGGCTCATGCACCACTCTCTCAATCACTCCTTTGTGCTCAAGACTTAACAGTTCCTTATAGCCGGCTGCCTGTTCTGCAGCAGATAATTTAAACGTTCGAGCGGGCATGTGCTGGGATGGAGGAATGTCGCCATTAATAAACTCAATTTTATGCCCCTGAATATTCTGCAACACATACTCGTCACCAGTAAAATTACCCCATGCACCCAAAAACCACCGAAGGCGACCACCAACATGTGAAGTTAAACGGAGAGAAAAGAGAGAACCAGACCCCCTCACCTCCGTGGTTACCGGCGGTCCTTGACACGCATGTGCGGACGTGGAGGTGCTGGGTTGGCTTGAGGGCGCGGCGTCTTCGTTTTCCACCAGGGTCTCTGCCGACCCTGTCCTAAAAAAAACCCCGGGTGCTGGGTCTGATGTTGCTTTCGTTGTGGAGCTTGAGGGTGGGTCCTCGTCGAGGTACTAGCAGACCCTGTGATCGAATGTATGGAGACTTTGAGCCTGACGGTGTGGGGGCACTCTGAGGGCGCATGATCCCCACCGTTTTGGCTTGCTCGTCAAGCTCTTTGACTCTCTTCGAGAGGTCCTCCCCAAAGAGCTGACGGGGCGGGGGCGGCGGCGGTGGTTTGTACAATCCTGCAGACTTCGGATTGAGCGCTGGGCGGATGCTGGTTTTGCGAAACCCGTTGATTTCGTGCTGGGTCGCGCACAGGAGGGCCAGAGCATCTTCCTGGTCCAAATTCAGTTCGTCCCCGTCCACCGACCGCGCAAAGGCGGTAATACCGGCCGTGAGTAGCTTCAGGATCCGCTGCAATTTTACCTCTTGTTGACGGATAGCTGCACTGATGTTGCCCCATATCGGCGTATTGACCACAGGCACGTTGAGGGAGTTGCAATTGGATGGAGCCTTGTGACGGCTCATTGCCTGAATGAGGACTTCTTCCTGTAGTTGCTGGTTGTTAAGAAAGTCCACAGTGGCTGCCAGCTTTGCGTTTAAAGGAAGTCCAGATGAATGTGGGGCCGCAATTTGGTCGCCACATCCAGAAAATCCTCCGCTGGCACCTCCAACGGAGGTGATATGGAATCCACCAAAACCTCCTCCTCCTGCTGCTCCAGGCTGATGGTAGAGGCTGGTGACGACGCCCTGTGCCTGTTGCTGCCCTGCTATAGTTGACGTTGAAGCAGGAGCTCCAGCAGCCACTCCATACGGTCAATACGCCCTTCACCCTGAACACTCAGGTGGTCGGAGTCCTCCGGCTCTGAAAAGAAACCGGGCTCCTATCATCGGCCCGCACCTCATCGAGGCCCTGCCGGTGCCGGTAGTTGTCGCTAACAGCCGCCGAGGCGAAACTGCGCGATTCCCGCGCGGGCGTGTTCAACCGCCTCCGTTTAGCGGGAGCTGAAGCCGCTGCCACTAAGGGCACTTGCGGCGTGGCGTCAGCACCAGCCGAAGCATGGCTGCCTGAAGCCCGCGCAGGCTTGCCGGCTGCCCACATCGTGGACTTTGCCGACGCATGGTCTCGCCCACCCATCCATGGGGGGCTCGGCGACCGCGACGAGACCCGACTCAACCGACCCGTCCCGGCGTCGAGAGTCGGGGTGTGCCAGCTGGACCTCACAGCCGCCCCGGGTCTCGCCCTGGAACCTGACCGCTCCTCCGTGTCAGGCAATGCCTTAGCCCTGGCAGGGTTTGGCTTCTGGGCTGCTGCCCTTCCCCTACTCGGAGGGCTGAGTGGAACTGGCCGTGCAGCCGCACGCACCCAGCTCGAGGTTGCCAGCGAGCCCGCTGACGACCTGACTGCCATGGCAGGGTCTCCCTGCTCTGGCGGCACACCACACCCCTCCTCGTCGAACTCCTCCGAGCTGTGGTGTGCTGGCGGATCTGGACCTGTAAACACAGGGCTTACCCACATCTCCGCCTGAGTCCCGGCCTGCGTTGCAGGTACTGCCGATGGTAAAGGCCCCGGAACTGTTGACCGGCGAACTCGTCCTGACGTCCTCCGGCCCTTCGAACTCCCATCCATGTCCTTGCTGCAAGAGAAAACCCACAACAAGGACCACCAACTAAAGGTAGGATACTTACCTCCGTGGCCCCTTCTGAAGGGCTGGCGAGGAGCGCGCTCCACCGCCAGCCGTCGCAGCAACGCGGTACGACGATATGTCGAGCATGCGCGCCGGCGGGCTCTTCACGAAGTCACTCACGTGACTCCGAAATGAAATAGATCGGGAAATGCACAAAGTCTCTTGCCCAGAGTAGGGGAATCGAGGACCAGATGGGAATAGGTTTAAGATGAAGGGGAAATGATTTAATAGGAATCTGAGGGGTAACATTTTCAAACAAAGGGTGGTGGGTGTATGGAACAAGCTGCCAGAGGAGGTAGTTGAGGCCGGGACTATCCCAACACTTAAGAAACAGTTAGACAGGTACATGGATAGGTCAGGTTTGGAGGGATATGGACCAAACACAGGCAGGTGGGACTAGTGTAGCTGGGACATGTTGGCCGGTGTGGGCGAGTTGGGCTGAAGGGCCTGTTCACTGTATCACTCGATGACTCTACAGTGAGATACAGGCACAATGAAAATGTTGTGTGCTGCAGCTTCATAGGCACATGGACACAGACATCATGTAAAAACAAATTATCCAGGACGGACACCTAAACTACATGTCAATTATACAGTGCAGAAAAACAAGACATTAATGCAAACACACAATTGGAAACCATCCATTATAATGCAAATGATGGTCCTAGCATTCCATTGCTGCGGTAGGATTAGGGTTTAGAGTTTAGAGATGCAGCGCGGAAACAGGCCCTTCAGCCCACCGGGTCCGCGCCGACCAGCGATCCCCACACATTAACACAATCCTACACCCACTAGGGATAGTGTTTACATTTACACCAAGCCAATTAACTAACAAACCTGTACGTCTTTGGAATGTGGGAGGAAACCGAAGATCTCGGAGAAAACCCGTGCAGGTCTCGGGGAGAGCGTACAAACTCCGTACTGACAGCACCCGTAGTCGCTCTACAACTCTGCAACTCTACCGCTGCGCCACCATGACCGCCCTTTTCTATTTGGGGAAGGCAGGACAAAATTGTGCAGGTCGGTTCAAGAACCTGATGGTAGTGGGAAAGTAGATGTTCCTGAACCTGGTGGTGTGGAAGTTCAGGCTTCTGTACCTCTTGCCCAACGGTGGCAGTGAGAAGAGGGATGGCTCGGATGGTGAGGATCCTTGATGATAGATGCCGCCATCTTGAGGCAGCGCCTCATGTAAATGGAGGGGAGGATGGTGCCCATGATGCACTGGGCTGAGTCCACCAATCTCTCGTACCTTTGAGATATTGACTCTTAGCAACTATTTCCTTCGCTCCACAGATGCTGCCTCACCCGCTGAGTTTCTCCAGCATTTTCTGTACCACCTCTTCCTTTCTTCCCCCCCCCCCCCCCCCACACCCTCACATCAGTCTGAAGAAGGGTCTCGACCTGAAATGCTGCCTATTTCCTTCGCTCCATAGATGCTGCCTCACCCGCTAAGTTTCACCAGCATTTTTGTCTACCTTCGATTTTTCAGCATCTGCAGTTCCTTCTTAAACATTTTTGTCTATATTCTTAGCCTAAGTTTTCATATTATTATGACTTGAGTGTGATGTTAGAAGTACAAATCCCAGATTGCAGTGAGTGCAGATCCTGCTATTTATTCACATATAATGCTACTGTTTATTAAATAATGTCACAGTTGCTTTACTGTTAGTCTTTTGACAAATTTTGCAACATTTTAAGCCATAATATTACAAAATTATTTGTTATAGAGGATTTTATTGACAACATTAATTATTTGATCAGAAAACCTATGGTTGAATCTGCAGAGATATTTGTAGATGAATCTGTGGATGGCTCTGTTATCTCTGAGCTGGGCTGGTGCAGGTGCAGGTGGGAGCGAGTCTATGGCTTGGGAATGATCATCTGGGCTGCCATTTCAAGGTAGCGTTCAAAACTACTGTCATGTTCTTAGCTGAAACTTGGTGCTTTCAGGATTGTCCCTGATATCCTGACCAATATCTAAGCTGCAACCAACGTGACATCAGACTCTGAGTTCTCTGACTCTCGCTCTGAAGAAAGGTCTCAACCCAAAACGTCACCTATTCCTCTATTCCAGGGATGTTGTCTGACCCACTGAGTCACTCCAGCTTTTTGTGTCTATCTTTGACTTCAGATTTGACATCTTTCTGTATTTTAATTAACTACCATGTTTTGACATCATAGCAGCTTCTACACTTTAAAAATACATTATTAGTTGTAAAGTGCTTTGAGACCATTGCTTTGTTTCAGTGGACACAGTGGACATTAACATTCCCATATCTGGTGTTTACAGGCCCAGGGACCAGGGCAGGCTGCTACATGAACCAACAGGATGTCCACAGGGGCAGTCACAATGCCACAGAAGATCTCACAACGTGACTCACTTCCTTGCTCAAAGCTGCTGCACTGTAAACAGAGGCAGTGGCCAGACAAGGGGAAGAACCATGGCACAAAGAAGTGCTCGTACAAAAATCACCAAGTAGATAGATAAAGAGACTGATGAAATGGGCGGCGGGAATGTCGCAAAGCAAAGCAACCAGATGGAAACCTGAAATAGACAATAGACAATAGGTGCAGGAGTAGGCCATTTGGCCCTTCGAGCCAGCACCGCCATTCAATGTGATCATGGCTGATCATCCCCAATCAGTACCCCGTTCCTGCCTTCTCCCCATATCCCCTGACTCCGCTATTTTCAAGAGCCCTATCTAGCTCTCTCTTGAAAGTATCCAGAGAACCTGCCTCTACCACCCTCTAAGGCAGAGAATTCCACAGATTCACCACTCTCTGTGAGAAAAAGTGTTTCCTCGTCTCTGTTCTAAATGTCCTACTCCTTATTCTTAATAAAACCAGAATATTCTGGGGTTTTGCAGGCAGCATCCGTGAAGGGAAAAACAGTTTACATTTTGCGTCAATGACCATTCATCAGAACAATTATAAAGGAGAGTCGCTGAAGAGAAACTTTAACTCTGTTTCTCTCAGAGGATAATAGCTAAATTGGTAACGTACTCACCTCTCAGTGAGAGGATTAGGCCCACAAAAAAATATGGGGCAGAAATCTAGGGCTGGTCATCCATTATAGAACCATAGGTATTCCACACTATCGGATATGCCATTAATCTGAGAGCTTTTCTCCTTTCTCATAGGGACATAAAAGATTCAATAACATTATTTCGAAGAAGAGCATGAGGGTTATGAGAGGATAACATATTTTGCCATGGTGAGCCTTTATAACAAGGGGAATCGAATCTAGGAGCAGTTGTACAGAGCCATAGTGAGACCACACCTGGAGTATTATGTGCAGTTTTGGTCCCCTAATTTGAGGAAGGACATTCTTGCTATTGAGGGAGTATAGCGTAGGTTTACAAGGTTAATTCCCAGGATGGAGGGACTGTCATATGCTGAGAGAATGGAGCAGCTGGGCTTGTACACTCATTGAAACATATAAGATTGTTAAGGGCTTTGACACGCTAGAGGCAGGAAACATGTTCCCGATGTTGCGGGAGTCCAGAAAAAGGGGCCACAGTTTAAGAATAAGGAGTAAGCCATTTAGAAAGGAGACAAGGAAACACATTTTCTCAGAGAGTGGTGAGTCTGTGGAATTCTCTGCCTCAGAGGGCGATGGAGGCAGGTTCTCTGGATGCTTTCAAGATAGAGCTAGATAGAGCTCTTAAAGGTAGCAGAGTCGGGGGATATGGGGAGAAGGCAGGAATGGGGTACTGATTGGGGATGATCAGCCATGATCACATTGAATGGCGGTGCTGGCTCGAAAGGGCCAAATGGCCTAATCCTGCACCTATTGTCTATTGAGTGTGGCTCCATTCTCATGAAGTTTGGCGCCATCGTATCACCACCCTAATCCTGCACTTCCACTACCACAGGCACACAATTATTGTAGTGTGCACAGGTTACACAATGTTACTTGCCAAGCACCCTCGCCCTCAAACATTTGACCTCCACCATGAAGGACAGGCAGGAGAGATGGGGTTATGTGGAAGAGATAGGTCGGCCATGATTGAATGGCAGAGTAGACTTGATGGCCTATTCTGCTCTTATCACTTGTGACCTTATGACCTTATGACAGAGGCAGCATGTGCATGGGATCACCACCTCCTACAGGTTCCCCTGCAATGTAAAATATTCTTATTAGAACCTTTAGCACTTTAATACTTGATGCCTGCAACATGAGACCTGAGCTTTTCCTTTGACATAACTAAGGTTGTACAGCAAAGAGGGAGACCACTCACCCCACGCTCACGCTCCATCCATGCTTTTCCCCACTGGCCCTGTGAATGTTGGCCTCAGTAATTCTGAAAGAGAACTGAAAGGTTGTAATGGAAACTTTCCTTTCCAACCTTGTCAACGTGTGCCCTGGGTGATTGTTGTCACTTTGTTACTCCCAGTTACGATCAGCCCCGAGCTGTTCAATCCCTCGTTCAGGATCAAGTTTGAAGAAAACCAAAACACTTTAAAGGGGAGATTGCAGAGTGCAGCTTTGTAATCATCTCTGTAATTAGTAAGTGTTAAATTTTATGCGGTCTTAAAATGTCAAAGAGATGTGTGATCTACAGTTGGATAAAAGCTCTGCGTCATTACAGGGGCCACAGATTTCCATCAGATGTCAGATTGACCTTATCATCATGAAAATATCTGATGAAAACTGTGTAGACAATAAAAGACAGGAATCAGAAACCTTCGTCCAGTCCACCTAAGCCTACCAGGTCTCCAGGTTGCTGAACACTTGAACCCTTCCGATTCCCACACTGACCTTTCTGACCTGGGCCTCCTCCACTGTCAGAGAGGGGCTCAATGCAAATTGGAGGAACAGCACTTCACATTTCGCTTGGGCAGCTTACACCCCAGCGGTATGAATATTGATTACTCAAACTTCAAATAACTGTTGGTTTCCCTATGTTTCCATCCCTCCCCCATCCTTGTTCTTCGACCAGTCTGACTGGCCTCCAAATTAAATGTTATCTTTGTAAGCCTTGTTGTCACCTTCCCCGAGCTAACAATGATCGATTATACATTTTCATTGATCTCGGCCCCCCTTGATTTCGTGTGTCTCCCTCTCCCCTGACTCTCAGTCTGAAGAAGGGTCTCAACACTTCAAAGTGGCTCCAGAAATCGTGGATGCATTGATGATAATTTTCCAATGTTCTATAGACTCAGGATCAGTTCCTGGGGATTGGAGGGTAGCTAATGTTATCCCACTTTTTAAGAAAGGCGGGAGGGAGAAAACAGGGAATTATAGACCAGTTAGCCTGACTTCGGTGGTGGGGAAGATGCTGGATAGCAGTAACAGGATCGGTCCGAGTCAGCATGGATTTACGAAGGGGAAATCATGCTTGACTAATCCTCTGGAATTTTTTGAGGATGCAACTAGGAAAATGGACAAAGGAGAGCCAGTGGATGTAGTGTACCTGGACTTTCAGAAAGCATTTGATAAGGTCCCACATAGAAGATTAGTGGGCAAAATTAGAACACACGGTATTGGGGGTAGGGTACTGACATGGATAGAAAATTGGTTGGCAGATAGGAAACAAAGAGTAGGGATTAACGGGTCCCTTTCAGAATGGCAGGCAGTGACTAGTGGGGTACCACAAGGCTCGGTGGTGGACCGCTGCTATTTACAATATGCATTCATGATTTAGATGAAGGGATTAAAAGTAACATTAGCAAATTTGCAGATGACACAAAGCTGCGTGGCAGTGTGAACTGTGAGTAGGATGCTATGAGGATGACTTGGACAGGTTGGGTGAGTGGACAGATGCTTGGCACATGCAGTTTAATGTGGATAAATAGTAAGATTAAACGAGAACTTACCAGTTCGAAGGTTGATCTTTATTTTATGAGGAGTTGCGATGAGGGATTTCGTGAAGAACCCGCCAGCACGCATGCGCGACATTCTTCAAAGTAGCAGTGTGGAATCACAGAAACAACAACAAAGAAATGACTTGGCATAGTAAGATTGAAGAGACTCTAATTACCAGTTGATTATGATCGAGGGTTGGGAGCGGAGGGCACGAAATCCCTCATCGCAACTCCTCATAAAATAAAGATCAACCTTCGAACTGGTAAGTTCTTTTTTAATCTTACTATTTCATTTCGGAGTCACGTGAGTGACTTTGTGAAGACTTCAAAGCTCTGTGATTTCACGCCCTGGATCACGTCCATGCTGACACACCACTATTAAGGATGGATGGGAGTAAACAACTTTCCAGACTGCTTGTACTGAAAAACAAGAATAGTATTTATTAACAAACAAAGCAAAAACCCCTCATTCGGGGACATCTCTACGTTCTTGACCTGCATTCAGCACGGCCTCCGCGAACTGTAGAGGAGCGGCAACAGGCTTGTTATAAAACCGCTGAAAGATGGCTTCATTCGCCCATCCTGCTGTGGCGAGAATATGGTCCATGGGCACCTCCATGACCCTCGCCGCCGACGTTGATGCAGCCCTGGTGGAATGGGATTTGAAGACATTAGTGTTGATACCTGACTTACCCAAGACGATCCTGAGCCACCTGGATATCGTCTGGACTGTCACTCAATGGTGAGGTTTCTTGTGAGTGACAAGAAAGTATTTCTCCATTCCCCTTATGTTTCTCGTCACTTTGACATAGTGACGGATATGGGCGGCTAAACATAGCCTTGCATCTGCGGGGTATGCCGGGAACTTCAGCTGCAGCCCTGTGCACCCAGGTCTATGCTGCTTGAGTAGCTCATCTATAAAGAAGACTACTTCTGCAGGGGTAGAGATAATCCTGTCGATCCGGATTTTATGGGGTGTCTGTACCCTCTGCGCTGAAGTCAGTGCTAGTAACATCACCAGCTTCATGGTGAGTTTGTCCAGCTCTAGCCCCTCCATGGGCGACCACGTCCTGAGCAGGGTTAGTACTTTCCCGATATCCCAGGTGATATTATAGCGTGGTCTGGGCGGATTCGAATTGAATATTCCCCGCATGAGCCTGGACACCAGCCTGTTGGATCCTACCTCAATATTGAGGTAGAATGACAGCGCGCTTCTGGCGCTGTTGATGGCACTGTAGCTCAAGTGTTCATCATGGTGCAACCCCGCCAGGAATTCCAATACATCGGCTATGGACGCAGCGTCATATGTAATTTGGGAGCGGCCGCAGTAGGTTTCCCATTTCCGGATGTGGGAGAGGTATTGCCGCCTGGTGGACTCCCGGCATGACGCTCCGATGGTATCCATTGTTCTGGGTGATAGGCCATACCGCAGTAATGGCCGGTTCAGAACCTGCAAGCCAACAAGTTTAGATAGCTGTGGCAGGGATGTGGTTCCCCTGACACAGGGTTAGTGACCAATTGTGGGCAACCCTCTAAGAGGACCCAAGGTTGACTGATCATCTCAAAGACCACCGGATACCATGGCTGCGTAGGCCAGTCGGGTATGATAAGAATGCCCTTGGCAGCATCCATCTGGATTTTCTGCAATACCCGACTGATGAGTAGCCGGGAGTCCACCAGGCAGCAATACCTCTCCCACATCCGGAAATGGGAAACCTACTGCGGCCGCTCCCAAATTACATATGACGCTGCGTCCATAGCCGACGTATTGGAATTCCTGGCGGGGTTGCACCATGATGAACACTTGAGCTAGAATGGAGGAAATGCATAGAAGAACCATTTCCCCCAGTCCAGCGAGAATGCATCCATCGCCATTGCCCATGATCTGGTTCCCACGAAACGTATGTTGGTACCTGATGGTTCAACCGCGATGCAAAGAGGTCGATATCCGGTTTACCAAATTTGGCTGTAACTTTAGTGAAGATTTGAGGATGCAACATCCACTCGATGTTGTCATTGAACTTGCGTGACCTGGTGTCCGCCACAGTATTGAGCTCACCTGGTAAATAGGTAGCTGAAATCCAAATATTCCGTTGAATACACCAGAGCCAAATTGTATTAGCCAATTCATCACATGAAATTGACCTGGTACCACCCATATGGTTTAAATATGCCACCGCAGTGGTATTGTCTATTTGGAGACGGACATGAGCGTCAGTAAGATTAGAACAATAAGCTTGAAGTCCGTGAAATGCTCCAAGCATCTCCAAATAGTTTATCCCTTGTGACAACAACATAGTAGATTCAAGGGTGTCCCATCTGCCCCCGCAACTAGAATAGTTGTCCGTAGCTCCCCAGCCATGGGAGCTTGCATCGGTTTGTAAGTATACCATCGGATTGGGCACAATGATGGGTTTAAATGAGTCACTAATATTGTCCACCCACCATTGTAACTCAATCTTAGCTTTAAGAGGCAGCTGCATTGATCTGTCGAAATGTCCGGTGTTTTGTTTTAACGCTGAGATCTTGGCTCTTTGCAAATTTTGATAATGCAAAGGCCTGTATTGAGCTGCTGGAAACAGTGCTACGATCTTGCCAATCACCTTAGCAGTTTGTCTAATTGATGGTATACTGGCCCAGACTAGATCCTTGCATACTTGGGTGACATCCCCAACTTTGTTAGTCGGTATGGTGGCCATCATGCGATTGGAATCCACCGTGAACCCCAGATAATCCATGGCCTGTGAAGGGCAGAACTTTGACTTATCTGGATGGATAATAAACCCCATTTGCTGAAAAATTGCCGCAGTGGCTGAAACTGCCAGTTCCGCCGATTCCAGGGTGTTGCCAACAATCAAGATATCATCCAAATAGGCCATCACTATATGATGTTGTTTCCGTAGCGTGGCCAGAATAGGTTTGAGTAATTTAGTAAATAATCTAGGGGCTGTGGTAAGCTCATTTGGCAAAGCCCTGTATTGCCAGAGCTGATCCATCCAGATGAATTTTAAGAACTTCCTATGGTGTTTCCGAATGGATACAGAATAGTATGCATCTTTTAAATCAATGCATGCCATAAAGCAGCCATGAGAAATCAATGACTTGGCTGTTTCGAACGTGTCCATTTTGAAATGGGTGTCTGTTACAAAGGTATTCAAATGGGTCAGATCAATAATAACCCAACATCCTCCATCCTTCTTGGGCCTGGTGAATATGTTGGATACAAATTCAATTGGTTCGTGTATAGTTTTTTCTATCACGCCTTTTTCTTGTAACCTTAAGATCTCAGCATAGCCTGCTGCCTTTTCAATGCTAGACAGCGTAAATTTCTGATCGGGCATATGCTGGGATGGAGGGATGTTACCATTAATGAATTCAATCTCATGGCCTTGAATATTTTGTAAGACAAACTCATCTGAAGTGATAGTTTCCCATGCCCCCGTAAAGAACCGTAGTCGCCCACCAACATGTGAAGTTAAGCACACAGGTGCATGAAAACCAGACCGCCTTACCTCCATGGTTACCGGCGGTCCTTGACATGTTTGGCGGGCCGTGGAGGTGCTGGGTTGGGCTGGTGCTGCGGCGTCCCGCATCTTCCACGGAGGCCGCTGCGGGCCTTGCCCTAAAAAAGGCCGCGGCTGCTGGGGCTGTTGGTATTGAGGCGGAGCTGGAGTGTAGGTTCGTGCCGGTCCGGTGGCAGGGCCTCGTGGCCTGTAAAATGGCGCTTTCTTGGCCGCCTGCCTGGGCGCGATCTGAGACCGCATCAGTCCCACCGTTTTGGCGTGATCGTCCAGCTCCTTGACCCTCTTCGGGAGGTCTTCCCCAAACAACTGTCTGGGCGGTGGTGTAGGAGGCGCCTTCGCACAACCCTGCGAATTTCGGGTTGAGCGTGGGGCGGATGACACTCTTCCGGAAGGCATTTATTTCATGCTGAGTAGCACACAGCAGAGCGAGAGCATCCTCCTGCTCTATGGTTAGGTCCTCTCCGTCCACCGACCGCGCGAACGCGGTGATCCCAGCAGTAAGCAGCTTCAGGATGCGTTGGAGCTTTATCTCCTGAGTCCTGATGGCTGTGCCTATGTTGCCCCAGATTGGCGTATTGACTGTGGGCACGTTGAGGGAGTTACAGTTGGTTGGGGCTTTATGCCTGTTGATGGCCTGTGATAGAACTTCCTCCTGGAGCTGGTGGTTAGTTAGGAAGTCCACGGTGGCAGCCAGTTTGGGGTTGAGGGGTAGTCCCGATGTCTCCGAAGAAGCAAATTTTGCCGCCACGTCGAGGAGTTCTTCCTGCGGCACCTCGGATGGAACTGGTGTAGGGTCTAAAAAGTCCTCCTCCTCTGGCTGCCTCAGGCTGCCTGTTGAGAATGGCGAAACCTCCCTGTGCCCTTTGGAGCTGGATGCCTCCTGCCGTTGGTTCTGCAAGAGGAGCTCCAACATCCGCTCCATTCGGTCAATACGCCCCTCGCCCTTAACACTCGGGCGGTCGGAGTCCTCATGTTCTGGTGCACTGCTGAGGCTCCGTTCATCGGCCCGAACCTTGTCGAGGTGAACCCGGTGCCGGAAGTTGTCGCTGCCAGCCGCCGCAGCAAAGCTGAGCGATTCCCGCGCGGGAGGTGCGCTCAAACGCCTCCTTTTGGCGGAGCCTGATCCCACTGCCTCGGAGGGCAAACGTGGTGGAGAGTCGACACCCAATGCCTCAGCACGGTGACCCGACGCCCGCGCGGGCTTGCCGGCTGCCCACATCGTGGACCTAGCCGACGTACGGTCCCGTCCTCCCATCCATGGGGGACTCGGTGACCGTGGCGGGACTCCTCCCAAGTGACTCTTCCCGGTCTTGGTGGTTGGGGAGTCAACACGGGTCCTGACAGGTCTCCCAGTGGACTTGAGTCCCGCCATAACACCACTCCGCATTTTAGCGGCAGGTAACGCCTTTGCCCCTAAAGGGTGAGGCTTACGGGCTCCATCCCTCCCTCTTCTCCGAGGGCTCAGGGAGAAGGGCCGTGCAGCCGCACGCGAGCCCTTGCCCAGGTCGGCCAACGAGCCCGTTGGCGACCTCAATGCGGAGGCAGGGTCTACCTGCTCCGGTGGCACACCGCAATCCTGCTCCTCGAATTCCTCACCGGAGCTGCGGTGTATCGGCGGGTCGGGCCCTGAGACGACAGGGCTCCCCGACTACCCGCCTTCTTCCCGGCCTGTCTCGCAGGTGCAGCCGATGATAAGGGCTCCGGGACAGGTGGCCGGCGACTCCGGACGGACGTCTTACGGCCTTTGCTACTCCCTTCCATGCCCCTGCTGAAAGAAAAAATACTTCCAACAAGGACCAACCAACTTAAGGTTAGTGTCACTTACCTTAGCGGTCCCTTATGAAGGGCTGGCGGGGAGCGCGCTCCACCGCCAGCCGTCGGCAGCAACGCGTTGCGACGATATGTCGCGCATGCGTGCTGGCGGGTTCTTCACAAAGTCACTCACGTGACTCCGAAATGAAATGTGAGGTTATACACTTTGATGGCAAAAACAGGAAGGCAGATTATTATCTGAATGGTGTCAGGTTGGGAAAAGGGGAAGTACAATGAGATCTGGGGGGTCCTTGTTCATCAGTCACTGAAAGTAAAGGGCCTGTCCCACCAGCATGCAACTCTATGCGATGAACGCGATCAAACTAAAAGTGGGGGCCGCGCGGAGGTCGGGTGATCCCTGTACAGGGCCGTTCCCACCAGCATGCGCCTGCATGCGGCAAGCGCAACCAAACCGGCAGTAGGGGCCGCGCGGAGGTCGGGTGAGTGACGCAACGCGGTGCAAAGTGAGGCGAACCTGGAGCGAAGTCTAAGGTAAGTTCGCCAGGACAGAGAGGGGCACACAGAGAGGGGCACCGAGGCACACACACAGAGGGCCACGGAGCCACACACATAGGGGGTCACGGAGGCACCTACATATAGGTTCACGGAGGCACGATGTTGGGGCGGTGTGTAAACGTCAAGGCGACTGCGAGCCGACAAGCCGTTGCCGCGCGGAATTTTTGGACATAGTCAGTTTTTCAGAGCCCCGCGCGGTGTCGGGGCAAACTCGGGACGAACTCCGCACAATTCCGCACGGCTCCGGCGATCGAAGTGGGACCGGCCCCGCGACGCCGGACGGCTCAAGCGACCACGTTAGGTCGCGCTCATCGCATGGAGTTGCATGCTGGTGGGACAGGCCCTTAAGCATGCAGGTACAACAGGCAGTTAAGAAATTGAATGGCATGTTGGCCTTCATAACATGAGCAGTTGAGTATAGGAGCAAAGAGGTCCTTCTGCAGTTGTACAGGCCCTAGTGAGACCACATCTGGAGTATTGTGTGCAGTTGTGTTCTCCAAATTTGAGGAAGTACATTCTTGCTATTGAGGGAGTGCAGCGTAGGTTCATGAGGTTAATTCCCGGGACGGCGGGACTGTCATATGTTGATAAAATGGAGCGGCTGGGCTTGTATACTCTGGAATATTGAAGGATCTCATTGAAACTTATAAGATAATTAAGGGTTTGGACATGCTAGAGGCAGGAAACATGTTTCCGATGTCAGGGGAATCCAGAACCAGGGGCCACAGTTTAAGAATAAGGGGTAAGCCATTTAGAATGGAGATGAGGAAAAGAAATTTCACCCAGAGAGTTGTGGATCTGTGGAATTCTCTGCCTCAGAGGCAGTGGAGGCCAATTCTCTGGATGCTTTCAAGAGAATTAGATAAAGCTCTTAAAGATAGCGGAGTCAGGGGATATGGCGAGAAAGCAGGAACGGGGTACTGATTGTGGATGATCAGCTATGATCATATTGAATGGCGGTGCTGGCTCGAAGGGCCGAATGGCCTACTCCTGCACCTATTGTCTATTGACACGAAATGTCACCCATTCCTTCTCTCCAGAGATGCTGCCTGTCCCGCTGAGTTACTCCAGCGTTTTGTGTCTTCCTTGAGGAATGTCTCCCAGTCTGGACAAATCCGAGCTGGGAAATCCTTGAAATGGGTTTACTTGGAGCAGAAGAAGTAAAGAATGGGATCTTTAGAAAATCTTTAGCATTGTTGCTAATGGCCAACTGGTGGATACGAATGAATATCATTTATTGTACGCTGGTTTGTATTTCTAATTGATCACTAGATCCTTGGCTGCATTTCCAGACATAAAGAGCTCAAAAGCTGTGAGATCTTGAGAAGAGCTCGAGTCAAGACACACTGCACAACTCTCTCATGCCCATGGTCCAATCACCCCTTTTCTGAAGAAGGGTCTCGACCCGAAACGTCACCCATTCCTTCTCTCCACAGATGCTGCCTGTCTCAAATGCTGCTTGCTCTGCAGAGTATGATCCCTGCCCCCCATTGCCTGTTTGTTGCCACAGCAGTAAGATGTTAACAATTGCTTGGCCATTGATTAGGAAATATAATTGGCGGTGGGTTCTGTAATCAGTGTAATTCTGAGAATCCCTCAGTCCCTTCTGAAACAATTGCCTGATCCTCCATCTTGTTAAATGCAGTTTTTCTTCATGATTCCACAATCAATATGCCTTAGTGCTGGCTTTGAGACGCAGTGATTGCCTTCAACGATGCTCCTTGCTTACAACTGGCCGTGTGTATTTGTCCATAACTGATGCTGCTGACAGATGCAATCTCATTTGCTGCATGTAGAGGTGTTTTAACTAGGGGGCCTGAAGCAGAGCAGTGGCATCATCACATCTCGCATTTAATACAAAGGTGGGAGCATTTTTGTTTTCCCATTTGCCATCCTGACCTTCCGGCACTTTGGGAAAATGTCGGAAGCCGAGGCCTATTGCCGGTACACTCTCCCCGTGGAGACAGTGGTGATAAGACACATACAACTGAATTATTAAATTGGTGGACCACCTTAGTCTTCTGATATACATAAGATCAATCCTCAATGAAGGAGATGTTTGGGTTTCAATAGCAACTGTTACGTTATTTTATGACTGCGATTGGAATGACCTTGGTTCTAGGGTGGAGATGACAGATGGATTCCTGCAAATTATTTCCATTCCAGTGGGAAGCTTAATTCCAGTGGGAGGTGCATTAACGGAGACTGAGAAGAGGGTGTTGCTTGTCCCTTGTTGCCCTGGGATCAGGTCTGCAATGGATCCTGTTGGTAAGGATGAGGGCTCTTACGCCATCGTGTTGCCCACATGGAATGGAAACAAATGACTGTAACAGGATTCTCCACAGTACCTCGCAGCTGATGGAGTTAAAGGCTCATTTGACATTAAGAAAGGCCGGGTTGTAGTGAATATGACTTCCTTCCTGGATTAGTCTTGTGGTAACGATCATATTGGACCACTTGTTGAGGTGAACTCCATTCAAGGAGAACCTCTTTGGTCACTGGGAGGAGAGGGGTGCAGAGCATCCACAGCTCAAAATGACTCGAACTACAGAGAAATGCTAAGTACACTTTTGACATTCATTATAATTTTTCTTTTTTGTTGTTTTTTTCCCCCTCAAGTCTTTAGTTTGTTATCATGTTTTGAGCCAAGTGCCATTAAAATCCCACAAGCATCAGATCTGGTGCCAATGGGCGTCTGTGTGGAATCCATCCACTGAAGGTCGTGTGATTAGACCAATCAGCCACGGGACAAATATCCCATGATCATCTTCAAAACCAGAGAGGAGAGGTTATTCTTCACTTACATTGGGCACTGGTGAGATTTCACCCAGAGTTCTGTGTGCAGCATCAGTGTCCTTATTTACAGAGATAAAAATGTAGAGGAAGCTATTCAGAGGATTGCCAGATTGATATGTGGAATGGGCAGGTTCGTTAATAAGGAGAAGTTTATCAGGTTATTCTTGTATCTGCAGCAATACAGAAGAGTGACAGTGTATTTAGTTTAGTTTAGTTTGTAGATACAGCACAGAAACAGGCCCTTCGGCCCACTGAGTCCCCGCCGACCAGCGATCACATTTATCGATTCAAAGGACACCTTTCAAAGTCTCCACTTTTAGTCAACATCCATTTTTCTCAAAGCTCCCTGTGAAATCCCCTGGAGCAGCTGCCTACATTAAAGGCGCTAACTAAAAACAGCTGGAATAATAGCAGCAGAAACTCCTCAGCAGACCTGGTAGCATCTGTGGAGAGATTTGTGTGAGTATTGTGACCCTGCAGTTTGTGTCTGCTGTCAAGCAATCCCACTGCCCAGCAGTCATTCCTGGTCTCCTGTGTTGAGTGTGCAGTTTGCTTATCGTCCATATGATCTTATTTGTCCCCTTTCAGTGCTCCGATTTCATCCCACATCGCAAAGGCATATATTTGGTAGGTTATTTGGCTAATTTAAATGGCCTATTGTGCAGCAGAGGACAGTTCCTTCCCAGGTTAAGAAGGCCAGACTTCTGGCCACACCGTACATACCAGCGAGCATTTAGCGGGATAGATGAGCATGGATTTGATGGCTGCCACAAGGCTGCATGCATCCTCTGCTGGGTGGGCAGAGTGTTTTCCACATGGCTTCTGTCCCCAGTCCACTCCCAGAGCCAGGACCTAGTCAAGCTGAGCAGAGCTACTCACTCACTCACTCACTCACTCACTCACTCACTCACTCACTCATTGTCTCCTCAACAGTGTGTCTGTGATTGTCGCTCATGCACTGTTTTTGTTCATTTCCAACACACAAGTCCAAGTTGCAAACAGTTCTCAGGAACATAAGTCATAAAACAAAGAACACAGAACAGTTGTGACACAGAGTGCTGGAGTAACTCAGCGGGTCAGGCAGCATCTGTGGAGAACATGGATAGGTGACATTTCACAGAGTGCTGGAGTAACTCAGCGGGTCAGGCAGCATCTGTGGAGAACATGGATAGGTGACATTTCACAGAGTGCTGGAGTAACTCAGTGGGTCAGGCAGCATCTGTGGAGAACATGGATAGGTGACGTTTCACAGAGTGCTGGAGTAACTCAGCGGGTCAGGCAGCATCTGTGGAGAACATGGAGAGGTGACGTTTCGGTTCAGGACTCAGAGATGCTGCAAGACCTTCTGAGTTACTCCAGCACTTTGTCCTTTTTTGTAAACCTGCATCTGCAGTTGCTTGTCTCTACGTAGAACAGTTCAGCACAGGAACAGGCCCTTCAGCCCACAATGATGGTGCTGAATATGATGCCAAGTTAAACTAATCCATATTTTTCCATTGCATGCATATTCTTGTACCTATCGAAATATCTGTGAAATATCCATACCACACCTGCCCCCACTAACACCACTGGCAGTATTTCAGGCACCCACTGCACTCTGTAAAAAACCTGCCCCGCACATTGTAAATTTAGGTTAGTTTAGAGATACAGCGTGGAAACAAGCCCTTTGGCCCCCTGAGTCCGCGCCGTCCAACGATCACCGCGTATTAACACTGTCCTACTCACACTGGAGACAATAAGCGAGTTCGGTATTCCGACTGCGCATGCCCAGGTCATAGGTCACTGGAGATAAACATTCTCCAGTTGCTGCGTGTATACAGGCCTGCGTTTCATCAGTGGTCAGGATCGAACTGGGTCTCCGGCTCTACAAGCGCTGTTGAATTGCTACTGGAGTGTGTGGCGTGTGCAGTTTGGGACCGTCAGCTGCATCTCTCGCCTTATCCGGTGGCTGTCGGTGAACCCCCTCCGTGCCGGCAAATGCTGAGCACCGGTCATCAACGGGGATACAAACAAAATGCTGCAGTAACTCAGCGGGCCAGGCAGCATCTCTGGAGAAGGGTCTCAACCGAAAACGTCACCTATTTATTTTCTCCAATGATGCTGCCTGTCCCGCTGAGTTACTCCAGCATCTTGTCTACCTTCAGTGTAAACCAGCATCTGCAGTTACTTCCTACAGAGCGATGCCTGTCAGCGGGTAAAGGCGAGGCGGTGGGGAGAGAGATGGGGAGAGATGGAGAGAGAGGGGGAGAGAGAGGGGGAGAGATGGGGAAAGATGGGGAGAGATGGGGAGAGATGGGGAGAGATGGGGAGAGATGGGGAGATGGGGAGAGAGATGGGGAGAGGGATGGGGAGAGGGGGAGAGGGATGGGGAGAGGGATGGGGAGATGGGGAGAGAGGGGGAGAGATGGGGAGAGATGGGGAGAGATGGGGAGAGATGGGGAGAGAGATGGGGAAAGATGGGAAAGATTGGGAGAGATTGGGAGATGGGGAGAGATGGGGAGAGATGGGGAGAGGGGGAGAGAGATGGGGAGAGAGATGGGGAGAGGGATGGGGAGATGGGGAGTAAGATGGGGAGAGAGATGGGGGGAGAGATGGGGAGAGAGGAACTCGCTATCGCGGCTTCGCTGCAGGTCCCGTACACCCAGTCCTGGCAAGAACTCCCCGGCGCTAGGACAATCCCTACACCCCCCCCCCCATCCCCCTGACTGGAGGGAGGGACTGGGGGACATTGCCCACCTTTGCCACCAACGTGGAAACCCCGGCACTCCCAGCGGAATGTTAAACTAAACACATCTGTGGGCAAAACACAAACACTCACTTCTTTCACTCCCCTTCGCTCTCCTCCACCTCTCCCCCATGTCTCCCACTTGCATCTGCCCCCCCTCTCTCTCTGTTGCACCCCACTCCCCCTCTACCTGGCACCCTCGTTCGCTTTTTCTTTCTCGACTGACCTCTGACAAATCCCATGATTCCTTGCATTTTTCGGAATACCGAACACGCTTATTCTTTTTAACATTGATACATTAATACCGAGCCAATCAACGTACAAAGCTGCACGTCTTTAGAGTGTGCGAGGAAACCAAAGATCTCGGAGAAAACCCACGCAGGTCACGGGGAGAATGTGCAAACTCTGCACAAACAGCACCCGTAGTCAGGGTTGAGCCCATGTATCTGGCGCTGTAAGGCAGTGGCTCTGCAGCTTTTAAACTTTTAAAAACGTTTTTAACTCTCTCTTTTAACCATTCCCCCTGTCACCTTAAATCTATGTGCTTTGATCTTTAAAATGTTCACCCTTGGAAAAAGATTCTTACTCTCTATCGATGTCTCTGGTAATTTTATATACTTCCACCGAGTTTCCTCTCAACCTCCAACGCAAACAATCCAAATCTAGGCAGCGTTCCAGTAAAGCTTTTCCGTACTCCGGTGCAGAACATTGTCACAACCTGGAGGCTGCCTGTAGCAGGAGAATGACGAGCGACCTGGTGGGCAAGGAGAGGTTACAGCGAACTAAGTAAGGGAGTGGGACTGATGGGAATACTCTGAGAGTTGGCACCGACCCAATAGACCAATCGGCCTCCAGCTTCATCATGAGAACATTGGTGCAATGACAAATATGAAAAACAGAGCTAACATTTCAGGTCAATGACCTTTCATTAGAAATGGGAAGGGTTAAGCAGTTTTTAAGATGGACACAAAATGCTGGAATAATTCAGCAGGTGAGGCAGCATCCCTGGAGAACATGGATAGGCAATGTTTCGGGGCAGAACCCTCCTTCCGGTTCTGAAACATCACCTTTCCATGTTCTCTAGTGATGCAGCCTGGACTGCTGAGGTACACCAGCATTTTGTGTCTATCCTTGGTGTCAACCATCATCTGCAGTTCATTGTTATTCCAGTTACTAAGATACAGAGATGGCAGGGAGGGGTGGAGGAAGCGAAAGAGAAGACTTGAAATATTGACATTTATTTTTATAGTCATTTGGACTAAGACACAGTTTTGCATGCTATACAAATCTTATTAAACACGAGTACAATAGGTGATAATGTGAAAGGAAACTGGACAGAATATACTGTTACTGCTGCAGACCAAGTGCAGATAAAAAAAGTGCAAGGGCCACAGCAAGGTAGATTGGAAGATCATGAGTACATACTTAGCATATGAGAGACACAAATTACTGGAGTAACTCAGCGGGACAGGCAGAATTTTGTGTTCATTATAGAGTTACTCCAGCATTTTGTGTCTATCTTCAGTGTAAACCAGCATCTGCAGTTCCTTCTTACACTTGGCATATGGGACATCTAATCAGAAGCCTGGTAAAACCATGGATGAAGCTGGTCTTGAATGTGGGAGCGTGTGTTTTCAAGCTTTTGGAGATGGAGACCAGGGGAGATTGAATGATTATGGTTCTGGCGTAGGCTGAAAGAGGGCGGCCACAACTTGTCCAGAGGAGATGTAACTATATAACGGTGAATCAAATCTGAACTAACTGAAGAGGAGAGTGTGGATGTGTTTGAAATGTGGGACACACCATTAGAATGGTTGATCCACTGAAATTGTTGAATTCATTGTTGTACCATAAGGAGGAGGCCATTTAGAACTGAGACGAGTTGTGAATTTGTGGAATTCTCTGCTTCAGAAGGCAATGGAGGCCGATCCACTAGATGCATCAAAAGAGAGTTAGATAGAGCTCTTAGGGCTAGCGGAAACAAGGGGCACGGCGATAAGGCAGGATGGAGTACTGATTGTGGATGATCAGCCATAATCATATTGAATGGTGGTGCTGGCTCAAAGGGCTGAATGGCCTAGTCCTGCTCCTATTGTCTATGTATTTATGTATCTACAGTATGAACTTAATCCAAAGTCAAGGTACTTCACCAAGTTTATGTTGAACTTTGCTGGTGTATTGCAAAAGGCAGAGTGGGATGAACAATGAATGTGAGCAGAAGCTGCAAACTCAGGATCACTCTTACAGAATGAACGGAAGCACTCTGCGCAAGAGTCGCCCAGTCTACGTTTAGTTCTCTCAATGTAATGGATACCAAATCATGAACGCAGAATGTGGTAAAATATATATTTAGTTCAGTCTCCCTTTTATCTCACTGGCTTCTCACATTTTCAGTCCGAGTATTATCTCCTAATGAGTTAGGGTGCCTTCCAGGGCTTTACAAATTGCTTAGAATTTGCAACAGAGAAACTGTGAGTTGGTACACTGCTAACCTATTTAATTTATTTCTAACACTTTCTCACTCATCTCACTTCTGTCCTGATTTTATCAGGGTTGCTGATAGGGTAAAACATTTCTATCCTGTTGGTGTCTGGCACAAAACCTCCTCGTCGTGTGGGAATTGGAGACACAGGAAATCCATAATGCAGTTTCACTAAGCTTATTCCATTTGTAAGCTGCATCGTTACTGACATTCCTAAAAAAGGCCAGCACATTGGAATCATGTTGCTACATTAGTGGAGTGGTTCCTCAATCCACATGTGACCAAGGAATCATTCCCAACTGTTCCAATCACATTAAAAACAGCCATCTTAAATCATCTACGGTGCTGGCTTATCTCAGGAGAACCTCTGTAAAATACTTCTCATGACATTGGCCCAGACTTCATTGATTGAAAGATACAGCAATGGAAACAGGCCCTTCAGCCCAACAATTTCATGCTGACCATCGATCAGCAGTTCTATCTCACCACATCACCGTCTATATCTCTCCTTTCCCTTATCCCTAAGAATGGTGTCAACCTGAAACATCACCCATTCCTTCTCTCCAGAGATGCTGCCTGTCCCGCTGAGTTACTCCAGCTTTTTGTGTCTATCTTTGGTTTAAACCAACAACTGCAGTTCCTTCTTACGCACCAGTTCACACTTGTTCTATGTTACCCCAACTTTCACATCAACTCCCTACACATTAGGGACAACTTACAGTGAGTAACTACTCTACAAACCAGTGTGTTTTTAGGATATGGGAGGAAACTGGAGCATGCGGAGGAAATACACAAGATTGCAGGAAGAATGTGCAGTCACGTACAGAGAGCAGCTGAGGTTCAGATTGAACCTGGGTCCCTGCGCTGTGAGGCAGCAGCAGCAGCAGCAGCAGCTCCACCAGCCGTGCCAATGTGTAAGCACATTCTGAGCAGGCTTTCAGTCCACAGCAGTCGTTTGCTCGTGTGTCAGACGACGCATAGCTCGCTGTTGGCTTCTGTCGTCATCCAACATGTTGACAGAATTGGCCAGCCAATGCCAGTCGTTGCATGGTGTCGGCGTTTCCAGGGGTCGCCACCAGGAGGCTTCTGTCGTGATCTCAGCACTAAAATATTAATTTAGCATCAGCTTACGCCAACATCTACAGGTGAGATTGTCTTATACTATGGATAAACTGACCTGCTCCTGTCTAACAGGAGAACTAGTATCTGTATTATTCTTTTTGATCAGAAAGGTCTGTTTCTAATCAGAACCTGCCTTTGCTCCATCTGGATTGCTAATTGGGCTACGGTGCTTGCAGCAGTTGGTACGAGGAGGCTGTAACAATGAAATGGAGTAAAGAAGGAATGGAGGAAATGTTGTTTTTTGTAGGAAGCAGGAGCCGGTTTACTCACAGCAAACTCCTTTCAACAGCAACTTTTTAATGACCAGAAAACCTACTTTAGAAGAGCAAGATGAGACATGAAATTTGGTGATAACCATATAACCATATAACAATTACAGCACGGAAATGGGCCTTCTCAGCCCTTCCAGTCCGTGCCGACCATTTATTTTCCCCTAGTCCCATCTACCTGCACTCAGACCATACCCCTCCATTCCCTTCCCGTCCATATACCTATCCACTTTACTTTTAAATGTTAAAATCGATCCTGCCTCCACCACTTCTGCTGGAAGATCATTCCACACAGCCACCACTCTCTGAGTAAAGAAGTTCCCCCTCATGTTACCCCTAAACTTCTGTCCCTTAATTCTCACGTCATGCCCTCTTGTTTGAATTCTCCCTACCGTCAATGGGAAAAGCTTATCCACGTCAACTCTGTCTATCCCTTTCATCATTTTAAAGACCTCAATCAAGTCCCCCCTTAACCTTCTGCGCTCCAAAGAATAAAGACCTAACTTGTTCAACCTTTCTCTGTAACTTAGTTGCTGGAACCCAGGCAACATTCTAGTAAATCTCCTACTGATGAAACAGTAAAACTACTACCCCCTTGTGAACATTGGACTCTGTCTCTGGAACTGATGCTCTACAATGCTGAGAACTATATTCTTCACTCTGTATCTTCCCCTTTGCTTGCATTGTACTTAGAGTCATAGAGTCATACATCCTGTAGACAGGCCCTTCAGCCCAACATCCCATGCCCACCAAGATGCCCCATCTACACCAGTCCCTCCTGTATCTGTTTGGCCCATGTCCCTCTAAACCTTACCAATCCATGCACCCGTCCAAATGTCTTTTAAATGTAGCTACAGTACCTGCCTCACCTACCTCCTGTGGCAGCTTGTTCCATACACCCACCACCCTCTGAGTGAGAAAGCTGCACCTCAAGCTCCTTTTAAATCACATTAAACCCATGTCCTCTGGTGTTTGAGTCCGCAACTCTGGGTAAAAGACTCTGCGCTTCTACGGTATCAATTCCCCTCATGATCTTATACACCTCTATAAGACCACCCCTCCTCCTCTTACACTCCAAGGAATAAAGGCCGAGATTGCCCACCCTCCCCCTATGGCTCAGGCCCTCGAGACGTGTTAACATCCTTGTACGCCCTCTTTCCAGATTAACAACTTCACTCCTGTAGCAGGGTGTCCAAAACTAAACACAATCTGCCAAATGTGGCCTCACCAACATCCTGTACAATTGTTCTATCAAATCCCAACTTCTGTACAATACCCTCAGATGAAGGACATTGTGCCGAAAGCCTTCTTGACCATCCTAAGTGCATGTGATGCCAGCACTCTTTCCCTCTGCCACTAGATCCCTCTGCTCTGGAGATGCTCTTGCTCTTGTTTGGCTTCTCAAAAGGCAACATATCACATTGCATTCATCTTCATCAACCATTCCTCAGCGCACTTGCGCAGCCCATCAACATACTGCTGTAATTTTTGACAACCATCTTTGCTATCTGCGATACCGACTACTTTAGTCTCATCTTCAAAGTGACTAATTGTGCCTTCTCGCCCAAATCGTTGATGTAAATCACAAACAGCAATGGGCCCAACACCGATCCCTGAGGCCCACCACTAGTCACAGGCCTCCAGTCCAAAAGACAGCCTTCCACTATCACCCTCTGCTTCCTTCCGTGAAGCCAATTCTCTGTACAGTTGGCATGCTCTCCCCGGATCTGATATCTAATCTTCTAGAGCAGCCTACCACATGAAACATGATAAACCTTGCTGAAGTCAATGCAGACAATATCTATGACTTTGCCCTCAACAACCTTCTTGGTTACTTCTTCAAAAAAAAACCAATCATATTCATGAAACATCTGATGGAGTTTTTGAGTTTGAGGGAGTTGATTTTGACTTGGTTGTATTTATGTATAAGTACTTTTTGATCTGATATGATGGCTGGCCAAACTAAAGCTTTTCACTGTACCTCGCTGCATGTGACAGAAAACTAAACCAGAATGAATGCTATAGGATTTCTTTATGCCCAGATGCGATTGTTCATACCAAACTGAACGGAATTTCCAAGACCTAGCTGGAATAAAATATAGACTCTGTCAAAGTGCACTCAAGTAGAATCTAGATTTAATGCTCAGCTTCTGGGAATGGGAGTTCATCGACCTTTGCTTCCCTGAGAATTACTTCCAATTGCTATTGAACTTTATAGTGCACTGGTCTGCAGATGGGAGGCTGACAGTCTATACTGTACCACCTGCCTTTGATTGTCAGGGAACGAGTTGAGGTCAGAATCAATGAGGGGTTGGCTTGCTGCCATGATCTATAGCCCCCTGGACAGGTGGTGTCCACAGAGTCGTAATCTCGGGCGAGTATAATCAGAAGTTATTGCTCCACCCCACAGTGAAGTTATTAGAGAGTGCACTGAATAGACAGTGCTGTTCCACCACCATCCATTTGCCCTCCAGCCTGCTTACAAACAGCGTATATGGAATGGGTTTTGTCAAGGCTGCACTGATATTTCCAGATGGCTCACCCACGACCGCAGTTTAGTGCAGATTTTAATGCTAAATCCCACACCAGCAAGCGAGGGCGAAACTCCAGCAGCCGGCTCTGGAAGCAGCAACAGAGGTGAAAGGGACAATATCAATCAAACGTTCTTCCACGATATTCCAACCGTATAATTCTAAGAGCCCATTGTAACATAGATGTTTCATTTCCTCTACTTCCTTGCCTCTGGGGGAGTCCAATTACTGTGAGCTGAACGCTTTTTACAAATTCAATCCATTTTTTTTTGCCTCTCATTTTTAGAACTAGCACTTTCCCTGAGATTGTACTTTTTTCTTAATCAAAATTCTGATTTGAACAGATCGGGTTTATCATTATATCCTTGATGCAGCTACTTGGGAGGTGGTTGAGATTAACACAGAGCAGCATATCCATTCAAATTAAGACCAATTACACTGCGTGGCTTTGAGTTAGAAACATAGAAAAATAGATAATAGGTGCAGGAGGAGGCCATTTGGCCCTTCGAGCCAGCACCGCCATTCAATGTGATCATGGCTGATTATCCACAATCAGAACCCCGTTCCTGCCTTATACTCATATCCTTTAATTCTGCTAGCCCCTAGAGCTCTGTAACTCTCTCTTAAATTAATCCAGTGATTTGGCCTTCATTGCCTTCTGTGGCAGAGAATTCCACAAATTCACAGCTCTCTGGGTGAAAAAGGTTTTTCTCACTTCAGTTTTAAATGGCCTCCTCTTTATTCTTAGGCCCCTGTCCCACTTAGTGGTTTCCGCTTCTTCTATGTTCTAAAGAAGAAGCGGAAACCACTTTCGACCATTAGGGAGACTGACAAAAACCTCCGGGAACCGCACGGAAACCTTGGGTGGGGCGCAAAGTCTCCAGAGGTTTCCGTTCAGCTTTCCTAAGTGGGACAGGGGCATTAGACTGAGGCCCCTGGTTCTGGACTCACCCAACATTGGGAACATTTTTCCTGCATCTAGCTTGTCCAGTCCTTTTACAATTTTATATGTTTCTATAACCGCCCCTCATCCTTCTAAATTCCAGTGAATACAAGCCTAGTCTTTTCAATCTTTCCTCATATGGCAGTCTCGCCATCCTGGGGATTAACCTTGTGAACCTATGCTGCACTCCCTCAATAGCAAGGATGTCCTTCCTCAAATTAGAAGACCAAAACTGCACACAATACTCCAGATGTGGTCTCACCAGGGCCCTGTACAACTGCAGAAGAAACTTTTTATTCCTATACTCAAATCCTCTTGTTGTGAAGGCCAACATATCATTAGCTTTCTTCACTGCCTGCTGTATCTGCATGTTTACTTTCAGTGACTGGTGTACAAGGACACCCAGGTCTCGTTGCATTTCCCTTTTTCCTAATCCGGTACCATTGAGATAATAATCAGTCTCCTTCTTCTTGCCGCCAAAATGGATAACCTCACATTTATCTACATTATACTGCATCTGCCATGCATCTGCCCACTCACTCAACCTGTCCAAGTCACCCTGCAACCTCCTAGCATCCTCTTTGCAGCTCACACTGCCATCCAGCTTTGTGTCATATGTAAATTTGTTTACTTTAAATTTGTTTGTAAATTTGTTACTTTTAATCCCAGCATCTAAATAATTAATATATATGGCAAATAGTTGCGGCCCCAGCACCGAGCCTTGCGGCACTCCACTCGCCACTGCCTGCCATTCTGACAGGGACCCGTTTATTCCTACTCTTTGTTTCCTGTCTGCCAACCAATTCTCTATCCATGTCAATACCCTACCCCTAATACCATGCACTCTAATTTTGCCCACTAATCTCCCGTGTGGGACCTTATTGCCTACTAATTTCCTGTGTGGGACCTTGCTATTGAGGAAGTGCAGCGTAGGTTTACAAGGTTAATTCCCGGATGGCGAGACTGTCATATGCTGAGAGAATGGAGCGGCTGGGCTTGTACACTCTGGAGTTTAGAAGGATGAGAGGGCATCTTATTGAAACATATAAGATTGTTAAGGGTTACACAAAACGCTGGAGAAACTCAGCGGGCGCAGCAGCATCTAAGGGGCGAAGGAGATAGGCGACGTTTCGGGTCGAGACCCTTCTTCAGACTGGTCAGGGATTGTTAAGGGTTTGGACACACTGGAGTCGGGAAACAGGTTCCCGATAGTGAGGGAGTCCAGAACCAGGGGCCACAGTTTAAGAATAAGTGGTAAGCCATTTAGAATGGAGACGAGGAAACACTTTTTCTCACAGGGAGTTGTGAGTCTGTGGAATTCTCTGTCTCAGAGGGCGGTGGACGCCGGTTCTCTGGATGCTTTCAAGAGAGAGCTGGATAGGGCTCTTAAAAATATAGCCCTATATATCAGGGGATATGGGGAGAAGGCAGGAACAGGGTACTGATTGGGGATGATCAGCCATGATCACATTGAATGGCGGTGCTGGCTCAAAGGGCCGAACGGCCTACTCCTGCACCTATTGTCTATTGTCTATTGTCTATTATCAAAGACTTTCTGAAAGTCTAGATACACTACATCCACTGGCTCTCCTTCATCCATTTTACTTGTTACATCTTCAAAAAATTCCAGACTTAGAAACATAGAAACATAGAAATTAGGTGCAGGAGTAGGCCATTCGGCCCTTCGAGCCTGCACCGCCATTCAATATGATCATGGCTGATCATCCAACTCAGTATCCCGTACCTGCCTTCTCTCCATACCCTCTGATCCCCTTAGCCACAAGGGCCACATCCAACTCCCTCTTAAATATAGCCAATGAACTGGCCTCAACTACCCTCTGTGGCAGAGAGTTCCAGAGACCCACCACTCTCTGTGTGAAAAAATTCCTTCTTATCTCGGTCCTAAAGGAATTCCCCCTTATCCTTAAGCTGTGACCCCTTGTCCTGGACCTCCCCAACATCGGGAACAATCTTCCTGCATCTAGCCTGTCCAACCCCTTAAGAATCTTGTAAGTTTCTATAAGATCCCCTCTCAATCTCCTAAATTCTAGAGAGTATAAACCAAGTCTATCCAGTCTTTCTTCATAAGACAGTCCTGACATCCCAGGAATCAGTCTGGTGAACCTTTGCTGCACTCCCTCTATGGCAATAATGTCCTTCCTCAGATTTGGAGACCAGAACTGTACGCAATACTCCAGGTGTGGCCTCACCAAGACCCTATGCAACTAAAGTAGAACCTCCCTGCTCCTATACTCAAATCCTTTTGCTATGAAAGCTAACATACCATTGGCTTTCTTCACTCAATACCCAGTCTAAAATAGCCTGCTCTCTCGTTGGTTCCTCTACATGTTGATTTGACAAGACTTGGACCAATCCTGTTACTGCTATCCAAATGCTGCCGTAATTACTTCTTTAATAATTGACTCCAGCATCTTTCCCACCACCGATGTCAGGCTAACTGGTCTATAATACCCTGTTTTCTCTCTCGCTCCTTTCTTAAAAAGTGGGATAACATTAGCTACCCTCCAATCCACAGGAACTGATCCTGAATCTATAGAACATTGGAAAATGATCACCAATGCATCCACGATTTCTAGAGCCACCTCCTTGAGTATCCTGGGATGCAGACCATCAGGCCCTGGGGGTTTATCAGCCTTCAGTCCCATCAGTCTACCCAATACTATTTCTCACCTAATGAAAATTTCTTTCAGTTCCTCTACCCCCTTAGATCCTCTGTCCTCCAGTACATCTGGGGGATTGTTTGTGTCTTCGGTAGTGAAGACAGATCCGAAGTACCTGTTCAACTCTTCTGCCATTTCCTTGTTCCCCATAATAATTTCACCTGTTTCTGCCTTCAAGGGACCCACATTTGTCTTTACTAATCTTTTTTGCTTAACATACCTAAAGACGCTTTTACTGTCCTTTATATTCTTGGGCAGCTTACCCTCGTACTTCATCTTTTCAGCCCGTATTGCCCTTTTTGATTCCTTCTGTTGTCCTATGAAAGTTTTCCAATTCTCTGGCTTCCGGCTACTCTTTGCTGTGTTATACATTTTTTCTTTTCGTTTTATTCTATCCCTAACTTCCCTTGTCAGCCACAGTTGCCTCTTATTCCCCTTAGAATCTGTCTTCCTTTTTGGAATGATATGATCCTGCGTCTTCCGGATTATGCCCAGAAATTCCTGCCATTGCTGTTCCACCGTCATTCCTGCTAGGATCCTTTTCCAGTCGACCTTGGCCAGCTCCCCTCTCATGCCTTCATAGTCCCCTTTGTTCGACTGCATCACTGACACTTCTGATTTAACCTTCTCACTCTCAAATTGCAGATTAAAACATAATATTATGATCACTGCCTCCTGGTGGTTCCTCTACCTCGAGATCGCTTATTAAATTTGGTTCATGAACAACACTAAATCCAGAATTGCCTTTTCTCTGGTCGGCTCCATTACAAGCTGCTCTAAGAATCCATCTCGGAGGCATTCTACAAACGCTCTTTCTTGGGTCCAGTGCCAACCTGATTTTCCCAGTCTACCTGCATATTGAAATCCCCCATCACCACAGTGGCATTACCTTTGCTACATGCCAGTTTTAACTCCTGCTGCAACTTGCACCCTACATCCGGGCTACTCTTTGGGGGCCTGTAGATAACTCCCATTAGTGTCTTCTTGCCTTTACAATTCCTCAATTCTATCCACAGCGACTCTATCTCGTCAGTCCCTGTCACACCTCGCAAGGGACTGAATTCCATCCCTCACCAACAGAGCTACCCCCCCTCCTCTGCCCACCTGCCTGTCCTTTCTATAGGACATATAACCGTGAATATTCAGTTCCCAGCTCTGATCCTCTTGCAGTCCATGTCTCTGTAATTCTAACTGAGCCTCAAGCTCATCCTCTTTACTTCTTATACTTTGTGCATTCATATATAATACTTTTAATCCATTAATCGCCTCACCTTTCACATCGATTCCTATTTCACTTGGACATACTCTCCTATCCCTTCGTGAGCTTTCCGCCCCGTTAATTCTGGTGTCTTTCTTATATTTTCCTATACTCCCTTTCCCTTTAACTCTATCCTTGAATTTCCAATTTGTCTCCTCACCCCCCACTATTTAGTTTAAGCCCATGCGTTCTCCCTCTCTCCACACTGTAGATAGATATGATGCTTGTGTAGGTGTAGCATTCAGTGAGTCAGTGCCGACCTCTGACCTTGACCAAGGTTGCTCTCAAAGATTTATGAGATTCTGTGGTGTTGATTGCACCTAACCTCGTCATAAAATCACGAAGGGAATAGAGAGAGTGAACACCCAGAGTCTTTTACACAGGCTAGGGGAATCAAGAGCCACAGGGCATAGGCAAGATTTAATAGGAACTGGAGGAGCAATGTTTTCATTCAGAGGGTGTTAGTTGAGGCAAGTACTATTACAGCAGGTTCAAGGATAGGAAAGGTTAAGAAGGATATGGACCAAATGCAGGCAAGTGGTACCAGTTTAGGTTTGTTGGCCCGGACAAGTTGAGCTCAAGGGCCTGTTTCCATGCTGTATTATTCTAGGACTCTCGTCACAGCTTCATGGGGAGTTAGAGCACCACAACATACTCTGCAGCCCATTCAATCCACATGGACCATCAAACATCCATTAACACTAATCCTGCGTTAATCCCATTGAACAAATTCTCCACACACTATTTACAACTCCCTCCGGATTCTCCCGGTTTCCTACGGGCAATTTTACAGCGGCCAATTAGCTGACAACTCGCACGTCATTGGGATGTGGGGGGAAACCTGGTGAAAAGCACGAGGCAAAGGGGAGAATGTGCAAACACCACACGGACAGCACACAAAGTTAGGGTTGAGCCCGGCTCTCTGGTGCTATCTGGTAACGGTAATAGTTCTAGTAATAGAAATAGTTCTACCAGCTGCATTGCAGCACCATGCTGCCCAACCTAAAATGCACTTGGGACTTGTGTGAGAGGGAACTGCAGGTTTACGCTGAAGGTAGACACAATACGCTGGAGTAACTCAGTGGGACAGGCAGCATCTCTGTATAGAAGGAATGGGTGACGTTCCAGACTGGCAGATAATAATCTCCAGGGCTGACATATTATTCTGCTGTGCACAATGGCTGCTGAGTTCAGTTTGCATCGAGCAGTAACAACTTTGCACCCTATGTAAAGTAATGAAAGGGTGCATTATAATCCCGCCATTTTACTTCTTACTTTCGTGTTGGTGGGATTCTTTAATCTGATTACTGTTGAGCATACTTGATGATTCCTTTCCTGCTGGAACCTAGAGCTTTCTGCCAATCATAAAGGCTGTCCAATACAGACATTAAGGGATATGCAGGAGCAGTAATTTAGGTTTAGACAATAATAAACTAAACTAAACTAAACTATTGTCACATGTACTAAGGAAGAGTGCAAAGCTTTGTGTTGCATTCTGTTTAATCAGATCAAGTAATACTCTACGTAAGTACCCCTCACGGCCATGATGGCGGCTCCCCGGCAACTACCCGCAACCATGTGGCGACCATGTGGCGACCATGTGGCGACCATGTGGCGACCATGTGGCGACCATGTGGCGACCATGTGGCAACCATGTGGTGACCATGTGGCGACTGCATACAGGGTCCGCGGAGGGTTTTTGAAAATGGGGGGTTGTGAGCGATCACTGACCACTGGCCTTGGGGTGCCTGGCGAGGGAGTGGAGCAACCGACTGGGGGGAGGGTGTGGGAGAGACTTATTGAAATTTGATGTATTAAAATCATGTTTTAGTGCATAGTAGAAGTATGATTTCAATGTTTTTTGTTTGAAGTATTTTTAAGATAATGTCGGGCCTACATGAGCGATAGGAGCAGGTGATTATTATTCTTGTTATTGCTCAACCTCCAAAAACAGGAATAATAATACAGGCCATCCCCCACCTCAAACAGTGGGGGAATAGATCCCCCGTCGCACCCCCCCCTCCCCCCCCCCATACATCCCCCCCCCCATCCCCCTCCGGATCGATGCCAGTGCCTTCCACGGTACAGAAAATTTGACAATAAACATTTAAATGTGTTATAATTTCAAGTGCTATCTTTTTTGTTTGTGGTTGGAAAAATGGACAGGAAATAATCATGTCAGCACTGCCATTCAATATGATCATGGCTGTTCATCTAAAATCAGTACCTCTTTCCTGTTTTTTCCCCACATCCCTTGATTTCGCTGGCCCCAAGAGCTAAATGTAACTCTCTCATGAAACCATCCAGTGAATTGGCCTGCACTGCCTTCTGTGGCAGAGAATTCCACAGATTCACAAATCTCTGTGTGAAGAAAGTTTGTCCTCATCTCAGTCCAAAATGGCCTACCTCTTACTCTTAAACTGTGACCCCTGGTTCAGAACTCCACTAACATTGGGAACATTTTTCCTGCAGTTACAGTAAGTGAACATCTAGCAGGCAAGCAGGATGCTTTCTCCATCCACCCCCATTTGAAGGCCACTATCTTCCACTGCTTTTACCCAGTGCTTGGTACGTACTTCCAGCAGCCACTGGTTGTCCTCCAGGATGCACCGAGCCGCAGCCTGATCCATGCCGGTCACCAGGGTGTATTAGGCGCAGAGACTCTCACGGCAGCGGCGCAATGCTTCCGACGCCTCCGACGGCCCGGGACTCTTGCACTGATGGCCGGACCTGCAGCTAGCGACTCGCCAACCCCGGCTCCCCGTCCACATCTGCCCCGCCGCTGCTCCAGCTTCCATCCCTCCCTCCGCCCTGGCTCTCCAACACCCATGCCCAGGTTGCTCAGAGCACAGCAGCGCCTCGTCCAAAGCCGGAAACACTGAAACATGTCTAGCCAAAAAAGAGTGGGGGCTGCAGCCCCCCCAACCCCTCCGGTTCCGCGGCCCATGGCATAGTCTCCTGTAGTTGCCTAAAAAATCACCTACCTAAGTGAGACAGGCCCATTAGTGTGCCTATTTAATGGGCCGGTCAATATGGTTGATCCCTGCCAGATCTCTGCCACAGAAGGAAGTTGAGGCCAGTTCATTCGCTATATTTAACAGGGAGTTAGATGTGGCCCTTGTGGCTAAAGGAATTAGGGGGTGTGTAGAGAAGGCAGGTACAGGATACTGAGTTGGATGATCAGCCATGATGATATTGAATGGCGGTGCAGGCTCGAAGGGCTGAATGGCCTACTCCTGCACCTATTTGCTATGTTTCTATGTTGGTAATATTAAACCCAAGCAACTTAAAGCTCTCAAGCATTGATACTGATTAGGGCATGTACTCCATCACGCTGTCTGAGCTCGATAACTTGCTGACATTGAGGGAAAGGTTCTTATCCTGTCATCATGTCACAGTGTTCGCTAACTCCTTTTCATGCTCCATCTTGTTGTTGTTTGTGATCTGGCCCACTACAATGTTGTCATCTGCAAACGTTTAGATGGCATTAAGATCCAAAGTTGGCTGCATAGCCGTGAGTGTATAGGGAGCTGAGAACGCATGCTTGTCCAACACTGGTGTTGAGAATCTTTAGTCTCCAGTAACAAAGAAATCTTCAAACATGCTAAACACCCAACTGTGTTAAAAAATATCAAACTGGGAACTGTCAGAATTATAATGAACTTTTTAATCATTTTGTATGTGGGAGTAAATTTTAACTGGATTATCGTAATTTTTGTTATTCCCACTTAAAAGAAAATCATGAAACCTCCATCATGGAGTGAAGGGCATGACACTCCACATGTAAAATTAATATTTCAGGGCCTGGGAGGATGTTGCCTTCAACTATGTCTAAATACTCTCTTAAAATCTATTACAAATTATGAAGCTGGTGAAGCAGAAAATGCTCTTCCCTTCGCTTACCGGAAACTTCCAGTGACAGTGATGTTTGATGCACATGTCAAGATATTCGGAACAATTAAATCCACTGCAAAGTTGAGCAGGAATTTGTTTAGCCAAAGGGTGGTAAATCTGTGGGACATTGCCACAGATGGCTGTGGAGGCAGTCTTCAGGTATTTTGAAAGCAGTGATTGTTAAGTTCTTGATAAGGGTGTCAAATGTTACAGGGAGAAGGCAGGAGAATGGGGTTGAGAGAGAAAGATCGATCAGCTGTCAGTGAATGGCGGAGCAGACTCAATGGGCCGAATGGCCTGGTTCTGGTCTTACTGTATGTCTTATGAACATGAACTGGCATTATTCAAAGATCTTCTTTCAACTAATGTTACTGCTAATTATTTAAACTGGAGATTATGGTGACGGTGACCTTCGATACACATGTCAAAATATTGAGAACAACTCAATCCACAGTTTGTAAATTGGGACTTGCAAATGGTTAACAGGTAGATGGTCTCCAATGTCTTTGGGTGCACTGGGTAAGTTGTTCTTGTGCTAAATAGAAATGATCAGAACTATTCCAACCTCTTCAAGGTTGGGGGGGGGGGGGGGGGTGGGTAAATCTTCTGTAACATTTCCGCCAAAGTTAGATCAGATTAGATCTCTACAACTCTCGCCCCACTGGTAAAGAGAGACACTGACAATAATACTTTAGCTGGGAGAGGCTCCAAGTCTTGATTGCTACAGAGTGTCACTGGTCAATCTGTTTCACATTTACCTTGGATTTTGCCAAATCTCACAACTTTACAGTCCTTTAATTACTCATCACACACTCACATATGTCAGGAAGAATGTAAGGCAAATAACAGAAGGCACCTGGGTAGCATCTGGAGAACATGAGAAATCCAGCTGTGTTTTGTTTGGATTCATGCGGATTGCTATACTTGCTCGACTCCATGATCAAGCACTCACATTGGACAGGGTTTATCTGCTAGGATAGATGCTATAAAGCAGAAGCAGATGGAACACATTTTCCACATTATTGTAGTGTGATGGCATGGTAGGCCACTTCATTCACCACCCAACTGGAGACACGATGGCGCAACGGTGGGGTTGCTGCATTACAGCGCCAGAGACCCGGTCCAATCCTGACAACGGGTGCTGTCTGTATGGAGTTATTCTGTTCTCCCCGTGACCGCGTATGGTTTCCTCGGATGCTCCCCGGGTGCTCTGGTTTTCACCCACTAGGTATGTTACAAAACTTACCTTTAGCGGCGCTGCACTTCTGCCGCTCCCCCTGTGCGCGACTTTCGCGCCTTGCAGAGGGGGGCGGGCTTAAAGTGCCGTTTTTCCACAGGCAGGACAAATCGATGAATGTCGGGCGATTTGGTTGCTGAAGAAAAATCGCTCCGACATTTCATCAATGGTGGTATTTTTTAATTACTCTAGATTATTTATTAACTAGAGTAATTTAAAAATCACCTTCAAAAGCCGTGACTGCAGACAACCGGAAGCATTTTGCGTAGGGAAGAAAAAAAGGTAAATAGTTTATTTTTATATTAAAAGTTGGTTTTTCGGGAGGCATTAATAATATTTTTATGTTGCGAAATGGGTTCCCCAAAAAATGTATGAACCCCCAATATTTTCCCCCCCGACTTCACTGCTAACCGCAACGTTCCAATCCACCGCATTCCGCTAAAACCCACTCGCTAGTTGATTTAAATGGCCATTAATTTACAGGCATAAAACACTAAAATCCTTCCATTTGGCCCAGAAATTCATGAAAATTAGATTTAAAAATTATGTTATATTGCGGATTATTGTGTGAATGTTATTTGGACACTTAGGCAATTTTAAAAAAGTTTATCTTTTCTTAAGAAATTGATAGATGTTTAGATCTACTCATTGAATTTTGTAATTAGCTAGAATTAGATAACTAACTAATTATATGCTTTAATTTCAGGTCATCCAAGTAAGATTGTTTAATATTTGTTTCAGAATGCTTCAATCTATAATAACTGAAAATTTCATTGAGTTCTCTTAATTTTTAATAATGTTATGGACATTTAACTTTTCCAGATCACAGCTTTTGAGTTAAGTCAATTGAAAGGCAATGGGAAGCAAGATGCTCATTTCCGAGTATGAAAATGGCCATATCTTTCTTAATACTGAAGATATGAAAGTAAATTAGGTGTCAAATTAAACTTCTTTTTATGCTTTATCTGATGGGATAAATTGCAGACTTGATTTTTAAAATCTCAAAATTTTGTAACATTGCTACACCCACACTCCAAAGATATACAGGTTTGTACGTTAATTGGCTTTGGTAAATTGTCCATGTGTGTAGAGTGTGCAAGTGTAACGGTGATCGGTGGTCTGAACGGACTTGGTGGGCCGAAGGGTCTGTTTGTGCAGTGTATCTCTAAACTAAACTAAACTAGACTTTGCATAGAGTGATAGAGTGATAGAGTGTGGAAACAAGCCCTTCATAGAGTCATAGATTGATTCAGCATGAAAACAGGTCCTTCAGCCCAGCTTATCCACATCGGCCAAATGTCCCAACTATACTAGTCCCACCTGCCTGCAAGATACTCTGTGCATCTACCCTATCTATTCCTCTCATGATTTGATATACCTCTATTAGATCACCCCTCATCCCGCTGCGCTCCATGGAATGGAGACCCATCCTCCTCAACCTCTCCCCATAGCTCAGACCCTCTTGTCCTGGCCACATTCTCGTATCTTCTCTGTACCCTTTCCAGCTTGACAACATCTTTCTCATAACAGAACCCAAAACTGAACACAATGCTCTAAATGCGGCCTCACCAACGTCCTATACAACCGCAACATGACCTCCCCAAGTCACTATTCAATACTCTACAGTGGGGGAGTCTGTGATTGGCAGTACCTCCTGGGCTGTCCTGGGATGATGGAGATGACAGATGGAGCTGAATGCAAACTCTACAGTGAACTGAAGTTTGTGCAGAACTGATCCTTTGAAATAGTTCTGAATCCAGAATGAAGAGTTTTGAGGCACTAGAATAAAAAGGAATTAAGATGATATTTCTGTGCTGTTTTTTTTTAAGAAAAGCTATTTGAATATATTCTGCATTCTGCATGAACTATTCTGATAAGTTCCAAAGGCTTTGAAGAATTTTATTCCTGCAGGTTAATGAATATATTGAATAGATTTATTTCAAAACCGTAATTCTTTAAAAAGAAGCCAGATTAATGTATGGTTATCAACGAGAGTGACAGTAATAACAGTATGGATGGAAACGATCATTTGCGCACAATTTGAGAGTAAATGTCCAGAAGGATAGCTCAGATGCTGCTGCAACAAGGGATATGTCAGACCTATGATGCATCGTGTCGAAGGGGATTAGACAGCTATTTTGAGTTGTGCTCAATTTATTTTGGAGGGGAGCAAGAACAGGATTAAACTCACTCTCGACCATTTCACACAGATTATCCTAGCAGTTCAGCTGGCTTAGCTGCTGAGTAGTGGGCACAGTGGCTTCAGGATTGAGTCCTACTTGTAAATGAAAGGAAATGGATTTTAGGAGCTTACATTACGAGGCGGGTTATAGAAGTATGTCTTAGAAACATAGAAACATAGAAAATAGATGCAGGAGGAGGCCATTCAGCCCTTCGAGCCAGCACTGCCATTCATTGTGATCATGGCTGATCGTCCCCAATCAATAACCCGATCCTGCCTTCTCCCCATATCCCTTGACTCCACCAGCCCCTAGAGCTCTACCTAACTCTTGCTCTAACTCTCTCTTAAATCCATCTTGTATTCCGTTTGAATGTCTGTTTGTGACCCCACTTCATTTAGTGACCACTCCACCCTCATGCAATCTTCTCCACTCCTTTTGTAAACATTGAAGAACACGTTTACATTTTTATCATTGAATCCCCACTCTTAACTTTACTCACCCCATCTGCCATTCAGCGCGGGGTTCCAGAGTCTGATGTGTGAAGGGTGATCAAGTCGTGGTGTTTAAAATGCTAAAGAATGTTTTCAAGGTGAGATTTCCTCAGATTGGAAAATAATATTTGAATTCAGTTTCATCTACCCGGGAGCAAAATGGGAAAGGGCAAAGTGGACATTCAACAATAATCATCCTTGGTTTAACACATCTCTGTCTGAAGAGCTAATGAGTCATTAGGCAGTGCATTTAGAAAAAGGCCGTTAGATACTAGGGATTCTCTGCTCCTAAAGACTGTTAACAATTTGAGTTTACGGAATCGTTCAATTATTGCCAGAAAAGATGTCAAAGCATATTGAGCCATGCTGGGTAAATGGAGTATGTGTACTGTTTAACCAAGGACCTCATATTCCGCTTGGGGAGTCTGCATCCTCTGGGCTTAAACGTTGAATTTTCTCAATTCTGTTAAACCAGACTGCCTCCGCCCCTTCCCACCTCTCCCTCAGCCCTCGGGCCCTGGCATTCCTTCTCTCTCTATCTCTCCCCCACCTAAGTCGCACTAGCTTCTCATTTTCACACTTCAAACAGCTTACAATGGCCTGTTTCCTTTATCATCGATACTTTTTTGCATATCTTGCATTCATTGCTCTTTATCTCTCCACATCACCATCTGTATCTCTCGTTTCCCTGATCCCTGAAGAAGGGTCTCGACCCAAAACGTCACCTATCTCCTTCGCTCCTTAGATGCTGCTGCACCCGCTGAGTTTCTCCAGTTTTTTGTGTAACCACACAGACATGGTGGGCCGTGACAGATTGCTTTGAGATTGGCCTCATGCAATCTCCCCACAGCGTTCCAGCACAGCCCATAACTGGGCTATTCTGAAAGACAAATTGGACAACCATCAACAGTTGAGAAAGAACTAGTCAGTGTTCTCTAGTTAGTGGTGAGGTAGGTATATTGTCAAGATGCTAAACCATCTACACATACAGACCTGGATAGCTACACATCCAGCCGAACTACAGATATAGATACCATGTACAGATGTATCTATACATACAGGCCTGGAAAGCTACAAATCTAGCCGAGCTGATGAAAGGACAGCAGCTCCTAGGATCTGGTGAGATATCACTTGGGCTGATTAATTGATGCCACAGCCTGTAATTAGTCTGAGCTCCCGAGAGGTGGAAGGAACTTGGTCAATGATTCATCTTTGTAGGCATCCTGTGGAGTGCACAGGTGTGTGTATTGAAAGAGGGAAATGATGGGCCTCAGCTCAGACCATAGCATCTGTACAGGATAGAAGGAAGCCATTTAATCCATCAAAACTATGCCAAACCTTTCTCAAATTATCGATCCAGATATACTTCATATTCCGTTCCCTTTAACATGCTAACTATTTTCTCACCAATAAACCTTTGAAAGCATCAACTGCGTTTCCACCTCCCGTATACGTTGAGTTTAGTTTATTTTGGCTTGGTTTAGAGTGACAGCATGGAAACAGACCTACCGTGTTCACACTGACCATCGAGCACCTGCTCACACACGCTCTTGGTTCTTGGTTACTTGGTCCTCCAAAACATTCCAACTGGAATTTAAACTGGAGGTGGTGAAGGGAGGGGTTTAGCCAGAGAGGGTTATTGGGAAGAAAGTACCATCTGGCTGGGCAACCGTGGCGTGGTGGAGATTATTCCATGCTTTAATAGTGCGTGGAAAGAACGTTCTATGTTATGCCAATTTCTCATCCACTCCCTACGCACTAGGGGCAATTTACAGTGGTCAATTAATCTACATGTCGACAGATCTTTGGGATGTGGGAGGAAACTGGAACACCCGGAGGAAACCCACACGGTCACAGGAAGAAGGTACAAACACCACACAGAGACCACCTGAGGTCAGGATCGAACCCATGTCTTTCGCGTTGTGAAGCAACAGCTCTACCAACTGTGCAACTTCACCAGTGAGCTCCAAATCACAATTACTCTCCGCATAAGCAACAACATTCCACAAAGCAGTCTCTCTACCTATTGCTCTTCATTTTGTTCCTTGTCCTTCTCCTTGCTAATGTGAGTAGCTTCTCTCTGTTTCCTCGCTCTCGGCACTGAAACACTTATCCTTGGAATTATTGCAGTCATTTTTTTTCCTGCACCTTTTCTGTGACTTTCCATTTGTCTTCAAATAGAATTCAAAACAGAATTGGATTCAAACCTCCAATAATGTCCGACCACGTTTGAGAAAGTCTCATTATAACCTTCCTAGTTGGTATTCCACTCATGATGCCCAGGATCCTGTATACGTTATTAACCATGTCTCTTTCAACAGATCCTGCTGCTTTCTAAGATTTATGTGCATATATGATCCCCCAGTTCCTACATTTCTTCTGAACCATGCCGTTCAGTTGGCACTGCATGCTCTGAGTCTTTCTACCAAAATATACGACTTCTATCTGTCAGGATTAAATTACCGCTTGTTTGCCCATTCTGTTTTTCCATTGTCGAGCAACATCCACCTCATTATCTACTGTTCCTCCACATATGGAGAGAGTGCAGAGGAGATTTACTAGAATGTTGCCTGGGTTCCAGCAACTAAGTTACAGAGAAAGGTTGAACAAGTTAGGTCTTTATTCTTTGGAGCGCAGAAGGTTAAGGGGGGACTTGATTGAGGTCTTTAAAATGATGAAAGGGATAGACAGAGTTGACGTGGATAAGCTTTTCCCATTGAGGGTAGGGAAGATTCAAACAAGAGGGCATGACATGAGAATTAAGGGACAGAAGTTTAGGGGTAACATGAGGTGGAACTTCTTTACTCAGAGAGTGGTGGCTGTGTGGAATGATTGATTTTAACATTTAAAAGTAAAGTGGATAGGTATATGGACGGGAAGGGAATGGAGGGGTATGGTCTGAGTGCAGGTAGATGGGACTAGGGGAAAATAAATGGTTGGCACGGACTGGAAGGGCCGAGTGGGCCTGTTTCCGTGCTGTAATTGTTATATGGTTATATATGGTTAAATGGCGTCATCCTTGAATGTTGACATTTTACCAGCGCTGCCAAATCCCGGTGAGGGGTTGGTGCTTGACGCACTGCAATCCATGTTGTTAGAGTCCATACTCCTGCCTCACTCCTGGCCTCCAGTCCCAGTGCATTGAATGTGGAACTCAGAAAATGGCTGGAGATTGGATACAGGTAGCAGGCTGTTATCAGGCAACTGAACCATCCTCCCACAACCAGAGAGCAGTGCTGAACTACTAGCTACCTCTTTGATGTCCCTAGGACTATCCTTGATCGGACTTTGCTGGCTTTATCTTGCACTGATCTTGCCCATGTCATGTATCTATACACTGTAAATAGATTGATTGTAATCATGTATTGTCTTTCTGCTGACTGGTTAGCACGCAACAAAAGCTTTTCACTGTACCTCGGTACACGAGACAATAAACTAAACTGAACTGAACTGGGTGTATTGGAATTCTATTTCACCGCTGGCCTCAGTATTGAGGGAAGGCACACACACTGAGTTGAGGGACTGGATACACTTTTCTTCTCCTCAGGCTGACCATGGGTGTCTCCAGGGTTGGAGGACACCAGTGCATGACTTTGTTTAACGTGGGGAGACTGGTGCACAGACAGCCACCCCACGGTTCTTGACAGATCTGGGTCAGGATCCAGTGGCATGGAGTCCAAGACAACCGGAGACCCTTTTCTGCTGCAGCCTTCATCCACCTTCCATTGTGACCACCGTTGAGGTCTTGGTCGGATTGCTCTTTGTCAGAGACCTCCCCCTCGACCTTACCGCCATGGGAGGCCTTTACCAGGAGCATCGCTCCAGACGGCATCGCTCTCAGGACCACGCAAGCTTCTCCACCACGACAAGGTGACAATCCACGGACTAACTATATTAACTATACGGACAATCCTCACTAACTGTAGCATATAGTTCCAAAGTTATATAACATTTGAATAACCACTGCTTCTGATTGAAAGGTAAGCGCAGGCAAATGGTTTTTTATTACATCCAATCTAATAATAATCATTAATGTGTGTGGGCGGGGGTGTGTGTGGGCGGGGGTATGTGTGGGCGGAGGTGTGTGTGGGCGGGGGTGTGTGTGGGCGGGGGTGTGTGTGGGCGGGGGTGTGTGTGGGCGGGGGGGAGTGAGCTCGGAGAAAAGATGGGGGAAGAACCAGTGGGGAGAGGGAGGCATCAGGGGGGGGGGGGGGGAGCCAGCGAGGGGGAGCAGAGGAGTAGTGGCTGGAATTGGCGGTGCGATGTGGACTCACAGCGCTCGCTGGTTGCTGGTCGTTCTCCTCCGCCGGATCAGAGTATCCGCTTTCCGTTTGGCGGCATCTCCGACTCCGGGCTGGGTCTCCGACTCTGAGCTGGGCTGAGCTGGGTCTCCAACTCTGGGCTGGGTTTGGTCTCCTATGCTGGGCTGGGCTGGGCTGTGGCTGCTGCTTGGGGCTGGGCTAGGCTGGGCTGCTTGGGGCTGCTTGGGTGCTGGACTGCTTGGGGCATGACTGCTGCTTGGGGCTGGGCTGGGCTGTTTGGGGCGGGGCTGCTGCTTGGGGCAGGGCTGGGCTGCTTGGGGCGGGGCTGGGTTCCTTGGGGCAGGGCTGGGTTGCTTGGGGCGGGGCTGGGTTCCTTGGGGCGGTGCTGCTGCTTGGGGCGGGGCTGTTGCTTGGGGCGGGGCTGCTGCTTGGGGCGGGGCTGCTGCTTGGGGCTGGGCTGGGCTGCTTCTGGTCCTCCGAAAGACCGGTTGGAAACCTCCGCTGGCCACCCTCAGCTCCAGTAAAGATGCCCTGGTGCAGGAAGGGGCGAACCGACCTGGGGAGTGACAGGGGAAGAGATTAATCCACGCGGCTCCGACTGGCAAGAGAAGAGATCGATCTGCGCATGCGCGGTTTTAAAGATTTTTAAACCTCGCTAACTTTTACGACATTCAACTGATCAGAACGAAACTTGGCGCACTCGCAGTACAGGAGAACGGCGAGTGAACTAGCGAAAAAAGTATCATGAACCGTTTTTGCGCAAATAGAAAGACCGCCAAACCGGAAGATAACAAGATCAGAGTTTTAGTTATGTATAGATATAGATATAGATTGATGAGGCCACATTTGAAGAAGGGTTTCGTCTGAAGAAGGGTTTTGGCCCGAAATGTTGTCTATTTCCCTCGCTCCATAGATGCTGCTGCACCCGCTGAGTTTCTCCAGCACTTTTGTCTACCCACATTTAAAGAATTGTGTTCAGTTTTGGTCACCATGTTATAGGAAAGATGTTGTCAAGTTGGAAAGGATGCAGAGAAGATTTATGAGGATGATGCCAGGACTGGAGGGCCTGAGCTATAGGGAGATCTTGAGCAGGACTAGGACTTTATTGCTTGGAGCACAGGAGGTGGAGGTGCAATCTTATAGATCTGTACAAAATCATGAGAGGAATAGATTGGGTAAATGCACAGTCTTTTGCCCAGAGTGGAGGAATCAAGAACCAGAGGACATAGGTGTGATGTGAGGGGAGAAATATTTCATAGGAAGCTTTTTTATACAAAGAATGGCGGGTAAATGGACCAACCTGCCTGAGGAGGTAGTTGAGGCAGATACAATCACAAAAGTTAATAAACATTTCGACAGGTACATGGATAGGATAAGTTTAGAGGAATATGGGTCAAATGCAGGCAGGTGAGGCAAGTGTAGAAAAGGCATATTAGCTGGCGTAGGCAAGTTAGGCTGAAGGGCCTGTTTTCATGCTGTATCACTCTATGACTCAATGGAACAGGGCCTCCGAATCTGCAGCTTGCTAACTGCTTACAGATCCATCCAGCTCACGCAGTGGCCATGGAAGTGGGGACCTCAACTTCACTTGAGTTGCAAAATATCAGTGAGGCGCCGGCAATTGTGAATGCTTCAACATGATCCATCATCAATCACAATCACAATCACACTTTATTAGCCAAGTATGTTTTGCAACATGTACGAGGAATTTCATTTGCCACGTCAGTAATACAAATTAAAAGCAACGGAACACACAAAACACATTTTACCATAAACATCCACCACAGTGACTCCTCCACATTCCTCACTGTAATGAAAGGCAAAAAAAGGTTCAATCTCTTCCATTTGCTCTCCCGCGGTCGGGGGCCTCGAGCCCTCTGTTGACGGGATGATCTTGACTCGCGTAGCCGGTGGCGGGCCCTCCGCGTCTAGGCGATCTGCTCCTGCATCGGAGGGATGTCAGCTCCCCCACGCCAGACGTTCGAACCCTGCATCAGGGCCGGTCGAACCTTCCATGCCATTGGAGCTCCCCGACATCCACGGCCACTCCCGAGACTGCAAGCTCCCGATGTAAAGACCGCAGGCCGCGGTTATAGCGATCCCAGGCAAGGGATCGACTCCGATGTAAGACCACGCCCCGCGGTGGGGCCCAGGGTCTGTCCCAGGAGGCCTCCAGCTCCATCAGAGCGACCGGAGAATGCGATCCAAAAAATAATTGCTTCTCCGGCAAAAAAAAGTTTCCCCATCCCCGTCCCCGTCCCATAAAACAAACAGGAGAACATTTACACAACTTTTAACACAAACTTTTAACACACACTAAAAATGTTAAAAAGATGAAAAAACAAACAGACTTTTGGCGGGGCAGCCAATTGTACATATAGATATGTATCTACAAAGGCTATGGTCCAGCATGGGGTACCATTCAGCACCATACTCCAGCCTGAACAACAATGATTTGCTGTGTCTCTCCACTCTTTATCCATGCTACCCACTTCACATCTGCTGTGTGGCACAGAGCCCCGATCTAGCTCACACACGAGGAACCGTCATCTGAGGGGAATGTGTGAGCAAGTGATAATTACATTTCTCCGTGGGAAATAGGGAAAATATTCACAGGGAATAAAACATGCTGCAGTATCGTAGTGGTGCAGTCATTACATTCTGGGGCCATTAATCCACAGACGGCAGCTAACAATCCAGAGACCACATCCCACTGCGGAAACTATGGAATTTAAATTCAGTTAATAACACGAACATTTGTGGAAGAGGAAACATCCAGTCTTAGCAATGATGACCATGAAAAGCTATTGCAGTATAGAGTAGTGAAAAACTCATTCACGTCCTTCATCACATTCATCAACCACCCTGACTCAGACCACCTTTGCCTTCACCCAGCAAATCTGGTTAATTCTTATGTAAACACCATACATTTGTATCAAGAAGACATTGGCATCAGTGTTGCTACATTCAAACACACTGGGGTTTCTCATCCAACAAGAAGTTCATCTCTGGTGGCGTAGTGGTAGTGTTGCTGCCTTACAGCGCCAGAGACCGGGTTCAATCCTCGGCCCCACCATGCTGTGCAGTTGCGAATGAAGAGGGGGAGCTGGTGGCCGAAGTTAAATTAATTGCTTCAAACGGTGCTCACCTCCTGCACTGCCAAAGATAAAGACCTGCTCGTGAGGCTGATAATCTACAGAGGAATGTATTTGCATCTGAGGGAAAATATGTTCTACTAACAGGCTTGTAGTCCTGTTAAAAATGAAACACCACATAGTGTGTGCAGCAGGATATGTCAATCCCAGAGGATGGCAATGTAACGAGGCAACATGGACTAGGAGACCCAGTGTGGAAGTACACTTCTCTGTTCATGAGATCCACCAACTCCAACCAGGTACATCTGTTGTAGCAAACAAAGCAGTCTAATGGTCCTCACTGTAGTAGTCTGGGTCCTCAGGGGAAAGTGGAGTCGTTTCATTTTTATCTATAGGTTTGAAATGCGAAATATTAGAGAGGGAAATGGCAGTGGATAATCATGCTGTCTTCCCATCCCTCATTACCACAGCAATTTACTTCAAACATACTTTCATCATCTGTAAAGCACCTTGCTCCTGATTGTAGAAGCAATTAAAGGTGAAGGTGCTTGGCCTCCTTATATAATTTATATGCAATCAGAGAAAGACCCATCATAACACACAGCTAAACGTGACATTACTGTGACAAAAATGATGGAAGACTTACTTCCCCCCCGCCCCCCGCCTCATATCAAAACCTGTTGCCAAATATCTTTCTGCCGTTACCTTAAGTACGTTACCAGGAAAGATGTGATTACCACGACCTGTAGCAACCGTGGTTTTAGAATGGAGAAAAATAAAACTCTGAGAGATAAAATATGACCAATCAAGCTTCCTTAGTGTGTGCTGGTTTGCTGATTGATTGATGGAAACATACAGCATGGAAACAGGCCCATTGGGTCAATCGCCCCTTCAGTCGAGTTGTGTGTTACTCACTCCCTACACAACAGGGCCAATTTACAGAGGCCAGTGTATCTTTGGGATGTGGGAGGAAACCTGAGAGCCAGAGGAAGCCCACGTGGTCCCAGGGAGAATGTACAAACTCCATACAGACAGCACCCGTGGTCGGGATTGAACTTATGTCTCTTGCTCTGTGAGGCAGCAACTCTACCAGAGGCTCCACATTGGCTCAACACACACACACACACACACAAACCTAAAGAACCTGATTGATGGAGGTCAAATTTTAAATGGAGTTTATGTGGAGCTATATAGAAATTACAATAATCTATTGATTTAACCAGTCCATGTTAGTTTTATGCTCTACAAGGGTAAAAGTCATGATCTGCAATGTCTTTCTTGTTAATGAATCTTTATATTGCTTCCCTTCAGTTCCGTCTCAACATTGACAGGGTCTGTACTTTAATCGTTACTGAATTCCATTGACAGAAACATGTACACATGGAAAAAAACATCCTCCTGGCTGTCCGAAAGCTCTTCATTTAATCCTGTATCTATATCTGAAAACTAACCCAGTGGAAATAGTTGTCCAGGGAACAACGCATGCTGAAAAAAGCCCAGATACTCTGGCAGAGCCAGCAAAAGATGTCGTACCCACATTTAAACAAACCTCTCCTGTCTAATTTATCCTATCTTATTCCTTCACGACTTGAAACAAATCTGCCAGGCCACCCAGTAAAGTTTGTTTCAATGAAAAATCAAACATTTTCACACAAAGCTGGAGTAACTCAGCGGGTCAAACAGCATCTATGGAGAAAAGGAATAGGTGACATTTTGTGTCGACACCCTTCTTCAGACTGAGAGTTAGGGAAAGGGAGACAAGAGATATAGATGGTGATATAGAGAGATGTGGAACAAATGAATGAAAGATACGCAAAACTGTAACGATGATAAAGTGCTGGGCTGTAAGCTGCTCAAGTGAAATATGAGGTGCTGTTCCTCCAATTTGCATGTGGCCTCACTTTGACAATGGACGAGGCCCGGGACAGAAAGGTCAGTGTGAGAATGGGAAGGGGAATTAAAGTTTTTAGCAACCGGGAGATCAGGTGTGTTCCAGGATGACTGAGCAAAGGTGTTCAGTGAAACGATCGCCCAGTCTACGTTTGGTCTCGCCAATGTATTAGTGTGAAATCATCACCCACATTTGTAGCTGACCCAGGGTCGGCCATTACTTTTGCTGTTTTATCGGGATATAGAAGAATAATGTTGAAGACAATTTGAAATTGCTTTTTCTCTCAACACCAGGAGAGGCTGTCTCCTTTTATAGGTTCAGGGCCTCTGGCAAATCACCACCTTTTATAGTTATTCTTCCCTTTTATAATCTTCCCTCCCATGAGGTCAACGGCAGAGGTTATGAACTATCTAAATGCAGCTGCCCTCCACTCCCTCACGCCAGCCCAATAGTTATTTCCGACTATTCTATGCCGTCCTGTTGGTGGGTTAATTAACCATGAGCATTGGAATTGAAGCTGGCCCTGTTCTCACTCAGAGGTAGACAAAAATGCTGGATAAACTCAGCGGGTAAGGCAGCATCTATGGAGCGAAGGAATTCACCTATTCCTTCTCTCCATAGATGCTGCATCATCCGCTGAGTTTCTCCAGCATTTTTGTCTACCTTCGATTTTTCCAGCTACTGCAGTTCTTTCTTAAACTGATCTCACTCAGGATGACATGTGCTGTCCAATAATGCTTCTCGGCTAATGCGTGTGAGAGGACAGTGTCTTCTCTTTGCATTTGCCATGAGCAAACCTGCGCAAATGTTAGCGCTCCAGCTATGATGTGAGATCAGAACATTTTGCAGGGATTAAGACCAGAGTTCACTGACTAGACCTCCCCGTTCAATTGTGTACGGTGCATATACCAAGCAAGCAAGTGGAACTCTAATTTGCAGGGCCACAGGTGTAGGGGAATGGGACTGACTGAACACTTGTATAAGACCTGGCATTGATTTGGTGATTTGAATGGACTCCTCCAATGTGTTAATTAGGACATTTTAAGATTGAATGCAATCAAACATCACCATCTAGTCATCCTTCCCGATTCCTTCAATAACATAAGAAAAGTCCCATTATAACTTCATTATGCCAGTTTCATTTATTATCATGTGTACAAAGGTACATTGAAAGCTTTTGTTGCATGCTAACCAGTCAGCAGAAAGACAATACATGATTCCAATCAAGCCATTTGCAGAGTAACAGTACATGATAAGGGAATAACGTTTAGTGCAAGGTAAAGCCAGCAAAGTCCGATCAAGGATAGTCCGTGGATCACCAATGAGGTAGATAGTAGTTCAGCACTGCTTCTGCTTGTGGTAGTATGATTCAGTTGCCTGAATGTCCAGAGTCAACTCCCACCACACCCACCCTCCACCCCATCATTGTAACAGTGGCTTGATGCAAGCAAATGTATAAAAATCTTCAGAAATCTGCAAGAAGAACGATCGATTACATTGAGCCTGTTTACTACATTGTGTCAACCAGTGAGTTGAGGGTCGTATGTCTTGCTCAACGTGCAGCAATATCAGAAAGAATGGAAGGGATAGAATTGTAATTCAACTTCTACCAGAAATAGCGGGATAATTTCTCCAGGAAAAAATATAAGTAGGTGGAGGAAATACTAATTACATAAGTGCATAAAGTTAACCTTGGCAACCTGGTACCATGCTGATAGGGAATCTCCTGCTGCTGCAAACTCCATGTACATGATATTCAGTCAGGAGATGATTTAATTGTAATAGTTTGTGTTCAGTGAGGCAGCCAGCTCACCAACAGCACTATAGGCCTCATAAGGAGATTGGGTTTTTCATTTGGCCTAGGTTTTATGAAACAGACATGAAAATTGGCAGGCAGCACATTTGCAAAATGATGGTATAGCTTGAGAGCCGATTACACCAACAAAGGGCTCATGTCCTTATAAAGTGCAAGAGTCTGTTAAAATGATGGATTAAAAATCTTTATCTCCTAACCTCTTATGGCTCGAGGACTGAGTGCTGTTGCATGATTACTAAGAGTCAGTGAGTTTACATAAAGAGCTCTGTCTCGATGCTGGATGATTCAAGGGAGGGGACATTGTTTTGGAGTCTGACATAGTAAAGGTGGCAAACCTGAATCCGTGCCTTGTAAAATCCTAAAACCCCAATCTGAGATAAATAAGAAATAGAGATTCTTGGATCATCTTTATTAAAGGTATCGGAGTGATTTCTTTCCTCAGAGGATGGTTGAGATTGAGATTTCAGCATTCAGTCGAATTAGCTGGAATAGTTGTTGTCCAAGCAAAGAGAGTGAGAGTGAGAGGACACGGTCGAAGACTGCAAAGACACCAGAGACCTGCATTCAATACTCACCTTGGATGCTGGTTATATGGACTTTGCACCTTCTCTCTGTGGCTGCATTGGCTCCCTCCAGCTGCTCGAGTTTCCTCCCACATTTGAAAGGTAAGCAGGTCGGTAGGTTAACTGATCAGTGTGATCATTGGCTGTTAGGTGAGTGATAGAATTTGATGATAATATGGGGAGAATTAAAAGCCGATCTGAATGTAAATGGGTGGTTGATGATTATCACGGACTTGGTGGACTGGAAGGCCGGCTTCAGTTCTGTGCTCTTTGACTCTTCACATATGGCAAATACATAGAAGTTATTACCTTGAGAAATTGTTCAAAATCAGAGGGCGCAGATCTAAAGTTTTTGCCCAAAAGATGCAAGGGAAATCTGAGAATTTTGTTTCAAGCAGAGAGTGGAAATTAATGTGGATTTACTGCAATGTAAAACTGACGGAAACAAAGTCAAGGGTGACACAGTGGCACAGCTGGTAGAGCTGTGGGTGCTGCACACAGCCAGAGGGATTGCAACTGCCCCACTGAGTCAGCATTGACCTTTCCACATTTTGTATTTATTGCCACAATTCCTAATGACATAAAGGAGGCCATTCAGGTCCTCAAGCCTATGCCAGCTCACAGAGCAATTCCATTCTCTCTAATCTATTCGCTCCCCATCCCCTTCAACACGGTGGCGCAGCGGTAGAGTTGCTACCTCACAGCGCCAGAGACCCGGGTTTGATCCTGACTACGGGTGCTGTCTGTATGGAGTTTGTAAGTTCTTCCCGTGACTGCGCGGGTTTCCTCCGAGCTCTTCGGTTTCCTCCCACACTCCAAAGATGTAGGTTAATTGACTTGGTATAAGTGTCATTTGTCTCTAGTGCATGTAGGATAGTGTTAACGTGCGGGGATCGCTGGTTGGCATGGAATCAATGGGCTGAAGGGCCTGTTTCCATGCTGTATCTCTACACTAAAGCAAACTAAACCCACAGATTAGTAAGGTTAAATGAGAACTTACCAGTTTGAAGTTTGATCTTTATTTTATGAGGAGTTATGATGAGCGATTACGTGAAGAAGCCGCCAGCCCGCAAGCGCGTCAATCTTCAAAGCAGCGGTGTGAAATCACAGATAACAGTTGTTGACCTGAATATAGTAAGAATTGGAGAGAACATGAGAACTTGAGAACTACCAGATGACCTTTATGATACAAGGGTTGGGAGCGGTGGGCACGTAATCGCTCATCGTAACTCCTCATAAAATAAAAGATCAAACTTCAAACTGGTAAGTTCTCGTTTAATCTTACTATTTCATTTCAGAGTCACGTGAGTGATTCCGTGAAGACTTCAAAGCTCTGTGATTTCATGCCGGATACGAGTCCAGGCGTCACACACTGTATCAATTGACCATGGATGAGTGAAAAAGATTAATTCATTCAGCCATGACATAGTTTGTTAAAAATGCTGATGATTTAATCATCAAAGGAGAATAATAGTGACCCCTTCCATCCTGGGGGACACTATGAAACAAATCATAAATGGAAATTGGCAAATACCCCCGGTCTGGCAATGGGTTAATATAAAATGTTGGAAAGTTCATTCGTTTGACCATCCTGCGGCCACTAGGGTGTGGTCCAGTGGAACGTACATGACCCTTGCTGCTAATGTAGTAGCAGCCCTAGTGGAGTGAGATAGAAGATATAGTATCTACTTCTGCATTTGCCAAAACCCAGTTTGACCACCTAGAGATGGTCTGAATAGATACCTTTTATGAGGTTTTTAGTAACTAACAACCATTGCTAGTGCAGATCCTCTATGGGTCTTGGTGACCTTGACATATTTTTGTAAATGAGTGACTACAGACAACCAAAGGTCCATGGGTTATGCCATGAAAAAATAGTTTGGGACCTGACAGCCCTGGTCTGCTCTGCTTAACTAAATCATAAACATAAAATATTATATTATTAGCGGATATAACCATCCTGTCCAGTCGCAATATAAGTAGTGGCTGAACCAGTTGCGCTGAGATAGCGCCATGAGCATAAACACTTTGTAAGTGAGTTTGACCAGGGATAGAGATGTAGCTGGGCCCTACTGGCGAAGCAGTTTAAGAACAATGCTAACATCCCATATCTCCGAGTACCTGGGCCTGGGAGAATTATGTTGAAGATATCCTTATAAATCTGGATATCAGAGAGTGAGACCCGACAGAGTGGGTCCTGATCGCTGCAGCAACTATGATGAGAAAGCACGTTGGCACAGTTAATGGTCCTATAACTTAATTGATTGTCAAAGACCCATCTGAAATGAACTCCGAGACGTTAGTTATCCGTGCCGTGTTATATGGAACATTGGCATTAAAACCAAAGCACTTTCCATCTCCTGATGAGGAAAAATGTGCTGCTTTCTCGGTGCTATCCCTGCATTCTGCAGTGAGCACGTACATGGATTGGTCTGGCAATCCGTGCCGCCGAATGGTCTTCTCAGAGACTCCAAGTCTGTAAATTGATTTTATCATGCAGAGGGTGGTTTCCTCAGTCACGGGGTGAACCACCACATTTTTGTGTTTAGGACAACCTATAATCATCCCCAACATTTAGCAGGAACCATGGCTGCATAAGTCAGTCAGGCAGTACGAAATGCCCGAGGCGAGATCTTGCTGGTTTTTGTGCAAGACCCGACTGATGAGACAAAATGGAGGAAAGACATAAAGAACATTCCTCCTCAGTGTAGCGAGAATACATCTATCGCCACTGTGCCACATATTTTTGCAATGGTGATAGAGCCTGGATGCAAACATATTGATATTCGGTGTTCCATCGAACCACAATGTCATTAAATATCTTGTGATACATCATCCATATTGTGTTGTCATAGAATTTGTACGTGATGATACACCAGCGTCAAATGCCTCCACCATAGTGTATCAACTTGGAGTTGAGCATGCAAAGCCCATCCGCCTCCGTAACTAGAGATGGTATTTGTAATTTTAAATCTTTGAGTACTGGTATCAGTTTGTAATATAACTGAAGAGTTACTGAGCAAAAGTACAGGAGCAATGTAGAATACACCATTGTGACTTTGATAGCTTTAGCTGGTAATAGGAATAGGTCTGTTAATAACGACCTACATGGCACTGAAAATGCAACGGTCCAAATGCACAGCTGAAGACACAGCCACTATATTGCCAATACTCTTGATGAATAGAGGCTGCTTCATAACAGCGAGGTTGTTTACAGGTTTTTACAAGTGTTTCCAACATGTAAATGGTCCACATCCCCCATGTTTGGGAAAGAGCCAGACCCACCTGCCTTCATGGCTACCGGTGGTCTTATGGTAAGCCCAAAGGCCCCTCATGCGGGTTCTATTTCCATCCTTGATTGGAGAGGACTGGTAGGGTACGTGAATCCCATATTTTTCCTGAGACCGGCTTGGGCCTTGGCCTAAAGCCCTCTGCCCGGCTTGCTGGCTGCCACCAGCTTCAGTGAACCGCTTGCTGCCGATGGAGGTGTGGGGTGTATTGTTGCCAAAACGATGAGGCTGTACTTGTAGTTCGACAGCTTTATCTCCCTCATGCAGGTCTCACCTGTTGAACAGGTTTTACCTGAATAGCAGATACGGCGGCTGGTTTCCTGGGGTACCATGCCCCTCCAACGTCACCCCTGATAGCGCTGTTCACTGCCGGCACTTTCAGGAACTCCAGTATGTGCCACGGACGTACTTCTGAGTTTGGAGTCAGTTACACACTGACCCCGACTGCTCCCCTCCTCAGAGAGGGAGACAGTGTGCAGCCCTGTACACAGCTGCTGTTGCCGTGGGCCCTGCAGAGACCCCCGGTGATATAACTCGGTTGCTATATTTACCCCCGGTGATATAACCCGGTTGCTATATTTAAGAGGGCGTTAGATGTGGCACTTGTGGCTAAAGGGATCAGGGGGTATGGAGAGAAGGCAGGTACGGGATACTGAGTTGGATGATCAGCCATGATCACATTGAATGGCGGTGCAGGCTCGAAGGGCCGAATGGCCTACTCCTGCACCTATTTTCTATGTTTCTATGTTCCTAACTCCCTCCTTGGAGCATACCATTGTGGAGCACCTCTCCATTAGGTGCTCCATGTGGGTTTGACGTCCGAAGAACGTTACCCAGTGAAGGAGAGTATGCTCTCCATAGGACTCCTCGTTTGAGTCAATGGGCCGTACGGACGTTCTCCGTGGCTGCCCTCCAAGTGGGTTTGCCAAGGTGCTGCCGGCACCAGTCTGAAGCTGCTGGCTCCACCGCCAGTGACTCTGAAGGCGAATTTGACCGCCGTCGCTACCCGCACTTCCGTGGTCACCGTAGCGGGTTCCCTGCGGTCCATGGCCGGGATTCCCCGAGGTCATGACCGGGATTCGCCACGTGACTGGGACGCGGTCCATAAAGGTTTCCCCGCGGTCCCGACTTCGCCCCGAAATCCAGCAGGAAACTCGCTGGCAGGAGCAGCGAGCCTGCCAGTCAGCGTTGCGCCATGCGTCGACGTATTGACGCGCGTGCGGGCTGGCGGCTTCTTCATGGAATCACTCACGTGACTCCGAAATGAAACCTACCACTCACCTGCACACTCGGGGCAATTGCCAGTGTTTAATTAACCTACCAACCTGTACATCTTTGGGAGGAAACCAGATCACCTGGGGAAACCCACATGGTTTCTCTCTATATACCCACATAGAGAGAAGCTGCAAACTTCACACTGACATCACCAGTGATCAGCATTGAACCCAAATTACTGATGCTGTGGGGCAGAAGCATTCTAGCAGCATCATCGTGTCACCAGAGTTAGTGGACTGAATGGCCTTCTTCAGTGTTATACCACTTGTTATAAACATGTTTAATGGGTACAATACCAACCTCTGCCGGTATTACATGCATATGTACCAAAACATCACAAGGATGAGGATTAGAACCCAGTGCAATTCCAAACAGGGATACTAGGGCAGCTGAATATTAAGGAATATTAAGAAAAAACACCAATTGGTGTAAATATTCAGCAGGTCAGGTAGCGTCTGTGGGGACGTCAGGCAATGACCATCTTTCTGGACAGGATGTAAGCGCAGGCACAGGACCATAACGTGGTGGAAATCATGAAATATTAAGTGTTCAGTCGGGGCCAACGGGTAAGAGAGGAAATAAGATGGAACTCAAGGAGATAATGAATGGTCATCAACCTGAAATATTAACCCCTCCGCAAAATACAAAGTGCTGGAGGAGCTCAGCAGATCGGGCAGCTTCTGTGGAGGGGATGGCACTCACCCCCCTGCACACCCATATCTCCCACTATCCCGCCCCTCTTCCCCTCCCCATCCACCCATATCCCTCCTTCTGCCTTTACATTCATCACCTCCTCCTTCTCTCCAGAGATGCTGTCTGACCCGCTGAGTCACTCCAGCTTTTTCAGTCTAGCTTTGGTTTAAACCAGCATCTGCAGTTCCTTCACTTGTCTTCTCTCCTTATCTGATGCACTTCAGTCCCTTTTTCAATTCTATCCTTTGTGACTTCCTCCAGCCACCCGCTGCTCAAGCCTACCTCAAATGTTTATCATTTGCCTGTCATTTGCCTATCATTTGCCGGCCTTTATCTTGGCACCATTTATTTTCCGGCGTTCTCCCACTATTATAGGTCCGAAGAAGGGTCTGAAACCTAAAACACCATCTAGTCATTCTCCTGACCCACTGAGTTCCTGCAGCACTTTGTGTTTTGCCCTAAACTCCAGCATCTGCAGTTCCTTGTGCCTCCATTCTATCTCTTCACCTCCCCACAGATGCTGCCTGGTCCGCTGATTAATTCCATAGATTCCGTTTAAAAGTACCTGAACCATTTTGGATTGGCATAAATGTTTTTTGGATCATTACCAAGAGTTGTTGTCCAAAGTAAAATGACGGTAGTGTTAATGATCTGCTATTCAGCACCCTTTAATAGGGAGCCAATGTTTAGTTGGTGAACTGGATGGGTCCTTTGGTGTTAGAATCATTCAATGATCGTTAGTACTAGTCCAGAGGGATTTTTATTGTACCTTCTGACGTAAGACTATCAAATAGCAGAGTTATCAGTGATTTTTATGGGCAGCAACTGCTAGCATTCATGCCAAGATTCTCTGCTGTTATACCTCTAGCCCATGTGATGCCTGTCATGGGATCAACTTGCTGAAAGATGCTGTCCTACCCACCTGCTGTTTTGCTCTTTGAAGCCAAATGTGATGACCATCTGAAGGGCATTTGCATGCATGGCAAGGGTTAATAGCACTGGCAGGGGACATCTGCTGCAGGACGCATGGTTTTAAATTCCTTTAGGTGGCTGGGAAAGACTGTCAATCAATGACTGCTGCAGTCAGCCAGCCTGCAGGAATACCAATGAGATGCGTTGTTGCAGCATCCAGCACTCCAGATAGCTCAGCAACTCCACCTTGCTGCCCACCCCCTCCATTGGTCCACCCTACACTTGTCACCGACCAGTCCGCAGCTCTGCATTGTCTGCCCAGCTCCTGTTTGGCCAGCAAGGCTGCCAATCGCAAGGGTTGAAGCCGTTGCTGCTACCGCAGTTGCTGCTGCCGCTGCTGCCGCTGCTGCTGCTGCTGCGTGATGTCAAGTTAGCGAGCAGGGTTCAGCGGCTATTTGAAGGGCAGCGACTTGGAGGAAGGTGTTTTATTACAGCAAGGCGATCGACAGCTGCAGTGCCTAATAACAATAAATGACTGTAACCGGTTGATTTAACCTTACAAAAGTAAACCTTTATTTAAGACCTGTATCTAATTAATGTATTACAACTGTGTCACCGCTGATTATGAATGTTGGGAAGCACGTGTATTAGTGTGATTGAATGATGCAGGTGGCTTTATCTTAAAGATAGTATTACATTTTCTTTCCATTCATTTAGGAAAAAGTCACACAGATTAAGCATGTGAAAATTACTTCTTAAAACTGGTTGGTAAAAATCAGATTATCCTGAAAAAAAATCTTCCAGAGGATTAGAAAATGTTGACGTGTTAATAAAACAGTTTGAAGAAAACCTTATCCTCATTAAAAACTCCCAGCTTTTATCATTTAATTTATTTTGAAAAAAAATGGGGCAGTTTTATCCGTCAGTTTGCCAGCCATTCGGTGCAATGGTGCAATGTACAATTAGACCTGTAGCTGTATCTGTAAACATTGCCATGACAAAATCACCATGGGTGTTCCAGTCACAAATACTGTGTCCCCATTAACTATTAACACTTCAAAGCACAGAGGAGAAAATGTACTGTGACCCTGTTCACATTCAATAGAGACCAACTCTGCAGAAAATGTTCTCTCTGTTGGATTATTTAATTATCATGAACTTTCGACCATTGTGTATGCTTCTGAGACAGCAAGTCTTGCAAACAGCCTCAGAATGATCCTTTGCCCTGCCATTCCTCTCTGCTACAGGCCCTCCGCATTTAGAGCTCGGTTAAAATGAACTCTTCCAGTCTTCATAGAGTATGAAAAATTGATAACGGCATAGAATACAGTGGAGAGCAGCATAATGTTCTGGGATACCCTGTTCTTTCACAGCTTGTTCTATTTACTGAACAAAATTCACGTTTTTTCTTTCATGAATCCTTGACCGACTGATATTCCTATCTGCAATAAGTCAATTTTGGGGGCAGTTTATCGAGGAGCTAAAACAGGGGCTGTGGTGGACAAGCTGTAGACAGTATGGTGGAGAGAATCTGGTCTCTCAGGTAAAAGAATGGCCGAAGAATCCCAACATACTGGAAGACCTTTCCACCAGGAATCACCCCGTCATTCCTTCCTCTGTCCGCTTCTGTTGTGCAGAAAATACAGAACGTTGAAAGGGCGCACCACCAGACTCAGGAACAGCTTCTTCCCCTCTGTTATCAGGCTTCTGAACAATCCTTCCATAATCTGATTTGTAGATTCTCCAATCTACCTCATTGTGGACATTGGACATGGTCTCTGAAACTATTATGTTACACTGTTGAGAACTATATTCTGCACTCTTTGCTTCGCGTTTTGACCTTGGGTTTGGTTTGACTGTATTCATGTATAGTGCTGTCCGATTTGATTGGATAGCATGCAAAACAAAGCTTTTCACTGTACCCTGGTAGATGTGACTGTAACGAACCTACACTGATGGAATAGGAGAGGCTTGTCTTTATCAGCTGAGAAATTAGAGTGGCACAGTGGCGCAGCGGTAGAGCTACTGCCTTAAGGGCCTGTCCCATCAGCATGCAAATCTATGCGATGAGCGCGACCTAACGTGGTCGCTTGAGCCGTCCAGCGTCGCGGGGCCGGTCCCACTTCGATCGCCGGAGCCGTGCGGAATTGTGCGGAGCTCGTCCCGACATCGCGCGGGGCTCCGAAAAACTCCAAAAATTCTGTGCGGCTCGCAGTCGCCTCGACGCATTACACACCGCCTCGACGTCATGCCTCCGTGACCCTCTCTGCAGGTGCGTCTGTGACCCTCTGTGTGTGTGGCTCCGTGGCCCTCTGTGTGTGTGCCTCTGTGCCCCTCTCTGTGTGCCCCTCATTGTCTAGGCGAACTTACCTTTAGACTTCGCTCCAAGTTCGCCTCACTTTGCGCCGCGTTCCGCCACTCACCCGACCTCCGCGCGGCCCTCGCTGCCGGTTTGGTTGCGCTTGCCGCATGCAGGTGCATGCTGGTGGGAACGGCCCTGTACAGGGGATCACCCGACCTCCGCGCGCCCCCCGCTTCTAGTTTGGTCGCGCTCATCGCATGGAGTTGGATGCTGGTAGGACAGGCCCTTTACAGTGCTGGTGACCCAGGTTCGATCCTGACTGGGGGTGCTGTCTGTATGGAGTTTGTACGATCTCCCCATGACCTGCATGGGTTTTCTCTGAGATCTTCGGTTTCCTCCCACACTCCAAAGACGTACAGGTTTGTAGGTTAATTGGCTTGGTATAAACGTAAAACATTAAAAAAATTGTCCCTAGTGCGTGTAGGATAGTGTTAATGTGCAGGGGTGACTGGTCGGCGCGGACTCCATTGGTAGAGCAGCCTGTTTCCACACTGTATCTGTAAATCAATAACTAATGAAATCAAAGATAGCATAGATGCAATGGGCTGAAGGGCCAAGCGACAGAATTCTCTAGGGCTTGTTTTATCTATTACTTTTGAAAAGTGCGAGGTGTTTCCGTATTGGGAATAACAGCAGCAAATGTTGTAAATAAGGAGTAGGTCAGGCAGCATCTATGGATAGATGCTATCTCTTCACATTTGTTGCCAGATCAGCTGACTCTTCTCAGGGAGTCTGAAGAAGGGTCTCGACCCGAAACGTCGCCTATCTCCTTCACTCCTTAGATGCTGCTGCACCCGCTGAGTTACTCCAGCCTTTTGTGTACCCTCGATTCTCCAGCATCTGCAGTTCCTTCTTTAACATCTTCTCAGAACTTTCTGTTTGTCTTTCGGGTTTCTTGTATCTGCAGAATTTTGATGTTGCTTTTTGTCTATCCAGAACACAAACTCTGTAGTCATTCCACCCAAATGGAGATTCCACCCAAATGGAGATTCCATCTATCATCAAAGTCATTTCACCCATTCAATTCACCCATTGGGGTACTTGCCTTTGAACAGCACGGTGAGGGCTGAGAGTGTCGCGGAGGCAGGTACATTTAGCACAGGGAAATAGAGGGAGAGGAAGATAGCAAATGACAAAGTGGAATCAGATTCCGTGGAAGCAAGGGGGTTGAATGATGGGAGTTGTATACAGGCCAGACGATAGCGGTAATGTTGGGCATAGTATAAATCATAAAAGTATTGACACCAGGGCGGCAGGCTGTCGCAGTGGTAGAGTTGCTGCCTTACAACACTTTCAGCGTCAGAAACACGGGTTCGAACCCGACTAGAGGTGCTGTCTGTACAGTTTGTACGTTCTCCCCGTGACCACGTGGGATTTTCTCAGAGATCTTCGGTTTCCTCCCACACTCCTAAGACGTACAGGTTTGTAGGTTAATTGCCTCGGTATAAATGTAAATGATCCCTAGTGTGTGTAGGATGGTGTTAGTGTGTCGGGATCGCTGGTCGGTGCAGACTCGGTGGGCGGAAGGACCTGTTTCCATGCTGTATCTCTAAACTAAATTAAACTAAATGTAACAAGGATAAAGCAAGAACAATAAAAGGCCGGGTGCAGCTTTATATCTGAACATACTGGCGATGCAAGTGATACCTACTGTGTGTGTTGATATTCCGTCAATATCCTGAGGAACATTGGCTTCTTCTTCGTCTTGCGTATGGCGTGCACAGCCTAAAGTTGTCGGACAACTTGTTCTATTTGATCTTGCTTGATTGTGCACGCTAGGTTGATTGCATTCGTCGATACAGGGTGGACCACGTGAAGGTTGCAATCTCCCACCCCAGGAACATTGGCTCAAATGGACGAGCTGGACTCCAAGATTCAGTCATTGTTTTGCATCAGAGAGGAGGAGAGTCACTTGGACATTTTGATCCAAGTGACCATCACAACGCTTTGATTAAATACTGCAGAGCGGCCCAGCAACAAGGAGATGATACTAATCACAAATCATGCAGGTTTAGAGTGGAGAAGCGTCAGCACTTGGTTTTGGCTAACAGGTCATCAAGTTATCGAGCATAGACACAAAAAACTGGAGTAACTCAGCGGGACAGGCAGCATCTCTGGAGAGATGGCGACGTTTCGGGTCGAGACACTTCTTCAGACTGATGTCAGGGGAGGGGGCGGGACAAAGATAGAATGTAGTTGGAGGCAGTAAGACTGGTGGGAGAACTGGGAAGGGGGAGGGGATGGAGAGAGAGGGAAAGCAAGGGCTATCTGAAGTTAGAGAAGCTAATGTTCATACCGCTGGTGTGTAAGCTGCCCCAAGCGAAATATGAGGTGCTGCTCCTCCAATTTGCGCCGGGTCTCACTCTGACAATGGAGGAGGCCCAGGACAGAAAGGTCAGATTGGGAATGGGAGGGGGAGTTGAAGTGCTGAGCCACCCGGAGATCAGGTAGATTTAGGCGGACTGAGCGGAGGTGTTCAGTGAAATGATCGCCGAGCCTGAGCTTGGTCTCACCGATGTAGAGATGTTGACACCTAGAACAGTGGATACACTAGATTACTTGATTTATCCAGTTGTCGAGAAATATGAATAGTGCGGTGCTTATGAACTGTATAAACAAATGATGAACAATTCAGTTTGCACAGAGATCGTTCAAGATGAGGATAGTCCAGTTAGGAGGATAGATCCTGTTATCTGCATTGCGAGCATGGATCTCTAGAAATACTGAGATACAGAGACACGGCGCAGAAACAGGCCCTTTGGCCTAATCGAGTCTGCACCAACCAGCGATCACCCTGTGCACTAACACCTATACACTAGGTGCCATTTGCTCTTTTTTTACCAAAGCCAATGAATCTACTAACTTGTAGGTCTTTGGAGTGTGGGAGGAAACCGGAGGACCCGGAGAAAACCCTTGCAGGCACAGTGAGAACGTACATACTCCATACAGACAGCACCCATAGTCAGGATCGAACCCGGGTCTCTGGCACTGAGCCGCCTCCGATCTTGAAGGCTGTGTTGCTATCTGGTTAGACAGAAATGCTGGAGCAACTCAGCGGGTGAGGCAGTGAAGGAAATAGGCAAGAAGGGTCGAAACCCTTCTTCAGAGTGTAATCTGATTGCTCTCTGGTTGCAAGGTTAAGGATATCTCCTCGGGGATGGAGATGGAGGGGAAAGAATCAGTTGCAAGCCTTTTGATACCCAATAATATGGAAAAGATAGAGGCGGTTCTGCTGAACGATTAAAACTGGACGGAAAACCATAATAATAACCTATGGATATCACCTGAACTATTGCAATGTGGCGGAGAGGCGATGAGAACAAAGCGTGGATGTATGACGTCAAGGTTGATGTGGGAATGTGGGTTTCAATTCATGAGACACCTGCATTAAAACAAGACCGTCTATATCTCTTGTTTCCCTTTCCTTTGAATCTCAGTCTGAAGAAGGGTCTTGTCCCGAAACGTCACCTATTCCTTTTCTCCAGAGATGCTGCCTGACCCGCTGAGCTACTCCAGTGTCTATCTTCAGGAAAGAGGGAGATATTTCTTTAGGGTGGACTTCACTTGAATCGGGTTAAGTAAGTGTCCAAACAAATGAAATAACTCATGCTATAGATATGGGTTTAAACAAAGCAGTTATGAAGAAAGAGTCTGGTGAGGGGAAATTAAAGCAGAAACGTTAATACGTCGGTGCGAGGGGGGGGGGTGGGGGGGGGGAATGTGTGATACTAATCCAAGCCTGTCAGTGGGAATAAGGGCATTCAAAGGTAAGAAAATACTTTCAGTTAATGTCATAGCAGGGAAAATCATGGAAAGACACAAATGAATTTCCTTTATTTGAATTGACAAAGTATTCATAACAAGATAGATAAATCAGCAATGCCGGTGGAAAATAAATGAGTGCAATCTAAAAGCCATTAGTGACCACAGTGGGAACCTACTGGGATACTTTTCAGTTGCACAGAAGAGAAATGCAAAACGAGGAGGGATAGACGTGGTAACGATGAACAAAGGAAATAGGAGAGGGAGATAGTGGAAGAAGTGGAATCATATTCAGTGGAAGCACGGAGGCTGAAAACATGGATAGGAGTTGTACACAGGCCACATAATAGACGGTCACATAGTGGCGTAGCAGTAGAGCTGTTACCTCACAGCTCCAGAGACCCAGGTGCAATCCTGACTACGGGTGCTGTCTGTACGGAGTTTGTACTGTATGTTCTCCCCGTGACTTGCGTAGGTTTTCTCCAAGATCGTCAGTTTCCTCCACACCCAAAAGATTAATTGGCTTGGTATTAATGTAAAAATTGTCCCTAGTGTGTGTAGGATAGTGTCAGTGCGCGGGGATCGTTGGTCGGTGCGGACTCGGTGGGCCGAAGGGCCTGTTCCCGCGCTGTATCTCTAAGCTAAACTAAAAACCGAATGTAACGAGGATAAAGCAATAACAATGAGGGCAGATGAAGCATAGGCAAATGCCGTGCATAAGATAGTTTTCTGGGTCAGATGTTGGACCACAACTGAGGAATCTTATTTTAGATCTCATATTTGTGTAATAAGAAACAATTAATTAATAATCTGGTAGTGATCATATTATGGAATTTTATATTAAGTTTGAAGTTGATTTACTGGTCTTAAATCTAAGTCAGGTGAACTATGATATTACGAGTATGTGTTGGCTGTGGAAAATGGCATTAAGAAGATTGACCATAAACTAGCAATGATTAGCATGTAAAGAATTGATGCGTTGACCCGATCTGGCACGAAAACCTACCAGAAAAAATGCTTCAGCTGTAGTTGACAACAAAAGTTGAACGTAATATTAGATGAAAGGTAACATAATGTGCCAGATGAAATGTGCCATAAAGCCGTAAGCCTGAAGGCTGGATGAGTGGGGCAATGATGCTGTAGTCAGGCTGCAGGAATATCAATGAGACCTGTAGTCGCATCATCCAGAAACAGAGGGTTCAATAACGGCACTCCTCATGAGTCCAGAGTGTTTAATTGTCACATGTAGTGACACAGAAAAATGCAATTCTTACTTGAAGCAGTATAGCAGGCCTAGAAATACAAGACACATGGATATTATTTCACAAACAAAACTTCAATAAATCTGCACAGTCAAGTCAAAGTCAAAAGAGTTTATTGTCATGTGTCCCTGACAGGGCAATGACATTCTTGCTTTGCTTAGCACCACAGAACAGAGTAGGCATTGACTACAGAACAGATCAGCATGTCCATATACCATTATATACGTAAATACACACATGAATGAATAAATTGATAATGTGCAAATAACAGATAAAGGGCTATTATCTGTCATTGGCTTCAGCTCCGCCTTTAACACAGTCATACCCGCTAGCTTGATCACCAAACTCAGTGGTCTTGGCATCTCCACCTCCTTCTGCAATTGGACACTGGATTTCCTCACTAACAGACCAAAGTCTGTTAGGGTCAACAACCTCACCTCCTCCACTATAACACTGCACACCGGCGTGCCACAGGGCTGTGTGCTCAGCCCTCTCCTCTACTCCCTCTTCACCCATGACTGCATCCCTAAGTATGGCTCCAACGCCATCGTAAAATTTGCCGACGACATCACGGTGGTAGGATTGATCAGCGACAATGACGAGTCAGCCTACAGGGAGGAGGTCCAGCACCTGACAACCTGGTGTGCCAACAATAACCTTGTCCTCAACTCAGGACAGAGGTGGAGCGGGTCTCCAACTACAAATTCCTCGGGGTACACATCTCGGAGGATCTGTCCTGGTCCCTCAACACCTCCAAGCTGATCAAAAAGGCGCAGCAGCACCTTTACTTCCTGAGGAGGCTCAAAAAAGCCCACCTGTCCCCCCAGATCCTGACCAACTTTTACCGCTGTACCATCGAAAGCATCCTGACCACCTGCTTTACGGTATGGTACAGCAGTTGCACCGTGGCAGACAGGAAGGCACTACAACGGGTGGTGAAAACCGCCCAGTACATCATTGGTGCCCCGCTCCCTGCCATGGATGCCCTCCACAGAAAACGGTGCCTGAAGCGGGCCGGGAAGATCATCAAGGACCCCTCACACCCTAACCATGGACTGTTTGCCCTCCTACCGTCAGGGAGGCGGTACAGGAGCCTCAGGTCCCGCACTAGTAGGATGAGGAACAGCTTCTACAATAACACCATCACACTGCTGAACTCGGAGTCCCGCCGATAGATTTCTCCAGTCTCTCTCCGTCCACATTCTGCATTCTGTATTTATTTCTATATTGCTATCACTACGAACTGACGCTAAACTGCATTTCGTTGTACCCATACTTGTATCTGTGCAATGACATTAAAGTTGAATTGAATTGAATTGAATTAATGTTCAGAGTTTTGTCCGAGCCAAGTTTAATAGCCTGACGGCTGTGGGGAAGTAGCCATTCCTGAACCTGGTCGTTGCAGTCTTCAGGCTCCTGTGGACTGAGGACTGTGATGTAATGGTGGAGCTACTGACTTGCAGAGCCAGAGAACCCCGTTCCATCCTGGCTACGAGTGCTTATCTGTATGGAGTTTGTACGTTCTCCCAATAACCTGTGTGGGTTTTCTCTGAGATCTTCGGTTTTGTCCCACACTCCAAAGATGTACAGGTTGTCGGTTATTTGGAGTTGGTATAAATGTAAAATTTATCGTTGGTATGTAGTGAGCGGGGATCGCTGGTCGGTGCGGACTCGGTGGGCCGAAGGGACTGTTTCTGCGCTGTATCTCTAAACTAAACTAAACTAATAACCAATATTCTTCATTGGTCCAAGGAAGAGTTCAGCATCTCTGCATTAGATGCTGAGTTCTTGCATGACTAGTATTGTTGTCACTAGTAATGATTAATGTGCAAAACCATTACATTGAAGAGGACAGGGGAAGTCGAATACAAAAGCAATCCAATCATTAACATGAAACGTTAACGAGCATAAACGTTTCCACGGATTATGTAACAAGGGAAAGGTAAGTAAAGGTTAATGTGCTCTATGGGATAAGCTAGAGTAATAGCAGCCAACCTCTACTGGGAAATAAGGAGGCAGGGAATGTTTTCATGGAGAGAAACGAAGAAAACAAGGAAAGTAGGAGAACAGGCCAGGAATGAATGAAAGGCTATAAGAAGCACTAATCAAAAAATAATATTGGATGAAATAATGGAATTCAACGCATTTGAACCCCCAGTGACTGATGACCGCTTACCAAGATTTAGATGGAGATGGATATAGAGAGTGTGGGTGCAATGGTTATGATATAGTTTGATATGATACAGTTAGCTGGACATTGATCGTAGAGGATAATATGGTATCTCTTCCAGTTGAGTATACAGTTGGAGCAAAGAGGTCCTTCGGCAGTTGTACAGGGCCCTGGTGAGAACACACCTGGAATATTGTGTGCAGTTTTGGTCTCCTAATTTGAGGAAGGACATTCTTCCTTTTGAGGGAGTGCAGCGTAGGTTCACCAGGTTAATTCCCGGGATGGCGGAACTGTTATATGTTGAAAGAACGGAGCGATTGGGCTTGTATCCACTGGAATTTAGAAGGATGAGAGGGGATCTTATAGAAACATATAAGATTATTAAGGGTTTGGACATGCTAGAGGCAGGAAACATGTTCCCGATGTTGGGGGAGTCCAGAACCAGGGGCCACAGTTTAAGAATAAGGGTTAAGCCACTTAGAACGGAGATGAGGAAACACTTTTTCACCTGGAGAGTTGTGAATCTGTGGAATTCTCTGCCTCAGAAGGCAGTGGAGGCCGATTCTCTGGATGCTTTCAAGAAAGAGTTAGATAGAGCTCTTACAGATAGCGGAGCCAAGGGATATGGGGAGAAGGCAGGAACGGGGTATTGATTGGGGATGATCAGCCATGATCACATTGAATGGCGGTGCTGGCTCGAAGGGCTGAATGGCCTACTCCTGCACCTATTGTTTATTGTCTATTGTCTATTATCTATCATTAAGGAGGCGGTGACAGGGAAATAATAAGAGGATTGAGTAAAATCAACATGGATTCATGAAAGGAAGATCAAGGAGGTGGATGAGGAGGGTGGTCCCATGAGCCTGGCCTTGTAGTGTCATTTTTAAGACAGAGAAGTGATCTTAATGCAACATACAAAATCCTTTCAGGTTTTGCAGGGATAGTGTTTTTCTTAGCTGAGTTGTCCGCAAGCAAGGATCTCAAATTAAAAGATCAGCCATTCACAACTGAGACAAGAAATGTCTGCAGTCCGAAGATTTTTTGAAGTCCTCTCCTCAAAGGTGCTGCATAATAGCAAGCTGCTAGTGGAGGTAGTTGAGGCGGGGACTATCCCAAAGTTTAAGAAACAGTTAGGCAGGTACATACATAGGACAGTTTTGGAGGGATATGGGCCACAAGGCGGGCAGGTGGGACTAGTGTAGCTGGGACATGTTGGCCGGCAAGTTGGGCCGAAGGGCCTCTTTCCGTGCTATATTACTCTCTGACTCTCTCTTATTGAATGGCCTGCTTCTATTTTCCTGCTTCTTTGTTTTATATTTAAAGTGGTCTGGGCAATTTAATCGGTTATTTCCAAGAAATTATGATTAACGCCTTTAACAAAAAAAAATTAAATTGCTTAATATCTTTGTCCGAGATTCTTGAGGGGACATCTGTAGTGGCATTCTGCTCTAATTGTTATGGTGAGCGAATAACACAGGCTATTTTAAAAGTTGTGAAGCTGCCATTGTTGGCATGGCTGAGTTCTCATGGGCCTGTCCCACTTAGGCGATTTTTTCAACATGGCAACATTTTCAACATGGCGACAATTTTTCAGCGACAGTGGCGGCCATTTTTGCTGTCCTAGATTGTCATAGGTTGTCGCAGGTGTTGTCATAGGTTGACGTAGGTTGTCGTGGAGATTGTCGTAGATGTTGTCGGAGGTTGTCATGGGTTGTCGTAGAGATTGTCGTAGATGTTGTCGTAAGTGCTGTCGTAGGTGTTGTTGTAGGTTGTCGTAGGCTGTCATAGGTTGTCACCAGGTGTCGTAGGTGAATTCCATTAAAACTAGTCCTTGGCAGTCACCTAAAGGTCACCTAAGTGGGACAGGCCCAAAACTTGTAGTATGTTGGAAGTGACACCTTCATCACTTTAGCTGGAAGTTGGGGTAATAACCAATGCTGGAGAAGAGGGCCAATGCCTTGCATTAAATCTGTGCTTAATTTGTTTTGCTTGGTATCAAAATGGACTCTATATCCCGGTGTTCTAAATACCAAGCCAAATAACTTACAAACCTGCGTGTATTTGGAGTCCATGAGGAAACCGAAGATCTCGGAGAAAATCCAAGTGGTCATGGGGGGAACGTACAAATGTACAGCGAGCACCTGTAGACGGGATCGAACCCTGGACCTGATTCTCTGGAGCTGTAAGGCACCAACTCTACCGATGCACCACCATACCCCACAGTCTTTTTTCCTGCCTTACTAAATGGATTTAATTTTTTTTTAAATTATTTTCTTTTCTCTTGTCTGAGTCTAAATGCCCATGTTATTGCTGCAAACAAGACTGTCATTGCACCTGCAACTCACGGAACTTGTGCATACACGAATAAACTCTATTTGACGTGGCTTGATTTGACACTAAGCCATGCCATGAGTATTGACAGACCCAGCAGTGGGGTTGGACGGATATCTTGGTATCCTTTCTGCTTCATAGTGAACTGATAACTATCCACTACTCACCCTCACCTAACACTTACCACATGAAGGCACTAGAAACTGCAGATGCTGGAATTGTCAGCCAAAAACCAAGTGCTGGAGGAACACAATGGGTTATTTATGGAATTCCCTGCCACAGAGGGCAGTGGAGGCCAAATCACTGGATGGATTTAAGAGAGAGTTAGATAGAGCTCTAGTGGCTAGTGGAATCAAGGGATATGAGGAGAAAGCAGGCATGGGTTATTGATTGGGGACGATCAGCCACGATCACAATGAATGGCAGTACTGGCTCGAAGGGCCGAATGGCCTCCTCCTCCACCTATTTTCTATGTTTCTATTTTCCATGTTAGGCAGCATCGTTAACTTGCTTGGAACAAGTTAAACTTTCAAAAAAGCTTTGCCCCAGCCAAATCCTGGAATGTTGGCAGGGTTACTGTTCATCACCAATGTTTTGTTCAAAGTCATCTTTTACAGAGACAGACGTTTTGTCAGACTGCAACTTCCGCTGCTGGTGTCAACCAGTCATCCAACTGCACTTTATCTTGCTGGGTTCTTCCTAGCCAAGTTGTTTATGAGCATTCTACACTGGCGTAAAGTCCGCAGTAGATACATTTCACACCTTGTTGGTTCTGTCTATATGGTCCTGCGTCTCAGAATCCTTGCATAGATTTACATATTGAATACATATACAGAATCAGTGTATGTTGTACTGGGTATCTTCAGTGGACGTTGACCACCTTCATTGGTCTATGGGTAGACTCTGCTGCAAGCATTGGCAGTTGATGCCTGGCCCTTATGATCAAGGTACATCATCTGCCCTCTTCACCAGAATATGTGAGTAATCCAATGTTTCTGCAGCTAAATAGCAGATGCCCTGAGTGAATATATCTGACCCATAATCCGATTTGACTCTGAAGAAGGGTCCCAAATAGAAATGTTACCTTTTCTGGCAGAGATGCTGCCTCACCCACTGAGTTACTCCAGCACTCAAGTTTCCAGCATCTGCCGTTTCTTGTGTTTCTATATTCATATTTAGATTTTGGTCATTCACTCTTACATTGGTTATGAGGGCAATATTGTTTTATTATTGGTGGCCCAGTTACAAAGCTCTTATTGAATGGCCTTTGTTCATTTTAACATAATGCTCGCAACACCACGATAATTGTTACATTCATTTACCTCCTTACATTTGGCATATCGACAAACTGCTGATATCGGTATAGTATTTTGCAGATTTAGAAACATAGAAACATAGAAAAATAGGTGCAGGAGTAGGCCATTCGACCCTTCGAGCCTGCACCGCCATTCGATGTGATCATGCCTGATCATCCAACTCAGTATCCCGTACCTGCCTTCTCTCCATACCCCCTGATCCCTTTAGCCACAAGTGCCACATCTAACGCCCTCTTAAATATAGCCAATGAACTGGCCTCAACTACCTTCTGTGGCAGAGAATTCCAGAGACTCACCACTCTCTGTGTAAAGAATGTTTTCCTCATCTCGGTCCTAAAGGAATTCCCCCTTATCCTTAGACTGTGACTCCTTGTTCTGGACTCCCCCAACATCGGGAACAATCTTCCAGCATCTAGCTTGTCCAACCCCTTAAGAATTTTGTAAGTTTCTATAAGATCCCCCCTCAATCTTCTAAATTCCAGCGAGTCCAGTGACTTCTGCTATGTAGCTTGTTTTGTTAGAATTAGGCTGTACTAAATGGGCATAGAAGGGTTGAATGTATTATTAACATTTACAGAAAGTATTCACACCCCTTCATTGTTTCCACATTTTTTTACGTTACAGCCTTATTCTAAAATTGATTAAATTTTGTTTTTTTTTATCAACAATCTACACACAATACCCCATAATAAAAAAGTGAAAACAGGTGTTTAGAAATGTTTGCAAAGTAATTAAAAATAAATATCTGAAATATCACATTTACATAAGTATTCAGACCCTTCACTCAGTACTTTGTTGAGGCACCTTTGTCAGCGATTACAACCTGAAGTTTTCGTGGGTATGACGCTACAAGCTTGGCACACCTGTATTTGGGTAATTCCCCCCATTCTTCTCTGCGGATCCTCTCAAGCTCTGTCAGGTTGGATGGGGAGCGTTGATGCACAGCTATTTTCAGGTCCCTGCAGAGATTTTCGATCGGGTTCAAGCCCAAAAGTGATATTCAGAGTGATCTTCATTGATGTTCCCGTTCTAAAGTTACCAATCAGCTCCTTGGTCTTACGATGTTGAGAGCAAGATTGTTGTCCGTCACTATTCAATCAGATCTTCAATCCTCCTATACTGTTCAGTTTAGTTTATTGTCACATGTACTGAGGTACAGCGAAAAGCTTTTGTTGCGTGGTATCCAGTCAGTGGAAAGACAATACATGATTACACTCGAGCCATTTACAGTGTATAGATATATGATATTGATGTATAGATCAGTATGATGTATAGGTATCTAGACACTGTGGCTCATTATTACTCATTCATCAACGGCGGTATCGTTGGCAAATTTAAAGATGACATTTGAACTGTAGGCATGCAGTCAGAGAAATAGAAAGAGTGAGAGAGAGAGTGGCAGACTGTGCACACAATCCTCAGATGCTCCTGTAATAATGGTCACCAAGGAGGAAGTCCTGTTGCCAATCCATACTGATTGTAGTCTGCTGATGAGGAAGTCGAGGATCCAGTTGCATTGGGACAAAAGGCTCTGTTCCCCTGAGTTTGATAACAAGTTTGGAGGGAATAAAGTTTGCACAGCTTCTACATGTATGTCTGCAATGTGGTGAATGGACTTCCTTCATGATCCTCCACATTTTTTCTATAACAATTGCAATCTTATATGCCTTAACACTTACAACTTCAATTATTTTTGCCTTTTCATAATGCAAAATGGTTATAACACAAATGTTGGATTTGAGAACAGTATTTGGTGGCACAGTGGCACAGCTGGTGGAACTGCTGTCTCTCAACATCAGCGAGCTGGGGTCGGTCCTGATCTTGGGCACTGTCCTCAGGTTTCCAACTACATCCAGAAATATGTGGATTAGTAGGTTACAGCTGCGGGAGCTGCGGTGCTCCAGCGACGTTCCGGCGGCGGGCCCTGTGGCGGTGTTCCGGCGTTCCGGCGTCAGCGGTGGCGGCGGCCTGGATCCCCTCAGCGCAGAGGGAGAATAAGGAGGGGAGAAAGACAGAGACCCTAAGACTTTTGCCTTCCACCACAGTGAGGAGGTGTTTGGTGAACTCACTGTGGTGGATGTTAATTTTGTGTTTATTGTATGGTATTGTTATTTTTATATATGTATGACTGCAGGCACGAAATTTCGTTCAGACCGAAAGGTCTGAATGACAATAAAGGCATTCAATTCAATCAATTCAATTCAATTCAATTCAATTCAATTCAATACAGGTGCAGATGCTGGTTTAAACCGAAGATAGACACAAAATGCTGGAGTGACTCAGGCATGCTATCTCTGGAGAGACGGAATGGATGATGTTTCGGGTCGAGGCCCTTCTTCAGACTACTTCAGACTTCTCTCAGTCTGAAGAAGGGTCCGACCATTTCTTCTGTCCAGAGATGCTGCCTGTCCCGCTGAGTTACTCCAGCATTTTGTGTCTATCTTCGGGTTTGTAGTTAAGTGGCCTCTGTAAATTGTCCCTGGTGATTCGAGAGAGCATGTGAAAGTGTGAAGCCTGTGCAAACTTGTGTAAACCAGTTTGGAGCTAATGTGAATGGGTGGACGACATGGACTCAGTGGGCAGCAGGATCTGTTTCTTTGCAGCACCAGTCAATATATTTGTATACATGGGCTGCAATGATTGTAGCCAGATCATTGCTTTCAAGCCGGCCTCTTCTGCTATTTTTCTAAAAAATCAGGTTTTTGGGGAATTTAAGTATTGCACTGTGGCAGAACGACCTGTAAGCCCAAAACAAATCAATTGCCCATTGCACGGTTGAGGAACATTGATGTTCTTTAGCTGCAGGCTATAATGACCACTCACTTCCCCAGGCTTTGGACTTTTATACTGCTGAAGGAGGAGAGATGGGGCAAAATTCAAAACTGCTGGCTTTTTTACAGCCTTTGAGAAAAAATGCCTTTTCAATATTTATTTGAACAGAACATTATCAACCACTAATAAATCATAAATACTAATAAGTATAACGTATTGTGTCATATCCAACCTGTCTTCAACTTCTGTAGCCATCTTCTATTTACATGTGGCCTTGTTCGACTCATTGTCATTATATAATATTGTTACTGCAGAGAAACACCTTTACTTGCTCTGTCCGTGCTAAGTGCACTCTATACAGTATCTTGTCTCAGCTATCTGGTCTTACAAGATGTCCAACCCGACTGCTCTTTCCCCAAGCTCCATTTGTGCTCACTGGGCAATTTCAATTTAGGCCACTTCTCTTGTGAGATTCCTGAAGTCGCTCAGTCTCTCTTGCTGCAGTCCAAGCCTTTGCTGACTCACAGCCTCAGTGGCAGTGTGGCTTCTGGTTTTTCTGATTGATTAGTAGGACTGGATGTTACAATCCCTAAGGTTTTTCACTACAATTGACATTTGACATTCTTGGGGATGACCACGAGGTGATTTTGCTGCAAATCAGACACATCTTCAGTTGTGTACCTCAACGTCACTGGGTGTTTCAGCCTTTTATCACAAGACACCCTCAGTGGAGGCAGGCCCACCGCAGGGTGATCAGACCTGGGTGTGTGTATTATGGTTAGCTTCTAGATGGTCACGTGGCAGCCCAGACAGCATCTTTCCCCTTCAGCCACAGCCAGTGACTGCTCCACTCGGCTTTTTTCCTTCCATATTCCTCTCTACCGCTGACTGTGGCTGGTTGGGCTCTGGACTCGTGTCCGTTGGTGGGACAGTACTTGGTTGAGCTTGGCCTGGGGTGCAGATACCCTGTGGACTGTGGTGGTCAACCTGCCACTGGGCTTCACTCCACTGATTTGGCCTACCTCTTAGAAAGTAATGGTCAATTACGCAAACTTGTCAACATTGTTAGTAAATTTGCAGATTACGCCAAAATTGGTGGTACGGTGGACAATGAAGACGGATATCTAAGTTTACAACAGGATCTAGATCAGTTGTGAAGATGAGGCAAGGATTGGTAAATGGAATCTGGGAGTACAAGGGCATGGATTCCTTTAAGGGGCAAATTAGGTGAACATTTTGATCGAGAAAATATTTGACATGCTTGCCTTTATTGGGAAGAACATTGAGTACAGAAGTTGGAACATCATGATGTAACAGTACAGTGCCTTGTGAGACCACACTTTGAGTGCCGTGTATGGTCCCGCTCACCCAGAAATAGGAAGAGTATCATTAAGTTAGAAAGGGTGCAGAGGGGATTCACCTGAGTTGTGAGCTTGAGTTATAAGCAGTGGAGTGTAGGGGTCTGAGGGGTGACCTTATTGAGGCGCATAAGATCATGAGTGACATTGATAAAGTGAATGCACACAGTCTTTTATCCAGGCTAGAGGGTTCTAAAATTAGAGGGCATATGCTTACGATAAAAGAAAAGAGGTTTAAGAAGTGCCGGGCAAGTTTTTCAATCAGAGGATTGTCCATGTCTGGAATCAACTGTGAGGTAAAACCTATGCAGAAGAAAGAATTACAACTTTTAAATGACATTTGGACAGGTAAATTGGTAGGAAAAGTTTAAGAGAGATATGGGCCAGATCAAGTCAAGTCAAGTCAAGTTTATTTGTCACATACACATACAAGATGTGCAGTGAAATGAAAGTGGCAATGCCTGCGGATTGTGCAAAAACTACAGAACAGAATAGAACAGAATCAGTATTTACATATTAGAACCCCCCCCCCCCCCACAAAAACTACAATTTTAAAAAGACACAACACAACAGTAAATTGCTACAGTAAGTTAGTCCCAGGTGAGATAAGAGTTTACAGTCCTAATGGCCTGTGGGAAGAAACTCCGTCTCATCCTCTCCGTTTTCACAGCGTGACAGCGGAGGCGTTTGCCTGATCGTAGCAGCTGGAACAGTCCATTGCTGGGGTGGAAGGGGTCCCCCATAATGTTGTTGGCTCTGGATTTGCACCTTCTGATGTATAGTTCCTACAGGGGGCGAGTGTAGCTCCCATGGTGCATTCGGCCGAACGCACTACTCTCTGCAGAGCCTTCTTGTCCTGGGCAGAGCAGTTCCCAAACCAGATTGTGATGTTGCCGGACAAGATGCTTTCTACAGCCCCTGAGTAGAAGCACTGAAGGATCCTCAGAGAGACTCTGAATTTCCTCAGCTGCTTGAGGTGGTAAAGGCGCTGCCTTGCCTTACTCACCAGTGCTGTAGCGTGTGATGTCCATGTCAGATCCTCTGTGATGTGGACTCCCAGGTATTTAAAACAGCTCACCCTATCCACAGTATCCCCATTTATCCTCAATGGTGTGTACGTCCTCGGATGATGTGCCCTCCTAAAGTCCACGATCAGCTCCTTAGTTTTTATGACATTCAAGAGGAGGCTGTTGTCCTGACACCAGAGTGCCAGATCAGCTACCTCCTCCGGTAGGCCTTCTCATCGTTGTCTGAGATCAGGCCCACCACCACGGTGTCATCAGCAAACTTGATTATCGAGTTGGAGCTGAACCTAGCCACACAGTCTTGTGTGTACAGGGAGTACAGTAGGGGCTGAGGACGCAACCCTGGGGGGATCTTGTGTTCAGGGTGAGGGTGTTCGATGTATTTCCTCCCATCTTGACTACCTGGGGCCTGGCGGAGAAAGCCCAGGACCCAGGCACACAGGGGAGTGTTAAGCCCCAGTTCCAGCAGCTTCTCAGCAAGTCGGGTGGGGACTATAGTATTGAAGGCTGAACTGAAGGATGTAACAGGGTAGGGCAGTGAATGTTTACTACGTGAATTTTAGTAAGGCATTTAATAATGTCCCTAATGGTTGGCTGATTCCGTGACCAGTGCCGTTTTGTTTGCATCTATGCTTGGATTTCTGTTATTTGTGAAATATATAGAAACATAGAAACATAAAAAATAGGTGCAGGAGTAGGCCATTCGGCCCTTCGAGCCTGCACCGATCATTCAACTCAGTATCCTGTACCAGCCTTCTCTCCATACCCCCTGATCCCTTTAGCCACAAGGGGCACATCTAACTCCCTCTTAAATATAGCCAATGAACTGGCCTCAACTACCTCCTGTGGCAGAGAATTCCAGAGACTCACCACTCTCTGTGAGAAAAATGTTTGCCTCATCTCGGTCCTAAAGGAATTCCCCCTTACCCTTAAACTGTGACCCCTTGTTCTGGACCTCCCCAACATCGGGAACAATCTTCCTGCATCTAGCCTGTCCAACCCCTTAAGAATTTTGTAAGTTTCTATAAGATCCCCCCTCAATCTTCTAAATTCTAGTGATTATAACTGCAGTAGAACCTCCCTGCTCCTGTACTCAAATCCTTTTGCTATGAATGCTGACATACCATTTGCTTTCTTCACAGCCTGCTGCACCTGCATGCCTACTTTCAATGACTGGTGTACCATGACACCCAGATCTCGTTGCATCTCCCCTTTTCCTAATCGGCCACCATTCAGATAATAGTCTACCCTCCTGTTTTTGCCGCCAAAGTGGATAACCTCACATTTATCCACATTATACTGCATCTGCCATGCATCTGCCCACTCACCCAACCTATCCAAGTCACCTTGCAGCATCCTAGCATCCTCCTCACACCTAACACTGCCCCCCAGCTTAGTGTCATCTGCAAACTTAGAGATGTTGCATTCAATTCCCTCGTCCAAATCATTAATATATATTGTAAATATATCCTTTTCAGAATGGCAGGCAGTGACTAGTGGGGTGCCGCAAGGCTCAGTGCTGGGACCCCAGCTATTTACAATATATATTAATGATTTGGACGAGGGAATTCAATGCAACATCTCCAAATTTGCAGATGATACCAAGCTGGGGGGTATAGTTAGGTGTGAGGAGGATGCTTGTAGGCTGCAGGGTGATTTGGATAGGCTGAGTGAATGGGCAGATGCATGGCAGATGCAGTACAATGTGGATAAATGTGAGGTTATCCACTTTGGTGGCAAAAACATGAGGGTAGACTATTATCTGAATGGTGGCAGATTAGGAAAGGGGGAGATGCAACAAGACCTGGGTGTCATGGTACACCAGTCATTGAAAGTAGGCATGCAGGTGCAGCAGGCAGTGAAGAAAGCAAATGGTATGTTAGCATTCATAGCGAAAGGATTTGAGTATAGGAGCAGGGAGGTTCTACTGCAGTTGTACAGGGTTTTGGTGAGGCCACACCTGGAGTACTGCGTACAGTTTTGGTCTCCAAATCTGAGGAAAGACATCCTTGCCATAGAGGGGGTACAGAGAAGATTCACCAGACTGATTCCTGGGATGTCAGGACTTTCATATGAGGAAAGATTGGATAGACTCGGTTTGTACTCGATGGAATTTAGAAGATTGAGGGGGGATCTTATAGAAACCTACAAAATTCTTAAGGGGTTGGACAAGCTAGATGCTGGAAGATTGTTCCCGATGTTGGGGGAGTCCAGAACAAGGGGTCACAGTCTAAGGATAAGGGGGAATTCCTTTAGGACCGAGATGAGGAAAACATTCTTTACACAGAGAGTGGTGAGTCTCTGGAATTCTCTGCCACAGAAGGTAGTTGAGGCCAGTTCATTGGCTATATTTAAGAGGGCGTTAGATGTGGCACTTGTGGCTAAAGGGATCAGGGGGTATGGAGAGAAGGCAGGTACGGGATACTGAGTTGGATGATCAGCCATGATCACATTGAATGGCGGTGCAGGCTCGAAGGGCCGAATGGCCTACTCCTGCACCTATTTTCTATGTTTCTATGTTTCTATGTAAATAGCTGGGGTCCCAGCACTGAGCCTTGCGGTACCCCACTAGTCACTGCCTGCCATTCTGAAAAGGACCCGTTTACTCTTTGCTTCCTGTCTGCTAGCCAGTTCTCTATCCACATCAATACTGAACCCCCAATACCGTGTGCTTTAAGTTTGTATACTAATCTCTTATGTAGGACCTTGTCGAAAGCCTTCTGAAAGTCCAGATATAACACATCCACTGGTTCTCCCTTATCCACTCTGCTAGTTACATCCTTGAAAAATTCTATAAGATTCGTCAGACATGATTTACCTTTCGTAAATCCATGCTGACTTTGTCCAATGATTTCACCACTTTCCAAATGTGCTGCTATCCCATCTTTAATAACTGACTCTAGCAGTTTCCCCACTACCGATGTTAGACTAACTGGTCTGTAATTCCCCGTTTTCTCTCTCCCTCCTTTTTTAAAAAGTGAGGTTACATTAGCTACCCTCCAATCCTCAGGAACTACTCCAGAATCTAAAGAGTTTTGAAAGATTATCACTAATGCATCCACTATTTCTGTGGCTACTTCCTTGAGTACTCTGGGATGCAGCCTATCTGGCCCTGGGGATTTATCGGCCTTTAATCCGTTCAATTTACCTAACACCACTTCCTATGCCTTGGACATAAATGTAGATGAGATAGTTTGTAAGTTTGCAGATTCCATCAGCATTGGTGGAGTTGTGGACGATGTGGAAGGCTGCCAAAATATTCAGTGGGATATAGATCGGCCACAGAAAAGGGCAAAGAAATGGCAGGTGTTTTGTCTTAGCAGGTGTGAGATGTAGCACTTTGGGGGGTAGGTTATTACACACAGCGGTGGGTGCCTGGAACACACCTGCCTTCTTGTGATGAGAAGCAGATGCTGGATGATAGCAGTATTTATGAAGCTTTTAGATAGGGACGCTGATGTGTAGGAAATGGAGGATATGGATCACATGCAGTCAGAGGAGATTAGTTTTGGAATCTGTAGAGTCATTATGGGCTGCACTGGACATGACTGATCCAATGATAATTCCTTACTATGGAATTTTCTGTAGACAACGTTGCAAGCTAGAGAGTGATTACCCAACCGATCATTTAAAGAGATACTAACGCTAAATATGTCATCGAGTCACGCCGTATGGATATGGGCCCTTCGGCCCAACTTGCCAATGCTGAGCATGATGACCCATATCAGCTTGTCCCATTGCCAATATTTGGTCCTTATCGCTCTAAATCTTCCATATTCGCTTTAAAAATCCATATTCTGCACTAGTGTGCTTAGCCAGAGACTTGTAGAACCAAGTGTCGAAAGATATTGTAGGCACTGGTTTATACCGAAGATAGACACAAAGTGCTGGAGCAACTCAGCGGGTCAGGCAGCATGTGTGGAGAAAAAGATGTTTTGGTGGTGGGACCTTCTTTCAGACACATTAAATTGGCTGAAGAAGGGTCATTGTAGAACCATTGATATTTTTCCCTTTCTTGGATCTCTCTATGGGAACACTAGTTAGACACACGGTGGTGAACGGAATCTATAATGCAATATTCCTCCAATCTGCCCCAGAACCAACTCATGATGTGAATTTGGAATGTGGAGATAAGTTCGAAGATTAATCGACCTTATTAGGATGAGCACCTAACCGCAAAATGTATCTCAAGTCGACGTGTATTTCTAGATGAAGTAGAAATTAAAGGATATGAGAATAATTTACAAATTACAAATTTAGTCTAGTTTAGTTTAGAGATTCAGTGTGGAAACAGGCCCTTCAGCCCACCAAGGCCACACCGACCAGCGTTCCCAACACATTAACACTAGCCTACACAGACTAGGGATAATTTTACATTTATACCAAGCCAATTAACCAACAAACCTGTACGTCTTTGGAGTGTGGGAGAAAACCCACAGGGTAACGGGGCGAACGTACAAACTCCGTACAGACAAGCACCCACAGCCAGCATCGAACCCAGGCCTCTGTAAGGCAGCAATGCTACTGCTGTGCCGCCGTGCCATCCACAAATATAGAATGAATCCACAAATAAAGTAGTTATGCAAAAGCTGCTAAAGAAGTAATTGTCTCAGCTCCATTAAAGAGCTTAAAGGGCCTGTCCCACCAGCATGCAACTCCATGCGATGAGCGCGACCTAACGTGGTCACTTGAGCCGTCTGGCGTTGCGGGGCCGGTCCCACTTCGATCGCCGGAGCCGTGCGGAATTGTGCGGAGTTCGTCCCGACATTGCGCGGGGCTCCGAAAAACTGACCGTGTTCAAAAATTCCGCGCAGCAACGGCTTGTCGGCTCACAGTCGCCTCGACGAATTACACACCGCCTCGACGTTGTGCCTCCGTGACCCTCTCTGTGTGTGGCTCCGTGACCCTCTATGTGTGTGGCTCCGTGGCCCTCTGTGTGTGTGCCTCTGTGCCCCTCTCTGTGTGCCCCTCTCTGTCCTGGCGAACTTACATTTAAGACTTCGCCCCAAGTTCGCCTCACTTTGCGCTGCGTTGCGCCACTCACCTGACCTCCGCGCGGCCCTCGCTGCCGGTTTGGTCGCAATCGCAGACGCATGCTGGTGGGAACGGCCCTGTACAAGGATCAGCCGACCTCCGCGCGGCCCCCGCTTCTAGTTTGATCGCGCTCATCGCATGGAGTCGGATGCTGGTAATACAAGGCTGACAAGTCATACCTGGTCCCAAATGTGAAATCTGGCGGTTCCTATCCCATGTAGCCTGTTCCCTACACATGGTTTACTGTCTCCAACTTTATATCTTCACTGTGTGGGGCTGAAGATGAACTTCCTGTGCCCTGCTCTTTGTTTCTGTCTTTCATGACTTCAAAAAACCACAAAAGGAAGAACTGTGCTCCTGTACTGCTGAGAAACTAGTTCAGCACTCTGCAACTTTGCTAGATGTTGGATGTCCCCAACTTTAATGTTGTCTGTTACCACTCCCTCATCATTATGCAAGTTACCATCAATGGTGGGTCGTGTAGGAAGGAACTGCAGTTGCTGGTTTACACCGAAGAAAGACACAAAATGCTGGAGTAACACAGCGGGTCAGGCTGAGATGCTGCCTGTTCTGCTGAGTTACTCCTGCCTTTTGTGTCGATCAATGATGGCTTGTTGTGCTGGCATGCACTTGCAATGGCCACTATATTACATCTGTCTCATTTTCATAACACGATGTTGAGCAAAACCCAAATAAACAGAAAGATCGTTTGGAGAGAATCGCCCACTTGACTATTCCCTTGTACAGGTCCTGCCCACGTTATGACAGGGTTCCATCTCTGAGAACTATTTGTAACATGTACACTTTGCAAATCAGAAATATGGCTGCCTGGCGATATATTTAACTGAAACCATGAGCCAACCAAGATTAATGTGTAGATAAGCAGCGAATTTACCTCATTCAGAAGATATCTGCAGACCCACAGTAGCTTGTGAATCCATCCCACTAGTCTCCCAAACACACGTTCATATGTACAGACTGCACAAATTGTTGGTTCTTCATAAAGTGTAGGAAGGAACTGCAGATGGTGGCTTAAACCGAGGACAGTTACAAAAGGCTGGAGTCACTCAGCGGGTCAGACAGCATCTCTGGAGAGAAGGAACCATGGTTCAGGCCTGGGGAGGGGCAGAAAACTCCCCCTGAGCTTTATCGCAGCACAGCGCCCTGGAGCTCTATTGTCCCATTTAATCTGTTCAATGTCCTCTGCATTTCCACTGCCATTACTCTTCCTTCTCTGGGGAGAGTAACGACTGCACATCTATAGTCAAGTTTGCTGATGACACTGTGGTGATGGGCTTGATCTCCGATAACAATGAGAAGGCCTACCGGGAGGAGGTGGCTGATCTGGCACTCTGGTGTCAGGACAACAGCCTCCTCTTGAATATCAAAAAAACCAAGGAGCTGATTGTGGACTTTAGGAGGGCACATCATCCGAGGACGTACACACCATTGAGGATAAATGGGGATACTGTGGATAGGGTGAGCTGCTTTAAATACCTGGGAGTCCACATCTCTGAGGATCTGACATGGACATCACACGCTGCAGCACTGGAGAGTAAGGCAAGGCAGCGCCTTTACCACCTCAGGCAATTGAGGAAATTCAGAATCTCTCTGAGGATCCTCCAGTGCTTCTACTCAGCGGCTGTGGAAAGCATCCACTGTCCGGAAACATCACAATTTGGTTTGGGAACTGCTCTGCCCAGGCTCTGCAGAGAGTAGCGCGTTCGGTCGAACGCACTATGGGAACTACACTCGCCCGCCTGCAGGAACTATACATCAGAAGGTGCAACTCCAGAGCCAACAAGATCATGGGAGACCCCTTCCACCCCTGCAACGGACTGTTCCAGCTGCTACGGTCAGGCAAACGCCTCCGTTGCCATGCTGTGAAAACAGAGAGGATGTTAAAATTGTACAAAGCATTGGTGAGACCAATTCTGGAGTATGGTGTACAATTTTGGTCGCCTAATTATAGGAAGGATGTCAACAAAATAGAGAGAGTACAGAGGAGATTTAATAGAATGTTGCCTGGGTTCCAGCAAATAAGTTACAGAGAAAGGTTGAACAAGTTAGGTCTTTATTCTTTGGAGCGCAGAAGTTTAAGGGGGGACTTGATTGCGGTCTTTAAAATGATGAAAGGGATAGACAGAGTTGACGTGGATAAGCTTTTCCCATTGAGGGTAGGGAAGATTCAAACAAGAGGGCATGACATGAGAATTAAGGGACAGAAGTTTAGGGGTAACGTGAGGGGAAACTTCTTTACTCAGAGAGTGGTGGCTGTGTGGAATGATCTTCCTGCAGAAGTGGTGGAGGCAGGATCGATTTTAACATTTAAAAGTAAAGTGGATAGGTATATGGACGGGAAGGGAATGGAGGGGTATGGTCTGAGTGCAGGTAGATGGGACTAGGGGAAAATAAATGGCCGGCACGGACTGGAAGGGCCGAGAAGGTCCGTGCTGTAATGGTTATATGGTTATATGAGACGGAGTTTCTTCCCAGAGGCCATTAGGACTGTAAACTCCTACCTCACCAGGGACTAACTCACTGTAGCAATTTACTGTTGTGGTGTCTTTTTAAAATTGTAGGGGTTTTTTTCCTCCCACAAATATGTAATATGTAATATGTGATTCTGTTCCATTCTGTTTTGTACTTTGTTTTGCACAATCCGCAAGCATTGCCACTTTTCATTTCACTGCACATCTCATATGTGTATGTGACGAATACACTTGACTTGACTTGACTTGATCTATGGGTGTCTGAAGCTCTGAGCATATTACTTAACACACCATCTTTTTGTATAACTAGATAGTAAATACTAACAAGCTGATGTTACTGTGAGCATTTCCACCCAAATATATGCATGTTTCAACAGCAGTCACAGACAGACCAGAAACAGAAACCAATGCTGATTTTAATAACTCCTTAGATGAATAACAGTGACATCAGTCCATCTTTAAGATGCATGGGATCAATGGACACCTGATGGTTTGGTTTCACAGCTGACTTACTCATAGAAGACAGGAGGTTGTGGTAGAATGGTGTTATGACCAGTGGAGTTCTGCATGGACCTGTTGTTTGTGATACTTAGAAATGGCAGGCACGTAAATGTAGATCAAAGTCAAACAAGTCAAACAAACTTTATTGTCATTTAGAAATACATTGATATATGCAGTTCCAAACGAAATTACGTTGCATTTGGCTCCCTGTGCAACACAATAAATTAACCGAAGGATAGGTATGTATGAAAAGGATAAATAGACAATGGTGGCAGCCCATTACATGGCATTCAGGAGTCTGATGGCTCGTGGGAAGAAGCTGTTGCGGAACCTTGATGTTCTGCTCCTTATGCTGCGATATCTTTTTCCCGAGGGCAGCAGAGTGAACAGTCCGTGATGGAGATGTGTGGGGTCCTTTATAATACTGCTGGCCTTAGACACACAGCGTTTGGTCGCAATATCCCCGATTGAGGGGAGAGAGGTCCCGATGATTTTTTCCGCTGTCCTCACCACTCTCTGCACAGACTTCCAGTCGGAGTAGATGGAGTGGTTGGTAAGTTTGCAGATGACATTCAAATTGGCGGAGTTGCAGACAATGAGGAAGTTTGTTAAAGTAGACAATGGGCTGCAGATCAGCTACAGAAACGGCCAATGGGGTTGAATCCAAGCAAGTGTCAGGTGTTGTACTTTGGGAAGTCACACATAAGCGGACAGTATGCGGTTAATTGACAGACCTTTTTACAGCATTGACGTACAGATAGATCTTGTGGTCCAGGTCCATCACTTCCTGAAATGGCAACAGAAGTAGATAGAGTGATAAAGAAGGTACATGGTATGCTTGCCTTCATCGTCAAGGCATTGTATAAGTGTCTCAGAGTCATGTTGCAGCTTTATAGGAGCTTAGCTGGGCCGCATTTGGATGCAGTTCTGTTCGTTCCACTCCAGAAAGGATGTGGAGGCTTGGGACAGGGTGGAGAAAATGCCCCAGAGGGCATAGCTTTAAGGTGAGAAAGGCAAAGTCTAAAGCAAATACACAGTGTACATTTTATCTACAGCGTGTGGTGGGTGCCTCGAGTGCGCTGCTGCGGCTATGGTTGAAGCAGATGCCTTCGGTGCATTTAAGAGACTTTTGGAAAGGCACATGACTATACATGGGATGGAGGCATGTGGGTTATTTGCAGGTAGATAGATGGTGTTGACAGCATGTTCGGCACAGACATTGTGGGCTGAAGGGACTCTTCTTGTGCTGTACTGTTCTAAAGGTGATTAGTTTAACGTGGCATTGTGTTTGGGACAGACATCGTGGGCCTTAGGTGTCCTGTGCGCTAATATTCTATCTTCTATATTCTTAATGTCATCACCTAACCCATTAAGATACATTGCTGTGAGCTGGACAGGACTAAAAGCCCCTGCATTTGAAACTTTGCAGAACACAAAAAATATGAGTTAGTGGATTAGAGGAAGCCATCCTCAACCTTTCACCATCATTCTCATTCATAATCTTATTCACTTCATTTCCATTGATTCTCTTATTGCCTTTACTTCAGCCTTGAGTTTACTTAATGAGTTTATGAGAATCACCAGCCCTATCACCAGGATAGAGGAATACAAAGATTCCCAAAGCTCTTCTCATGTGTCCCAGTTGCTCGACCATTTTTCTAATCTATGCATCCTTCCCAGCCAGCATCTTCTCTGTTTTAGACCTTTGGATCTCTCTCAAATTCATACTGACGAGAAATTCACCCTAAATGCGCAGTCTTCCTGTTTCTGAACTTCAGTCCCGTTCATTTTAAAGGAACTGAGTGGAACACACAGTTGCAACTATAAACTATGTTGAGCATGGCAAACAGGGATGAATAGGCATACATGGTCCGATGGGACTGTCTTTCAGTTTTCTAACCCAGAAGTATAAGTTTGTCCTCCTCAATAATCCTCCTCAATAGTCCTACCCTCCTCAGTCTGAAGAAGGGTCCCGACCCGCTTCATCACCTATCCATGTTCTCCAGCGATGCTGTCTAACCTGCTGACTTAAGCCCCTGTCCCACTTAGGAGACCGAAACAGCAACGTCTGGTGACCTTGCCCGCCACCTAAGGTTTCCATGAAGTCACAGGAGGTTTTGGTCACTCTCCCTAATGGTTGAGAGTGGTTTCCGCGTGGTCGAGGCTTCACCTTGCAGGTCACCTTGAAGGTGATTTTATTTTGGGTGGCAGACAAAGTTGCTATTTAGGTCTCCTTAGTGGGACAGGGGCTTTACTGCAGCATTTTGTGCCTTTCCTTGGTAGACCAGCATCTGCAGATCCTTGTTTCTACTGCTGTGCAATATGATCCCCATCCCAGAAACCATGTGAGACACAAGAAACTGCAAATGATGCTGGTTTACAAAAGAAGACACAAGGTACTGGACTAACTCACTGGAAAAATGAATAGGTGATGTTTTGGGCCAGGGTCCTTCTTCAGACTGGAGGTGCAGTCCAGATAACTGTGGGAGTTGGTGGGTTCATAGACCAGATAACCGTGGTAATCAGATGGAGGGTCCCAAACCGAAATATCACCCATCCATGTTCTCCAGAGGTGCTGCCTGACCTACTGAGTTACTCCAGCACTTTGTGTTCTTTCCAGAAATCAATTTGACGTATTGTCCAGAAATCATTTGGCTTCTTGATTGCTTGCTGTGCCTGGCTATTAACTTCCTGCATCCTGTCCACCAGCACTCCAAGACTCTGTTAATGGATTTTATCAAACCTGTTTACTTATTCTTTTCCTTTCATTCTTTCCCTTGAAAATGGCAGTATTTACAACGGAACCCGGTCTTTAAAGCACTGAATGCAAGTTGTACTTTGGTCTGTGTGCTGACATGTGTTGCTCAGTCCAATCAAGTCTGCCAGCTGCAACGTTGTGTACTCTGCACTTAAAGAGGGAAGATGTTGATAACACACAACAGCGGCACTCTTTGTACCTGTATGTTGTCACATTGACAAAGGAATATTAGCCTGCAACGGAAATCACCTGTTTCCCAGTACCATTCACGTCTTTAACCACACAGAACGTATCCGAGAAGTCCTCTAACTCCACTGACGAAGAGATTAAGTCAGCGTTGGTCTATGCTCACCTGAAAGATAAACATTAGATTTGTATTTATTCCATGATACAATCTCAGGTTGTTTCATGTATACAAACCCTTTTGAAATCCTTTTTAAAGTATTGTTATGGGAAATGCCACGATAATTTGAGCACACTAAGCTTCGGCAAACTGCATTACATTTGTGACCAAATCATCTTTTTTAGTGATGTTAGGTGAGGGATTATATATTACTCGAATTCACACAAGTACATGTTCCATAATTGTCACAGTGCCCTCTGTGATTACCAAACCAGTTTTTGTTAAAGCTAAAGATAGGCACAAAGTGCTGGAGTAACTCAGCGGGTCAGGTAGCATCTCCTGACAACTTGGATAGGTGTTGTTTCCGGTTCATTTATTTTAAGCTGTACCGTTCAGCCTTTGGTTTTGCGGTCCATGCGTGAGATGTTTGATGCTTTCTTGGGTACTGGCTAAAGCATCTGAGCTGACCCACCACTTCTGGGGTCAAGGACAGGAAAATGAACACATAATTGATAGCATCATGGCGTCTTGTTAACCCATGATTCTCCATTTCAATATACGAGTCCATTGATCAGATTCTAACATGCATGCTGTCACCAGATTTGTCTAAAGCATTGAGCACTGATTCACATTATTCCTGCATTTCCCCATTTATTGCCATTTACGGGCGGCACGGTGGCGCAGTGGTAGAGTTGCTGCCTCACAGCGCCAGAAACCCGGGTTCCATCCTAACTACTGGTGCTGTCTGTATGGAGTTTGTATGTTCTCTCTGTGACCACGTGGGCTTTCTCCAGGTTCTCTGGATTCCTCCCACACTCCAAAGACTTGCAGGTGTGTAGGTTAATTGACTTTGGTAAAAATTGTAAATTGTCCGTAGTGTGTGTAGGATAGTGCTAGTTTACAGGTTGGTCGCTGGTCTGTATGGACTTGGTTGGCTGAAGGGCCTGTTTCCACTCTGTATCGCTGAACTGAACTGAACTGAACTGAAATTGTCCCTGCATTCCAATTAATTTCATCCAGAGAAAATCCTTCTCATCCTTCTGGTAATGGGGTGACCAGAACTATACCCCAATGTTCCAACACTCCAAATGTGCCCTTACCCAAGTCCTATAAAGCAGCAACATGACTTCCTGACTGTATGCCATACCCTGACCAATGAAAGCAAGAATTCCATACACAAGTGCGGCAATTTTCAGAGGCCAATTAGTTTCATAACCTGCACGTCTTTGGGATGTGAGAGGAAAACTGAGCACCCGGGAATGCCGATGCCTTAGTCAGTAGCCACGGTCACCAAGAGAAAGTCTATTCCAAATACTGGTGGTCAGGATGGAATCTGGACTGCCGGAGCTGTGAGGCAGCAGCTGCACTGGCTGTATTACTGAGCTCTTCATCATCTTCCTCATATCCTAATGGTGACTGTGATTCAGCAGCAGCTGCGATGTGCTTTTAGATGCCCTGAGGTGGTGAAAGAGGCTTCAGAAATTCTGGTGATATATTTTCCCGTTAAATCTCAATCTCTAACAAAATTTACTGTTTGGTTTAAAACCATAGGAAGCATTGGAGGTTTTAAACCTGCTGCCTTCATTTACCCCTGAAGTCACTGGTTTAATCAGGAATTGTGAAGCAGTAATATGAACCGAGACGCACTGGTGACAATAGGTGAAATGCCATTGTAATTCACTCCTGAATGCACTGCTCATAAGTTATGAGGTGTTCCCTGCTTGTAAAGGATAGCTATAACTTACACATTACCACAGGTGCAATATCCTGCTTCATACTTCATTGCAGCTGCCGGAAAGCACAGCTTAAAAGGCTTTCACTAGAACCCATCATGGACATTCTGAATAAAGCACAATTGTATAGGTTAAGGTTTTTTCATTGATTATCCCTGGGCAAATGCTAATGGCTCATGAGCTTCTCCTGGACTCATAATCTATTCTATCTGACAGTGTGTTAAGAAGGTCCATTAGAAACATGCTGTCTGGGATACTGCCAACACAGTGTAATCACAGCCTCAGCCTTTCTTGCCACTCACGCTGAGATGGTCAATCTATCCTCAGTCTATCCGAGCAGTGCTCAGACCCGCCCGTGCAGAACAGGCCATTTCTGTAAGCAGCAATTTCCCACACCATGATCTTCCATTTCTCAGGGATCGCTGGTCGGTGCGGACTTGGTGGGCCGAAGGGCCTATTACCTTACTGTATCTCTAAACTAGAAAGGCAGGAAAAGGAGTGAAAAAGTAATGTCACATATAAGTTGGCAGGAAGTTGACTCTCAGGCTGAGGGCAAACAGGAAGAAGTGTATGCTGACTGTGAGCAAAGAGGGAGGCAACTTCTTCAGTGCTGTCAGGGACAAAAACACAGGCCATCATCTTCAGAGAGGGGGGTAGTGCTGTTGAGAAGGAGGAAGGCAGCATAAATAGGCACATGGGCCAGCTTTCAGATGGCCATGGATGCCACCTGACCAAGGGTGGAAATCCTGGGGGGGGGACTGGAGGGACATGTCCCCCTCCCCCCCACCCCCCTGCTTTGAGAGGTGGGGGACTATCCCCCCCATGTCCAGACTTTATCAGGCACTTTGTAAGGGCTGAGTCGGCCCATTCGCGGGGTCTTTCAGCGCCTGGTGCGGCTTAAAATCAAACTGCTGCATCGAGGCGATCGAGGCGATCGAGCTCCGGATGTTGAAGCCCCCGCCGGGCGATGAAAGGCCCCGCGAACGGGCCGATTCCAGCCCCACAATTCGGGGTGGACAAAGCTGCTGTTGCTGGAGTTCGGAGTCGGTCACCAATCGGGTCAGCTCCTGACGTTACCGTCCACAGGGCCCACGGCCGAAGCCTCGCGTGTGTGCGTGTGTGTGTGTGTGCGCGTGCACCAATAAATTGTGTCCCCCGCATGTTTTGATGGTGATTTCCATGCCTGCACCTGACTCTAGCTCCCCCTCACCTGCCCCAACCTGTCTGTGCTTTCAGATTGTCACACGTCTATGGCACACGAGGGACACATTCAGTCCATTGTGTCCACGTTGACCAATAATCCACTTTCAGTTATTCCGCTTTCCAGATCTCCGTCCACAGCCCTATAGACTCTGACTCTTCAAATATTTATCCAGCTACCTTTATAGAGTAAACACGTCATCACTATTTCAGGCAGTGTGCTCCAGAGCTTCATTTCTCACTTAGTGAAATATTACTTTCTCAGTTGTCATCCAAACCTTCTCTCTATTAACATATTTTCCAGGTAATACATGGTTTTCTTCCAAGTGACCGTTTGGATGATCAGTTCATTTTATTCTCTGAATACTCCAAATTTAATTTCATACAAATTCATTTCATACTCTGAATGTACACTAATGTTATTGCTGGTGGTCTCTTCCTCAAAGACCTGAACCAAACCATTTACGATCTTGTACCGAAAGCTTTGTATCTGGCCCGATGTCTTCTTCGTCCGAACAATGACTCATTGCATTCAATAAATTCCCTCATCCATACCTTCGCTTATCTTCATCACCACCATTTCTAATGCTTTCCTGATTAGCCTCCCGCCTTATATCCTTGCGTAAATCAGCCCCTCAGGATTTAATTTCAGCTTCCTCCTCTATTCCCAATTCTTGTCATAGGTCAGCCCTCTCCTCAATCATTTACAGCATCCTACCCCCCCTTGTGATTAAAATGATCATAGGCTCACTGAATGAGATAGCACACAAGGAATTATTGTGACCGACCTTGCCTGTGCCAACTATGTAATAAAATGTTGCTACTAATATTCGTACGGCATAGAAGGAGGCCTTTCATGCCATTTTAGTGTAGTGTAGAAACAGGCCCTTTGGCCCACCAGCAATCCCCATACACAAGCACTATCCGACGCACTATGGCCAATTTTACAATTTATATCAAAGCCAATTAACCTACAAACCTGTAGAGTGTGGGAGGAAACTGGAGCACCCGGGAAAAACCCACGCTGTCAAAGGGAGAAGGTACAAAATCCATACAGATCCAGACAGCACCCGTGGTCAGGATCAAACCCGGGTCTCTGGTGCTGTAAGGTAGCAACCCTACCACTGCACCACCTTGCTGCCCCATTGACCATATGCAAGCTGTCCGAGCACTCCATTCAGTCCTATACACCAACTATTTCCCCGTTACCTATTCTCCATCCCTTGCTCACCAAGTCCCCTCTGACTGAAATGCTACACTAGCCAAGTAACATACCAGCTCAACATTGGGACGTGGGAGGAAATCAGAGCACATGGAGTAGTTTAGTTTAGAGGTACAGCACGGAAACAGGCCCTTCGGCCCAACAGGTCCGTGCCGGCTAGCGATCCCTGCATATTAACACAATCCTACACACACGAGGGACATTTTTTACATTTACCACGCCAATTAACCTACATACCTGCTCATCTTTGGAGTGTGGGAGGAAACCAAAAATCTCGGAGAAAACCCACGCAGGTCACGGGGAGAACGTACAAACTCTGTACAGACAGCACCCGTAGTCGGGATCGAACCGGGGTTTCTGGCGTTGCATTTGCTGTAATGCAGCAACTCTACCACTGCGCCACCGTGCCGCCCTTAGTAACCTCACGTAATCTCCACAAGAAAAGCACTCAAGCTCAGGAATGAACATAAGGACGGCAGCAGCTCCACCTGCTGCACCTTGCACCCCGCTCTCTTTGTAGATCTTACCTATGTAAAATCCCACGCTAGAATCATGTATAACCATTTCAATTATCGATTTCAAACCTGAGGTTTTCATTCAACCTGAAGACTCTAGAATTGCATGTTGAAAGTAAAGGGCCTGTCCCACCAGCATGCAACTCTATGCGATGAACGCGATCAAACCGGCAGCGGGGGCCGCGCGGAGGTCGGGTGATCCCCTGTACAGGGCCGTTCCCACCAGCATGCGCCTGCATGCGGCAAGCGCAACTAAACCGGCAGCGGGGGCCGCGCGGAGGTTGTGTGAGTGGCGCAACGCGGCGCAAAGCGAGGCGAACTTGAAGCAAGTCCAAGGTAAGTTCGCCAGGACTTAGAAGGGCACACAGAGAGGGGCACCGAGACACACACACATACAGGGCCACGGAGTCACACACATAGAGGGTCACGGAGGCACTTACAAAATAAGTTCACGGAGGCACGATGTCCGGGCGGTGTGTAAATGTCGAGGCGACTGCGAGCCGACAAGCCGTTGCCGCGCGGGATTTTTAGACATAGTCGGTTTTTCGGAGCCCCGCGCGGTGTCGGGACGAACTCGGGACGAACTCCGCACAATTCCGCGCGGCTCCGGCGATCGATGTGGGACCGGCCCCGCGACGCCGGGCGGCTCAAGCGACCACGTTAGGTCGCGCTAATCGCGTAGAGTTGCATGCTGGTGGGACAGGCCCTTAACTTCCTGCCATGGTGCCAGAGGTTATGGGGAGAAGGCAGGAGAAGGAATGGCAGAGTGGACTTGATTGGCTGAATCACCTAATTCTACTCCTATCATTTCTGACCTTATGATCGTAAAGCAGACAGGCTGTTTGCATCAGCCCCTTCCCCAGAAAGATAACAATAATTGATTACGTTACTCAATTTCTTTCAGGTGCCTTTTTTTAAATTTGGGTAAATGATCCCAATAGAGTGTCATTTTTATTCTGTTTAACCAAATGTAAACTCATTCTCACTGCAACTGCCTCCATGTACTTGTACATGTATGGAATCAATCCAGGAAGATTCTTGGCCTCATATGGGCAAGTGCTTGGCAAAATCAGCCTAAGGACACACATCCTGGGCAATCAATCACCTTCCCCTTAATTCACAATTGTGAATTCAGGTGCCCTGAAATGGGGGGGTGACTATGTATAAACACAACTGTAATTTCTACAGGGTGAAACTAAAATGTATAAAATTGGCCTTTAATAAAATCTCTACGACAAATCTCAAATTGTGGAGTACCAAGGCAAATAAATAAATGATGGGTCTTTGTCCCAAACATTATGGAGGGCACTGTATGTAGGTTAATTGGCTTGGTGTATGTGTAAATTGTCTCAAGTGTGTGGGATAGTGTTAATGTGCGAGAATCACTGGTTGGTGCAGACTTGGTGGGACGAAGGACCTGCTTCCGTGCTGTATCTCTAAACTAAACTAAATGAAACTAAATTAATCCCACAGTAACACGAGTCTGAAGAAGGGTCTGAACCCGAAACATCACCCATCCCTCTCCAGAGATGCTGCCTGTCCCGCTGAGTTACTCCAGCATCTTGGTGAAAACCAGCATCTGTAGTTTCTTCTTACCCACAGTAAACTTCCTGCGTTCATAATTGATGGAATAATTTTCCCATCAATACATGTCCTGCAAGGCTGAAAATGGACTTTACGTTCAAATTTACTTTGACCATTGTGAAGGATTAGTTGGAATGTTTTTGTAATTAGTTTTTTTTGTGGGCTAAAAGGCAATGAAAAAGCAGTAAATTAATCTGACAGGGGAAACTTTGAAAGAGAGCACATTTCTCGAGCACTCTTCACATCCTTTTCTGCATTTTATTCTGCAACTTTTAGCCAGTGGAGTCCTTTTGAAATGTGGTCTTTGCGGCAGAGTTAATTTACAAAGAGCAAGCTGCCACAAACAGAAATGTTGCCAATAATTTGGATTTCACTAATATCTATATTACTAAAAGTCTGATCTTGACCACTTCCTGACCCTGATCCCTGACCAGTCTGAAGAAGGGTCTCGACCCGAAACGTCGCCTATCTCCTTCGCTCCTTAGATGCTGCTGCACCCGCTGAGTTTCTCCAGCTTTTTGTGTAACACTTGACCACTTCCTGTTCTGTATATTGATTTTAGAAAAAACGCTGCCACTTATAACCATATACAATTACAGCATGGAAACAGGCCCTCTCGGCCCTTCCAGTCTGTGCCGACCATTTATTTTCCCCTAGTCCCATCTACCTGCACTCAGACCATACCCCTCCATTCCCTTCCCGTCCATAAACCTATCCACTTTACTTTTAAATGTTAAAATCGATCCTGCCTCCACCACTTCTGCTGGAAGATCATTCCACACAGCCACCACTCTCTGAGTAAAGAAGTTCCCCCTCATGTTACCCCTAAACTTCTGTCCCTTCATTCTCATGTCATGCCCTCTTGTTTGAATCTTCCCTACCCTCAATGGGAAAAGCTTATCCACGTCAACTCTGTCTATCCCTTCCATCATTTTAAAGACCTCAATCAAGTCCCCCCTTAACCTTTCTGCGCTCCAAAGAATAAAGACCTAACTTGTTCAACCTTTCTCTGTAACTTAGTTGCTGGAACCCAGGCAACATTCTAGTAAATCTCCTCTGTGCTCTCTCTATTTTGTTGACATCCTTCCTATAATTAGGCGACCAAAATTGTACACCATACTCCAGAATTGGTCTCACCAATGCCTTGTACAATTTTAACATTACTTCCCTACTCCTATATTCAATGCTCTGATTTATAAAGGCCAGCACACCAAAAGCTTTCTTTACCACCCTATCTGGACTTCCAGAAGGCTTTCGACAAGGTCCCACATAAGCGATTAGTATATAAACTTAAAGCATATGGCATTGGGGGTTCAGTATTGATGTGGATAGAGAACTGGCTGGCAAACAGGAAGCAAAGAGTAGGAGTAAACGGGTCGTTTTCACAATGGCAGGCAGTGACTAGTGGGGTACCGCAAGGCTCAGTGCTGGGACCCCAGCTATTTACAATATACATTAATGATCTGGATGAGGGAATTGAAGGCAATATCTCCAAGTTTGCGGATGACACTAAGCTGGGGGGCAGTGTTAGCTGTGAGGAGGATGCTAGGAGACTGCAAGGTGACTTGGATAGGCTGGGTGAGTGGGCAAATGTTTGGCAGATGCAGTATAATGTGGATAAATGTGAGGTTATCCACTTTGGTGGCAAAAATAGGAAAACAGACTATTATCTAAATGGTGGCCGATTAGGAAAAGGGGAGATGCAGCGCGACCTGGGTGTCATGGTACACCAGTCATTGAAAGTAGGCATGCAGGTGCAGCAGGCAGTGAAGAAAGCGAATGGTATGTTAGCTTTCATAGCAAAAGGATTTGAGTATAGGAGCAGGGAGGTTCTACTTCAGTTGTATAGGGTCTTGGTGAGGCCACACCTGGAGTATTGCGTACAGTCTGGTCTACAAATCTGAGGAAGGACATTATTGCCATAGAGGGAGTGCAGAGAAGGTTCACCAGTCTGATTCTTGGGATGTCAGGACTGTCTTATGAAGAAAGACTGGATAGACTCGGTTTATACTCTCTAGAATTTAGGAGATTGAGAGGGGATCTTATAGAAACTTACAAAATTCTTAAGGGGTTGGACAGGATAGATGCAGGAAGATTGTTCCCGATGTTGGGGGGGTCCAGGACAAGGGGTCACAGCTTAAAGATAAGGGGGAAATCCTTTAGGACCGAGATGAGAAGGACTTTCTTCACACAGAGAGTGGTGGGTCTCTGGAACTCTCTGCCACAGAGGGTAGTTGAGGCCAGTTCATTGGCTATATTTAAGAGGGAGTTAGATGTGGCCCTTGTGGCTAAGGGGATCAGAGGGTATGGAGAGAAGGCAGGTACGGGATACTGAGTTGGATGATCAGCCATGATCATATTGAATGGCGGTGCAGGCTCGAAGGTCCGAATGGCCTACTCCTGCACCTAATTTCTATGTTTCTATGTTTCTATCTACATGCGATTCCACCTTCAGGGAACTATGCACAGTTATTCCTAGATCCCTCTGTTCCACAGCATTCCTCAATTCCCTACCATTTACCATGTACGTCCTATTTTGATTTGTCCTGCCAAGATGTGGCACCTCACACTTATCAGCATTAAACTCCATCTGCCATCTTTCAGCCCACTCTTCCAAATGGCCCAAATCTCTCTGTAGACTTTGAAAATCGACTTCATTATCCACAACACCACCTATCTTAGTATCATCTGCATACTTACTTATCCAATTTTCCACCCCATCATCTAGATCATTGATGTACATGACAAACAACAGTGGACCCAACACAGATCACTGAGGCACCCCACTGGTCACCGGCTTCCAACCTGACAAACAGCCATCCACCATTACTCTCTGGCATCTCCCATTCAGCCACTGTTGAATCCATCTTGCTACTCCGCCATTAACACCCAAAGATTGAACCTTCTTAACCAACCTTCCATGGGGAACCTTGTCAAAGGCCTTACTGAAATCCATATAGACAACATCCACTGCTTTACCCTCATCAATTTCCCTAGTAACCTCTTCAAAAAATTCAAGAAGGTTTGTCAAACATGACCTTCCAGGCACAAATCCATGTTGACCATTCTTGAACTTACGGCTGTGATTTTTGGCCATCTTACTCAGAGTGCCCCTCCGCTGCGCAGGACAAGAGGATTTTTCCCATCGATGAAAAATAAGAGTTATTAGTGAATAAAAACTGTTGAGATTTTCTCTCCTGTCAATCACACCATGAAGGACACACCCCTCTAGTGGGAGGGGAGGAATGCCTATAAAACCCAGAAGTGTGGGCGTGGCTCAGTCTCTGCAAGATGGAGTTCACGACTCGCTGTCTTTAGTGGCCTTGCACCCTGCTTGAAATGGTATGAAACTGCACTTGAATTTGGTGGCCTTGCACCCTGTTGAAGTGATAATAAACTGCACTTGAATTTGGTAGCCTTGCACCCTGCTTGAAATTGAATTTCAAGGAAAAGCCATGAGTCAACTGCCAGCCCACCAGCCGTGAGTGAGTGAGCTGCCAGCACAACAGGCTTGAGTGACTGAGCTGCCAGCCCAAGAATCCATTCAGCCCACAATGTCAATACTAGCCCTCTGGAAACCAGTTCCTTCAGCCCACAACACCTATACCAGTGCTCCAGAAAGCCCCCTCCTCTCCACAGGCCACCAATATTGGAATTGGTGGAGAGGTGGAATATTGCGTTGGGGGACCAGCCCTCCCGTCTGAACATGGGACCCAACGAGTCCCACTTAGTCTAGTACCTTATAAAAGTCTGACCTTGGATGTTTACTTGTGGGTTTGCATGCTTGTTTGATTGCTTGCACTTTTTCTATCATTCACATCCCCTCGAAAACCCGACGCAGTAACATTGACATTTTTACATATTCCGGTCGAGATTTACCTCATGATTTCAAAAATCCACTCATCTGAAAATTTGATTCATTATTTCCTGAGTTTTTTACTAAAATTGTTAAACCAGCCCTCCCCTGTGATGCCGCCCCCCACCCCTCAATCTCTACCCCCCCTACCCTCTCCCTCCCCACCCCCCCCCCCAAGCCACGCCTGCACAGTTGGGGGTTATGCGTGAGTTGATAGGGCGGGGGATGGGGTAAAAGGAGCAAATGAATAATATTAATATAATATCAAGGGGGGGTTAGACCCCTTGGTCTAGTAACCTATCAACCTGCACATCTTTGGGATGTGGGAGGAAACCGGGGAACATGGTGGAACCCTGCGCAGTCACAGGGAGAATGTGTAAACTCCACACAGGCAGCACCTGAGATCAGGATGGAACCTGGGTCTCTGGCACTGTGAGGTAGCAGTCTACTGCTTTGCAACTGTACTTCCCACCTCTGCAAAATTAATCTTCAAATTGGATGACGTTTTCAGTTTCAGTTCAGTGTCAGTTTAGTTTATTGTCACGTGCACCGAGGTACAGTGAGAAGCTTTTGCTGCGTGCTATCCAGTCAGCAGAAAGACAATTTTCAAAATAGACTTTATTCAAATAATAAATATATACAATACGTGAACCGTGCAAAAAAATTCATCCGACATTTTCGGAGGCTATACAAATGGTGCAATGGTCTATACATTTCTCAAATCTGTCCCCCACCCGTGCCACTCATGTGGCCCCCTGGCGTGGAATCCCTTCCCTTATTTTGAGGGGCGTCTCCACCACACCGTGCCCCCCATGTCCAGCAGGGGAAGGACCTTAGACTGTGGCCCTCCCCCACCGAGCCTTGGCGTTGGCTGCACCGAGCTTCAGTGCGTCCCTCAGCACGTACTCCTGCAGTCTGCAGTGGGCCAGTCGGCAACATTCCCCGACGGACATCTCGCTCTGCTGGGTGGTGAACAACGCTCGGGCAGACCAGAGAGCATCTTTCACCGAGTTGATAACCCTCCAGCAGCACTCAATGTCAGTCTCTGAATGTGTCCCTGGGAACAGTCCGTAAATCACAGAGTTCTCTGTGACGGAGCTGTTTGGAATAAAGCGTACCAGGGACCCTTGCATACTTCTCCAGACACTTTGAGCAAATCCACACTCTGCAAAGAGGTGGGCAACCGTCTCCTCTCCATAGCAGCCGTCCCGAGGGCAGCGTGCGCTGGTAGTGAGGTTCCGACGGTGCAGGAAGGATCTGACTGGGAGGGCTCCCCTCACCGCCAGCCAAGCCAGGTCTTGGTGCTTGTTGGTGAGTTCTGGCGATGAGGCATTTTGCCAGACAAGCTGGGCAGTCTGCTCAGGGAACCACGCCACCGGGTCCATCGAGTCCTTTCCCTGCAGCGCCTGCAGGACATTTTGTGCTGACCACTGCCCAATGGACATGTGGTCAAAGGTGTTGGTCCGGAAGAACCTTTCCACAGACGACAGATGGGGTGGCAGTGTCCAGCTGACTGGCACCTTGCGTGGCATCTGCGCCAGGCCCATCCTTTGCAACACCGGGGACAGGTAGAACCTCAGCAAGTAGTGGCACTTGGTGCCCACGTGCCTTGGCTCTACACTCCACCTGATGCAGCCACACACGAAGGTGGCCATCAGGATGAGGGCGACGTTGGGCACGCTTTTTCCCCCGTTGTCTGCTGACTTGTACATTGTGGCCCGTCGCACCCGGTCCATCCTCGACCCCCAGATGAACTGGAAGACGGCCCGGGTGATCCCTGTGGCGTAGGAAGGAGGGACAGGCCACACCTGTGCCAGGTACAGCAGGCCCGAGAGCACCTCACACCTGATGACCAAATTCTTTCCCGTTATGGAGAGGGAGCGTTGCCTCCACAGCTCCAGCTTCTTCCCCACCCTGGCTATCCGCTCCAGCCAATTCTTGTTACATGCCTCAGCCCCCCCGAACCAGATCCCCAGCACCTTCAAGAAGTCAGGCTTGATGGTGAAGGGGACGGAAGATCTGTCGGGCCAGTTGCCAAAGAGCATGGCCTCGCTCTTCCTGCGGTTCACCCTGGCTCCCGTGGCCGACTCAAACTGGTCGCAGATCCTAATCAGTCTGCAGACCGACCCTGGATCCGAGCAGAAGACAGCGACATCGTCCATGTACAGGGAGGTCTTTACTTGAATGCCCCCACTGCCGGGCAGTGTCACTCCTCTAATGCTCGCATCCTTCCTGATGGATTCGGCAAAGGGTTCAATACAGCAGACAAACAAGACAGGAGAGAGAGGGCAACCCTGCCTGACTCCAGACCTTACAGGGAAACTGTCTGATTCCCACCCATTGATTTGGACTGCACTACGGATGTCGGTGTAGAGCAGTTGGATCCGATTTCTGATTCCCTCCCCAATGCCCATATTGGAGAGCACGTCCCTCATGTACGTGTGCGAAATCCTGTCGAAGGCCTTCTCCTGGTCCAAGCTGACTAGGCAGGCATCCATCCGTCTGTCCTGCACGTAGACCATTTGGAAGAGTGGGCTGAAAGATGGCAGATGGAGTTTAATGCTGATAAGTGTGAGGTGCTACATCTTGGCAGGACAAATCAAAATAGGACGCACATGGTAAATGGTAGGGAATTGAGGAATGCTGTGGAACAGAGGGATCTAGGAATAACTGTGCATAGTTCCCTGAAGGTGGAATCGCATGTAGATTGGGTGGTAAAGAAAGCTTTTGGTGTGCTGGCCTTTATAAATCAGAGCATTGAATAGATGGGACTAGGGGAAAATAAATGGTCGGCACGGACTGGAAGGGCCGAGAAGGCCTGTTTCCGTGCTGTAATATGGTTGTTATATGGTTATATGGTTATAAAGAGGTAAACAAGTCTTGGTCAATCCAGGATTAGCAGGAAATGTGTAGGAAGGAACTGCAGATGCTGGTTTACGCTGATGATAGACACAAAATGTTGGAGTAACTCATGGACAGGCAACATCTCCGGGTAGAAGGAATGTGTGTTTAGGTTGAACAAGTTAGGTCTTTATTCTTTGAAGCGCAGAAGGTTAAGGGGGGACTTGATAGAGGTCTTTAAAATTACTATGGGGATAGACAGAGTTGACGTGGATAAGCTTTTTTCATTGAGAGTAGGGAAGATTCAAACAAGAGGACATGATTTGAGAATTAAGGGACAAAGGTTTAGGGGTAACATGAGGGGGAACTTCTTTATTCAGAGAGTGGTAGCTGTGTGGAATGATCTTCCAGTGGAAGTGGTGGAGGCAGGTTTGATTTTATCGTTTAAAAATAAATTGGATAGGTATATGGACGGGAAAGGAATGGAGGGTTATGGTCTGAGTGCAGGTAGATGGGACTAGGTGAGAGTAAGTGTTCGGCACGGACTAAAAGGGCCGAGATGGCCTGTTTCCGTGCTGTAATTGTTATATGGCTATATATATGGTGTGAAGTTTTGGGTCGAGCCCCTTCTCCTGCATTTTGTGTCTATCTTCAAGGATTAACAGGAGACTGGTCCTGAGTGCCTGGAAATCAGAAGATCTGTCTGCTCGGAGGGCCAAATGGCCTACTCCTGCAACTATTGTCTATTGTCTATCAGACCCTGGCACGAAATATGACGTTGTTCGAGTGCACATTTTTGCATCTCCTCATCTCATTTACATTGTGTTTCAGAGACAACAGCTATCATATCCCAGATCTCTATTAATGTTTGAGGTAAATAGTTCCATCATAGTCTTTTACCAGTTTTTGAAACCCATCATAATCTGAAAAAACAAAACCTGGATCGAAGTTATCGCCCCTTTATCATCGAAAAATGTTCTATAGGCTCATTGAGCAGTGGCAGGCTTCCAAACCAGCACCGGCCCAAGTGAGAATACATTGAAAGAGTCCAAATGCGCTCCAGATGCTGGGAAGGTAGCTCACTCGGACGGACACATTGTGCAGCAGCACGTCAGCTCAGGGGGGAAGTAAACAGGGCAAAATAATCTACTTCACATCATGGACATTTTCCTCAGCTTACAACCCAACAGTACGAACAGGCAGCATCTCCGGGTAGAAGGAATGTGTGAGGTTTTGGGTCCAGCCCCTTCTCCTGCATTTTGAATTCTCTAATTGTAAGTAAGTTCTACCTACACTGGCCTCCCCCCTCTCTCCTCCCCCCACACTACTCGTTTAACCAGTACCACAGTTCTCTACATTGTACCCCTCTTTTGATCACGCATTCTGTAGCCAACACTGGGTCAAACAGGGGCACCACCCCATGTGAGGTCATTTGTGGCCGGCCTCGATTGGTCCTGGTCTTTTCTCACCTCCACGTCTTTTCTCATCTTTCCCCCCACTCCGTACTCTCAGCCCGAAGAAGGATCCCAACCCGAAACGTCACCTATCCCCTTTCTCCGGAGATACTGCCTGAACCATTGAGTTACTCTGGCATTTTGCCTTCATTTTTGGCATTTTGCTCATCTTTTCTTCTGCTAGATAAAGTCATAGAGTGATACAGTTTGAAAACAGGCCCTTCGGCCCAATTTCCCACAACCGCCAACATGTCCCAGCTACACTAGTCCCACCTGCCTGCATTTGGTCCATATCTCTGTGCTATCCATGTACATGTCTAACTGCTTCTTAAACATTGGGTAGCCTCAACTACTTCCTCTGGCAGCTTGTTCTATACACCCACCACCCTTTGTGTGAAAATGTTACCCCTCGGGTTCTCATTAAATAATTTCTTCTTCATCTTAAACCTACAGTATGTGCTGCCTGGAGAATTCCCCATGCCTTCAGTCTCTTCTGGATTGGGAAAGCATTTGACTTATTGTGCCTGCGTTAAATCCTTGAAATATCTAACCATTTAGTTCAACCCTTTGATTCTCAGAACAAGACAAATTATTTCTTTTATTGATGAATGTAGATTGCATCTAGTTTGAAGCAGGGAATTTGAGATTAATGTCAATATCTGCCTGTTTACTGTAGGTTAGTTTTTAGATACAGCATGGAAACGAACCCTTCAGCCCACTGAGTCCGCACCCAATAGCGATCACCCGCACATTAACACACAAGGGACAATTTACACTTATACCAAGCCAATTAAACTACAAACGTGAATGTCTTTAGAGTGCGGGAGGAAACCAAAGATCTCGGAGAAAACACACGTGGTCATGGGGAGACCCTTGTTACTGGAACACCCTTCCAGTAACAACGGGGGCCTGTGGTGACTATTCACATTTTTCAGGCACCTCCATCCAATAGTGTAGCCCCTTCAGTGGAGTGTCACATTTCATTTATTAAGCTTAAATTCCCAGAAAGAGAGCTCTATCCATCACTTCCTGATACAGAGGTAAGAGTATAACGTACTGGAACACAGGGGACACACACAAGACATGGTAACATGCAAGCTCAGGGCAGCACAGTGGTGCAGCAGTAGAGTTCCTGCCTTACACCGCTTATAGCGCCAGAGACCCGGGTTCGATCCTAACTACGGGTGCTATCTGTACGGAGTTTGTGCGTTCTCCCTGTGACCACGTGGGTTTTCTCCAAAGGGCCTGCTTCCGCGCCGTGTCTCTAAATTAAACTACTAAACTAAGTTTACAAAAACCTCCTGAGATTCCTCCTTTCTTCTAATAGTATTTCTAATAATAATTGTTGAGTAGTTTCCAATCTCACTTATTCTTTTCCTGATTCAGTGGTGACTGGTATCTTAGCAGGATCTCTAATAACTTTTGAGGTAAATAGCTGTGCCACATTTTGAAATTGATCTGAATTTGAAAAGAAAACTGGAGTGGAGTGATCTCCCGTTCATCATTGTAAAATATTCTATTGCTTCGTTGTATACTGTCCTGTTTCCCAACAGTAATAAGCCCAATTGAGAATAATAGAAGCGCAGGGCGCAGGAAGTGTCCATTGTAAAGTGCCACAGATAATGGTGATCAAATGTATTCTGAGGGACAAGCTATGGATCATAATATGAAGACATGACCAGAACAGGAGCAGGAGCAAACTAGTATACCTCTGAGTCAATACCGCCATCCAGTATTCACCGTTCATTGTTAACCTCAATGCTGAGGGGAGACCTAGTAGAAGCTTAGACAAGGTAGTCAGTCTGCACGATGGAGCTGTGTAAAGGGGCTGTCCCACTGTACGAGGTAATTCAAGAGCTCTCTCGAGTTTAAAAATATCAAACTCGTGGTAAGTACGTAGAATGTACGTAGCGGGTACGTCGGAGCTCGTGGATGTCCCGTAGCGGCTCGTAGCGCTAACCGCAGGTACTCGGGAAACGCAAAACTGGTGACGTTTTTTCAGCATTGTCCACGCGAGCCCCGAGTACCTACGAACGGCTATTACCATAATTCTCCAAGTTCGAATCAAGGGAAACTTGGGAGAACTCTTGAATTACCTCATACAGTGGGACAGGCCCTTTAGAGTTGCTGCCTTACAGTGATGGAGACCTGGGTTCGATCCTGACTACAAGTGCTTGTCTGAACAAAGTTTGTACGCTCTCCCCGTGATCACATGGGCTTTCTCCGAGATCTTCAGTTTACTTCCACACTCAAAAGATGTACAAATGTATAGGTTAATTGGCTTGGTATAAATGTAAATTGTCCCTTTTGGGTGTAGGATAGTGTTTATGTGTGGGGATCGCTGGTTGGTGCAGACTCAGTGGGCCGAAGGGCCTAGTTCCGCGCTGTATCTCTAAACTAAGCTAAACTAAACAGTCAGAACCTTTTTCCCCAGGTGGAATTGTCAAAGACTAGAGGGCATAGCTTTAAGGTGAGAGGGAGCAAGTTTAAAGGAGAGTTTTTACACAGAGGGGGTAAGTGCCTGGAACATGCTGCCAGGTTGATGGTTGAGGCAGATTCCATTGTGGCGGTTAAGATGATTTTCTTAGGCTCGTGGATATTCCGAGAATGGGGAGATAAAGACCAGGCACAGGCCGAGGAGATTAGTTTAACTTGGCATCATAATCAGCACGGACATGATGGGCCGAAGGTCCTGTTACTATGCTGCACCTTTTGTTGTTCTATGTTGTTCTATGTTTATCAATGTCCTGCGTCCGTGCAATTTTCCATCATGGCCCCATATCCATAACTTCCCAAAATACTCAGAAATATTCTGAATGAACTCAGCAACTGAGATTGCAATGTTGTTCAAAAAGACCATTCCAGATACAGAACAATACTGAGATACAGAACAATGAGTGAGAAGTATGCACACAGACAGCACATGTAGTCGGGACCGAACCCAGAACTCGTGCCGCAGGCTAGAGTCATTAGGTTGAACGGAAAGCTCAGTGCTTAGTGTAGGTTTTTGAAATAAATCATTGAAATGGTTAGGTATGATTCTAGCGTGGGATTTACATTGATGAGATCCGCAGGGTGTGGTGAAAGAGCGGGGTAGCGGGTGCAGGGGTGCAGGGGTGCAGGGTGCAGGGTGGTGCAAGGTGGTGCAAGGTGGTGCAGGGGTGCAGGGGTGCAGGGTGCAAGGTGCAGCAGGCAGAGCTGCTGCTGTACCATTCCAGTCCCTATGTTCATTCCTGACCTTGAGTGCTTTTTTTACAGAGATCAAGTGAGTTTCCTGGTTATAGAAGTTGGGAGGTCGGTGAGTTGGTGAGACCGCATTTAAAATATTGTGTTCAGTTCTGGGCACCATGTTACAGGAAAGATTGTAAGCAGACAAAAAATACTGGAAAAATGCTGGAGTTCCTCCAGCATTTTTTGTCTACTTACGATTTTTCCAGCATCTGCAGTTCTTACTTAAACATGTTACAGGAAAGATATTGTCAAGCTTGAAAGGGTTCAGAGAAGACTTACGAATGTTGCCAGGACTAGAGGGTGTGAGCTATAGGGAGAGGTTGAGTAGGCTGGGTCTCTATTCCATAGAGCGCAGGTGGATGAGTGGTGATCTTATAGAAGCGTATAAAATCATGAGAGGAATAAATCGGGTAGATGCACAGAATCTCTTGCCCAGAGTAGGGGAATCAAGGAGCAGAGGACATAGGTCCAAGGTGAAGGGGAAAAGATTTAATAGGAATCTGAAGGATAACATTTTCACACAGAGGGTGGTGGGTGTATGGAACAAGGTGCCAGAGGAGGTAGTTGAGGCAGGGACTATCCCATCGTTTAAGAAACAGTTAGATAGGTACATGGATAGGACAGGTTTGGAGGGATATGGACAAAAAGCAGGCATGTGGGACTAGTGTAGCTGGGACAAGTTGGGATGAAGAGCCTGTTTCCACGCTGTATCACTCTATGACTCCATGTGCTCTGATTGCATACTACATTCTAGTGATGAGCTGGTAGGTTAATTGGTTAGGGTAGGTGAGTAGCATTTTAGTCAGAGGGGGTTTGGTAAGGCAAGGGATGGAGAATAGATAATAGGGATATAGTGGGTGAATAGGACTGAACGGAGGGCTCTGACAGTAAGTCAATGGGGCAGCATGGTAGTGTAACAGTGGACAGTACCTGTAGCCAGGATCTAAACTGGGTCTCTGGCTCTGTAAGGCAGAAGCTCTACCGCTACGCCACTTTGCCACCCTGTTGTACAAAAATAGTCCACTGAGCCTGCTTGTACGAGGCGTCATGTTTGGTGACATTTTCCATGTCCAGTCCAGGATGAGAGGTGTGTCGTTACCATTTTCTCTTGCCCACCTTTCTTCAGCAGTATGGCTCTCATCTGCCACCCTGCAACAATTTCAAAATCTAAAAATGATTGGAGGTTAATGAGCAGAGCAATCACCAACTGCATTTATTTTTTTGAGTATAGGAGCAGGGAGGTTTTACTGCAGTTGTACAGGGTCTTGGTGAGACCACACCTGGAGTATTGTGTACAGTTTTGGTCTCCAAATCTGAGGAAAGACGTTCTTGCTATAGAGGGAGTACAGAGTAGGTTCACCACACTGATTCCTGGGTTGGCAGGACTTTCATATGAGGAAAGACTGGATAGACTCGGCTTGTACTCGCTGGAATTTAGAAGACTGAGGGGGGATCTTATAGAAACGTACAAAATTCTTAAGGGGTTGAACAGGCTAGATGCAGGAAGATTGTTCCCGATTTTGGGGAAGTCCAGGACAAGGGGTCACAGCTTAAGGATAAGGGGGAAATCTTTTATGACCGAGATGAGAAAAACATTTTTCACACAGAGAGTAGTGAGTCTCTGGAATTCTCTGCCACAGAAGGTAGTTGAGGCCAGTTCATTGGCTATATTTAAGAGGGAGTTAGATGTGGCCCTTGTGGCTAAGGGGATCAGGGGGTATAGAGAGAAGGCAGGTACGGGATACGGAGTTGGATGATCAGCCATGATCATATTGAATGCAGGCTCGAAGGGCCGAGTGGCCTACTCCTGCACCTATTTTCTATGTTTCTATGTTTTAGCTAGAGGGTGGTGAATCTATGGAATTAATTGGGTATTTTTAAACCGGAGATAGGTTCTTGATTTGTAAGGGCATCAAAGATTACAGGGGGGATGGGGGGGGGGGGCAGGAGAATTACAGATCATATAGTCTTATGATGTTATGATCCATAATAACCTGGGTGGCAGAGTAGCGCAGTGGTAGAGCTACTGCTTTATGTCACCAGTGACTCGGGTTTGACACTGACTACAAATGCTGTCTGTACAGAGTTTGTACAGTCTCCCAATGACCTGCGTGGGTTTTCGCTGAGATCTTTGGTTTCCTCCCACATTCCAAAGACGTACAGGTTTTTTTAGCTAAATTGGCTTGGTGTAAATATAAATTGTCCCTAATGTGTGTAGGGTAGTGATAATGTGCTGGGATCGCTGGTCGATGCAGGCTCGGTGGGCCAAAGGGCCTGTTTCCGCGCTGTATCTCTAATGAACTATACCAAACGTTTTGAAAACTCCAGGATAGATTTTGTCTAATGTTGCACTACACGCTCGGATCTGGTATCCTAGTTTAACGGATGACTTGTTGCATTATTATTTATTGCATAATTCCTTGTGCTAATTACTGCTGCATGCCTGTAAAACTGCAGCAAGTATGAATTTAATTTATGCTGTATATGACAATTAAACACTCTTAACTCTTGACTTGATGCCTTGGTGTTTATGGAGCGTTGCAGCTCACTGGTGTATCTGACACTATTGTTATGCAAATGCCTTTTCACTCACCCTTTCATTCTCTTTAAGCCCCTGTCCCACGTAGGCAATTTTGTCTGTGACTACAGGAGACTAGGCTGTCACCACATGGTGATGCCTGTATGGTCGTGAGTCGTCTCCTCGTGTAGCCTAAAGAGTCGTAACGTTCTTCTGGCCGGCACTGGATTTTGAAATGTTCAAAACCTTTCGGCGACTGGGCTTGACGTAGCTTGTCTTCTCCTCTCGTAGGCGCTGTTGCCGGTTGTCGCCACGTTGGCGTAGGTTGTCGGCGGGCAACGTTGGTTGTCGCAGGGTGCTGACTTTGGTGAATTCCATTGGCGATGGGTACGGCCGACTGACTTGTCCTCAGTTGTCTTCAGTTGTTGCCGACAGGTTGACTTTTGTTGTCGTAGGTTGTCGCCTGTGTGGTCGTGGATTGCCGTAGGTGTGGTCATAGTTGGACGTCCAAATGGGTCGCCGGTTGTCGGTAGCTTGCCGTCGACTAGGTGGTAGGTAGGTTGTCGTAGCGTGTTGTAGACATTGTCGTGCGGGATCCAGTCGCCACTTTTTCGGCGACCTGCTATGACTGCGACAGTCGCCGGCAATCGCCAAAAAAATCACCCAAGTGGGACAGGCCCTTTAGACCCTTGGTTTCCCAATATTTCTAGCAGATCCTCTGTGATGAAGGCCAGAGAGTAGTTGATTACTTCCTCTGCCATTTCTTTACATCCTGTTATAGTTTCTCCCATCCAGGCTGGGAAAGGTAGCTCACTCAGACGGACACATTGTGCAGCAGCACGTCAGCTCAGGGGGGAAGTAAACAGGGCAAAATAATCTACTTCACATCATGGACATTTTCCTCAGCTTACAACCCAACAGTACGAACAGGCAGCATCTCCGGGTAGAAGGAATGTGTGAGGTTTTGGGTCCAGCCCCTTCTCCTGCATTTTGAATTCTCTAATTGTAAGTAAGTTCTACCTACACTGGCCTCCCCCCTCTCTCCTCCCCCCACACTACTCGTTTAACCAGTACCACAGTTCTCTACATTGTACCCCTCTTTTGATCACGCATTCTGTAGCCAACACTGGGTCAAACAGGGGCACCACCCCATGTGAGGTCATTTGTGGCCGGCCTCGATTGGTCCTGGTCTTTTCTCACCTCCACGTCTTTTCTCATCTTTCCCCCCACTCCGTACTCTCAGCCCGAAGAAGGATCCCAACCCGAAACGTCACCTATCCCCTTTCTCCGGAGATACTGCCTGACCCATTGAGTTACTCTGGCATTTTGCCTTCATTTTTGGCATTTTGCTCATCTTTTCTTCTGCTAGATAAAGTCATAGAGTGATACAGTTTGAAAACAGGCCCTTCGGCCCAATTTCCCACACCGGCCAACATGTCCCAGCTACACTAGTCCCACCTGCCTGCATTTGGTCCACATCTCTGTGCTATCCATGTACATGTCTAACTGCTTCTTAAACATTGGGTAGCCTCAACTACTTCCTCTGGCAGCTTGTTCTATACACCCACCACCCTTTGTGTGAAAATGTTACCCCTCGGGTTCTCATTAAATAATTTCTTCTTCATCTTAAACCTACAGTATGTGCTGCCTGGAGAATTCCCCATGCCTTCAGTCTCTTCTGGATTGGGAAAGCATTTGACTTATTGTGCCTGCGTTAAATCCTTGAAATATCTAACCATTTAGTTCAACCCTTTGATTCTCAGAACAAGACAAATTATTTTTTTTATTGATGAATGTAGATTGCATCTAGTTTGAAGCAGGGAATTTGAGATTAATGTCAATATCTGCCTGTTTATTGTAGGTTAGTTTTTAGATACAGCATGGAAACGAACCCTTCAGCCCACTGAGTCCGCACCCAATAGCGATCACCCGCACATTAACACACAAGGGACAATTTACACTTATACCAAGCCAATTAAACTACAAACGTGAATGTCTTTAGAGTGCGGGAGGAAACCAAAGATCTCGGAGAAAACACACGTGGTCATGGGGAGACCCTTGTTACTGGAACACCCTTCCAGTAACAACGGGGGCCTGTGGTGACTATTCACATTTTTCAGGCACCTCCATCCAATAGTGTAGCCCCTTCAGTGGAGTGTCACATTTCATTTATTAAGCTTAAATTCCCAGAAAGAGAGCTCTATCCATCACTTCCTGATACAGAGGTAAGAGTATAACGTACTGGAACACAGGGGACACACACAAGACATGGTAACATGCAAGCTCAGGGCAGTACAGTGGTGCAGCAGTAGAGTTCCTGCCTTACACCGCTTATAGCGCCAGAGACCCGGGTTCGATCCTAACTACGGGTGCTATCTGTACGGAGTTTGTGCGTTCTCCCTGTGACCACGTGGGTTTTCTCCAAAGGGCCTGCTTCCGCGCCGTGTCTCTAAATTAAACTACTAAACTAAGTTTACAAAAACCTCCTGAGATTCCTCCTTTCTTCTAATAGTATTTCTAATAATAATTGTTGAGTAGTTTCCAATCTCACTTATTCTTTTCCTGATTCAGTGGTGACTGGTATCTTAGCAGGATCTCTAATAACTTTTGAGGTAAATAGCTGTGCCACATTTTGAAATTGATCTGAATTTGAAAAGAAAACTGGAGTGGAGTGATCTCCCGTTCATCATTGTAAAATATTCTATTGCTTCGTTGTATACTGTCCTGTTTCCCAACAGTAATAAGCCCAATTGAGAATAATAGAAGCGCAGGGCGCAGGAAGTGTCCATTGTAAAGTGCCACAGATAATGGTGATCAAATGTATTCTGAGGGACAAGCTATGGATCATAATATGAAGACATGACCAGAACAGGAGCAGGAGCAAACTAGTATACCTCTGAGTCAATACCGCCATCCAGTATTCACCGTTCATTGTTAACCTCAATGCTGAGGGGAGACCTAGTAGAAGCTTAGACAAGGTAGTCAGTCTGCACGATGGAGCTGTGTAAAGGGGCTGTCCCACTGTACGAGGTAATTCAAGAGCTCTCTCGAGTTTAAAAATATCAAACTCGTGGTAAGTACGTAGAATGTACGTAGCGGGTACGTCGGAGCTCGTGGATGTCCCGTAGCGGCTCGTAACGCTAACCGCAGGTACTCGGGAAACGCAAAACTGGTGACGTTTTTTCAGCATTGTCCACGCGAGCCCCGAGTACCTACGAACGGCTATTACCATAATTCTCCAAGTTCGAATCAGGGGAAACTTGGGAGAACTCTTGAATTACCTCATACAGTGGGACAGGCCCTTTAGAGTTGCTGCCTTACAGTGATGGAGACCTGGGTTCGATCCTGACTACAAGTGCTTGTCTGAACAAAGTTTGTACGCTCTCCCCGTGATCACATGGGCTTTCTCCGAGATCTTCAGTTTACTTCCACACTCAAAAGATGTACAAATGTATAGGTTAATTGGCTTGGTATAAATGTAAATTGTCCCTTGTGGGTGTAGGATAGTGTTTATGTGTGGGGATCGCTGGTTGGTGCAGACTCAGTGGGCCGAAGGGCCTAGTTCCGCGCTGTATCTCTAAACTAAGCTAAACTAAACAGTCAGAACCTTTTTCCCCAGGTGGAATTGTCAAAGACTAGAGGGCATAGCTTTAAGGTGAGAGGGAGCAAGTTTAAAGGAGAGTTTTTACACAGAGGGGGTAAGTGCCTGGAACATGCTGCCAGGTTGATGGTTGAGGCAGATTCCATTGTGGCGGTTAAGATGATTTTCTTAGGCTCGTGGATATTCCGAGAATGGGGAGATAAAGACCAGGCACAGGCCGAGGAGATTAGTTTAACTTGGCATCATAATCAGCACGGACATGATGGGCCGAAGGTCCTGTTACTATGATGCACCTTTTGTTGTTCTATGTTGTTCTATGTTTATCAATGTCCTGCGTCCGTGCAATTTTCCATCATGGCCCCATATCCATAACTTCCCAAAATACTCAGAAATATTCTGAATGAACTCAGCAACTGAGATTGCAATGTTGTTCAAAAAGACCATTCCAAAGATTCACCATTATCTGAAATTTCTCCTCTTCTTGGTCTGAAATAGCTCCTTATTCTAGGCCTCTGATCCCTTGTTCTAAACTCGTCCGCAAGGAGAAACCTCTTCCCTGTATCAAGCTGCAGATAGACACAGAATGCTGGAGTAACTCAGTGGGACAGGCAGCATCTCTGGAGAGAAGGAACGGGTGACATTTCGGCACGAAACCCTTCAGACTGAAAGTGATAGGAAAGGGAAACAAGAAATATAGACGATGACGTAGGGAGATACAGAACAATGAGTGAGAAGTATGCACACAGACAGCACATGTAGTCGGGACCGAACCCAGAACTCGTGCCGCAGGCTAGAGTCATTAGGTTGAACGGAAAGATCAGTGCTTAGTGTAGGTTTTTGAAATAAATAATTGAAATGGTTAGGTATGATTCTAGCGTGGGATTTACATTGATGAGATCCGCAGGGTGTGGTGAAAGAGCGGGGTAGCGGGTGCAGGGGTGCAGGGGTGCAGGGTGCAGGGTGGTGCAAGGTGGTGCAAGGTGGTGCAGGGGTGCAGGGGTGCAGGGTGCAAGGTGCAGCAGGCAGAGCTGCTGCTGTACCATTCCAGTCCCTATGTTCATTCCTGACCTTGAGTGCTTTTTTTACAGAGATCAAGTGAGTTTCCTGGTTATAGAAGTTGGGAGGTCGGTGAGTTGGTGAGACCGCATTTAAAATATTGTGTTCAGTTCTGGGCACCATGTTACAGGAAAGATTGTAAGCAGACAAAAAATACTGGAAAAATGCTGGAGTTCCTCCAGCATTTTTTGTCTACTTACGATTTTTCCAGCATCTGCAGTTCTTACTTAAACATGTTACAGGAAAGATATTGTCAAGCTTGAAAGGGTTCAGAGAAGACTTACGAATGTTGCCAGGACTAGAGGGTGTGAGCTATAGGGAGAGGTTGAGTAGGCTGGGTCTCTATTCCATAGAGCGCAGGTGGATGAGGGGTGATCTTATAGAAGCGTATAAAATCATGAGAGGAATAAATCGGGTAGATGCACAGAATCTCTTGCCCAGAGTAGGGGAATCAAGGAGCAGAGGACATAGGTCCAAGGTGAAGGGGAAAAGATTTAATAGGAATCTGAAGGATAACATTTTCACACAGAGGGTGGTGGGTGTATGGAACAAGGTGCCAGAGGAGGTAGTTGAGGCAGGGACTATCCCATCGTTTAAGAAACAGTTAGATAGGTACATGGATAGGACAGGTTTGGAGGGATATGGACAAAAAGCAGGCATGTGGGACTAGTGTAGCTGGGACAAGTTGGGATGAAGAGCCTGTTTCCACGCTGTATCACTCTATGACTCCATGTGCTCTGATTGCATACTACATTCTAGTGATGAGCTGGTAGGTTAATTGGTTAGGGTAGGTGAGTAGCATTTTAGTCAGAGGGGGCTTGGTAAGGCAAGGGATGGAGAATAGATAATAGGGATATAGTGGGTGAATAGGACTGAACGGAGGGCTCTGACAGTAAGTCAATGGGGCAGCATGGTAGTGTAACAGTGGACAGTACCTGTAGCCAGGATCTAAACTGGGTCTCTGGCTCTGCAAGGCAGAAGCTCTACCGCTACGCCACTTTGCCGCCCTGTTGTACAAAAATAGTCCACTGAGCCTGCTTGTACGAGGCGTCATGTTTGGTGACATTTTCCATGTCCAGTCCAGGATGAGAGGTGTGTCGTTACCATTTTCTCTTGCCCACCTTTCTTCAGCAGTATGGCTCTCATCTGCCACCCTGCAACAATTTCAAAATCTAAAAATGATTGGAGGTTAATGAGCAGAGCAATCACCAACTGCATTTATTTTTTTGAGTATAGGAGCAGGGAGGTTTTACTGCAGTTGTACAGGGTCTTGGTGAGACCACACCTGGAGTATTGTGTACAGTTTTGGTCTCCAAATCTGAGGAAAGACGTTCTTGCTATAGAGGGAGTACAGAGTAGGTTCACCACACTGATTCCTGGGTTGGCAGGACTTTCATATGAGGAAAGACTGGATAGACTCGGCTTGTACTCGCTGGAATTTAGAAGACTGAGGGGGGATCTTATAGAAACGTACAAAATTCTTAAGGGGTTGAACAGGCTAGATGCAGGAAGATTGTTCCCGATTTTGGGGAAGTCCAGGACAAGGGGTCACAGCTTAAGGATAAGGGGGAAATCTTTTATGACCGAGATGAGAAAAACATTTTTCACACAGAGAGTAGTGAGTCTCTGGAATTCTCTGCCACAGAAGGTAGTTGAGGCCAGTTCATTGGCTATATTTAAGAGGGAGTTAGATGTGGCCCTTGTGGCTAAGGGGATCAGGGGGTATAGAGAGAAGGCAGGTACGGGATACGGAGTTGGATGATCAGTCATGATCATATTGAATGCAGGCTCGAAGGGCCGAGTGGCCTACTCCTGCACCTATTTTCTATGTTTCTATGTTTTAGCTAGAGGGTGGTGAATCTATGGAATTAATTGGGTATTTTTAAACCGGAGATAGGTTCTTGATTTGTAAGGGCATCAAAGATTACAGGGGGGATGGGGGGGGGGGGGCAGGAGAATTACAGATCATATAGTCTTATGATGTTATGATCCATAATAACCTGGGTGGCAGAGTAGCGCAGTGGTATAGCTACTGCTTTATGTCACCAGTGACTCGGGTTTGACACTGACTACAAATGCTGTCTGTACAGAGTTTGTACAGTCTCCCAATGACCTGCGTGGGTTTTCGCTGAGATCTATTTTTTCCTCCCACATTCCAAAGACGTACAGGTTTTTTTAGCTAAATTGGCTTGGTGTAAATATAAATTGTCCCTAATGTGTGTAGGGTAGTGATAATGTGCGGGGATCGCTGGTCGATGCAGGCTCGGTGGGCCAAAGGGTCTGTTTCCGCGCTGTATCTCTAATGAACTATACCAAACGTTTTGAAAACTCCAGGATAGATTTTGTCTAATGTTGCACTACACGCTCGGATCTGGTATCCTAGTTTAACGGATGACTTGTTGCATTATTATTTATTGCATAATTCCTTGTGCTAATCACTGCTGCATGCCTGTAAAACTGCAGCAAGTATGAATTTAATTTATGCTGTATATGACAATTAAACACTCTTTTTAACTCTTGACTTGATGCCTTGGTGTTTATGGAGCGTTGCAGCTCACTGGTGTATCTGACACTATTGTTATGCAAATGCCTTTTCACTCACCCTTTCATTCTCTTTAAGCCCCTGTCCCACGTAGGCGATTTTGTCTGTGACTACAGGAGACTAGGCTGTCACCACATGGTCGCGGGGTGATGCCTGTATGGTCGTGAGTCGTCTCCTCGTGTCGCCTAAAGAGTCGTAACGTTCTTCTGGCCGGCACTGGATTTTGAAATGTTCAAAACCTTTCGGCGACTGGGCTTGACGTAGCTTGTCTTCTCCTCTCGTAGGCGCTGTTGCCGGTTGTCGCCACGTTGGCGCAGGTTGTCGGCGGGCGACGTTGGTTGTCGCAGGGTGCTGACTTTGGTGAATTCCATTGGCGATGGGTACGGCCGACTGACTTGTCCTCAGTTGTCTTCAGTTGTTGCCGACAGGTTGACTTTTGTTGTCGTAGGTTGTCGCCTGTGTGGTCGTGGATTGCCGTAGGTGTGGTCATAGTTGGACGTCCAAATGGGTCGCCGGTTGTCGGTAGCTTGCCGTCGACTAGGTGGTAGGTAGGTTGTCGTAGCGTGTTGTAGACATTGTCGTGCGGGATCCAGTCGCCACTTTTTCGGCGACCTGCTATGACTGCGACAGTCGCCGGCAATCGCCAAAAAAATCACCCAAGTGGGACAGGCCCTTTAGACCCTTGGTTTCCCAATATTTCTAGCAGATCCTCTGTGATGAAGGCCAGAGAGTAGTTGATTACTTCCTCTGCCATTTCTTTACATCCTGTTATAGTTTCTCCCATCCAGCCTCTGCAGAGAAATAATTCTCCATGCATCCACGGTAAAGTTTTAAATAATGCATTGCACGTCACTGACATTCTGCATTGTATATTATCTACCTGGAGAGTTTTCAGTATTTTCAGTTTTTCTTGAGTAAAATAAGGTATTTGTTCTTCTGTCCCTGGATTTGAAAGAGTTCTTTGAAAGAGCAAATCTTTCTCACACCCAGACAAATTATTGCTTTCTTAATAATGTGTTCCCTTTTGAAATGCACGACTGAATATGCTTTCAACACCCTTTGAAGCAGCGTTTTCAAGGCCACAACAACTTACTGACAGAAAAGTCCTCTCCTCTACAGCTACGTTGACAGCTCGCTTAAAACTGAGTTTTTCAGCTCCTGGATCTTCTCCAAGGGAGGCAGTTTCATTGTTACCTTTAGTTTAGAGATACAGTGTGGAAACGGGCCCTTCAGCCCACCGAGTCCCACCGACCAGTGATCCCCACACATTAACACAAGCCCACACACACTAGGGAGGATTTATACTTATACCAAGTATACAAACCCAAGCCAATCCTGTACGGCTTTGGAGTGTGGGAGGAAACTGGAGATCTTGGAGAAAACCCACCTGGGCATGGGGAGAAGGTACAAACTCGATACAGACAGCACCTGTAGTCGGGATCGAACCGGGGTCTCTGGCGCTGTTAGGCACCAATTCTACTGCTGCGCCACCATGCCTTTAATAACTTTCTGTTCTAGCAGGAGAATAATTTAAGCTCTGGATAATTGAAAACAGTCATCCCCCCCTCTATTGTCAGTTTTCCTGAACCTTTGATGTTATTCACAAAGCACGTTTACCAATTTTAGGCGGATTACTCCACCGGGGGGCCACCCTGTGATTTGTAAAGATTTAGCAGAGTTAGGGTTTGTTGCAAAATCTAACTCATGAACCTTGGAGAGAATTAAAAATAGGCCGAACATGGAATAGTAAATAGAAAGTCTGAAGAATTGTGAATAGGTTCTAGGAGCAATCAGGAAAGGAAAGAACTCCAACAGACTTGGAACTGTGGGTACTTACAATGTTACCAACAGTGAACTGAGGAGACGTTATTGGGCAGGAAGAAATGGAATTGGCAGCACTGGCAAACATTGGCATCATTGCCAGTCCAAGCCGGCCCTTGTATCTCCAACTCAGTGCCGCTGCTCGGACAACATAGTCCAAGTTAACACTCTGCATGTTTAAGAAATGTAAAACTTGAAGAATGCAAAATGGTGCAGGAAACATGGAGATTCTCGTACACTGCCCCAGTGTGATCCACTATTCTTACACTCTTGCACTTAGGTACGACTGTGTTCATGCACAGTCAGATTTTACTGCATTGTCGAAAAATAAGAATTTCACTGCACCTAGGTACAAATGATAATAAAGTACTATTGAAACATTGCACCATTGAGTGCAGATGCATCTAATTCATTAAAAGATCTCTGGAGACTGATGATACGAAGTGGAGGGGCAGGTAGTGTAGAGAAAGCAGGGACTCTGCAGAAGGACGCAGGTTGGGTGAGTGGGCAGAGAAGTGGCAGATGGAATACAAAGTATCAAAGTGTGGTCATGCATTTTTGTAGTAAGAATAAAGGCGTAGACTATTTTCTAAATGGGGAGACAACCCAGAAATCAGAGGTGCAAAAGGACTTGGGCGTGCAGGTGCAGACTCTCAAAAGGTGCAAGTGAGGAATGTGAGGAAAGCAAACACAATGCTAGGATTATATTCAAGAGGACTAGACTACAAAAACAGGGATGTAATGCTGAGGCTCTATAGGATGCTGGCCACACTGCATTGGGAGCAATTTGGGCCCCATATCTCAGGAAGGATGTGCTGGGTGCTGGAGAGGGTCCAGAGATGGTTTAAAAGGTATTCAAAAGGTATGTATTTATTGGTCACGTACACCAACTGGTGTAGTGAAATGCTTCTTGCCATGCAGCACATAAAAAAAGAATACAGACATAACAATAATAAAGAGATTTTAAACACAAAAAGCATCCCCCCACAATGGTTCCCATTATGAGGGAAGGCACAATGTCCAGTCCCCATCCCATGTCCACCCATAGTCGGGCCTATTGAGGCCTCCGTAGTCGCCTTCACGGAAGCCCGATGTTCCAGGCCGTTCTCGCCGGGTGATGGTGCTCCGGCGTCGGGAGAATCCTCTCAGCGGCTTGGGACACCCGGAACGGCCGCTACCTTACCGGAATCCGCGGCTTCCGAAGCCGACAAGGCCGCGCTGAATGGAGCTCCACAACTGGCTCCCGATGTTGAAGTCAATGCCGTCGCCCGCAGCTGGCCGCTCCACAGACCTGCGGCTCCGCGATGTTTTTTTGTTGGCGGGTTTCAGCTCACCGGAGTTCCAGCACGGCGACCCAGGCAAGGCATCACCCGCTCCGCCCCGCGATGGCGCTCCAGCTCTGCGCCGCTGCCGAAGCCGAGGTTCTGGGTGGTCTCCTCAAGAACCGCCACTCCAGGCCCGCTGGTAAGCTGCGAGGACGGGTCGAAGATGCAGCCCGGAGAAAAGCTGCCTCTCAGACCAGGTAGGACCAGGAAAAGTAGAAACACAGACAGCTGCTGGCTGGGCAGCCATACCACACAGGACGGTGCCCCCAGGATGATTTATGAGAATGAATTCAGAAATGAGTGGGTTAACATATGATGAGCGTTTTACGCCATTTGGCACGTAGAAGAATGAAGGGGGACCTCATTGAAACTTCACCGAATGGTGAAAGGCCTGGAATGGTGAAAGTGGATGTGGAGAGAATGTTTCCACTAGTGGGAGAGTCTAGGACCACAGTCTCAGAATTAAAGGATGTTCTTTTAGGAAGGAGATGAGGAATAATTTATTTAGTCACTGGGTGGTGAATCTGTGGATGGTGAATCTGTGGAATTCATTGCCACAGAAGTCTACGGAGGCCAAACGAATGGATATTTTTAAGGCAGAGATAGATAGATTCTTGATTAGTACAGGTACCATCAGGGGTTATGGGGAGAAGGCAGGAGAATGGGGTTAGGAGGGAGATATGTCAGCCACAAACAGAGGAGCTATGTTGGTGAGCGAGGAAATTCAGTTCCTTGCGAGGTTTGACATAGGGACTGACCATGTAGAGTCGCTGTGGATTGAGTTGAGGAATTGTAAAGGTAAGAAGACACTAATGGGAGTTATCTACAGGCCCCCAAACAGTAGCCTGGATATAGGGTGCAAGTTGCAGCAGGAGTTAAAATTGGTATGTAACAAAGGTAATGCCACTGTGGTGATGGGGGATTTCAATATGCAGGGAGACTGGGAAAATCAGGTTGGTTCTGGACCCCAAGAAAGGGAGTTTGGAGAGTGCCTCCGTGATGGATTCTTAGAGCAGCTTGTACTGGAGCCTAACAGAGAGTATGCAATTCTGGATTTAGTGTTGTCGAATGAACCAAATTTAATAAGGGAACTCAAGGTAAAGGAACCGCTAGGAGGTAGTGATCATAATATAATAAGTTTTAATCTGTAATTTGAGAAGGAGAAGGTTAAATCGGAAGTGTCAGTGATGCAGTTGAACAAAGGGGACTATGAAGGCATGAGTAGCGGGAAGTCAGAGGATCGGGAAACTTTCAAAGGGCAACTTCATCTCCTTAGGCCCAACGATGTCTCCAGGGTGCTATTTCCTATATGGAAGACGCCTGTGCGTGACTTTGTTTAACGTGGGGAGACTGGTGCACAGACAGCCACCACATGGTCCTTGACAGATTTGGGTCAGGATCCAGTGGCATGGAGTCCAAGACGACCGGAGACCCTTTTCTGCTGCAGCCTTCACCCACCTTCCCAGCCGTTGTGACGCTCCACTAAGGTCAGTCATCGTCCTCCGCCTGTTCCACCGTCGAGGTCTTGGTTGGATCGCTCTTTGTCAGGGACCTCCCCCTCGACCTTACCGCCATGGGTGGCCCTACCAGGAGCACAGCTCCAGACGGCATCGCTCTCAGGTCCATAGAAGCTTCTTCACCAGGACAAGGTGACAATCCACGGACAATCCAAAGACAACAGGAGGTAACAAAAAGGGCAATATGGGTTGAAAAGATGAAGTACGAGGGTAAGCTCACCAAGAATATAAAGAAGGATAGTAAAAGCTTCTTTAGGTTTGTTAAGAGAAAAATAAAGGTCGCATACAGGATATTAGTGGGCAAAATTAGAGCACATTGTATTGGGGGTAGAGTAGTGACATGGATCGAGAATTGGTTGGCAGACAGGAAACAAAGAGTAAAGGGCCTGTCCCACCAGCATGCGATTGCATGTGTCTAGCGCGACCAAACGTGGCCGCTTGAGGCGTACAGCCTTGTGTGGCCGGTCCCACTTCGATCGGTGGAGGCGCATGAAGTTGTGCTGGGCTGGTCCTGACATCGCGCGGGGCTCCAAATTCAGTCGGCCCGCCTCCTGCCCAGCTGATTGGTGAGTATGATGTTGGGACCAGTCCCGCACAACTCCATACGCCTCCGCGGTTCGAAATGGAACCGGCCCCGCGCCGCCATACGCCTCAAGCGACCACGTTTCGTCGTGCTAGATGCATACAATAGCATGCTGGTGGGGGAGGCCCTGAAGAATAAACAGGTCCCTGTCAGAATGGCAAGCAGTGACAAGTGGAGTGCCGCAAGGCTTGGTGCTGGGGCCGCAACTATTTACAATATATATTAATGATTTAGATGATGGAATTAAAAATAACACTAGCAAATTTGCAATTGACACAAAGCTGGGTGGCAGCATGAACTGCGAAGAGGATGCTAGGAGTTTGCAAGGTGACTTGGACAGGTTGAGTGAGTGGGCAGATGCATGGCAGATGCAGTATAATGTAGATAAATGTGAGGTTATCCACTTTGGCGGCAAAAACAAGGGGGCAGATTATTATCTCAATGGTGTCAGATTAGGAAAAAGGGGAAGTGCAACTTTCTTGTACATCAGTCACTGAAAGTAAACATGCATGTGCAGCAGGAAGTGCAGAACGCAAATGGCATGTTGCCCTTCATAACAAGAGGATTTCAGTATAGGAATAAAGATGTTCTTCTGCAGTTGTATAGGGCTCTGGTGAGACCACATCTGGAGTATTGTGTGCAGTTTTGGTCTCCTAATTTGAGAGAGGACATTCTTGCTATTGAGGCAGCGCAGCGTAGGGTCACGAGGTTAATCCCCGGGATGGCGGGACAATCATATGAGGAAAGATTGGAAAGACTGGGCTTGTATTCACTGGAATTTAGAAAGATGAGAGGGGATCTTATAGAAACATATAAAATTATAAAAGGACTGGACAAGCTAGAAGCCGGAAAAAATGTTCCCAATGTTGGGGGAGTCCAGAACCAGGGGCCACAGTTTAAGAATAATGTGGAGGCCATTTAAAACTGAGATGAGAAAAAAACCTTTTCACCCAGAGAGCTGTGAATTTGTGGAATTCTCTGCCACAGAAGGCAGTAGAGGCCAATTCACTGGATGAATTTAAAATAATCTAAAATCGGGGCTAGCAGAATCGTGGGATATGGGGAGAAGGCAGGCACGGGTTACTGATTGTGGATGATCAGCCATGATCACAATGAATGGCGGTCCTGGCTTGAAAGGCCGAATGGCCTCCTCCTGCAACAATTTTCTATATTTCCATGATTGGATGGCAGAGTAGATGGGCCGAATGGCCTAATTCTTCTCCTAGAACTTATGAACATGACTGGAGAAGAACAATTTTATGATTGAGGAATTGAAGAATTTAAATTATTGAAGACCATAATATACATCAACATTTCACTGTGGAAATTTAAAATGAAATTGGAGAAATGGACAAGGTGATCTTGAAAAGCTGATTTGCTATTAAGAAGGCTTTACTTGTCCTTATTTTTAAGGATGTTCTTGGAATTACTAGCAAAAGTGGTCAAATAACAAACTGCAGATTGAATTCATTACCCATTAGTGTCAACTATTTATTGAACAAGAAAACCATTCCTGCGTTATTTCTAATTATTTTTCCAGCTCAAAAAAAAAAGATTCATCATTTGCTGTGATATATATTTTGCATAAAAGTGAAATGAAAAGATGCAATGATGGGGACATACGGCGATTCTGTCAACCTCTGAATATAGATAAGTTGTTAATGTTCCACAGAAATTCCTTGCCAAAATTTGCAACTTGTTTCTGACAAAATATTATCTCATTGTTTTACTTCTTGGATGGTGATGGGTGGTACAATTACTTTGCAATGTGAATGTTGGTTGTGTTCTCCAGCTCTATGGAAGTGAAGTATGCAGCCTCTTTTCAGTGGATACAAATTCGGTGCAATTCCTAAGTGAACCATTAGAACAAAGAGTTTCTTGCCCTTACTTATGAGAATGTGAGCTTTAGCAATACCTTTAAGAAGCATGATTGCTTTATTGATTATGTCCCTCCTGTGCGCAACGACCAAGAAGGTAGCTTTTTGAATTTGGCACTACCACTAAAAGGCACAGCCACAGAGCTATCTCTAGGATTAAGAACTATCTTTGGTTGTTTTCCTTCTTGTATAGGAATCATTGATGGAGTACTGTAAATATCGCTTTTAAGAAGTCAAATGGAGCTTGTGCACTGAAGTTATCGGCCGGGGGGCAAATGATTAACTCTGCGAGATACTCAGCAGCTTTCTCTTACTGAATTCAAATTACAAATGATAAACTGATTGGTCTAGAAATGTTATTCAATCTAGAGAGTTCTGCTTACGTCAAGTGTATGCAATTGTGAGCAAAACATAACTTTCTGGGTCGTTAAATGATACTGATAATACCCAATGTGAATTGCATATCAGTTTCCAATACGTCTTTGTTGTTGACGTGTATCAAATTATCTCATTGTTTGTGCATTGCGAATATCATTTCCATGATTTATCTTCTGTACTTTGGATAGACTCTTGCTGTCTGATACCTCCTTCTACCCATCAATCTTTGCCCTTTAGCATTTTGACCTATGCAGGCACGACCTCTAACCTCACCCCTGGTGACCAACTATTTGCAAGATGTGTTATTGTTGCTGGGAAGCCAAGATCCCACTACCAGCAATTAAATCATATTTACATGATCTACTCTTTTGGTAATATTGTTTTGAGGGATACCTATTGCTCTCAAGTCCCAAGATCATTCTTGCAGAGAAACATGCACCATTTTCCTGGGGCTTAAAGGAGATGATGGACTCCATGTGGGCTGCAGAGTGGTGCAGCTTCTATCTCACAACGACAAAGACTCGGGTTCAATCCTGACCATTGTTGCTGCATGTGTGGGGTTTACTTGTTCTCCCTGTGACTGTGTGGGCTTTCTCTGGGCGCTCCGGTTTCCTTCCACATGTCAAAGACGGCATTTGTAGGTTAATTGGCTTCTATAAATGATCTCTAGTGTATATTGAGTGGATGAGAAAGTGGGCGGACACAGAACTCGTGTGAAAGTGTGATTGGTGGCTGGGGACACTAGACACTAAATGCTAGAGTAACTCAGCGGGTCAGGCACATCTCTGGAGAAAAGGAATAGGTGACCTTTTGGGTCGCGACCCTTCTTCAGACTTGATGGGCGATGTGGACTGACGGGCCCGTTTACATGTTGTATCTTTAAAAACTAATAAAAGGTAAAACTGCCAGCGACGCTTAGATCAGCATTTACATTTGCAAAATAAAGAATTAGTCCTTCAGACAGAAAACATCTCAGCTTGGTTTGGGGTCTTTCCTGCCCAAGGTCTCAAGGAATTGTAGATGTAGCCCTGTGCATCATGCAGAGCTGATGTCCCATCTACAGTGCATTCACAGAGGATTCAGACCCTTCACTTTTTCCACATTTTGTTACATTACAGCCTTATTCGAAAATTGATTAAATGTGTTTTGTTTTTTTATCATCAATCTACACACAATACCCCATAATAAACAAGTGAAAACAGGTGTTTAGAATTTTTTGCAAAGTAATTAAAAATAAATAACTGAAATATCACAAAATACCTGAAATATCATTTACATAGTATTCGCACCCTTTACTCAGTACTTTGTTGAGGCACATTTGGCAGCGATTACAGCCACTCCTGCATTGTCTTGGCTGTGTGCTTAGGGTCGTTGGACCTGTTGAAAGGTGAACCTCCACCCCAGTGTGAGGTCCAGAATGTTCTGGAGCAGGTTTTCATCAAGGACCTCTCTGTACTTTGCTCCGTTCATCTTTCCCTCGATCCTGACTAGTCTCCCAGTTCCTGCCGCTGAAAAACATCCCACAGCATGATGCTGCCATCACCATGCTTCACCGTAGGTATGGTATTGGCCAGGTGATGAGCGGTGCCTGGTTTCCTCCAGACGTGACGCTTGGCATTCAGGTCTTGGTTTCATCAGACCAGAGAATCTTGTTAGGTGCCTTTTGGCAAACTCCAAGCGGGCTAATCATGTGCCTTTTACTGAGGAGTAGCTTCCGTCTGACCACTCTACCATAAAGGCCTGATTGGTGGAGTGCTGCAGATATAGTTGTCCTTCCAGAAGGTTCTCCCATCTCCACAGAGGAACTCTGGAGCTCTGTCAGAGTGACCATCAGGTTCTTGGTCACCTCCCTGACCAAGGCCCTTCTCCCCCGATTGCTCAGTTTGGCCAGGCGGCCAGCTCTATGAAGAGTCCTGGTGGTTTGAAAGTTCTTCCAATTAAGTATGACAGAGGCCACTGTGCTCTTCGGGACCTGCAATGCTGCAGAAATTGTTTTATTCCCTTCCCCAGATCTGTGTCTAGACACCTTCCTGTCTCGGAGGTCTACGGCCAATTCCTTCGTCTTCATGGCTTGGTTTTTGCTCTGACATGCACTGTCAACTGTGGGACCTTATATAGACAGGTGTGTGCCTTTCCACATCATGTCCAATCAATTTAATTTACCACTGGTGGACTCCAATCAAGTTGTAGAACCATCTCAAGGATAATCAATGGAAACGGGATGAACCTAAGCTCAATGTTGAGTGTCATAGCAAAGGGTCTGAATACTTATGTAATGTGATATTTCAGTTATTTCTTCAATTACTTTGCAAAAATTTCTAAACACCTGTTTTTGTTTTAATATTATGAGGCATTGTGTGTAAATTATTTTAAAAAAAAGAATTTAATCCATTTTATCTTAAGGCTGTAATGTAACAAAATGTGGAAAAAGTGAAGGGGTCTGAATACTTTCTGAATGCACTATATATCTCACACTGCCTCAAGAAAGCAGTCAGCATAGGATATCCACCTTACCTGTCCTCATGATGAGTTTCAGTTTAGTTTATTGTCACATGAGGTACAGTGAAAAGCTTTTGTTGTGCGCTAACCAGTCAGCAGAAAGACAATACATAATTACAACCGAGCCATTTACAGTGTATAGATACATGATAAGGGAATAACGTTTAGTGCAAGGTAAAGCCAGCAAAGTCCGATCAAGCATAGTCCGAGGGTCACCAATGAGGTAGATAGTAGTTCAGCACTGCTCCCTGGTTGTGGTAGTATGATTCAGTGGCCTGATGAACGTGTATAAGATCACTCTCAACCTCCTATGCTCCAAGGTAAAATCACCCAGTTTATCCAACCTCTCCAGTCCCAGTAACATCCTTGTAACTCTTCTTTGCATCTTTTGCAGATTAATGACAGAAGTGAACACAATACACCACATGGCCTTATGAATATCTAGTAACATGACATCGCAACTCCTATACTCCAAAGCCTGACCTTTCCGGTTGAGGCAAGTGAGCTGTAACATGATGTCCCAACTACTCCACTCAATACCCAAGTCCGTGCTTCGTAAACTGGTGAATGGTTCACCCAAGGGTGAATGGAAATTATTTTAGGGTGAATGAAGGGTGAATTACTTAATTTATTCAGATATTTATCTCTTTTTTTCTATTGCAGTCAGGCTGTAAGTGGGTGTTAAGTGGTGATTGGAGAGGCAGGGGTGGTTGGGAAAGGGTCCAGTCTTTGCCAACTGGAGTCAGGCTTTAAGTAGGTGCGAAGTGTTGCCTGGGGAAGGGGTAGCAGGGTTAAGTTTCTGTTTATCGAACCTACAGTAGAACTCGCTCAGCTCATATAGACTCGAAATTGCTGATTTATTTTTCTGCTTGTAAATTAAGACACTATGTCTTTGTTGAAATACCTAAAGAAACCAGCTCTAGAGGAATACACAAAAAGCTGGAGAAACTCAGCGGGTGCAGCAGCATCTAAGGGGCGAAGGAGATAGGCGACGTTTCGGGTCGAGACCCTTCTTCAGATCCTAGAGGAAGTTGTTCATTTCTGAAAGACCGTGAAACGAACAGGACTCGAGAGGAGGTATGTTGATTTGGTAATGTGTCAGGGCACTGCTTTGGAGAAGGAGATTGAACCCCGGGTTGAGAAGCTTGTCGTCACTGTAATACAGGAACATCCTAGTCATTGATGATAAAAAAACATACATGTAAGTGTAGAAGTACACTGCTTGTTATTTATTTGTGGTAAAGATACACAATAAGAAAACATTGTCTGAAGAAGGGTCTCGACAACGAAACGTCACCTATTCCTTCGCTCCATAGATGCTGCTCACCCACTGAGTTTCTCCAGCATTTTTATCTACCTTTGATTTTTCCAGCATCTGCAGTTCTTTCTTAAACAATAAAAAATCGTTGTGAATTCTAAGTTCTTGATTACTAACTTTACTTTATGTAAACTTTTGAAACATATAAGATTGTGAAGGGCTTGGACACGCTAGAGGCAGGAAACATGTTCCTGATGTTGGGGGAGACCAGAACCAGGGGCCACAGTTTAAGAATAAGGAGTAAGCCATTTAGAACGGAGACGAGGAAACACTTTTTCTCACAGTGTGTGGTGAGTCTGTGGAATTCTCTGCCTCAGAGGACGGTGGAGGTAGGTTCTCTGGATGCTTTCACGAGGGAGCTAAGTCAAGTCAAACAAACTTTATTGTCATTTAGAAATACATTGATATATGCAGTTCCAAACAAAATTACGTTGCATTTGGCTCCCTGTGCAACACAATAAATTAACCGAAGGATAGGCATGGATGAAAAGGATAAATAGACACTAGTGGCAGCCCATTACATGGCATTCAGGAGTCTGATGGCTCGTGGGAAGAAGCTGTTGCAGAACCTTGACGTTCTGCTCCTTATGCTGCGGTATCTTTTTCCCGAGGGCAGCAGAGTGAACAGTCCGTGATGGAGATGTGTGGGGTCCTTTATAATACTGCTGGTCTTAGACACACAGCGTTTGGTCGCAATATCCCCGATTGAGGGGAGAGAGGTCCCGATGATTTTTTCCGCTGTCCTCACCACTCTCTGCACAGACTTCCAGTCGGAGCTAGATAGGGCTCTTAAAAATAGCGGAGTCAGGGGATATGGGGAGAAGGCAGGGACGGGGTACTGATTGGGGGTGATCAGCCATGATCACATTGAATGGCAATGCTGGCTCGAAGGGCCGAATGGCCTATTCCTGCACCTATTGTCTATTGAAAAATTCTAATACTTTTTCTGTTCTTCATTTTTTTGTCCCTCCTAGTTGGGAGGCTGCCAGATATTCATAACTGAGCACCAGACAATGTTGTGATGATGTTTTGAGCATGCATGTGACATATATAATATGTCTGTCAGTACACATGCACAACTTTTAAAATATACCTGGTTTTGGAAGAGCCGGCTTCTGGAGAGAAGTACACCAAGTATGATGTTGATATTTGGTGGGGTATTGTGAGCTTTCGTCGGGGAGAGTTAAAGAAAGTTATATTAGTTGGATACTAATATATTAAATCACATACTTCATGGTTTTTTGAGCTTGTTTTCCAAGAAGAAAACTGCAATAATCAAAGCCCGAAAGGGTAGGAATGGTCTGAAGCCCAGTGCTTAGACGTTGAAATGTTTTTTATCATTCTAATATCATTAGTTTCCAACTCCAGTGGTAATTAAACTTGTTTTTAGGATATTTTTAACATATTTTTAGGATGTTCAAAAAGTTGAATAAAATAAACACCAAAGAAATGAGTTAATTTATGTTTTTTGCTCATGTGACAAAATTAATTATATATAGAATTATACACAAGGGAGAATAAGATGAAAATTACCAAACATCAGAAAATTTAGTCAATAGTTTAAGAAGCACTGCCCTAAGTAATGAAGGCAAGCAAGCCTCATACCCTTCCACCACCCTGTCTACTTGTACTCTTACTTTCATAAATAGTTGATGCCTTGGAGACGTAGAGTCATAGTCACAGACTATGCGCGGGGCTCCGAAAAACTGACCGTGTTCGAAAATTACGCACGGCAACGGCCTGTCGGCCCGCAGTCGCCTCAACGCCGTACGGACCGCCTCAACGTCGTGCCTACGTGACCCTCTCTGTGTTCCTCCATTACCCTCTCTGCATGCCTGTGAGTCCCTCTCTGTGAGTCCCTCTCTGTGTGTCCCTCTCTGTGTGCCTCCGTGACCCTCTCTGTGTGTGCCTCCGTGTCCCTCTCTCTGTGTGCCTCCCTCTCTGTGTGTGCCTCCGTGACCCTCTCTGTGTGCCTCCATGATCCTCTCTGTCCTTGCGGACTTACCGTGGACTTCGCTCCAACTTCGCGTCACTCACCCAACCTCTGCGAGGCCCCCGCTTCCGGTTTGGTCGCGCTCGCCGCATGCAGGTCGCATGCTCGTGGGACAGGCCCTTAAGAGTCTTCCATTGCTGCAACTACCCACCCGTCCACACAGGTTAAACTGGGCAGCCCTGGGTAAGACCAGCCCTTTCCTCTCCATGGACTATTTTAGCCACAAATCCACTCACTGTCCGGTACAACAGTTAATCGCGTGAGGTTTGATTAAGTCAGTGACACAGTATGATACCGATGTACGGTGTATGTTGGCCCCATGGTGGAACTTCTAATGAATCCCAATCCATGCTCTTTCCATAACACAGTTGATGTTTTCCTGTGAGTGTTTATTCTGTTTCCATTCAGCAGAGGTTTGCAGGTGAAGTTTCTCTCTATGTGTGACTAGCCTTAAGGCAATATCAGCGAGGTACATATTTTCATCCCCTGCATTATTCCTCATCTCCTCTGATTAGACAAGGTGAGCAGAGAGGCTTCTGACGTTTGCCGGGTAAACTACGCACAGCCATTGCTTTCATTCATATTCCAACGACTCTCCTGCTTGCATCATGGCATAAGAGCACTTTCAAAACATGCTGCATCAAACCTATTGCATGCCGTCACCTCACAGGCAAACCAATGGCTTCTACAAATCAAATACACTTCTTGTTCAGAGACGGTGACTTACTCCCCCACAATTAAAATGTAGATCACTGAAATGTTGGAGACACTTAATTTTGAAAGATTTAAGACTTGTCCTTCTGGGCAAGTTGGATCAATTCAGAGGGATATGGTCTCCATTTATTGAATATTTAAAGGGTCAAAGTGGTTCGGTGCGAGAACCTGACTGATGCCTGAACGAAGAAATAGACGAAGATTTACATAAAATAACCCATGATATATCTCCAATGATGTACAAACTGCTTCATACTTCATTCATTTTTCTGAATTTTTATTTTTATTTTATTTTTCTCTTATATTTTCTATCTATATAAAAAATGAAAAATTCTTAGAAGTAAAAATTAGATATAACTGTTAATATTAATATTAATAATATTAAGAATGTATATGACATGTATATATTTATTTTGATATGTACTAATAAAAATATTTAACAAAAAAAAAGACGGTGACTTAATTCCAAAGCAATTCTGTGGGTGAGAGTATTCTAGGAGAGCTGGCCTTGTTGTCAGGAACTAGCTCCTTCATCTTTCAACATTGTTTTCCTCAGATGAAGAAGGAATGTGCTGGTGGGCTGCAGGCAGTGATTAATTTCATTTGAGATCTTTTAAATAAGGGTTCTCACCCTGAAATATTAATTTTAATTCCCTCTCCACATATATATTGTCTGACCTGCTGAGTACTTCCAGTAAGTAGAGCACAAAGTGCAGGTGCAGCACTGCGGGTCAGGCAGCTTCTCTGGAGAAAATGGATAGGAGATGTTTCGGGTCAGGACCCCGCCTTCAGATTGTATTTCTGCTTTATAGTCGGCATTGTTTTGCTTTCCACTGGTACAGTGACGCAGCTAATAGAGTCACTGCATCACCGTTCCAGCTACACAGGTTCGATCCTGACCTCGGGTGCTGCCTGAGTGGAGTTTGCATGTACTCCCACATCCCTAAGACGCGCGGGTTGGGAGGTTAATGAGACGCTAAAAATTGCGCCTAGTACGCATTTAGGGGGCAGAGTGGGGGTTGATAATAATGTTGGGGCAATAAAGTCAGATTGATGTAAATGGTTGCTTGATATTTGGCATGCACTCTCTTGACCAAAGGGCCTGCTTCTGTGGCTGTAGCTTAGTATGCCAAGCAATGCTTGTTCTCCACACATTCCTGGCTTGATATCAAGAAGAGTATTGGCGATAAACGTTGGCATCAGGACGCACCCCGTCTGCCAACATTGATAACGTACTTTGTCATGTGGGAAAATATCAGCACCACATGGCAAGGAGACGGGAAGAACAATGCAGATTGATTGCAGGGGAAAGACAATACCCTCAAACATGGGAAGCACAGATACATACATTTAGTGATTCCTCTTCTGGTAATGCTCGACAAAAATGCTCCTGATGTGTTGCATTTAGAATAATTAAATGAAGCACAACCCTGCAGCCTCACATCTTCAGAGATGTGGCTTCCAACCTGACCTTGTGCTGTCTGCTTGGAGTATGCACGTTCCAGCATTGCTTTCTTCTGGCAGTTCCACCACACATGAATATGCTGTGAGGTTGATTGGCCAAGATTCAAGAGAGTTTATTGTCATGTGTCCCAGATAGGACAATGAAATTCTTGCTTTGCTTCAACACAACAGGATGTAGTAGGCATAAATACATACATAGCAGAACAGATCAGATCAGTGTGACCATATACTATTGAATATATATATATACACACATAAATAGTAAGTTTAAACGAGCTTACCATTTTGAAGTTTGATCTTTATTTTATGAGGAGTTGAGGGATTACGTGAAGACCCCACCAGCACGCATGCGCGACATTCTTCAAAGCAGCGGTGTGGAATCGCAGATCGTAGAGTTGACTAGAGATAGTAAGATAAGAGAACTAAAATACCAGTTGACCTTATAATAAAGGGTTGGGAGCGGAAGGCACGTAATCCCTCAACGTAACTCCTCATAAAATAAAGATCAAACTTCAAACTGGTAAATTCTCATTTAATCTTACTATTTTACTTCGGAGTCACGTAAGTGACTACGTGAAGATTTCAAAGCTCTGTGATTTCATGCCGTGGAGACAAGTCCATGCTCACACACTGCCATAATAACCAATGAAGGAAGTATGTTAAGGTATTTCAGACATGAATCGGTTGCTGAAAAATAATGATGTATTTATTAACAAATAATAATAACCCCTAATTTGGGAAAAAATCATAATACAGAACTCAAAATCGTGTTTGCAAATGTCTTAGGTCTGGCAATGGGTTTATTATAAAACCGTTGGAAGGTTCTTTCATTAGACCATCCTGCCGTTGCAAGGATGTGGTCCATGGGAACTTCCAACATCCTTTCTGCCGATATAGCTGCAGCCCTGGTGGAATGAGATGTAAAGTGTCCACCCCGCTGCACCTAATACCTGCCTGAGCCATCTTGAGATGGTCTGCATGGTCACTCTTTTATGAGGACGTTTATGACTTATCAATAAAGACATTTCCGTCTCCCTGAGACTTTTGGTGACCTCCAGGTAATGAAAAAGGTGGGTCACTATACATAGGCGAAGGTCTATGGGGTAAGCCAGGAACTCCAATTTGACGCCAGGTGATCCAGGCCTATTCTGTTTAAGTAACTCATATATATGGAAAGTTATCTTATTTTTGGATGTTACCATGGCGTCCAGTCCTAGTTTGTGCAGAGACTGGACCCGCTGTGGCGTAACGAGAGCCATCAGCATCACCATTTTATATGTCAGTTTAGTTAGTGTAAGGGACGTAGCTGGTGCCCAATCCCTGAGCAGGGTTAACACAATACCAATATCCCAGGTCAGGGAATACCTAGGCCTGGGGGGATTATAGTTGAAAATACCCTTCATAAATTTTGACACTAGAGGGTGAGATCCGACCCCATGGCGTTCTAAACCCTGTCCCAGGTATGAAGATAGGGCATTCCTGGCACAGTTGATGGCACTGTCGCTCAAGCCCTCATCAAAGTGTAGGCTCGCCAAGAATTCCAGCACATTCGTAATAGTAGCTGTGTTTGCCCTAGTACAGAATACCTCCCATTTTCTGATATAGGTGAGGTACTGTTTCCTGGTGGACTCCCTGCAGGCTGCCGTGATGATGTTCATGGCTCGGTCCGACAGTCCAAATTCCAGGAGTGGTCTTTTTAAATCCTGCAAATCAACAGGTTTATTCTGTCATGGCACGGGTGACTCTCGCCGGTCACAGCAAACCCAGGCGTTTAGAGATTGGAATACACAGTTCTGAGACCATGTCGAGTACCATAGGAAACCATGGCTGAGTAGGCCAGTCGGATACAACCAAAATACCTGATGCGGAGTCCTGTTGTATTTTTCGCAAGACCCGACTGATGAGGCAGAAGGGGGGAAATGAATAGAAAAACAATTCCCCCCAGTGTAGCGGGAAAGCGTCCATCGCTACTGCCCCAGGGTCTGGTTCCCATGCAACATACGTCGGTATCTGGTGATTAATTCTGGATGCGAAAAGGTCGATATCTGGCATTCCATACCGAGCTACAACGTCAGTAAATACTTGGTGGTCCAACATCCATTCGGTGTTGTCGTTGAATTTGGTGACCTGGTGTCCGCCACTGTATTGAGTTTACCTGGAAGGTAAGTAGCTGATATCCAAATGTCTCTTTATATGCACTAGTGCCCGATTGTATTGACCAATTCATCACAAGATATCGACTTAATTCCACCCATATGATTAATGTATGCCACCATGGTGGTATTATCAATCTGTAGGCAAACATGCAGATGGTGCATGTCTGAACAGTAAGCCCGAAGCCCGTGGAACGCTCCCAACATCTCTAGATGATTGATACCCAGTGCCTGAAGTAAGGTTAACTCATATGCATTCCATCTACCACCGCAACTGGAGGTGGTATTGGTTGCTCCCCAGCTGTGAGCGCTGGCGTCAGTTTGTAACACAACTGAAGTATTTGTGACTATGATGGGATTAGAGCAATATCGAGCATTGTTAATCCACCATTGCAACTCCAATTTTGCTTTGGCTGGTAACTGCATTGGCCTGTCAAAATGGCCAGCATGGTGTTTGAGTGCTTCAATCTTGGCCCTCTGCAAAATTGGTAATGTAAGGGTCCAAATTGTTTGGCTGGGAAGGCAGCCACGAGCTTCCCAATTACCCTGGCTACTTGTCAAATAGATGGTTTAAAGTCAAAGTCAAAAGAGTTTATTGTCATGTGCCCCTGACAGGACAATGAAAATCTTTCTTTGCATAGCACAACAGAACGTAGAAGGCATTGACTACAATTCTATACATAAATACACCCATGACTTAATAAATTAATAAAGTGCAAATAACAGATGGAGGGATATTAATGATTAGAGTTCCAAGCCAGGTTTAATAGCCTGATGGCTGTGGGGAAGTAGCTATTCTTAAACCGGGTTGTTGGTTTACTGATGCAAACAAGGCTGTTGCATGCCTCTATCAAGTCTGTTGCTTTGTCCTTTGGCAAAGTGACAGACATATGAACAGAGTCAATCGTGAACCCCAAGAAGTCCATAGTCATAGAAGGCATTAACTTGGATTTATCTTGATGGATGATAAACCCCAACTTTTGAAATAGAAGCTTGGTGGCTGAGACAGCCAATTTGGCCAACTCCAGGGTTTCCCCCACAATTAAGATGTCATCCAAATATGCCACGACAATATGTTTTTGTTTCCGTAGAAACGCCAAGGTGGATTTCAATATTTTAGTAAACAGTCTGGGGGCTGATGTTAATCCATTAGGCAACGCTTTATACTGCCAGAGCTGCCCCATCCAGATAAATTTCAGATATCTGCAGTGATCTTTCTCTATTGGTACTGACTAGTATGCATCTTTTAAGTTGATGCAAGCCATGAAGAATCTCTAAGAAACTAGTTGTTTGGCAGTAACAAAGGTTTCCATTTTGAAGTGGGTATACTGCACAAAAGTATTCAGTTGTGTCAAATCAATGATGATGCGGCATCCGCCATCTTTTTAGTTTTTTGTGAGGATGTTTGACACAAACGCAAGAGATTCGTGTTTGGTTTTCTCAATTACTCCTTTTGTATGTAGTCTTAACAATTCCGCACGACTTTCCAATTTTTCTTTTTGTGAAAGCATGAACTTTCGGCTAGGTGCATGCTGAACCGGAGGGAGGAGTTTGTGAACAAATTAAATTTTGTATCCCTGAATACTTTGCAGTATAAAAGGATCAGAAGTTATGGAACTCCATGCATTTCTAAACAAGTGTAACCTTCCCCCAGTTTGTGAAGAACTTACACGTGCTATGTTCCGTAAGAAAACAGACCCACCTACCTCCATGGTTACTGTTGGTGCTGGGTTGGTTTCTTCCGTCCTTGTTTCTTGGGGGGTGGAGGCGCTGGGGTGTGGGGTTGGCGCATCTTCCACGAAGGCCGGTCTGGACCATGGTCTAAAAAAGACCTTTGTCCTGAGCGTACGGCCTTCGAGCTTTCACCAGCTGTTGCTCTTTCGCTGTAGTAACGCGGTTTGCGGGTGGATGCGTAGGGGTGCTGTCGCCGAGGATACGAGGTCTTGGTAGTGGACGGCGCTTTCATCAGGCCGACGGCCTTTGCCTCCTCATCGAGGTCTTTAACCTGCTTCGGCAGATTGTCCCCGAACAGTAAAGTAGGCAGCTGCGTGCTGCTGGTCTTGCACAACCCCGCGAACTTGGGGTTTAGGGCAGGTCAGATGACACTCTTCCTAAAACAGTTAATTTTGAACTGTGCATTGCAGAAGAGCGCCAGGGCGTCTTGTTGCTTGTCTGACATGTCCTTCCCATCCACTGACCTGGCAAATGCTGCAATTCCAGAGGCCAGTGGCTTCAGGATCTTCTGCATTTTTATTTCTTGGTTTCTGATGTCAGCACTGATGTTTCCCCAGATGGGGTTGTTCACCGCAGGCACGTTGAGGGAGACACAGTTCTCTGGTGCTGAATATTTAGCAGCCGTGTCATTCATGGCCTGTTCCTGTAGTTGGTTGGTGGTGAGGTAGTTGATGCTGGCTGCCAGCTGCGGCTGCAACGGCAGTCCCTTTTGCGAGGGCATCGCGAATTTGGAAACCATGCCGAGTAGCTCTTGTTGTTCCTGTACCCCTAGCATGCTGGAAGAGTCTTCGGCCAAATCCCCCTGTTCAGAGTCAGCCCAGAACTGACTCCTTATGCTCCCCTCCAAGGAGAGGGAGACATTTGGCAGCCCTGTAAAAGGTGCTGCCGCGGGTGTCCTAGGACCTAGGACCAGACTCCGTTTGTTGGAGTAGGTCACGTTGGAGCAATTGCTCCATCAGCCGTTCCATGCGGGATAAACGACCGCTGCCGCTACCCACAGGCGGTGAATCTTCCAGCCCGGACCCTGCCGAGTCTACGGGCTTATCCGACTTTCGGGTGGCTTTACCGCCAGTCCGAGGTACACCTACGGGCTGTAACAGTGCCAAGTCGGGGACTGCTGGTTGAACGACTAGCAGCTCCGGTGAAGTTGGCCGCTGCTGACTGCCTCCATTCCCGCGGTCCTCCGCAGTCAATTTAGTTGGGGTTCGTTTGGACTTAATCCTCGACTTGTCCATAATGGGCGTTCCTCTGTAAAAGAAATTACAAAAAGCGGTCAAAAACCTCAGACTAGTGAAAACTTACCTGCAGGTCCGTTTTAAACTTATCGCTGGAGGAGCGACGCTGCGCAATGCGTTGGATGATATCTTGCGCATGCATGCTGGCGGGGTCTTCACGTAGCCACTCACGTGACTCCGAAGTAAAATAAACAGATAAAGTGCAATGTGATATTAATAATCAGATTTTTGTTTGAGTTGAGTTTAATAGCTTGATGGCTGTGGGGAAGTAGCTATTCCTGAACCTGGATGTTGCAGATTTCAGGCTCCTGTACCTTCTACCTGAAGGCAGCGGGGAGATTAGTGTGTGGCCAGGATGGTGTGGATCCTTGATGATTCTGGCAGCCTTTTTGAGGCAGCGACTGCGATAGATCCCCTCACTGGTAGGGAGTTCAGAGCCGATGATGGACTGGGCAGTGTTGACAACTTTTTGCAGTCTTTTCTGCTCGTTATCACCGTGCGTTACCTCCTAGTGCAGGTTGAAGGCAAATAGAATCAAAGGACAGTCCATGAGTTTGGGTATGAGAGAATAGGTTGCAGGGATACAAGGAGTTAAAGAGAGGGAGAAAAGGAGTATAAAATCATAAGAGGAATAGATCAGGTAGATGCACACAGTCTCTTGCCCAGTGGCAAAATCGAGGACCAGATAGGCTTGAGGTGAAGGGGAAAAGATTGAATAGGAATTTGAGGGGTAACTTTTTCACACAAAGGGTGGTGGGTGTATGGAACAAGCTGCCAGGGGAGGTAGTTGAGGCTGGGACTATCCCAACGTTTAAGAAATATTTAGACAGGTACATGGATAGGACAGGTTTTGAGGAATAAGGACCAAATGCAGGCAGGTGGGACTAGTGTAGCTGGACATGTTGGCTGATTTGAGCAAGTTGGGACGAAGGGCCTGTTTCCACACTGTACCGCTCGATGACTCGATGATTAATGCATTGGTCATTTGGGAGCCAGCATTAACCTTTTCATGACTGGAAAAATGGTTTCTTTGTTAGTTTTTTGATTTTACTGTTTTTCCATTTTTTATTTTCACTGTCTTTTTTTAACTGTGTTGCTGAATTGATGTAAAATTGATGTTTAGCATATTGTCTGAGTCTGTGGCTGTGAAGCTGCTGCAAGCAAGATTATCATTGTACCTCTACCTCACCGTTCCTGCCTGTGACAACAAACTCAACGTATCTTGCTGTCATGATAAGTTAATATAACGAGTTAGACATTGGCTAACATTAGTGCAGGAGAAGAATAGGAAAGAATGTAACTGTATTTATTGTGAGAAGGTTCACAGGTAATCATCCATGTCTCAATTCATGGAGTGGGAGCTAGCCACTGGTGCCAGGTGGCTGTAGATTCAGCACTTGTTGTATGTTGAATTGTCTGTTGAAAGGTCAGGGAAGAGTGATCAAAATCCTCCAAGTTTGACAGTAGAAGTTTGTCCGCCAAGTTTGTGGTGCAGCGGTAGAGTTGCTGCCTTACAGCGCCAGAGGCCCAGGTGCGGGTGTTATCTAGATGGAATTTGTACGTTCTCCACGTGACCTGTGTGGCTTCTCTCTGAGATCTTCGGTTTCCTCCCTGTAGATTAGTCTGTCTTTGCTATAATTATGTATCGCCACACAGATCATGCATGCTGAACATTCCTTATTGTAGTCCAGTCCAGATCTTCATCCCTATCCTGTAGACAGTGCGTCACTATCTCTCTTTAGATTTGATGCAGACCACGGGGATGAAAGCATGTTGTGTCCGCTATCAATAACCCGTGCCTGCCTTCTCCCCATATCCCTTGATTCCACTAGCCCCTAGAGCTCTATCTAACTCTCCCTTAAATCCATCCAGTGATTTGGCCTCCACTGCCCTCTGTGGCAGGGAATTCCATAAATTCACAACTCTCTGGGTGAAAAAGTTTTTTCTCACCTCAGTCTTAAATGACCTCCCCTTTATTCTAAGACCGTGGCCCCTGGTTCTGGACTCGCCCAACATTGGGAACATTTTTCCTGCATCTAGCTTGTGCAGTCCTTTTATAACTTTATATGTTTATATAAAATTCCCCCTCATCCTCTTAAACTCCATTGAATACAAGCCTAGTCTTTTCAATCTTTCCTCATATGACAGTCCCGCCATCCCAGGGATCAATCTTGTGAACCTACGCTGCACTGCCTCAATCACAAGGATGTCCTTCCTCAAATTAGGAGATCAAAACTGGACAGAATACTCCAGATGTGGTCTCACCAGAGCCCTGTACAACTGCAGAGACTATGAGTTCTCACCTCTATGTGTGGGTCTGATCATTCAACATGGACCCCTTACTCGCCTAGTTGGTTCCAGTTTATTTTACTTTGGTTTTTTTGGTTCAGTTTGTTATTTTACTCTGATCATTCAACGCTCCCTCACTCCAAAGACGTACAGGTTTGTAGGTGAATTGGCTTGGTATAAATGTAAATTATCCCTAGTGTGTGTAGGATAGTGTTAATGTGCGGGGATCACTGGTCGGTGCGGACTCGGTGGGCCGAAGGGCCTGTTTACGCGCTGTGTCTCTAAAACTGAAACCTTAAAAGTAAATCTAAAATATTTTGGTGGAAATATTCGATAAGGCCTTCGTCCAATTTACCTATGAGGTCTTGTAATTGTATCCAATGTTCACATATGAATCAACAGTAGGGTTTTGTTGTGAGGCATCTCTTGGGTGAAAGCCTTAGTGATGTTGGTGGCATTCCTGTCCCATCCTCCCTCCACAAGCTTGGTCACAGATTTCTAAACTAATACACAAAGAAGGACTAAGGGAATGCTGCATTTTTAGTTTCGTATTTAGTTTAGAGATATAGCGTGGAAACAGGCCCTTTGGCCCTTCCAGTCCGTGCCGACCATTTATTTTCCCCTAGTCCCATCAACCTGCACTCAGACCATACCCCTCCATTCCCTTCCCGTCCATATACCTATCCACTTTACTTTTAAACTTCAGACTTTACCACCGAGTCTGCACTGACCAGCGATCCCTATACATAGACACTACATGACACACAAAAGGACAATTTTACCTACAACCTACAAACCATAACCTACAAACCTGTACGTCTTTTGAATGTGGGTGGAAACTGAATGTCGTGGGGAAAACCAATGCAGGACACAGGGAGAACGTACAAACTCTGTACAGACAAGCACCTGGTATTAGGATCGAACCTGGGTCTCTGACGTTGTAAGTCAGCAACTCTACCGCTGCGCCACCGTGCGCCCCTTGTTGACGTGTTGGATCAAACAATACACCAAGGCGGTTACAGAAAGATATCTTGGCCCTCTTAGAAAGAAGAGCAAGGGTGGCCGGGCAATATTTATCCACAGTTAATGTGACTCATAAAGCAAACAATCTGGTCATTATAACTGCAATTGTTAAAGTTTGTCTTCCACAAACTGACAGTGGTATTTCCAATAATACAAATAACAACTCCAATCAGACTCAACTGCAGAGCAACCCTGGGTTCAATATTCTATTGACATGCACGGTATTTGTTCACATGTGAAGAGGAATTCCCTGCGCACGATAGTCAAGGAAAAATGATAATTATCACCCTGTGTCTCAGCAGGAAAGAGCCCTCGACAAGTGAAAGAAGAAAGGAAAGCAGAAAGCTACTTTGAATTCCTAGATCAGTGATGTGTTTATAAAAGGTTATGGCCGATATTCCTCAGTAAGACAGCTCACACATGCGAGAGAGTGGAAATCCAGCACGTGAAGTTTCTGATACTATTGATGCTGGCGTTGTCTCCTGCACTAGTTGGTTCAGTGGAAAGTCAGTCAGCTGCATCATTCCAGTTAGTAAAGGGCCTGTCCCACTTGCATGCGATTGTGTGCGTTTGGCTTGACCAAACGGAAGCAGAGTTCACGCGAAGTTCGCACTAAGTACGCGCGTGACATCATTTGTGTCATGCTGACCAATCAGCTGGGCAGGCGGCGGGCCGACTGAATTCGGGAGTCGCACGGCGTCGGGCGGTGACTTCATCATGCAATGCCATGACGGGCGATGACATCATCGCGCAACGCCACACGCTAGGCGTATGCCGTCAAGACGCTGCGTACGGCCGCAATGCGCCTGTGTGCCGACAGACCATTGGTGCGCAAAATATTCAGACACTGCAGGAATTTTGGAGCCCCACGCGATGTCTGGACCAGCCCCGCACAACTCCATACGCCTCCCCGCTTCTAAGTGGGACCGGCCCCGCGAGGCCCGTACGCCTCAAGTGACCACAAGGTCGCGTAATTTGCGAGCCAAGGTTGCGTAAGTGGGACAGGCCCTTAAGTAACACAGTAACAGGCCCTTAAGATGATCACAATTCATCTCAGCAAATTTGCAATGCCTAGAAGTTGCACAAAACAGGTGTTGCCTAGACAAAAATTAATGTAATGCCTCGTTAGCCAAATCTGCACATATCTCTAGGTTAATGCCAGTAATTACTGAGGAATGGACACTAATTTCCTGTATTCTAGTTCTGTTTATCCATTGTGTCATTGAACAAATGGCATCAATTTAATAGTAGAGGAATGGTCAAGATTCAATGCCAGTTAGATATTCATTCCGTTTGGTCAGAATTGTGAGTGTAGACTAGCTGAGAACAGCAGTTAATGTGGCTGCAGCGTTAGCTGCCCATGTCCCACCATCTGAGGCACGGAGTCTAAACAGTTAGACAGGTACATGGATCGGATAGGTTTGGAGGGATATGGACCAAACCGGGCAGGTGGGACTAGTGTAGCTGGGACATGTTGGCCATTGTGGGTAAGATGGGCCGAAGGGCCTATTTCCATGCTGTATCACTCTATGACTCTATAATACATAGTACAGCAGGTGCAGGATTAGGTTTGTCAATGTCACGTGTACTGAGGTACAGTGAACAACTTTGAGTTGCATGCTATGTAACCAAATCATATAAAACTGTACATAGATACTATCAAGCCAACCTTACGTACATAAGGTGGAGCAAAGCGGGAGATATAGGGTGCAGAAAATAACACAGGGTGCAGACAATATACAGAGTGCACAACAGCACAGGAACAGACCTTCGACTCAACATGCCTGCGTTGACCTTGATGTTAGTGAAACAGATCCCATCAACTGCATTTGGTCCATTTCCTTCTATACCCCACCTGTTCATCATCTGTCTAAATGCCTGTCCGTTATTGTGCTGTCCTGTTTTATCTGAGGAATTGAATATAAGTTCATGAAGGTTTGCTAAGACTGTATTTGACAATGGCAGGCATGGGGCTTGAGTATTGTGCACCGTTTGGTCCAGGGACGGAAGTCGCTTTTGAAACAAGGGGGAATAACACAATTTCCTGGTGGTCCGATTACGTCTTATCTCCTCCCACTACCCCCCTCCACTCCCCCCGACACACACACACACACACACACACACACACACACACACACACACACACACACACACACACACACACACACACACACACACACACACACACACACACACACACACACACACACACACACACACACACACACACACACACACACACACACACACACACACACCTTACTATAACAATCCTGGGGCCTGGGGAAGACTTGAGAGACAGTGAAAGAAGGCCAAAAGTGGTGTAAATTAAAATAGATATATATTTGCGCTGAGGCCTAATTAGGAACTAGTGGCCTCCAACTGGAATAGAACTTGAGGGCTCCGGTCACAGAGCCTGTGGACTTACCATCACGGAGCTGGCTGACTTCAGAGGCTGGGGTGGCATTGAGGCTGCGACTCGACTTCGGAGGCTTTGACTGCGGGTCCTGTGGACGGTAACATTGGGAGCTCGCAGGTCCCAGGTTGGTGACCGACTTTTGGGAGCTCCAGCCAACAACAGCAGCATCTTCCACCCCGAATCATTGGGCTTGAATCGGCCTGTTCGCGGGGCCTTTCATCGCCCGGTGCGACTTAAAATCGGCCGCGGGGTCTACCATTGCCTGGCGGGGGCTTCCACATTAAGAGCCTCGATGCATGCAGAGAAGAAGCAGGGAGGAGATAACATGGGGGGGATTGTCCCACACCTCTCAAAACATCGGGGGGGGTATGCCCCCCCAACCCCCCCCCCCCCCCCCCCCCCCCCGCCTCTGGGATTGTCCCGGAGAGATTGCAGAGGGAATATTGCCAGGACAGGGAAATCTAAGTTATGAGGAATGGTTTTATAAGCTGGGGTTGTTTCCTTTGGAGCTAGAGTCACTGTGAAGACTTAAAGAGCATAAAATGAAGGGATCCAGGTAGGTTAGGAATGGATGACTTTCCTGAGTTGACGGATCAACAAGGAAGAGCATGAATTTACAGTAAATGGTAGAAGGATTAGAATGTAGATTAATCTGAGGAAAGACATTCTTGCCATAGAGGGAGTACAGAGAAGGTTCACCAGACTGATTCCTGGGATGGCAGGACTTTCATATGAAGAAAGACTGGATAGACTCGGCTTGTACTCGCTAGAAGTTAGAAGATTGAGGGGGGATCTTATAGAAACGTACAAAATTCCTAAGGGGTTGGACAGGCTAGATGCAGGAAGATTGTTCCCGATGTTGGGGAAGTCCAGAACAAGGGGTCACAGTTCAAGGATAAGGGGGAAGTCTTTTAGGACCGAGATGAGAAAAACATTTTTCACACAGAGAGTGGTGAATCTGTGGAATTCTCTGCCACAGGAGGTAGTTGAGGCCAGTTCATTGGCTATATTTCAGAGGGAGTTAGATGTGGCCCTTATGGCTAAAGGGATCAGGGGGTATGGAGAGAAGGCAGGTACGGGATACTGAGTTGGATGATCAGCCATGATCATATTGAATGGCGGTGCAGGCTCGAAGGGCCGAATGGACTACTCCTGCACCTATTTTCTATGTTTCTCTGTCTAGATGAAGCCAGCTACTCACTGCCTGAATGAGTGTTAATAACCAAAGCCTTTACTACATTTGGAAGGTGGCCAAATATATATTTCCTCAGGGCTTCAGATTAGGGTGTGAGGTTTAGCGATGTACCTGGTAGAGCTGCTTTCTCACAGCGGGAGTGACCCAGATACAATCCTGATCTGCGGTTCTGACTGCACATCATCCCTGTGACTGCACCAATTTCCTTACGGTTGTCCGATTTCCTCCCACATCTGCAAAGTGTGCAGGTTAATTAGCCCCAGCATGCGGATGTGGTAGAATGTCAGAAGGACGATAAAATGGGCGAGGATTGAGTTGACGGTGAAGGGGAAAGGATAGGAATCTGAGGGGTAACTTTTTCACACATGTGTGTATGGAACAAGCTGCCAGAGGAGGTAGTTGAGGCTGGGACTATTCCAACGTTTAAAGAACAGTTAGACAGGTACATGGATAGGACAGGTTTTGGAGGGATATGGACCGAACACAGGTAGTGAAACCAGTGTAGAATCATAGAATCATAGAAAATAGGTGCAGGCCATTCGGCCCTTCGAGCTTGCACCGCCATTCAATATGATCATTGCTGATCCTCCAACTCAGTATCCTGTACCTGCCTTCTCTCCATACCCCCTGATCCCTTTAGCCACAAGGGCCACATCTAACTCCCTCTTAAATATAGCCAATGAACTGGCCTCAACTACCTTCAACTACCTAGAATTCCACAGACTCACCACTCTCTGTGTGAAAAATGATCTTCTCATCTCAGTCCTAAAAGACTTCCCCTATATCCTTAAACTGTGACCCCTTGTTTTGGAGTTCCCCAACATCAGGAACAATCTTTCTCATTTAGCCTGTCCAACCCCTTAAGAATTTTGTAAGTCTTTATAAGATCCCCCCTCAATCTCCTAGATTCCAGCGAGTACAAGCCAAGTCCATCCAGTCTTTCTTCATATGGAAGTCCTGCCATCCCAGGAATCAGTCTGGTGAACCTTCTCTGTACTCCCTCTATGGCAAGAATGTCTTTCCTCAGATTAGGAGACCAAAACTGTACGCAATACTCCAGGTGTGGCCTCACCAAGACCCTGTACAACTGCATTAGAACCTCCCTGCTCTTGTACTCAAATCCTTTTGCTATGAATGCCAACATACCATTCGCTTTCTACACAGCCTGCTGCACCTGCTTGTCTACATTCAATATACCAACCCGACCTCCTGTTGACTCAACTCCCCCTCCCATTCTGTATCCGACCTCTCGATCCTGGGCCTCCTCCACGGCCAGAGTGAGCAACACCGCAAGTTGGAGGAACAGCAGCTCATATTCCGCTTGGGGAGTCTGCATCCTCTGGGCTTAAACATTGAATTTTCTCAATTCTGTTAACCCTGGCTGTCTCCTCCCCTTCCCACCTCTCCCTCAGCCCTCGGGCCCTGGCATTCCTTCTCTCTCTGTCTCCCCCACCCCAGCCGCACTAGCTTCTCATTTTCACACTATAAACAGCTTACAATGGCCTGTTTCCTTCATCATCGATACTTTTTTGCATATCTTTCATTCATTGTTCTTTATCTCTCCACATCACCGTTTTTTCTCTCGTTTCCCTGATCCCTAACCAGTCTGAAGAAGGGTCTCGACCCGAAACGTCGCCTATCTCCTTCGCTCCTTAGATGCTGCTGCACCCGCTGAGTTTCTCCAGCTTTTTGTGTACCCTGCCTACATTCAATGACTGGTGTACCATGACACCCAGGTCTCGTTGCATCTCCCCTTTTCCTAATCGGACACCGTTCAGATAATAGTCTACCCTCCTGTTTTTGCCGCCAAAGTGGATAACCTCACATTTATCCACATTATACTGCATCTGCCATGCATTTGCCCACTCACCCAACCTATCCAAGTCACCTTGCAGCCTCCTAGCATCCTCCTCACAGCTAACACCGCCCCCCAGCTTAGTGTCATCCGCAAACTTGGAGATATTGCCTTCAATTCCCTCATCCAGATCATTAATGTATATTGTAAATAGCTGGGGTCCCAGCACTGAGCCTTGTGGTACCCCACTAGTCACTGCCTGCCATTCTGAAAAGGACCCGTTTACTCTTTGCTTCCTGTCTGCTAGCCAGTTCTCTATCCACATCAATACTGAACCCCCAATACCGTGTGCTTTAAGTTTGTATGCTAATCTCTTATGTGGGACCTTGTCAAAAGCCTTCTGAAAGTCCAGATATAACACATGCACAGGTTCTCCCTTATTCACTCTACTAGTTACATCCTTGAAAAATTCTATAAGATTCGTCAGACATGATTTACCTTTCATAAATCCATGCTGACTTTGTCCAATGATTTCACCACTTTCCAAATGTGCTGCTAACCCATCTTTAATAACTGACTAGCATTTTCCCCAGTACCGACGTTAGACTAACTGGTCTGTAATTCCCCGTTTTCTCTCTCCCTCCCTTTTTAAAAAGTGGGGTTACATTAGCTACCCTCCAATCCTCAAGAACTACTCCAGAATCTAAAGAGTTTGAAAAATTATCACTAAGGCATCCAGTATTTCTGGGGCTACTTCCTTAAGTACTCTGGGATGCAACCTATCTGGCCCTGGGGATTTATCGGCCTTTAATCCATTCAATTTACCTAACACCACTTCCCGGCTAACCTGGATTTCACTCAGTTCCTCCATCTCATTTGACCCCCGGTCCCCTGCTATTTCCGGCAGATTATTTATGTCTTTCTTAGTGAAGACAGAACCAAAGTAATTATTCAATTGGTCTGCCATGTCCTTGTTCCCCATGATCAATTCACCTGTTTCTGACTGCAAGGGACCTACATTTGTTTTAACTAACCTTTTTCTCTTCACATATCTATAAAAACTTTTGCAGTCCTTTTTTATGTTCCATGCCAGTTTTCTTTCATAATCTATTTTCCCTTTCCTAATTAAGCACTTTGTCCTCCTCTGCTGGACTCTGAATTTCTCCCAGTCCTCTGGTAGGCTGCTTTTTCTGGCTAATTTGTATGCTTCATCTTTTGTTTTGATACTATCCCCGATTTCCCTTGTTATCCATGGATGCACTACCTTCCCAGATTTATTCTTTTGCCAAACTGGGATGAACAATTGTTGTAGTTCATCCATGCAGTCTTTAAATGCCTTCCATTGTAGTTGGGACATGTTGGCCATTGTGGGCAAGTTGGGCCGAAGGGCCTGTTTCTACACTGTATGACTCTATAATTCTTTGACTCTATTATACATAGTACAGCAGGTGCAGGATTAGGCTTGTTAATGTCATATGTACCGAGGTACAATGAACAACTTTGATTTGCATGCTATCTAATCAAATCAGATTAAACTGTACATAAATACAATCAAGCCAACCTTAAGAACATAAGGTGGGGTAAAGATGAAGATATGGAGTGCAGAATATAACACATGGTGCAGAAAACATACAGCATTGTATAATGGGTGCTTGATGAACAACTTAGACATGATGGGCCGAAGGGCCTGTTTCCATGCCGTGTCCCATGCTGTTCAACACAGCTATAACCTGAGAGGGGGAAAGTTGAATGGAGAAAGTTGAGTGGGGAACGTTTTTTACACAGAGTAGTGGGGGCCTGAAACACATTGCCAATGGTGGTACTGGAGGCAGATACTATTGTGATGATTGAGAGGCTTTCAGATAGGCACATGTAAGGGGAGGGACTAGAGGGATATGGATCATGTACATGCAGATGAGATTAGTTTAACTTGGCATCATGTTCGGCACAAACATTGGGGGCTGAAGGGTCCGTTCCTGTGCTGCACTGTGCTATGTTAAACTCCCGATAATTGTATGATTTAAAATGGGATTAGATGGCCAGTAATCTAGTGTTTTATTTTCATCTGTGTCAAAACAGAACAATGAAATTGTTACTAGCATCAGCATAACAGCTATGTAAACATAGTACTCTGTAAACACCATAATAAACAGTAAAACAAGTCAAGTATACACAGACTTACAATGTCTTACAAGAACAATATGTTATTAACAAACAATAACAAGTCAAAGCCAAGAAACAAAGTCCCCAGGTTTGTGTACTTCAGAGCTTATTTGGAGGTTGTAGTGTTTAATAAAACTGTGGTTCCAGGGTGGAAGTTTTCAGGTTTTTACACCTCCTTCCCGACGGCAGAAGCGAAATGCACGTGTGGCCAGGGCAGTGTGTCAATGCTGGCTGTCTTTTGAGGCAGCAATTCCTGTAGATCTTTTCTTTCGTGACTGATCAGACACGATGGGCTGAATGGCATTTCGCTATGGTGTAAGTTTTCCGTGATTACCCAATGCTGTTCTCCTTAAATTATCTTGCTTTCCCTTGTGCTGTTATCCTACCCTGGCCACCACTTCCATATTATCCAACCTTGTTCTCCAATTCCATTGTGAGTGAGGCCCTACGCAAATTGGAGGAACAGCACCTGATATTTCGCTTGGGCAGCTTACACCCCAGCGGTATGAATAATGACTTCAGAACCTTCAAGTGACCCTTCCTTTCCCTCTCTCTCAATCCATCCCCCACCTTGTTTGACGGTCCTCCTGATTATATTTTATCTTTGTGTGCCTCGTTGTCACCTTCCCCTTGCAAACAATGATTTCTTCTACATTTCCCTTGAACCTCATCCCCTTTGATCTCTCGGTTTCACACCTTACCGTTCCATATCTGTGTCTCACTCTCCCCTGACTCTCAGTCTGAAGAAGGGTCTCGACCCAAAACGTCACCCATTGCTTCTATCCAGAGATGCTGCCGGTCCCGCTGAGTTACTCCAGTGTTTTGTGGGGATCTTCCATATTATGTAATCCTGGCCTTCCCAGTTCCATGTGAACCACTCTCCTACTTTGCCACGGCACAATTTCTAATCCCCTTCTCCCACTTCAAATAAACCAATTCTAGTCTCCAACTCCACTGTATCAAATAATGTAGCACAGACAAATCATACTGAATCTGCTGCTGAAGTGGATCAGAGAGCTCTGCTAATACCCAGCAGATGAGGCAGCATCAGTGGCAGGAGAAACGGAGTCCAGTTAATGACTTTTCACCAGAATCACCTAAAGCATTAACACAAATTCTGTCTTCATAGATATTGCCTGATCTGCTGACTATTTTTATACTCTTGTGCTTTATTCAGTACTTCCTTTCTACACTGTTTGTCATTCCCACATTATCCAATGCTAGCCTCTTGTCAATGATCTAAAGGGCCTGTCCCACCAGCATGCAACTCTATGCGATGAACGCGATCAAACTAGAAGCGGGGGCCGCGCGGAGGTCGGGTGATCCCCTGTACAGGGCCGTTCCCACCAGCATGCACCTGCATGCGGCAAGCGCAACCAAACCGGCAGTAGGGGCCGCGCGGAGGTCGGGTGAGTGGCGCAACACGGTGCAAAGTGAGGCAAACCTGGAGCGAAGTCTAAGGTAAGTTCGCCAGGACAGAGAGGGGCACACAGAGAGGGGCACAGAGGCACACACACACACAGAGGGCCACAGAGCCACACACATAGAGGGTCACGGAGGCACCTACAGATAGGTTCACGGAGGAACGATGTCGGGACGGTGTGTAAACGTCGAGCCGACAAGCCATTGCCGCACGGAATTTTTGGACATAGTCAGTTTTTCGGAGCCCCGCGCGGTGTCGGGACGAACTCGGGACGAACTCCGCACGGCTCTGGCGATCGAAGTGGGACCGGCCCCGCGACGCCGGACGGCTCAAGCGACCACGTTAGGTCGCGCTAATCGCATAGAGTTGCATGCTGGTGGGACAGGCCCTTAATGCTGCTTTTTTTTACTTGATTCTTAATGCATTAATGAGTGAGTGTGTATAAGCTGCAGCGAGTAATAATCTCATTGTTCCTGGTACATATGACAATTAAACACTCTTGACTCCTGAAGATTGAACCCTCTATTCAGCGCTGGCCTCTTGCTGTATTTTATCAGTCTTTCCCTGAATATAATAGAATCCAAGGGTTACACAAAATGCTGGAGAAACTCAGCGGGTGCAGCAGCATCTAAGGAGCGAAGGAGATAGGTGCTCCTTCGGGTCAAGACCCTTCTTCAGAAGCCAACCTCTCTCTGTTCCTGTGCACCCGAACACACCTGTAAGATGATAACTCTCACCCCTTCAGTGATGGTATACCCTGCCTGCATATATGCAATAAAAGCAGGAGCTCTTCTTCTATTTCTAGTAGTAGAAATAGGACCATATAACCATATAACAATTACAGCACGGAAACATGCCCCCTCGGCCCTTCCAGTCCGTGCCGACCATTTATTTTCCCCTAGTCCCATCTACCTGCACTCAGACCATTCCCCTCCATTCCCTTCCCGTCCATATACCTATCCACTTTACTTTTAAATGTTAAAATTGATCCTGCCTCCACCACTTCAGCTGGAAGCTCATTCCACACAGCCACCACTCTCTGAGTAAAGAAGTTCCCCCTGATGTTACCCCTAAACTTCTGTCCCTTAGAAGTTTTATGAGTACTCATTTCATCACAACAGTGAAAGAAATAGTTTCCTTGTACAGTTCTCAATCTCAGTCAAAGTAAGCTTTATTTTCTTCTTGTTAATTAATTTGTAGTTGAAGTTCCAGGCCTCTCTGGCTCCATTTCCTGTGGGTTTCTATGGCAACTGTGTTGAATCTCTGATTGCTGCCAGGCCATTGTAATGCAAATGAAGAGGGATCACAGTGCCGCATTCTGATTATCTGTTTAGAATCCCATTGGGAGCAGCTCCATGCATTCTGGCTGTTGACAAAATCTCACTGTCGACCAGTTGATGCAGCATTTGTGCGAATCCACATTAAGGAAAGAAATCTTCATTGGTCTACTAATAAGAACCTGATGAAATGAGATTCATTGGAGAATTGGATTAAATTGGGGCAAAAAAATGTATTGAAAAAATCAATCTTGTTTATGTGGAACTGGAATATAGAAGTTGTCTTAGTATTCCCTTATGCCTAGGCTATTAAATCAGCTGCCCAGCAAAGTATAATCGCTTTTCCACGCTCTCTCAGCCCATCAGCATCACTGTGGCCGGAGAAGTTGGAATTGCTCCTGGTGCCCCTACATTAGGAGATATTGTGGGGAAATTGATTTCATTTATTTCATGCTGAGTGTTTGAGTTCTGTCCTGATACAGCAACTCCTTGATTCTATCAGTGAGCTGGGTTTGCATTTGCATCGGTGATGTCAGAGGAGACGGGACAAGGATTGATGTTGTTAAAATTGGATTAGATGCATCCACTACCTGCATCTGGCCAGCCAGCTGCACGCAGCAGGACTGGGGAACCCAGGGTCAACCAAGTGCAATCGTAATTTATCTCATCTCTTATCTAATTGACAACTTGCTTCAGAGCTGTGCATCAGCAAAAAGAAAACAACCTCAGGTCATCGGTAACAGGTGCAAGTTGTAGACCATTCGACCCATCTTGTCTGTTCTGCTGTACACTAACAACATGACTGCTTTCTACCTCAGCACCTTTTGCTACTTTCCTACTTTGTCATGGCATTAAGCACTGGCAGCGGCGGCGGCGGCGGCTCACCTGCAGTCCGTCTGTTTTTCCCTTTTTTTGTTGTCTTCTAGTGTTTGTTTTAGTAGAATTTTGTTTTATTAGGTTGTGTATGTGTGGGGGGGGGGGGGGGGGGGTGGGAGAAACAGGGTTTTAGTCTCTCCCTCCGGGGGGATGCGTGTCCCCCATCGCTGTCTCCGTCTGTGCTGAGGCCTAATGGCGGAGCTGGCGGCTTCGGAGCTGTGGGCTGCAGCCTGGTTTAGAGCTGCGGTGCTCCAGCGGCGGCGGTGGTCCGGCTTAGAGCTGCGGTGCTCCAGCGGTGGCGGTGGTCCGGCTTAGAGCTGCGGTGCTCCAGCGGTGGCGGTGGTCCGGCTTAGAGCTGCGGTGCTCCAGCGGCGGCGGTGGTCCGGCTTAGAGCTGCGGTGCTCCAGCGGCGGTGGCGGCCCAACGTAGAGCTGCGGTGCTCCAGCGGCGGCGGTGGTCCGGCTTAGAGCTGCGGTGCTCCAGCGGCGGTGGCGGCCCAACTTAGAGCTGCGGTGCTCCAGCGGCGGCGGTGGTCCGGCTTAGAGCTGCGGTGCTCCAGCGGTGGCGGTGGCCCAACTTAGAGCTGCGGTGCTCCAGCGGCGGTGGTGGTGGTCCGGCTTAGAGCTGCGGTGCTCCAGCGGCGGTGGTGGCCTGGATCGCCTCAGCGCAGAGGGAGAACTATGAGGGATGAAGACAATGATTTAAGACTTTTGCCTTCCACCACAGTGAGGAGGTGCCTGGTGAAAAATTGTGGTGGATGTTGGATATGTGTTTATTGTGTGTTTTGTTTTTTTATTTATGTTATGACTGCATGGTAACAATTTCGTTCAGACCAAAAGGTCTGAACGACAATAAAGGAATTAATCTAATCTAATCTAATCTAAAAGGTCGTTTGGTCTCAAGTCCCTCTGCCTGCTCTCAGAGCAATCCTAGTAATCTCATTCCCTGACTCATTTCCATGTAACTTATTCTCTTTCACATGCCCAGCAATACTAAAGACATCACACTCAAATATACTTGGACCATTTCCGACACTTCCCTACCATTCCTTGACCTCACCATCTCTATTGCAGGTGATACACTCCTGACTGACATCCACTACAAACCAACTGACTCCCACAGCTACCTGGACTACTCTTCCCCCCACCCTGCTTCCTGTAAGGACTCCATCCCCTATTCCCAATTCCTCCGTCTACGCCGCATCTGCTCCCAGGATGACGTGTTCCACACCAGGTCATCACAAATGTCCTCATTCTTCAGAGAACGGGGTTTCCCCTCCCCCACTATAGATGAGGCTCGCACCAGGGTCTCCTCCATACCCCGCAACACTGCCCTCTCTCCCCATTCCCCCACTCACAACAAGGGCCGAGTCCCCCTGGTCCTCACCTTTCACCCCACCAGCCAGCGCATACAACAGATAGTCCTCCGCCAGTTTCGTCACCTCCAACGTGACCCCTCCACTCGCCACATCTTCCCATCTCCCCCCCTGTCTGCCTTCCGCAAAGACCGCTCCCTCCGCAACTCCCTCGTCAATTCTTCCCTTCCCTCCCGCTCCACTCCTTCCCCGGCACTTTCCCTTGCAACTGCAAGAGATGCTACACTTGTCCCTTCACCTCCCCCATCCACTCCTTTCAGGGACCCAAGCAGTCATTCCAAGTCCGACAGAGGTTCACCTGCACCTCCTCCAACCTCATCTACTGCATCCGTTGCTCCAGATGCCAGCTGATCTACATCGGTGAGACCAAGCGGAGGCTGGGTGATCGTTTCGCCGAACACCTCCGCTCGGTCCACAATAACCAACCCCACCTCCCGGTGGCTCAGCACTTCAACTCCCCCTCCCATTCCGTATCCGACCTCTCAGTCCTGGGCCTCCTCCACGGCCAGAGTGATCAACACCGCAAGTTGGAGGAACAGCACCTCATATTCCGCTTGGGGAGTCTGCATCCTCTGGGCTTAAACATTGAATTTTCTCAATTCTGTTAACCCAGACTGCCTCCCCCCCACTTCTCCCTCAGCCCTCTGGCCCTGACATTCCTTCTCCATCTCCCCCCTCCCCCAGTCGCACTAGCTTCTCATTTTCACACCACAAACAGCTTACAATGGCCTGCTTCCTTTATCACCAATACTTTTTTGCATATCTTTCACTCATTGTTCCTTATCTCTCCACATCACTGTTTATATCTCTCGTTTCCCTGATCCCTGACCAGTCTGAAGAAGGGTCTCGACCCGAAACGTCGCCTATCTCCTTCGCTCCTTTGATGCTGCTGCACCCGCTGAGTTTCTCCAGCTTTTTGTGTAACCCTCGATTCTCCAGCATCTGCAGTTCCTTCTTTAATACTAAAGACATGTAGGTTTATATTTAAATGGCCTCTGTAAATTGCCACTAGTGTTCAGGAGTGAATGAGAAAGTAGGATAATAGAGAACTTGTGAGAATGGGTATTGGCTGGTTAGCATGGACTCAGTGGGCCGAAGGGTCTGTCTTCATGCTGTACCTCTCTAAACTCTAAACTCCACCCTAATACACCTGCCATCCACCTTCACATAGAGTAATGTATAGAAGCCAATTAACCGACCAGCAAGGAAACGCAAGGAACTACAAATGCTGGGACACAAAGTGCTGGAGTAACTCAGTGGGTCAAGCAGCATTTCTGGAGGACATGGGCAGATGACGTTTTGGGTCGGGATCTTACTTCACACTGATGGTCTTTAGGGGTTGGGTGAGGGTGAGATGGCTGAGAAGAGATGGCCAGGACTAAGCCTGGCAAGTGATAGGTGGATAGTGCTTCCAACATTACAGAATGCACTTTATCAGGTGATACAAAACTGGGAAAGAATCTGAGCAGGAGGGACAAGGAAGACATTAATAAGCATGTTTTAGGGATGAGGGAGAAAATGTGAGTATAGGAGCAAAGAGGTCCTTCTGCAGCTGTACAGGGCCCTAATGAGACCATACTTGGAGTGTTAAAGAAGGAACTGCAGATGCTGGAGAATCGAGGGTTACACAAAAAGCTGGAGAAACTCAGCGGGTGCAGCTGCATCTAAGGAGTGAAGGAGATAGGCGACGTTTCAGGTCGAGACCATACTTGGAGTGCTGTGTGCAGTTTCGGTCTCCAAACTTGAGGAAGGACATTCTTGCTATTGAGGGAGTGCAACGTAGGTTCACGAGGTTAATCCCGGGATGGCGGGACTGTCATATGTTGATAGAATTGAGCGCCTGGGCTTGTATACTGTGGAATTTAGGATGAGAGGGGATCTTATTGAAACATATAAGATTATTAAGGGTTTGGACACGCTAGAGACAGGAAACATGTTCCCGATGCTGGGGGGGTCCAGAACCAGGGGCCACAGTTTAAGAATAAGGGGTAAGCCATTTAGAACGGAGATGAGGAAAAACTTTTTCACACAGAGGGTTGTGAATCTGTGGGATTCTCTGCCTTGGAGGGCGGTGGAGGCCGGTTCTCTGGACGCTTTCAAGAGAGAGCTAGATAGAGCTCTTAACGATAGTGGAGTCAGGGAATATGGGGAGAAGGCAGGAACGGGGTACTGATTGTGGATGATCAGCCATGATCACAGTGAATGGTGACACTGGCTCGAAGGGCCGAATCGCCTACTCCTGCACCTATTGTCTATTGGCTATAAAACTCAAGGGAAACTCAAGTGGTCAAATGGAGAACAAGTAAACTCCAGACAGACTGCACTGAAGATCAGGGCTGCCCCCACGTTGTTGGAGACATGAGCAAGAAGCCCCACATTTTGCATCATTGCACCAACTTACCCAAAAATGTGTCTGTCTCTGTCTCGATTGACTGAGCAGCCAGCGGCTAGAGAAAACTGTTGTGAGCCCTCTCCACTTTTCTACCTAAAGTGCCTGTCCCACTTACGCAACTTTTTCGGCGATTGCTGGCACCCGTCAAAGGTCGTCACAGGTCGGCGAAAATTTCCAACATGTTGAAAATCCAGCGGCGACCAGAACAAGGTACGACTCTTTGGGCGACTACTCATGACCATACAGGCTTCACCCCGCGGGAAGTCGCCAGGGTGTCGCCTGTATGGTCATGAGTAGTCTTCTAGTCACTCAAAGAGTTGTAGCGTCTTTCTGGTCACTGCTGAATTTTCAACATGTTGAAAACTTTCAGCGACCTATGACAGGTGCCGGCAGTCGCCGATAAAGTTGCGTAATGTGGAGAGGTCTCACAAGATTTTAAGTCACTTTGCAATAAAGACTCACGGAGCTTTGCTTTCTTTAATGCTTCTTTTCTGTGATTTGTGTGAGAAGACATTCACATCTTTCTGAATGCAACCATTTCAAGGTTTCAAGGTCAGTTTATTGTCACATGTACCGGTTAAGCTACAGTGAAATTTGAGTTTCCACAGTCATACTAAGTGAAAAGCAACAAGACACACATCCACATGAAAGTTACATAAACATCCACCACAGTGGATTCCACATTCCTCACTGTGATGGAAGGCAATAAACTTCAATCCTCTTCCTCGTTATTCTCCCGTGGTCAGTGCAGTAAAACCATCTGCAGCTTACGATCGAAGCCCCTGTCGGGGTGATCGGAAACTCTCGTGTCGCGGTGGTTGCATGGAGATCCCGAGTCAGCCTCTTCCTACCAGAGGAAAAAATCTCTTTTTTTTTTAAACTACCAATTTTTATTCTTTCCATGTTTCATTCCATCCATTACTTTCTTAACCATTCATTTGCAGTCTCACTATGTCCAGATAACTCACTATCCTTCCTAGTTTTGTATCATCAGCAAATCCTGCTAAAATGCATTCTTTTATATTGGAAACACTAAGCTTGGGCTTCCTATTTAAGTGTTAGGTTTTTGTTTAATGTATTTTAAACAATCACATGATCAGTATTAGCTTTTTAGGGCTACTTTCTATCTTGTATGTATGAAGATCAGGAAGGAAATGAGCGTTTCCATGTTCTCATGTGACTGCCTGGGTTTGCATTGGGCTCTGTAAATCTCCCTAATGTGTAAGAAATGGACGAGAACGTGAAATAGCATAGATCTAGTATGAACAGGTGATCAGTGTGGATTCAATGGGCCAAAGGGCCTTTTCCATGCTGTATCTCAAAACTGAAACCAAACTAAAGAGGAAGCTGACGCGCAAGTGTATTAATCTGATGAAATGCATCATAGTTCAGTTTAGTCTAGTTTAGTTTCGAGGTACAGTGCGGAAACAGGCCCTTCGGCCCACCGGGTCCGCGCCGACCAGCGATCCCCGCATGTTAACACTATCCTACACACACTAGGGACAATTTTACATTTACCAAGCCAATTAACCTACAAACCAGTACGTCTTTGGAATGTGGGAGGAAACCGAAGATCTCAGAGAAAACCCGCTCAGGTCATGGGGATAACGTACAAACTCCATACAGACAGCATCCATAGTCGGGATGGATACCAGGTCTCCGGCGCTACATTTGCTGTAAGGCAGCAACTCTACCGCTGCGCCACCATGACCGCCCTTATTAGCTTCTTTGAATCTCAACTATATTGACTTGTCCTGATTCCATGGACCTTCGTTTAGTTCAGTTTAGTTTATTGTCACAGGTGCAGTGAAAAGCTTTTGTTGCATGCTATCCAATCAGCAGAAAGACAATATATGATCTCATAGATACATGATAAGGGATTAACGTTTAGTGCAAGGTAAAGCCAGCAAAGTCCAATCAAGGATAGTCTGAGGCAAAATGTGAGGTGATGTGGCTGAGGGTGAGCCACGGAGGCGGTGGGAACAAAGAAGCACCTGGTGGGGGGTGGATTCCGAGAACGAAGAGGGTCCAACATGATTCTAAAGAGTTATTTTGTAAATTTGTGGATGCCAGAAACATGGCGATTCACTGTACTTCAGTACATGTGACAACAAAGTATCAGTGAATCATTGAATCATCTTTGAATCTTTACACCTTTAACCAACAAAGATCATTAAACTCAGTTCTAGAAATGTTCAGTTTACTGGTATTTTCAACATAGTTTGTCAAGCATTCGCCTGTCCCTTACTATTCTTTGGTTTGTACGGGATATCTAGATGTATTAAAAGTGTGGAGCAAACTCAGGCTCCTGTCAATACTGCCCTTATGTATGGGGACTGAATGACATATCAAAATATTAATTCATGTTCTATGGGGCTAAATAGGACGAAAGCTGTTTAGAGTCATAGTCTTCGAGTCATAGATTGGACAGCACAAACACAGGCCCTTCAGCCCAACTTGCCCATGATGACCATAAAGCCACATCTACACGAGTACACAACCTGTCCACATTTGGCCCATATTCCTCCAAACATTTCCTATCCATGTACTTGTCCAAATGTCTTTTAGAATTCTTCTGCTGATACAATCTAGGGGGAAGGTGTTACATCTATGCGATGTGCGGTGGGTGTCTGATTGATTGATTAATATATACAGCATGCAACCAGTTTCCTCAACGCACCAAGTCCACGCTGATCATCGATCACCTTTTCACACTAGTTCTACGTTGTCCCATTTTCTCATCCGTTCCCTACGCACCAGGGGCGAGTTTACAGAGGCCAATTGACAGGATGTGGGAGGAAAACTGAGCACCTGAAGGAAACCCACATGGTCACAGGGAGAATGTGCAAACTCCACACGGACAGCACCAAAAGTCAGAATGGAAGCCAGGTCTCTGAATCTGTGATTGAGCAGCTCTACTGGCTGTGCCATTGTGTTGCCCAAAGTGCCATGTCACGGAATATTTCCCCCCAAAAAGGCTTTGTTGTCAAAGAAAATGTTGAGTTTGATAGATTTTGCCAGTTAGTTATGTGGCACTCAAGCTGATGTATGGAGTTAAGATAGAGAGCAGCCACGGCCTGCGTAATGGGCCTGTCCCACTTGGGCAATATTTCGGGCGACTGCTGGCGACTGTCAAGTTGTCTGCAGGCACCTGAAAAACCAGCAACTGGAATGGCGTCTGTCAGAGTGGCACACACACACACACACGCACGCACACGCATGCACGCACGCACGCACACACACGCACGCACGCACGCACGCACACACACACACACACACACACTCACACGCACGCACACGCACACACACACACACACACACACACGCACGCACACGCATGCACGCACGCACACACACACACGCACGCACGCACGCACGCGCACGCACGCACGCACGCACACACACACACACACACACACGCACGCACACGCATGCACGCACACACGCACACGCACGCACGCACGCACGCACACACACACACACACACACACACGCGCACGCATGCACGCACGCACGCACACACACGCACGCACGCACACACACACGCACGCACGCACGCACACGCATGCACGCACGCACGCACACACACGCACGCACGCACGCACACACACACACACACACACACACGCGCGCGCACGCACGCACGCACGCACGCGCACGCACGCACGCACACACACACACGCGCACATCGCTTCCTTCACCAGCCGTTATGCAGGCGGGGGACAGGGCAAGCGGGGGGGGGGGGGGTGGGGGGCACTGTCTGAGTGAAATTCACACGGTGCAAAGCCAAGGTGATACAGACACACTCATTAACAGGAAGGTTGGCGCTGCAATTCGCCTAAAAAGTTGCCTAAGTGGGACAGGCCCATTAGTATTGGAATAGGCTGGAGAATCAGAGTTATGGAATCATACTTCACAGCCCAACTAGTTCATGCCATTAAGATGCCCCATCTAAGCAAGTCCCATTTGCCCACATTTGGCCCATATCCCGCCAAAATCTTATTATCCATGTACCTATCAAAGGCAAGGCAAGGCAAGGCAAGGCAAGTTTATTTATATAGCACCATTCATACAAGCTGCAATTCATAGTGCTTTACAAAAGAAACAAGAGAATAAAATAGTTTAAAAACATTGCAGAACCACAATACAACACGGGACAACAAAATAGCCAATAAGCCAATTGCATGAACAGTAAAACAAAATCACTAAAATATTAAGGCGATTTTAAAAGCACATAAAAAGGTTAAAACAAGAAGATTAAAATTACCCGCATGTAGGGTCATGAAAAAGCCACATCAAACAATAGTGTCTTTAGGCCTGACTTAAATGTGGTTACGGACTGTGCACACCTCAGGTGTTCGGGGAGCCTGTTCCACTGGTGTGGAGCATAGAAACTGAATGCTGCTTCAGCTCTTTTTGTTCTCACCCTGGGAACATGGAATAAACCTGTCCCCGAAGACCTGAGGAGTCTAGGTGCCTCATAAACGACAAGAAGGTCAGAGATGTATTTTGGACCCAGACCATTCAGAGCCTTGTATGCCAGTAGCCTTGTATGCCAGAAAATGTCTATTGTTATTATATCTGTCTTAGCTACCTCCTCTGGCAGCTCGTTGCATACACCCTGCACCCTCTGTGTGAAACAGTTGTCCCTCAGGTTCTTAGCAAGTCTTTCCCCTCCCACCATAAACACGTCCCCACTAGTTCTTGATTTCCCCACATTGGGAGATTGAATGCTGTTTCTCGATTCTATGATAACCATATAACCATATAACAATTACAGCACGGAAACAGGTCTTCTCGGCCCTTCCAGTCTGTGCCACCCATTTATTTTCCCCTAGTCCCATCTACCTGCACTCAGCCCATACCCCTCCATTCCTTTCCCGTCCATATACGTATCCACTTTACTTTTAAATGTTAAAATCGCAACGTTCCATTTCGGGACATATGACAATAAACACTCTTGACTGTTAACTCTCTCCCTAGTTGTGCCTGCTCTTTACTTGCCTATTACACTTGTTACGAGGAGAAATGGTGGTCCAATAACACTGCTATCTCAGCAAACAAGTGAACCTGATCTGACCCAGACCTCCACTGCTGGGTGTATGGAGTTTGCTTACTGCCCCTGTTAACATGGGTTTATTCCAGATGATCCCGTTTCTAACCACATCACATGCTGCTAGTCTAGGTGACTATGGTAAATGATCCTGAATGTGGGATGTAGGTGGATGGTGTAAAAAGGAGGAATGGGATGAATGAAGGGGTTTTGTTTGATAGAGAGGTAAAAGGCTGAATGGAAATAATTGAGGGAGGCTCAGAGAGGTGGCAGATGCCCAATGGACAAATCATATACCTTTTCCTTTGTTGCAAGAAAATATGAGTAACAAAGGTCCTTCATTTTCCTGTGTAGGAAGGAACTGCAGATGCTGGTTTAAATCGAAGGTAGACACAAAATGCTGGAGTAACTCAGCGGGACAGGCAGCATCTCTAGAGAGAAGGAACGGGTGATGTTTTGGGTCGAGACATTTCTCCAGACGGATGTCAATCTGGCATCAGGCTGACGAAGGGTCTCGACCCGAAACATTACCCATTCCTCCTTAATTTTATTTTTTCTTTCCTACTTATGAAGGACATGCTGCTTAAGATAGGACATCCATCAGAGATACTTCACACTGTTACTTCCATGAGGGACAATTACTCTGGTGCACATTACTCTATGGCAGTTTGGATGAGTAATCATCAACAGTGGATTGGGTCAGATGGAGACATCACTATTGGACGTGATCATTACTCATCCTGTATTGTAGACATACACACACAAGTCTGCAAACCACTGGAGGAACTCGCCAAGTCAGCAGCATCTGCGAAGGGAAACGAACAAACGGCATAATGGATCGGGACCAAACTTCAGAAAATCCTGACCTAAAACATAATCCGTGACAGTCTGAGGAAGGGTCCCGACCCGAAACATTGTTTGTCCATTACCCTCCACAGATGTTGCCTGACCCTTTGTGTTCCTCCAGCAGTTTGGTTCTGCAGTTGCTTGCATCCATTTGCGGATATCCTGGGGGGGGGGGGGGGGGGGGGGGACGCTTCCCTCGCATGTTTTGAGTGGTGGGGAACAATCCCCCCCATGTTTTGTAACCCGGATTTTGAAATTCGGTGAAAAAAAATCTACTAAAATCTCCGCTTTCCGCGAGACAGTGCGGATGTCACTGTTAAGCGCTTGTTAAATGTGTCTATTAACATCATATTAACATGATGTGTCACCAATTGTGTATTGACCTTCAAGTATTACTGAAGTTATTCATGGAGAATTTCTTAAAGCTGTCTGGTGCAGGTACAATTACCATGTGAACTAATTGGATGTATTGGTGGATGGGAAAGATTTAAACGGGTATCGGATTTAAATGGATCAGGTCATTAAGAGCTCTGGTTGAACAGGTTTCCTGGCTGGCTTGCAGGTAAATCCCCCATTCACGGTCACTCACGTTATTTAATATGTTTCTCCCATCTCCCCCTCTCTCCCCTCCAAGGTTGGTCTTCTGTTTACCTTAATTTGCTTCAGTTTTATTTGTTTGTGTTATGTATCACATTGTAGCTTTTGAAAGATTAAATCGGGTATCAGACGCTTTCTAAGTGCTGAATCGGCCCGTTTGCGGGGCCTTTTATCGCCAAGCATGGCTTAAATCGGACGCAGAATCTTCCACCTTCCATCACGTTAAACAGTCAAACTGCGGCATCAAGGCGCTCAAGGCCCCCGCCGGCTGATTTTCAGCCGCGCCGGGTGATGAAAGACCCCGTGAACGGGCCGATTCCGGCCCCACGATTCGGGGCGGATGAAGCTGCTGTTGCTGGAGTTCGGAATCGGTCACCAACCAGGTCAGCTCCCGATGTTACTGTCCACAGGACCCATGGCCGAAGCCTCCGAAGCCTCGCGCGTGTGTGTGCGCACGGCCACCAAGAAAATGCGCGCCCCAAATTGTATCCCCCCCCCCCCCATGTTTTGATAGCGATTTCTGCCCCCTGCTTGCATCTCTATACACAAATCTTCAGTGGCTTCAGTGAAACTGCGTTTTGAAGTGGGGTTTAATGCATAGCTGGGGGACTTGATTGAGGTCTTTAAAATGATGAAAGGGATAGACAGTGTTGACGTGGATAAGCTTTTCCCATTGAGGGTAAGGAAGATTCAAACAAGAGGGCATGACATGAGAATTAAGGTACAGAAGTTTAGGGGTAACATACGGGGGGAACTACTTTACTCAGAGAGTGGTGGCTGTGTGGAATGATCTTCCAGCAGAAGTGGTGGAGGCAGGATCGATTGTAACATTTAAAAGTAAAGTGGATAGGTATATGGACGGGAAGGGAATGGAGGGGTATGGTCTGAGTGCACGTAGATGGGACTAGGGGAAAATAAATGGTCGGCACGGACTGGAAGGGCCGAGAGGGCCTGTTTCCGTGCTGTAATTGTTATATGGTTATATGGTTATATGGTTATAAGAATATTAGAGCTTGGAGCACAAAGAAAAAGCCTTTTCAATGTGTGTTATTCTAATCCCTATATACATGGCTTGGCAAATACTAATGAGCGAGAGATGAATTCATGGATATACGAGACAAAATAGAAAGATAATTGTGAGAAAAATAACCTGCTGTAGGAACTCAGCGGGTCAGGCATCAGCTGTGGAAGGAAATGGATGCAGAACATTTCTGGTCCGAACCTACCTTCAGTCTATTTCCCTCCACCGATGTTGCCTGGCCCACTGAGGTTTGGAGTCATAGAGTCATACAGGACAGAAAAAGGCCCTTCGGCCCAACTCATCCATGTTGACCAACGTTCCTCCAGCAGTTTGTTTTTTTGCTCTAGAATTGAGCTTCTGCAGTCTCTAGTGACACAACTTTCTTGTTATAGACAGCACAATATGCCCTGCTTGAATCTGTTTTGTTTTGTAATGGACCGTTCTCAACTTGGGCAAAATCCAGAAGATGTTGTTCCATTTAAAGAAAGGAGGAGACCAGTTGTTAACTTCGAAGCATGCACATTGCAAACTTCAGGTTTATGTTTCTCATGTCCACGTAGAGGCTGTGATGGATGGGGCTCAATGAAAGCTAAAGAATAAATTGACAGTATTAACATAACTTCCCACCCTCTACCAGCCTTGACATTGAAATAGACATTAATGTGCAATGCAAATAGAAACTGCTGTACAATTAATGAATGTTCAGTGTTTCATGTATTAAGGTGTAACTGATGGATCCTGTTCGCAAGGACTGATGGACAATGTTAGCACTCCTACTGTGCACAGAGCTAATGGGAAAAGTTAAACTTTGTACAATCTCCACTTTCTTCCCATGCTAGGAATTGTTTGCTGAGAGAATGGAGCAGCTGGGCTTGTACACTCTGGAGTTTAGAAGGATGAGAGGATATCTCATTGAAACATATAAGATTGTTAAGGGTTTGGACACGCTAGAGGCAGGAAACATGTTCCCGATGTTGGGAGCGTCCAGAACCAGGGTCCACAGTTTAAGAATAAGGAGTAAGCCATTTAGAACAGAGACGAGGAAACACTTTTTCTCACAGAGAGTGGTGAGTCTGTGGAATTCTCTGCCTCAGAGGGCGGTGGAGGCAGGTTCTCTGGATACTTTCAAGAGAGAGCTAGATAGGGTCTTAAAAATAGCGGAGTCAGGGGATATGGGGAGAAGGCAGGAACGGGGTACTGATTGGGGTTGTTCAGCTATGATCACATTGAATGGCGGTACTGGCTCGAAGGGCCAAATGGCCTACTCCTGCACCTATTGTCTATTGTCTAATTGTGTTTCACTCCTGGTGGCTGAGGTCTAGAACACAGCTGTGCAGTCATCAAGTTGCTTGGATGTAAGAGACCTGTCATGTTAAAGAGATATGCTAAAATGATCCTGCTATCTCACAGCTAAGTGTGGCTAGTGTGTTTAGTGTCATTTGGAGCTCAGCAGTTGGCTTCAATATCTTGGCTTTGGCGGCACAATGGTAGAGCTGCTGCCCCACAGCACCAGAGACCTGGGTTCAATCCTGACCTCAGGTGCTGTTGGCGCGCTAACCATATAACCATATAACCATATAACAATTACAGCACGGAAACAGGCCTTCTCGGCCCTTCCAGTCCATGCCGACCATTTATTTTCCCCCAGTCCCATCTACCTGCACTCAGACCATACCCCTCCATTCCCTTCCCGTCCGTATACCTATCCACTTTACTTTTAAATGTTAAAATCTATCCTGCCTCCACCACTTCTGCAGGAAGATCATTCCACACAGCCACCACTCTCTGAGTAAAGAAGGTCCCCCTCAAGTTACCCCTAAACTTCTGTCCCTTAATTCTCCTGTCATGCCCTCTTGTTTGAATCTTCCCTACCCTCAATGGGAAAAGCTTATCCACGTCAACTCTGTCTATCCCTTTCATCATTTTAAAGACCTCAATCAAGTCCCCCCCTTAATCTTCTGCGCTCCAAAGAATAAAGACCTAACTTGTTCAACCTTTCTCTGTAACTTAGTTGCTGGAACCCAGGCAACATTCTAGTAAATCTCCTCTGTACTCTCTCTAGAGTGCTGTTTGTATGTTCCTCGTGCAACCACATGGGTCTCCTCAGGATGATCACGTTCCCTCCCACATCCCCAAAACGTGTGGAATTTGTAGGTTAATTGGCCTCTGTAAATTCCCCCTAGTTTGTGGGCAGTGGATGTGAAAGTGGAATTACACAGAACTGGTATGAACGAGTGATCAATGGTCAGCATGGAATCAGTGTGCCGTTTCATGCTGCATCTCTAAAGTGAGCCAAATGAAACTAAACTAAAGCTGTTCTGGATCATCAGTGAGGGATTTAATTTAGAGATGCAGTGATTAGAGATCAGAGATTTAGAGATTAGAGATTTAGTTCAGAGATACAGGCCCTTCGGCCCACCGAGTCTGCACCAACCAGTGATCCCCGCACACTTACACTATCCTACACACACTAGGGACAATTTACATTTATACCAAACCAATTAACCTGTAAACCTGCACATCTTTGGAGTGTGGGAAGAAACCGAAGATCTCAGTGAAAACCCACGCAGGTCATGGGGACCTGCAAACTCCGTGCAGGCAGAACCCGTAGTCGGGATGGAACCCGATTCCAATGACAGGTCTGGTTGTTGACTGAAATTTTGTTTAATTCGCAAATAAAAGTTAAATACTAAACAAACAAACGTGCAGAATTCTTCATATATTCTTCGGGAATGTACATTAGTAGTGTCAGTAGTGTTAGAGCTGTCTTTACACAAAATATCCCTGCCATTCACGTGTCCCCCAAGGGTGATATCCCCTTGTTTGAGGGGTGTCCTCATCAGACTCAGCCCCTCGATGTACAGCAGCAGAAGGAACCAAGATTGTGAACCTCCTCCCAAGAGCCCTCACATTAGCTGCACCGAGTTTGAGTGCATCCCTCAGCACGTACTTCTGCAATCGGGAATGAGCGTGTCGACAACATCGCCAGACGGACACCTCACTCTGCTGGGAGACCAGCAAGCTCCAGGCAGACAAAGAGCATCTTTCACCAAGTTGATGGTCGTCCCTCAGAGTGTGTCCCTGGGGACACAGATGGTGGAGGCAGAGACGGGAAGTAGTTGTGGAGTGCAGGGAGTGTCAACTATAATGCACCCCCTTTCCCCCCACCGGTCAATGGTCCTGCTTCACATACAGGTTCAGCAGGACAACAAAGAGAGGCTGTTGTGTTTGCAATCACCTGCAGTGATTCATCGCAGAGAGGAAGAAAATAAATGAATGAACACCAGTCAGAGGCAGAGAGGTGCCTTCTGATTATCATAGAGTGCTCTTATCATGAGTCAATTGGAGGGTACACAAAAGGCTGGAGAAACTCAGCGGGTGCAGCAGCATCTAAGGAGTGAAGGAGATAGGCAACGTTTCGGGCCGAAGCCCTTCTTCAGACTCTGAAACGTCACCTATTCCTTCGCTCCATAGATCTTGGATCAGATGTTAATTTCACCGGGCTAGTCAAACAGCAAACAGGACGTTGCCCCCAGATGAATGATCTGCCCATTTTCTCACAACTAGTTGGCAATTTACAGTACAAAAATAAAATTGGCTAGATGCCAAAAGACTGCCGAGCCATTCTCCCTCTTTTATGCTTTGCTTTTCATAGTAGACAGTAAAACTATAATACAACTGGCACTGTTGCCAACCTTAAACGGCGTTTAGTCAGTGTGTGGGAGCTTTTCATTACACCATATTTGTGTGATCATTTGCAATTAACAGCTAATTGTTTCCTAGCAGTTTGCCGGGAGTCTGTGTAAAAACTAATCAACTTGCAGTTATACATTGTAAAATGTGCCTTTGTATAGCGCTTTACAGAGTCTCAGGATGTCCCTGAGCACATCACAATCAATGAATTAGCTCCAGTTTCTTGCAGTTGAAAAAACCAGGATGGATAAATGCACGATGGCAGATGAGGATTGTTTGCATATTCCAAAATGATTTGAGAGGGTGAAACATAAAAGGCAATGTCGCAAGAACATATGAAGACTATATGAAGAGAGGTAGACAAAAATGCTGGAGAAACTCAGCGGGTGAGGCAGCATCTATGGAGCAAAGGAAATAGGCAACGTTTCGGGCCGAAACCCAAAGGGTTTCGGCCTGAAACGTTGCCTATTTCCATAGATTCTGCCTCACCCGCTGAGTTTCTACAGCATTTTTGTCTACCTTCGATTTTCCAGCATCTGCAGTCCCTTCATAAACAATATGAAGAGAGGATTGGTTTAAGACAGAAAAGAGAGAATTTGGATAAATTGTCTGTTTTAGATTAAGTTAATCGTTAAATATTGGGTAATACAGGGAGGGATCAGTACTTGGGGCCTCAACCCTTTCTAATCTATAACAATGATTTGTTTCAGTTTAGTTTAAAGCTCCAGCATGGAAATAGACCCTTCGGCCCACTGAGCCCATGCTGCCCATCGATCATCCATTCACACTGGTTCCAAGTTATCTCATCCACAACTAAACACATTAGGGACAATTTTACAGAGACCTACAAACCAGTACATCTTTGGGATGTGGAAGGAAATTGAAGCTAGAGTTTTGAAGGATGAGGGGGAACCTCATTGAAACTTACCGATCAGTGAAAGGCCTGGATAGAGTGGATGTGGAGAAGGTGCTTCCACTAGTGGGAGAGTCTAGGACCAGAGGCCATAGCCACAGATTAAAAGGACGTACCTTTAGAAAGGAGATGAGGAATTGATTTAGTTGAAGAGTGGTGAACCTGTGGAATTCATTGACATAGAGGGCTGTGGAGGCCGTCAATGAATATTTTAAGGCAGAGATTGGCATATTCTTGATTAGAATAGGTGTCAAGGTTTATGGGGAGATGGCAGGAAAATGGGGTTGAGAGGGAAAGATAGATCAGCCTTGATTGAATGGCAGAGTAGACTTGATGTGCCAAATGGCCTAATTCTACTACTAGAACTAATGAACATATGAACTTATGAAGCACCTGGAGGAAGTCCATGCAGTCACAGAGAGAATATGGAAACTCCATCGAGATGTCACCCAAGATCTTATAGAAACATAATAATTCTTAAAGGATTGGACAGGAAAAATGTTCCCGATGTTGGGTGAGTCCAGAACTAGGGGTCACAGTTTAAGAATAATGGGTAGGGCATTTAGGACTGAGATCTGAGATGAGGAAACATTTCTTCACCCAGAGAGTTGTGAATCTGTGGAATTCTCTTCCACAGAAGGCAGTGAAGGCCAACTCATTGGATGTTTTCAAGAGAGAGCTAGAGTTAGCTCTTGGTGCTAACGAAATCAAGGGATATGGGGAAAAAGGAGGAACAGGGTACTGATTTTAGATGATCAGCCACGATCATATTGCATGGCAGTGCTGGCTCGAAGGGCTGAATGGCCATCTCCTCCACCTATTTTTCTATACTTCTATGTTTTGTAGCCACATTTGATGATAATACATTGATAGATGGATTAGCAAGTTGGAAGGCTTCATTGAGCTACAGATGTATGTTAAATTCGTCAAGTTCTCCAGCTGAAGATATAACTGGTGAATAACTTCATCTTCAAAGTACTCTGGAGTAGAGAATTTCAAAAATTCACAACCCTCTGTCTAAATGTGTGACCCTTAATTCTGTACCTCTGCCCCCAGCAGAGGAAACAACAGGCAAGCATTCATTCACGCAGCCAATCCCCCTCAGAACCTTATTTGTTATAATACAATGAATGCTCAATTTGTTATAAACTCCAATGAGCATTAGCCCAATGTGTTTAACATTACTTCATGCATCAACCCTTTCATGGGAGGAAAACGTAAGGTTGTCCACCTTAGAAAAGAAATAAAAATCAGATTAATGATTAAACCGCGTGGATTTTAAAAAATATTGTGGGATGTCATCGGGTGGCGCAGCAGTAGAGTTGTTGCCTAAACTTGTGCGACCTAACCCGCAAATTCTGGTGAGTTTGCCCTCAACTCATACTCGCAGCATGGTCGACACGAGGTCGTAGGAGGTCTTTGTAACTCTCCTTCATGCTCGAGAGTGGTCTCTGTGTACTCGAGGCCAAAGCTAGGTTGTGGCGTATTTTTCAACACGTTGAAAAATTCCCGCAAGTAATAAAAGGTCGCCATGGAAAAAATGTCGTAGTAGGCTGTAGTAGGTCCTAGTAGGTCGGCATGTTAGTCGTAGGTAATCGAAGGTAATCAAAGGTAATCAAAGGTAGTCGTAGATGGTCTTCATCATAGTCGAAGGGAGGTCGAAGGGAGGTCGGAGGAGATCGAAGTAGGTCGTCTTCACTCTCCACTATTCGGTGTCCAATTTTCCCAAGTTAATCGTAGCTAGTCGTAGCTCGTCGAAGCTGGTCTGCAACATAGTCAAAGGAGGTCGAAGGAGGTCTTCAACATGACATTTTTTCAAACTCTTCTAAACTCGCCAATTAGGTCGCCCAAGTGGGACAGCCCCTTTACAGCACCAGAGACCCGAGTCTAATCCTGACTATGGGTGCTGCCTGTACGGAGTTTGTACGTTCTCCCTGTGGCAACGTGGGTTTTCTCCGGATGCTCCAGTTTCCTCCCACATTCCAATGACGGGCAGGTTTGTAGGTTCATTAGCTTCTGTAAATTGCCCCAGGATAGAACTAGCAAGGGCGTTTACTGGTCGCCATGGACATGGTGCGCCCAAGAGTGTTTCCACACTGTATCTCTAAACCAACATTACAATGGGAACCTCGTACATGGAAACAAAATGTTGGCACTGAGGTATATCCTGCAACTCAGATGTATGGTGTAATGGTGACGTATTGCAAGATGATCAGAATATCATCTGGGGAAAATAAATGGTCGGCACGGACTGGAAGGGCCGAGAGGGCCTGTTTCCGTGCTGTAATTGTTATATGGTTATATGGTTATAATATAAAAGTATTTGAGAAAAAACTGCAGATGCTGGAAAAATCGAAATGCTGGAGAAACTCAGCGGGTGAGGCAGCATCTATAGAGCGAAGGAATAGGCGACGTTTCAGGTCGAAACCCTTCTTCAGACTGATGTGGGGTGGGGGGGGCGTGAAAAAGAAAGGGAGACATGGAGACAGTAGACTGTGGGAGAGCTGGGGAGGGGAAGGAGGGGGAAGGCAAGGACTACCTGAAATTGGACCAATGTTTAGACCACTGGAGTGTAAACTACCCAAGCGAACTATGAGGTGATGCTCCTTCCCAGCTCTCCCACAGCCTACTGTCTCCGCCTCTTCCTTTCTTCCCCCTTCCCATCAGTATGAAGAAGGGTCTCTAACCGAAACATCGCCTATTCCTTTGCTCCATAGATGCTGCCTCACTCGCTGAGTTTCTCCAGAATATAAAAGTAGAGAGGTTTTAATGCAACCTTGCAAAGTGTGGCACCATTTTAGTCTGGAGGCAGTGTAGAGAAGTGTAGACCTGCGTAGGTTTTTCTTCGGATTCAGATTTTTCTCTGCGTAGATCTTCGGATTCTTCCCACACTCCAAAGACGTACAGGTTTGTAGGTTAATTGGCTTGGCATAAATGTAAATTGTCCCTAGTGTTAATGTGCAGGGATCACTGGTCGGGCGGACTCAGTGAGACGAAGGGCCTGTTTACGTGCTGTGTCTCGAAACTAAACTAAACTAAAAAAAAGGTTGATTAGGTTGATTCCCGGTATGCATTTTCTATTCCAGAGAGTTTTGGAGGTACTCAATGATAATCTGTGTGTGGAGTCTAAAGGGCCTGTCCCACCAGCATGCAACTCTATGCGATGAGCGCGACCTAACGTGGTCGCTTAAGCCGCCCGGCGTCGCGGGCTCGGTCCCACTTCAATCGCCGGAGCCGTGCGGAATTGTGCGGAGTTTGTCCCGACATCGCGCGGGGCTCCGAAAAACTGACTATGTTCAAAAATTCCGCGCGGCAACGGCTTGTCGGCTCGCAGTCGCCTCGACGTATTACACACCGTCTCGACGTCGTGCTTCCGTGACCCTCTCTGAAGTGCCTCCATGACCCTCTATGTGTGTGGCTCCGTGGCCCTCTGTGTGTGCGCCTCTGTGCCCCTCTCTGTGTGTCCCTCTCTGTCCTGGCGAACTTACCTTTAAGACTTCGCTCCAAGTTCGCCTCACTTTGCGCCGCGTTGCGCCACTCACCCGACCTTGGTTGCGCTTGCCGCATGCAGGCGCATGCTGGTGGGAACGGCCCTGTACAGGGGATCACCCGACCTCCGCGCGGCCCCCGCTTCTAGTTTGATTGCGCTCATCGCATGGAGTCGGATGCTGGTAGGACAGGCCCTTTGCAGACATTTAAACTACAAGGGAGAGTGGGAAGGTTGAGTTAGCCATGATTACATTGAATGGTGCAGCATTCCTGCTAGTTTAGTTTACTTTTGAGATACAAAGCATAAACTGGCCCTTCAACGCAGCGAGACCGCACTGACCATTGATCCCGCACACTAACACTATCCTACACTAGGTACAATTTACAATTTTACCGAAGCTAATTAATCTACAACTTGTACATCTTGGTGGGAGGAGTGTGGGAGGAAACCGAAGTTCTCAGAGAAAACCCACGCAGGTCACGGGAAGGACATACAAGCTCCATACAGACAAACACCTGTAGTCAGGATCGAACCCTGGTCTCCAGTGCTGTAAGGCAGCAACTCTACTGCTACACCACCATGCCCGCCTGCTACTGCTGCTTGCTCTTATGTTCTGGATGTCATTTGATGTAAAGATGGCACATGAAAAGAATTTGTGCAAAATGTGTTCCCCTCAATGCCAATCAGCCACATGTGAAAGTGTGGCCTTTCATTGATGTTATTAAGTGCATTAAAATACAGAGGATCCTCGGGTTATGGATATGCGGACTTACAGACATATGACGATGCAAATTCCCCCATAATAATAACAATAATTCAATGTTTTATGGAGTTTGAAAATAAGTGGATACTATACATTGTAATCCATTAGTTTAATATTAGGGAGTGTTGGTGGAATATTTGATGAAATGAAATGATTGTAGCAAGTGTATGAAAATCAATAAAATATGCGTAGTTGTATCAGCACCAAACGTAGTGAACAAACAGTTGCTTTATTTAGGTGTTTCATGCAAGTTGGGTCCTCTAACACATTGTCATTGCTGCTGTAGCTGAGCGAGGGTGTTGTCTCCAGCTCAGCTACCTGTTGACTCGTGGTCTCCAGGTGAGACCTGCTTGTGTAACAGGCCACTCCCCTTAACCCATGACATCATGTGACAGCCCCCGTAACTACTGATGAGGGTTCGACCGTAAGTGGTCTGACTATCCGCTGACGCCACAGGAACCCCCCCAGGACCAGAGGAAGGAATAGAACGTGTTAACCTTCCACAAGAAGGTGTGCAAGCATGGTCGAGGGTGGCTCCCGCTGTGGGTCGGAGGCACCTCCGCCGTGGGTCAGGACGGTGGGGTCTGCGGGTGCAGTCAACGCTCCGGCTGTGGGCCATCCCGGCCGTATGAGGAGACCAATGCAAAAGCTGCCGGATGGATGAGCCACAGTCGTGTCCCCTCGACCAGCAGGGGAACATGTCCTGGGTAATACGGAACCCAGCAACAGCTGGGAGACGTCCGCAACAACGCAAATAAATAAACAAACAAACAAACAAATAAATAAATAAATAAATAGACTGATTGCCAAACCCGGCGAGGTCATTACTGTGTAAACAAGTGAAAAGAAACAAAACAAACTACAGTGAGCAATCAAGGGCAAAGTGACAGGAAAGTTCAAATTGTCCAGTGTCCTTGGTGCACGATGAGAAGCTGTGCCTGAAAACGGGAGGTTGCAGTGACAGCCTCCGACCTGAAGGTGGCGATGTTGCCGGCGGTTGGCCTGCAGGGACGGCATCCGGACAGAAGGTGGTGCTGTGGATGGCGGTCAGGCTGCAATGACGGCATCCGGCCTGAAGGTGGCGATGTTGACGGCGGTCAGGGAAGGTCGAGCGTCTGTTCCGGCCGGCTGCGGCAGCCATTTCCGCAGTCGCTGCGGCGGCTGTGTGGCAATAGGCCACGGCGGCCATCTTGGCGGCCAACTGAGGTGGCCAACACAGATAATTCGCGGATGCATGTGCGGCGGCCGGCATCGATGGGCCTCGCCCCACCGCTGCATGTAGGGACTCCACGCTCCGTCACCATTGAAGACTGGCTGCGCTGCCGCGCCCTCGGCTGTGGCTGGATGTTGCCAGGGATTCTGTCGCGGGACCGCCGACTTTCAATTAGCTGAGGCTCCACGCCGCTGCTAGGCTGGACGGGTAGCCAGCACCAGGGATCTTCGGGGTCCGCGCCGGTGGGGACATCTTCGGGCAGCTGCCCCAGGAAGGCCCGCTTGGCATTGAGCAACCGCCAGCGGCGTAATGGGCGGGCCCGCTCTCTCCCCACTCCCGGGGCCATTGGGCAGGCATTTATTGATGCTGGGGGCGGGGGGCTGCTATACTCCTAGATCCTGCAGCAGTTGGTTGGGGAGCAACGGCAGCCACGGCCTCTCAGCTCTGGTGGTCGGCTCCGGGCGGCCATCACACAAGGCCCGGACCGCGCTCCTTGACCTGGGCGGCCTGCAGCATACCTTATGGTAGGGCCGGGTTGGCGGCAGCGTTGTTCTGCAGGGCGGGGGTGTCGGCTTCACGCATCAGGTCTCCCAAGGCTGCGTGTGTCGGGAGAAATCAAAAATCCCAAATTTGGATCATCGGGGTCACCAATGTAGCGGCACCAAACGTGGTGAATTAACAGTTGCTTTATTCAAGTGTTACATGCAAGTTGGGTCCTCTAACAAATTGTCATTGCTGCTGCAGCTGAGTGAGGGTGTTGTCTCGAGCTCAGCTACCTGTTGACTCGTGATCTCAAGGTGAGATCTGCTTATGTAGCAGGACACTCCCCTTGACCCATGATGTCACGTGACAGCCCTCGTAACCACTGACAAGGGTTCGACCATAAGTGGTCTGTCTATCAGCTGATGCCACATAGCTGTAGAAAGTGGACATTTCTAACATGGAGAAATCAGCGTATGGACAGTTCTCAGGAACGGAACCCCTGCATTAGGTGTATAATGCACACTGATCGGCCTAAGTGGGACAGGCCCATAGTCTCTTCCAGATTGGAGATGGTCATGGCTAGTGCAAATGTTGCTTGCTACTTATCAAGGGAAGGCACGGTGGCGCAGCGGTAGAGTTGCTGCTTTGCAGAGCCAGAGACCAAGGTTCAATCCTACAGCTACACATTGTACGGCGTTTGTACGTTCTCCCCGTGACTGTGTGGGTTTGCCCTGGGATCTCCAGTTTCCTCCCATACTCCAAAGAACTGCAGGTTTGTAGGTTAATTGGCTTCGGTAAAAATTGTAAATTGGCCCTAGTGTGTAGGATTGTGTTAGTGTACGGGAATCGCTGGTCTGCGGGGACTCTGTGGGACGGAGCGCCTGTTTCCATGCTGCATCTCTAAACTAAACTAAACTAAACTATATCTGTGCCTGAATATTAATTGAACAAAGAGCTGTAGATGTTGGATGTCTGGAAAGTGACAGGTGTTGCATATGTGGAACCTCTGAGTCAATGTGTCCCAGATAGAACAATGAAATGCTTACTTGCAGCAGCACGACAGAATATGTAAACATACTGTAGTAATCAGTAAACAATATAATAAAGGAGAAAAAAAGTTGTCTGTGTATACGTATCTATCTATCTATCTATCTATCTATCTATCTATCTATCTATCTATCTATCTATCTATCTATCTATCTATCTATCTATCTATCTATCTATCTATCTATCTATCTATCTATCTATTGCAGTGCCATCCTAAGCTATGATGTTTGATCTCGATCAAACACAGCTATTTTCCTTCTTAAACTTGGACATTAATGTAATCTTTCATCTCCACCAATCCACCAGATTCAGGGACAGTGTCCTTGCAGCTGTTATCAGGCCACTGAGCCATGCTACTGCTACCTGAGACCAGTCCTGGACTACTATCTATCTCATCGTGGACACTCAGACTATCTTTGATCGGGCTTTGCTGGCGTTACATTGCACTAACCTTCCCTTATGATGTATCTGTACACTGTGAATGGCTGGATCGGAATCATGTATTGTCTTTCTACTGGCTCGTTAGCACGCAACAAAAGCTTTTATCTATACCTCGGTACACGTGACAATAAATTAAACTGAACTGAAGCCTCTTTCTCATGACACTTCTGATGCAGATGTCCCCTTTGCCTCTTATTTTTCCACCCTCCAGGACCTGAAGCACTTCTAGCAGATAAGGCAGCAGCTCACGTGGATTTCTTCCTGTCTAGTATCGTGCCTTCCCTGCTCACAACATGGTCAGCTCAATAATGGAGTAACTAATGACCGATTGGGGGAATGCTTTGCAAGGGAGGCATGGTGGCACAGCTGGAAGAGCCGCTGCATCACAGCGCCAGAGACCCGCGTTCAATCCTTACCTTGGGTGCTGTCTGTGTGGAATTTGCATGTTGTCCCTCATGGGTTTCCTCCGGGTGCCCGGTTCCAGCCCATATCCCAAAGACTTGCAAGTTTTTAGGTTAATTGGCTTCTGTAAAATTGCCTATAATGTGTAAGAAGTGGTTGAGAATGTGGGATAATGTAGAACTACTGTGAACGGTGATCAATGCTCACTGTGTACTCAGTGTTTTCATATTTTATCTCTAATCAAACCACAGGTTAGTGCTCCAGTCACCGGTCTCTTTCATTTTCCTCTTCCACTCTGATTCCCAAACTTTCTGCCTCTCACAATGCTACAAACATTGCCCACCGTAAGCTCGAATAAAAATTGTTCGGCATGGTTCTTTAGAACTTGTAGTGCAGTGGTGTGGGGTCGCTATGTAGTTATAGACAGTCGAGGGCAGCTGTAGGCAATCTCCTTTGCTGACTGGGCATTTTAATTGGCTCATTCGAGTTTTCAGGACCAAGGAAAACCGACCGGTAATGTTAAATGCCCGCTAAACTTTATTAAACGTTGTCTGGCTTCTTAAAAGTTTCTACACTCCTTCTCCCCCCCCTCCTCCCCACTTCTCTCCCCTTCTCTCCCCCTCGCTCCCCTTCTCCCCCCCTCCTCCCCACTTCTCTCCCCCTCTCTCCCCCTCGCTCCCCTTCTCCCCCCCTCCTCCCCACTTCTCTCCCCCTCTCTCCCCCTCGCTCCCCTTCTCCCCCCCTCCTCCCCACTTCTCTCCCCCTCTCTCCCCCTCGCTCCCCTTCTCCCCCCCTCCTCCCCACTTCTCTCCCCCTCTCTCCCCTTCTCTCCCCTTCTCTCCCCCTCTCTCCCCTTCTCTCCCCTTCTCTCCTCTTCTCTCCCCTTCTCTCCCCCTCTCTCCCCTTCCCTCCCCCCTCCTTACTCTCTAAAGTATTTACCGTACACTGTGGCAGCCGTCTTTTACCTTCCTGTTCATCGCGAGTGTGAATTTCAGACAGTGCTCCCCCACTTTCCCTGACCACCCACCTTTGCGATGTGTGTGTGTGTGTGTGTGTGTGTGTGTGTGTGCGTGTGTGTGTGTGTGTGTGTGTGTGTGTGTGTGTGTGTGTGTGCGCGCGTGCGTGCGTGCGTGCGTGCGTGCGTGCGTGTGTGTGTGTGTGTGTGTGTGTGTGTGTGTGTGTGTGTTTATGTGTGTGTGTGTGTGCGTGTGTGTGTGTTTTTTGACAGTCAATCCAGCTTGCGGTTTCATCACTGACGGTCGATCCAGCTCGAGGTTTTTCAGGCGAGTGCCCTTGAGCTTGAAGGTCGAAGACAGTCGCTGAAAAGTCGCGTTAGTGGGACTGGCAGCATCTCTGGATAGAAGGAATGGGTGACTTTTCGGGTTGAGACCCTTTTGTAAGTTTCTATGAGGGGGGATCTTATAGAAACTTACAAAATTCTTAAGGGGTTGGACAGGCTAGATGCAGGAAGATTGTTCCCGATGTTGGGGGAGTCCAGAACAAGGGGTCACAGTTTAAGGATAAGGGGGAATTCCTTTAGGACCGAGATGAGGAAAACATTTTTCACACAGAGAGTGGTGAGTCTCTGGAATTCTCTGCCACAGAAGGTAGTTGAGGCCAGTTCATTAGCTATATTTAAGAGGGAGTTAGATGTGGCCCTTGTGGCTAAAGGGATCAGGGGGTATGGAGAGAAGGCAGGTACAAGATACTGAGTTGAATGATCAGCCATGATTATATTGAATGGCGATGCAGGCTCGAAGGGCCGAATGGCCTACTCCTGCACCTAATTTCTATGTTTCTATGTTTCTTCAGACTGAGAGTCTTAGAGAGGGAAACGAGAGATAAGGAAGTATAAGATGTGGAAAAGAAGAGATCAAAGGGGACAAAAATTACCCATTCTTTCTCTCCAGAGATGCTGCCTGAACCACTGAGTAAATCCAGCATTGTATAAATCAGATAATATCATACATAGGTACAATCAAGCCAAACTCAAGCACAATCGGTACGGCATTGGAAAGTGCAGAATACCCTCAGAATTTCTTGCTCATTTTTTTTTGAATCTCATCCCTAATTTGAAATCAAAATTGATAAAATGCTGACTTGTTCATGTTGCAGACGTGTTGCCTCCTTTAGCTCTCTCATTATTCCTCGCCAGATGGGACGACTACTTGTTCCTATGTCTCTGCCAAAGTCAAAAATGAGTCCCACATTACCAATGACATGGATGGTACTTGGAGCAGCGTGGGATTTGAGATTACACACTGTGGGGACCACATTCACCCCATGCTGATCATCTTTTGCAAATTATCATCCTAGTGGCTAATACAACAGAGATACTTGGTATTCTGACTTAAGGTTTCTGTACCATTTGTGTAACGTTGAAGCAGGAGTGCTGTTATTAACCAGTAAGTCAAGGGTGTTTATTTTATCATATGCACTGGACATGACCGGAACAATTACATTTTACTTATATTAGACATATTAGAAGTTATAACAACAAGAAAACCCCCCAGTGAAACAGACACCTAGTCTTCGCTTGGTCCTCCTCGTGTAAAGGAGACCACATTGGGAGCTCCAAATACCGCAGACAAAGTTTGAAAAGGTGCACGTAAATCTCTGTCTCACTTAGAAGGGCTACTAGCATCCATGGAAGTAGGTGAGAGAGGAGGTGTAGGGACAGGTATTACATGTCCTGCTGTTGTAGGGTGTTATATTTCGGACGGCAGAATGAATAACAACTTACACACAGGTTGCCTGGATCAAGAGAGAGAGATTTATTACCCAACATTCCCTGCTTATATTGAACAACAACTCATTAACGTATACATGAATATGAATACATTACACTGCTCTCTTTTTTTTAAAGTATTACATCTAAGTACTCACAATTTTGTTGTTGTGATACTTGATTTAAGGCAGTATTTATTAAATCTTAAATGATAAACATAATATATTTATTTTATATATCTACACATTTTTGTTTTACTTATACAGTGAGTTACTTAACTTACAAACCTAACCTGGCTACTGGTTTACGGATCCTGCCTGATTGTCTAACAGTAACAGGTGTAACAGGTTTAGGTGTTGACTCAACTGTAGGCTTGTTTGGCTCTGATTTAGTGCCCTGACTTTGACCAGAGAAATCTGTTTCTTTGTCTGTACTAACTGAACTTTGTGTTTCAATCACAGTGGTCTCTTCCAAGTCACTTTTAGATAAAGACTCAGGGATTAGGACTTCATGCTCAGTTTTTGGTTCATCTTTGGCTGGTCATTTGAGAAACATGAACACTTTTGATCCTATATCCAACTTCAACTAAGTATCTTTTTGTTCCACACACTTCCACTATTTCCCAACATCCCATTTGTCTCAACTGGACTTGTTGGGAGGACTGAGAACACGAACCTGCCCATCTGGCTTGAAGTTTCTCTCCTTTTTGTGGGAGTCAAAATGGCGTTTTTGACATAACTATTTTTGCTCAACTCTCAAGGCCAAATTGGGTTGAACTAGACTTAGGTGTATTCTTAGCCTTCTCTTCATCAATAGGTCTGCAGGTGAGTAACCTGTTGTGTGTTGTGTGGTTCTGTACTTCAGCAAGAAACTAGCCAAACGATGCTTCATGCTGAGCTTTGAACTACCTTACAAAACCTGTTTCTTGAGAGCATCTTTGACAACTCTAACAGACCTTTCCGCTGCCCCGTTGGAGGCTGGATGGTATAGGGGAACAAGTGTGTGCTTTACACCATTCCACTGCATGAACTCTTTGAACGAAACTGAGGCCCGTTATCAGAAACAAGTTCTTCTGGTAAACCATGGAATGCAAAAATTGATCTCAACTCATCTATGGCACACTCAGTAGTAGTGCTTGACCCCATATGCTTAACCTCTATCCATTTGGAATGACAATCTACTAACACCAGAAAGTGATCATTACCCTTTTCACAAAAATCTACACAAACTCTCTGAAAAGGTCTACATGGCCATGACCAGGGTTGCAGTGGTGTTTTTGGTGGTTTACTCCGGCAATTTTGGCAGACACTACATTTGCTCACCAGTGACTCGATGTCACTGTCAATACCAGGCCAATACACAAAACTTCTGGCAATTGACTTCATGCTTACTATGCCAAGATGTTCGGCATGAAGTTCAATCATAGTTTTGTTTCTCAAAGGCTCTGGTACAACCACTCTATAACCCCACTTAATGCATCCCTGCTCACATGATAATTCATGGTGTCGATTATGGAAAGGCTTCAGCTCTGAGTTCAGAACTGACTTCAATCCACTATCGATTTCAGTCCAACCGTTCAATGTCTGTTCATAGACCGTCTTCAGCACAGGGTCTTTCTCTGTTTCTGCTGCAATTTCTGTTACAGTCATCGGAAAGTCTTCATCTACAACCTGCAGTGTGTAATTGAGTTCTCACTTCCCACGTCAGAGTTCTCATGGGGCAACCGGGACAACGCATCTGCAACTGCGTTGCACTTGGAGCTTCTGTACTCCACCTTGTAGTCATACTGGGACAGCAGAATTGCCCAGCACTGCATCCTTGATGCCTCCATGGAAGGTATAGCTGACTTGGGACCAAGTATCACCAGTAGTGGCTTGTGATCAGTCACTAGGGTGAATGGTCTGCCGAGAAGAAACTGATGGAATTTCTTGATTCCGAACACGATGCTGAATGCTTCCTTTTCTATCTGTGCATAGTTGCGTTCACTCGGTGATAGGGTGCGGGATGCAAACGCAATAGGCTTTTCCTGTCTGCCATTCATTACGTGGGAGATCACTGCACCTACACCATAACTTTTTAGCCACCACATAGTCGAACAGTTTTGTCGGCCTTGGGTACGGCCACAATTGGCGTTGCCCAGTTACTCTGGTCTGTCTTCACGAGTACTCCATTCCGCTCTAACCTGTCGAGTTCTTCCTCCACTTGTTGCTTTAGTGCATATGGTACAGGTCTTGGTCGACAAGACACAGGTCTCACATCTTGCTTAAGTTGAATGTGTGCAGAGTACCCTGTTATTCCCGTGTAACTGTCAGCAAAAATGTTTGCATGTTTGCTTATCACGTTTTCAAGACGTGATTTGGACAAATCAACGGCGACAATGTTCTTCCAGTCTAATTCTATTCTACTCAGCCAATCTTTTCCAAGGAGGGTTGGTTTATTTCTGTAGCTGGCCACTATGATGGGCAGTGTTACTGACTGACCATTATGCTGAACTTTACAGTTCATTTGTCCACATGTCTCCAAACCTTCGCCTGTGTAGGTTCTCAGCTTCACCTTACTCTTGGCCAAACAATGGTATCTGTGGGAACTTTGTTTCGTACAGGTCTTTGCTCATGATCGAACAATCTGCTGCCGTGTCAATACACATATTGATTAACTGTTCATTAATCAATAGTTTAGTTCGAAAGTCCTTGCCTTGGCTGGTTGTAGGCTTATCGATGTTGGTTGAGTAAATGGTGTACAACCCAAGTCCATTTCCATCTGGGTTCATCTCCAAGTTTGAACTCCTCTCTGGTGTTGTCACTTGATTCCCGCAGATTGTTGGTTTCCTGTTTTAAGCTTGGCCCGACATGCTGAGACGATATGGCCTTTCTTCTGGCAGTTATAGCACTTGGCCATTTTGGACTGACAACATTGGGATGAGTGATTACCGTTGCAATGATAGCAACTGGCTGAACTCGGCTCCCCGCCATACTTTGGTTTTGGTTTAGTGCCTCTTGGTTTGGCCATTGGCACTACATTGTGACTGTAAACGGCCACTGCAGTCTGTGGTGGATGAAACTCGCGAGCATTCTTTGATGCCATCTCCATTGTGGTGGCAATCTTGCGACCACAATGGAAAGGGAAAGAGAGTGGGCATGGGAAAGTGTGGTCGTTGGTGGAATCACATTGCAAGTGGTGGAACACTCCAGATACAACGTCACCAAAGACTTGCACAACTGCAGCATAACATCACAACTTCTTAAATCAATTCCCTGATTGATGAAGGTTAGCAGACAAAAAGCCTTCTTCACTAACCTATCAATAGACAATAGACAATAAGCAATAGGTGCAGGAGTAGGCCATTCGGCCCTTTGAGCTAGCACCTCCATTCAATGTGATCATGGCTGATCATCCGCAATCAGTACCCCGTTCCTGCCTTCTCCCCATATCCCCTGACTCTGCTATCTGTCTGTGCTGCCACTTTCAGGGAAATGTGTTCTCGTACTCCAACATCTCTCTGTTCCACATCACACCCTAGAGTCCAAACATTCGCTGTGAAGGTCCTGCCTTGGTTTGATCATAAAATACAATACCTCAAGGGTTGCACAGTGGCATAGCGATCGAGTTGATGTCTTACAGCGCCAGATACCCGGTTCAATCCTGACTACGGCTGCTGTCTGTGCAGAGTTTGTACTTTCTCCCCATGATTGGGTGGGTGTCTGGTTTCCCCCACAATCGAAATTCGTACAGGTTTGCTTCTGTAAATTGTCCCTAGTGTGTAGGATAGTGCTCTTGTACAGGGATTGCTGGTCAGTGCGGACTCGGTGGGCCGAAGGACCTGTTTCCATACTGTATCTCCAACCGAACTAAACGATTGACTGTGATATGGACTAATATTGACTGTGATATGGACTGTAATATGGACTGTAATATGGACTGTAATATGGACTGTAATATGGACTGTAATATGGACTAATATTCACTGTGATATGGACTGTAATATGGACTGTAATATGGACTGTAATATGGACTGTAATATGGACTGTAATATGGACTGTAATATGGACTAATATTCACTGTGATATGGACTGTAATATGGACTGTAATATGGACTGTAATATGGACTGTAATATGGACTGTAATATGGACTGTAATATGGACTAATATTCACTGTGATATGGACTGTAATATGGACTGTAATATGGACTGTAATATGGACTGTAATATGGACTAATATTCACTGTGATATGGACTGTAATATGGACTGTAATATGGACTGTAATATGGACTGTAATATGGACTGTAATATGGACTAATATTCACTGTGATATGGACTGTAATATGGACTGTAATATGGACTGTGATATGGACTGTAATATGGACTGTAATATGGACTGTAATATGGACTGTAATATGGACTGTAATATGGACTAATATTCACTGTGATATGGACTGTAATATGGACTGTAATATGGACTGTAATATGGACTGTAATATGGACTGTAATATGGACTAATATTCACTGTGATATGGACTGTAATATGGACTGTAATATGAACTGTAACATGAACTGTAATATGGACTGTAATATGGAATGTAATATGGACTATAGTGCGGACTGTAATATTAACTAATATGGACTGTAATGTGGACTGTAATATGGACTGTATATGGACTGTAATATGGATTAATATGGACTGTAATATGGACTGAAGGTGGAATCTCATGTAGATAGGGTGGTAAAGAAAGCTTTTGGTGTGCTGGCCTTTATAAATCAGAGCATTGAGTATAGAAGTTGGGATGTAATGTTAAACTTGCACAAGGCATCAGTTAGGCCAATTCTGGAGTATGGTGTACAATTTTGGTCACCTAATTATAAGAAAGATGTCAACAAAATAGAGAGAGTACAGAGGAGATTTACTAGAATGTTGCCTGGGTTCCAGCAACTAAGTTACAGAGAAAGGTTGAACAAGTTCGGTCTTTATTCTTTATTAGGTCTTTAAAGGACATGATTTGAGAATTAAGGGGCAAAAGTTTAGGGGTAACATGAGGGGGAACTTCTTTACTCAGAGAGTGGTGACTGTGTGGAATGAGCTTTCAGTGGAAGTGGTGGAGGCAGGTTCGATTTTATCATTTAAAAATAAATTGGATAGGTATATGGACGGGAAAGGAATGGAGGGGTATGGTCTGAGTGCAGGTAGATGCGACTATGGGATAATAAGTGTCGGCACGGACTAGAAGGGCCGAGATGGCCTGTTTCCGTGCTGTAATTGTTACATGGTTATATGGACTGTAATATAGACTGTCTTCAACACATCACCATTAACTTCCCCAAGTTCTCTGGTCTTTCTCCATCATGAAAACGGAGGGGAAATATTAATTGAGGACCTTGCCCATCTCCTGTGGCTCCACACATTGATGCCCACATTGGCTTCTAAAGGGCCCTTGTAAGAAGTGATGGCTGGACGGCCCTGCCACAGTTGCCAAACAGCCATCTGAGTCTCCACTTCAGTCTGGAAGTGTTTCTTTGCATTTATGATGGCCTTCTGATGGTTGTACCTGTAACTCTAGTGAGATTGTGGATTGCCTTACTTCAACCTCACAAATATAGTCATTGATAGGTTGCAGATTTCCTGGTTCATCCAAAGCTTCTGGTACGGAACACACAGATGCTCTACGTAGGAACGTACTCCACCATGCATTTCCTTGTGAAGTTCGTGTTAGCCATAATACTCCGTTGGACAAACTTGGAATGTTTTCTCTGGAGCTTCGGTGGCTGAATGGCATCATGGTGGCAGAATATTAAATTATGAAAGGTATAGAAAAAGTAGACAGTCACAAGTCTTTTTTCCACCAGGATTGAAATATCAAATGCCAGTGGGTATCGCTTCAAGGTGAGTGGGGAGGAAGTTTATGAGAAGATTTACAGGAAAGTGTTTTTCACAGAAGGTGGTAGATGCAGTAGGTAGATGCGGTAGGTGGTTGTGGAAGCAGCTACAATAGCAATATTTAAGAGACATTTATACGGCACAGTGGCGCAGCAGTAGAGATGCTGCCTGTAAATAGGCAATTTACAAACTCTAAAAGTGTTCAACACATTTTAATGATAGCACAAGGTATTACATACATCCTCAAATACTGGCTACATTCTTCTAGTGAACCGTATCCAGGAAGGGGAAGGCGTTATGATTGATGTTAACTAGGCGGGGTTAATGGTACTGAGGTAACTATGTTATTGGTTGCATGCAAAACCATCTACATCCTTCCCCTTAGAAAATTTAAAAGAAACAGACCGTTGTCACTACAACGGAATTAAACAGAATTAAACAGAATCGCCATAACGAACAGGTGGCTTGCTGATCCGGCCCGAGCGCGTACGGATGCCTCCCCCTTCCCCCGGAGGAGCAGAAAAAACAGGGGGACCCGAGACAGCAGGGGGACCCGAGACAGCAGGGGAACCAGGGAAGGGCGGTGGGGTTGGAGGAACAGGAGAGGGAGAACCGCGACCGCCAACAGGTGACCCGCGCAGAGGGGAACCGGGCGCTCGATATGGGGACCGAGGCATGCAGGGAACGCTGGCTGGGACAGGAGCCGGCTGCTGGTATGAGAGCGGCGGGGCATAGGGGCCCGGGGCCTGCGGCTTCGGCTCATTAACCGCAAGCAGGTGTTGTCGGCTTCTACGGTAGATGGTTCCCTCATAGTCGACCAGATACGAACGAGGTGAGTCGGCCACCCCAACCACAGTAGCCAGACGGGAGTGACCACTGGCGGTTTGCAATCGAACAACCTGTCCAGGCAACAGAGGATCGAGTGGTCTGCACGACCGATCGTGGGAACGCCGCTGGCTGTCATGTTTCTCTTGAATGCGCCTCTGCACAGAGGCAGGCTCCAGCACCCAAGGTTTCAGCTGGCGCTGGGCAATCGGGATGGTAGATCTGGTTGTTCTGGACATCAGACGCTGAGCAGGGGACCCCATGGCCGGATCTCTGGAAACATTCCTGAGGTTCAGGAGATCCAAATACAAATCAGAGTTAGACAGTCTCGCTTGTTCCATCAGAAGCTTGGCGCTGCGGACGGCCCGTTCAGCAAGGCCGTTGCTCTGTGGGTACTCCGGGCTGCTGGTGAAATGCACAAAATTCCATTTGTCAGCAAAACTTTTGAACTCACGGCTGGTAAACTGCCTGCCATTGTCAGTCTGCAGCCTGACAGGGGACCCAAACGTGGAGAAGTGTTCCCGCAGCTTCCGGATCACCATCTCCGACGTGAGGGATGTCAGCAAATCCACCTCGAACCAGTTTGAGTACGAGTCGACCAGGACAAGGTAGTGGTTACCACGCCACTCGAAGATGTCGGCAGCCAGCGAGGACCAGGCCAAGGCAGGAGCGGGCTGTTGCAGCAGGGGCTGTCGCTGCTGATGTGGAGCAAGACTGTTGCACGTGGAGCAGGCAGAAACACGGTCTCGAATATATTTGGCCATTCCAGGCCAGTAGAATTGGCACTGAGCGTGGGCGAGTGTTGCATCGACCCCGGGGTGTCCGCTGTGGGCTGCGCAGTAGTAAGAATCGAACAGGGAGGACGGGACCACCACTTTATGTCCCTTAACGATAACGCCATTCTGGAGCACCAGTTCGTCACGGACCAGGAAGAAGGGCTGTGTTTCAGGCGGTGCAGCGGAGCGCTTTGTTGGCCACCCTGATTTAATCACAGACGCAAGCCGTTGTAAAACTGGATCGGCAGCGGTGTGCTCGGCCAAAAGCTGCAGCTGCTTGGTGGGAATAAAATTGACGCCCAGTACGAGCAAGTCCTCTGTTTCGTAGGGGTGGCGAGCACAGGAGGCCCGCGGGGCGCGCGATAACGTGTCCGCGATGTGCATCTCGGTGCCTTTCTTGTAGACGATGTCGAAATCAAAGCGCTGGAGCTGCAGCATCATACGCTGCAGCCTGGCAGGGCCAGCATGAATCGGCTTGTTCAGGATTGTCACCAGTGGCTGGTGGTCGGTTTCGACTGTAAATCTGCTGCCAAACAGGAAGTCTCTGAACTTGGAGCAGGCAAACACCACCGCAAGCAGCTCCTTCTCGATCTGAGCGTACCGCTGCTCGGTGTCCGTCATGGTGCGGGAGTCATAGGAGACAGGATGTAACGATCCATCGACAGATTGGAGGCATGCCGCGCCCAGGCCGAACTTAGAAGCGTCACATGTGACGGTGATGGGGCGACTCGCATCAAAAAATTGCAACGTCGGAGTGTTAATCAGTTAACAGCGCTTGTAGTGCCAGAGACCCGGGTTCGATCCTGGCTACGGGTGCTGTCTGTACGGAGTGTGTATGTAGCAATGTTACAAAATTTTGAGATTTTAAACATCAAGTCTGCAATTTATCTCATCAGATAAAGCATAAAAAGAAGTTTAATTTGACACCAAATTCACTTTCATATCTTCAGTATTAAATAAGTTATGGCCATTTTCATACTCGGAAATTAGCATCTTGTTCCCCATTGCCTCTCCATTGACTTAACACAAAAGTTGTGATCGAGGACAGTCAAAAGCCCATAACTTTCTTAAAAATTAAGAGAACTGAAATAGATGTTCGGTTATTATAGATTGAAGCATTCTGAAACTAATATGAAACAATCTTACTTGGATGACCTGAAATTAAAGCATATAATTAGTTAGTTACCTAATTGTAGCTAATTACAAAATTCAATTACTAGATCTAAACATCTATCCATTTCTTAAGAAAATATTAACATTTTTCTTAAAGCCTTTTGCCCCTGTCCCACTGAACGGAAACCTCTGGAGACTTTGCGCCCCACCCAAGGTTTCCATGCGGTTCCCGGAGGTTCCCGGAGGTTTTTGTCAGTCTCCCTAATGGTCGAAAGTGGTTTCCATTTTAAAAATCGGTGCTTTTTTAGTCGAAGCCGGTTGCGATGCTAGTTGAAGGTGGTTGCCAGAGGACAAAAACCTCCGGGAACCACACGGAAACCTTGGATGGGGCGCAAAGTCACCAGAGGTTTCCGTTCAGGTTTTCTAAGTGGAACAGAGGCATGTGTCCAAATAACATTCACACAATAATTCATAATATAACATGATTTTCAAATCTCATTGTTATGAATTTATACGCCAAGTTGAAGGAATTTAGTGTTTAATGCCCATAAATTAATGGGCATTTTAAACAGCTTGCGAGTGGGATTTTCTGGAACGCGATATATTGGAACGTTGCGGTTGCGGTGAATTTAAACCCAATATTGGCAGGAAAAACACTGCCGGTTCATATGGGGAATAAATTACCGTTTCGCAACATGAAATATTGATTAAAGTCACCTAATCAAACAGGTTTATATGAAAAAATAAACAGCTTTCACTTACCTGTCCCCTACGTAAAATCGGTCCCCGTTGTCGGCGATCACAGCATTAGGAGCTAATTTTATTTTACTGCAGCGCTGAAATAGTCGGGCGATTAAAAAAAAAATTAACTTACCTGCAGTTGGAACGAATCTCCAGAAATAGCTCGCACTCCGAGAAAATATAATTCTGGTGCCAAGGGAAAAAACACATTTTAACCCCGACCCCTCCCTTAAAGGCGCCAAAGTCATGCACACGGCCAGTGACAGAACTGCAGCACTGCTGAAGGTAAGTTTTGTAACAACCTAGTGTACGTTCTCCCCGTGACCGCGCGCGTTTTCTCTGAGATATTTGGTTTCCTCCCACATGCCAGAGACGTTTGTAGGTTAATTGGCTTGATATAAATGTAAATGATCCCTAGTTTGTATGGCCTGTTTCAGCACTGTATCTGTAAACTAAACTAGACAGCCACAATGAAAAGCAGCCAGTGGAGGGATACAGGCCACGTGCAAGCAGATGGCTTTAGTTTAATGTGCCATTGTGTTCAGCATAGACACATGTGATGAAGGGCCTGTTTCTGAGCTGTTTTGTTCCATGTCTGCACATTTCTGCACAGTTTTATCAGACATGCATGTTAGACGTGGCACGGATCGACGCCAAAGAATGTTTTCTCCGAATCAGTGACGTGGGGAGATGGCAAATGCAGTGCCCCTGCTATTGTAGCGTCCAGTCATGTTCCAACACTGCCATCTGGAACCTCACGAGTCTGCTTGACAACACGTCTGCCCACTTTTAAAAGCCCAGTAATTACTGATAATGTGCTCGAGTTGCTGTGAGCCGTAATCACATACAATAATGTTGATGTGGGTATAATTCCTTAAATAAATCTTCTGTTTTTGTCAAGTTTTTAAACAATCTCCTTTTGATTTATGGCTGGGTTGGAAATGGGGCTGGCTTTGATCTTCAGCATTTGAGTCCAAGACATTCTATGGGTGGAACGCAAATAGTGAGTTATGGAGCAAGGACCATGTGCTCGTAATGCATCTTGATGAGTAACATCCAACTGAATAGTTTAACTCCCTGCTTCACATAACGATCATGAATTCCCTACCATAATCCTCTTCCAACAAATTGCCCGTAGATACTTTTAACACAACTTCCAGAGCACTCAGTATCTAGACTTACTCACCATTCCATTTCTCTGGATTACATTCTTAACGCCAGAGATTCCCAGTAAGGAACTAGAATGCAGCAGATTATACTCACTCCACACACATCACCATAGTGAGCAACAGAGGAGCTTACGAGAACCTGGTCTCAATTCCAAAACCAATAACCAAGAACCATCAGAGCCTTTTGTTCCAGGGTGCAAATGTTAAAGACTAGAGTGCATGGCTTTAAGGTGAGAGGAGGAAAGTTTAAAGGAGATGTGCAGGGTGGGTTTTTTTGCACAAAGAGTGGTGGGTGCCTGGAATGCATTGCCAGGGATGGTGGTGCAGGCAAATGTGATAGTGGCGTTTAAAAGGCTTTTAAATATGCTGGGAATGGAGGACTACGGATCATGCAGATCAGATTAGATTAACTTGGCATTATGTCCGGCACAGACATTGTGGGGCGGACATGTTCCTGCGCTGCACTTTTAGTTTAGAGATACAGCACGGAAACAGGCCCTTCGGCCCACCGGGTCCGCGCCGACCAGCGATCCTCACACATTAACACTATCCTACACCCAGCAGGGTCATTTTTATTACATTTACCGAGCCGTACGTCTTTGGAGTGTTTGAGGAAACCGAAGATCTTGGAGAAAACCCACGTGGTCACGGGGAGAATGTACAAACTCCGTACAGACAGCGCCCGTAGTTTAGTTTCGTTTTGTTTCATTTAGTTCAGCTTAGTTTAGTTTAGAGATACAGTGTGGAAACAGGCCCTTTGGCCCACTGAATCCACGCCAACCAGCGACCCCTGCACACTATTGCTATCCTGCACAAAGTGACAATTTCCTACTAAACCAAGCCAGTTAACCTACAAACCTGTACGTCTTTCGAGTGTGGGAAGAAATTGGAGATCCCGGAGAAAATTCACGTGGGTCATGGGAGAATGTATAAATTCTGTACAGACAGCATCCAAGTCATGGAAAACAGTGTGAGAATCCATAATCATCTCACTTCCCCGTTCCATCCTGTTATGAAGTTGGCAACAATTGCGAGGAGTCCCCTATGTTGCTTTTTTGAGATTGGCTTCCTCTGCAAGCATTATCTGCTGAGTGTTCCTGGCAAATAACCTGCAGCAACCTCTCCTTATTCTCCCCAAAATGTCAACTCTTCTCCACTGGATCTCGATGCAGATGCTGACCACCTCCCAGTAACGTGCCACTTGCTCGGATCTTGTTGCTGCACCTGGGGAGAGGGGCTGAGTTTGCATTTCAAGTTGACTATCGCCCATCAGTATCCAAGTATGCAACACCATTTAACACTTGTCTTCATTAATTCATGCCCGTGTGTTATAGGAGCAGATTTAGTCCATTTAGCCCATCAAGTCTACTCCACCATTCAATCATGCCTGATCTATCTCTCTCTCCTAACCCCATTCTCCTGCCTTCTTCGCATAATCCCTGACACCTGTAACAATCAAGAATCTATCTATTGTGTTAAAGAAGGAACTGCAGATGCTAGAGAATCGAGGGTTACACAAAAAGCTGGAGAAACTCAGCGGGTGCAGCAGCATCTAAGGAGCGAAGGAGATAGGCGACGTTTCAGGTCGAGACCCTTCTTCAGGAGAAGAAGGGTCTCGACCCGAAACGTCGCCTATCTCCTTCGCTCCTTAGATGCTGCTGCACCCGCTGAGTTTCTCCAGCTTTTTGTGTAACCCAAGAATCTATCTATCTCTGGCATAAATATCCAGACCTTGGCCGCCACATCCTCTGTGGCAATGAATTCCACACATTCAACACTCCATGACTACAGAAATTCCTCCTCATCTCCTTCCAAAAGGAACGTCCTTTAATTTTGAGGCTATGACCTATTTGGGTAAGATGATTGGGGTAGGGAGGAAAGAGTATTTAATTGTCCCCTGCACCGAGAACAGAACAACAACATTTGTATCTGCAGCAGCTTAACATGAATGTAAATGAAACACAGAGATAGTACGTCATTAACAAAAAAATTAATACATTAATAACCATGATACCAGTGAAAAAAAGCCAGGGTCCTTTCTGCAAACAATTACCGTCCACAGTTCATAGTTTAGCTGAGTGTTGCATAGTGTTCTAAAGCCTGATGGTTGCTGAGATGAAGCTAACCTTGAACCATGTGGTCATAGTTTTCAGGCTCCTTGTTCCTGCTTCCCAATGGTAGGAGTGAAATTAGAACATTGCCTGGGTGGTATAGGATCGTGATATCGACTCTCTATTTGAGGCAATGCCTCATAGAGATAGAACAGTGCAGCACAGAAATAGGCCCTTCGGCCCACAGTTTCTGTGCCGAACATGATGCAGAAGCCCACTGGTCACAGGCCTCGAGCCTGAATATTGCCCTGACACCACAACCTATCAGCAAACTAGTTCTGAATCCATACCACCAAGTCACTGTTAATCCATGCATTTTAATCTGCGTGAACGCTTTACTAAAATGCATATAGATCCCACTTGAACCATTAAAACAATAGGTAAGATAAAATGTGTGCAATGGTGCAAAGTAGATGGGGGGTTTAATAAACAAGTGGAGTGATCGATAGGACAATGATTATTATCAATAGCTGCTATCAGAAAACAAAAGCAACTATGGCCATAATCTGGCTGGAAGACTGCAAATGTCTAACCATAAAGACAGACGTAACTCCTCACTACAGTTGCTTGTCAGTGTAAGGTTGTTGATGAAGGCGGTGCCTGACGATGTTACTGACATTTCACTGTAAATCTAATCAGTGAGCTGAATGGAATCTGCTGGAACCCCTGCACTCAATCGGGAAAGAAATACTGAAATGATCAGCCCAGGTTCGATCCTGGCCACGGGCGCTGTCTGTCCCGTGTTTGCACATTCTCACTGTGACCGCGTGGATCTTCTCGCACGCTCTGGTTTCCTTCCACATTCCAAAGGCATGCAGGTTTGTAGGTTAATTGGTTTCTGTATATTGACGCTAGTGTGTGTAGAGGGGTAACAGAGAACCAGTGCGCAAGTGATCGATGCTGGCATGGGCTGGCATGGACTCGATGGGCTGAAAGGCTTGTTTCCAGGCGATATGTCTAAACATAAACATAAACATAAACACAAGTAGCTTGTGGCCTTGTGGTTGGATCCTCTCCATCATTCCACCTCATTGTTACCCCACGTAAGGCATTGCCACTTGTTTGCAGCAAATGTCTCCGTGGGTCAGGCAGCATCTCTGGAGAAAAGTGTCATCATCTCCCATCGATGTTGGGCGTGCAAAGGGTCTCGACCAGAAACGTCACCCATTCCTTCTTTCCAGAGATATCGCCGGTCCCGCTGAGTTACTCCAGCATTCTGTGTCCATCTTACATTATTTACAGATCGGTGAAACTGTTCACCTTTCATTAGCATACACTGAGTGAATGGGCAGAGGTCCAGATACAGGAGGAGGAGGAATGAGGAGAGCAGCTCCTCGCCACAGGCAGCTCAGGTATCCTAGTGCCATCCATGACCTGAGCTGAGTTTACTTCATACGGCCTAATTAAAAATGATGGGTAGGTTTCCAGTGGGAGCCCAGCATCAAGAGGGAGCTTGCTGTTGCCATGGAAATAAACACTGGCTGTGCTGAGCAGGATGTCTGCCACAGAATACAAAAGAGTAGAAGACACTGTTAAAGGAGCAGCAGACCCTGTGGAGATATTTGCTGCAAACAAGCTAGAATGCTTTAAACGAGGCATCATTGATCTGGAATGCTAAAGATGATCCCACCACAAGCCACCTTGTGCTAATAAGCAGGGTTCCCACCAGTCCCCAGGTCCACTTCTAGGTTGACTATTATTGCCCCATGTACTGAGGTACAGTCAAAGGGCTGTCCAAAGCAATCACATTCTGGACTCCATCTGGTCGCCCTGGAAACCAGTGGCAGCGGGCAGTAGTGGAAGGCAGGCAGGTTAGCGACAGACCTTACCCTTGCAACTCACTCCAATGCAAACCAGTCCACTCACCCTTAAACCCATCCCACAGCACTCAGTCTGAAGAAGGCTCGGCCTCAAACGTCACCCATTCTTACTATCCAGAGATGCTGCCTGTCCCAGCATTTTGTGTGTATCTTTGCTGTAAACCAGCATCTGCAGTTCCTTCCTGCCCACAGCGTTGTGTACTCATGTAGGTGTTGCCTGTGATGGGGAGGGAAATGGTGGACCTAGAGCAATGGGCCTTCTGTGCTTTTCCGCTCGTCATGTTTACCATTGCGTATGGAAATGCTCAGTCTCATCCAGGATTCATGTCATGAATGTGGACTTGCATTACTTTTGATGCTGAATTTTATGAGAGGAAGAGGGAGCTACTTCCCTCTCAGAGTGCTGATTCCGATCGCTGTTTATTCCACTTCACTGCAGCTTTCATCTTTCTGTGGGGATGCCAGCAAAAGGCCACAGTACCATTATCTGCAATTAGACTGTTGGAAACATATGACTGGACAGCACCATCATTAACTCTCACAAGTACACAGAGTTTGGATGTTGCCGTGGACATCAAAGTTAAGCAGCGGCTGACTTTGGCTTTCAGTGGGAATATTTCATGCCTGCCATTAATCATTAGAGAAAGGGCACAGCTAAATCTGGCGTTAGGAAGAGCAGCTGTTTTATTGGGAAATATGAAAAACTAATCAGGAAGATAAATAAATTGCTAAAAAAGTGTCAGCACCATCCAAAAACGTGTGACAAGAGAATTATTATTTGCTTCAGGACTATCAATAAGCAATCCAGCCATACCACTCCAACAGATTCATTAGTCCATTGTCCTATAGCCTCACACTCATTGCCCAATGAGCCCGGCCCAATATCTAGAGCCAACGAATTTGAGCCCAATATACAGAGCCCAGCAAATCAAGCCAGTATCAGGAGCCCAGCATTCCTCAGCCCACATCCAGACTCCAACATAACACAATCCTATGTCAAAATGCAAAGAAACGCAGACTCATATCCAGAGCACACCAATCCCAGCCCAACATCAGAAAGTCAACAATATCCAGAGCCCCAACAAACCTCACAGCAAAAGGACAAAGAATGCTGGAGTAACTCAGCAGGTCAGGCAGCATCTCTGGAGAACATGGCTAGTGACGTTTCGGATCGGGACCCTTCTTACTAATCAGTCAGAGGAATGATTCCAACCAAAATCATCACCTCTCAATGTTTTCCAGCGATGCTGCTTGACCTCCAAGTTACTCCAGCACTTAGTATCCCTTTGTGTAAACCAACATCCGGGCTGCCAGGCTGCTTGGACTTTTCCGAAATACAAAGTCCAATAACAATATATATTTATTGGGTGAGAGTTGGGAGTGAGAAATTGCGAAAGACCAAGGCCGAGCGGAGCGTAGGTGTGGAAGGGGGTGCCCCCCTCCCATTGGTACAGAGCTTACGTATTTTTCAGCTTGAAATTGTGGAATCTGGTGCATACTGTAGCGAGTATTTTACCTTACACTTGAATGCAATATTTATGCTTTAAATTGGATTAGGTATGAATAAGGTTAGGCTAAATTACATTCCTAATTACATTCCACAGTAGAGCCAGGCTCTGATCAATAAATGCAGCACATGAATGATCTTAGTGTATTCATGTATGGAAATCAGATTATAATCAAGCACTTGGCCCATGTTGACCAACCTGGGTCTCACTGCACACCTGGTACTAATCCTGACCCTGACTCCAGTTGCATACCTTTTCTCATTCCTGACCCTGAGTCCAGCCTTACACCTGGCTCCCTGGACTTAACCTATTACATTCAAGCCCACAGGTGCTTATCTAATGCAGTAATCTTTTATGGGGCACTTCACGGACCAAATTTTGCATAACAAAATTTGCTACATCCATTGGCTTCCTTGTTATCTAACATTCTTTACTTTGTCAAAGAAGTCATCAATTAGTTGAACACAATTTCTCATCCATAAAATTATACTCACTCAGCTGTATAATTTCAAGGGAAATTGGACACTTGGTTCGAAAAAAGAGAGATATCTACAATATCTACAATATTTATAGGACGCATGGAGTAATTGAGGTGCTAGACGAGTATAAAGAATGTAAAAAGAATCTTCTTTGGGCTGGATGGTTTGGAGTTTGTAAAATGTGTGCAGGATAGTTTTTTGCAGCAATACATAGAGGTGCCTACTAGAGGAGGGGCAGTGCTGGACCTCCTGTTAGGAAATGAGACGGGACAGGTGGTGGAGGTATGCGTAGGGGAGCACTTCGGGTCCAGTGATCACAATACCATTAGTTTCAATATAATTATGGAGAAGGACAGAACTGGGCCTAGGGTTGAGATTTTTGATTGGAGAAAGGCTAACTTTAACGAGATGCGAGATGATTTAAAAGGAGTGAACTGGGACATTTTGTTTTATGGGAAAGATGTAGAGGAGAAATGGAGGACATTTAAAGGGGAAATTTTAAGAGTACAAAATCTTTATGTTCCTGTTCGGTTGAAAGGAACCAGTAAAAATTGGAAAGAGCCCTGGTTTTCAAGGGAAATTGGACATCTTGTTCGGAAAAAGAGGGAGATCTACAATAATTATAGGCAGCATGAAGTAAAGGATGTGCTTGAGGAGTATAAGGAATGTAAAAAGAACCTTACGAAAGAAATTAGAAAAGCTAAAAGAAGATATGAGGTTGCTTTGGCAAGTAAGGTGAAAGTAAATCCAAAGGGTTTCTATAGCTATGTTAATAGCAAAAGGATAACAAGGGATAAAATTGGTCCATTGGAGAGACCGAGTGGACAGCTATCTGCAGAGCCAAAAGAGATGGGGGAGATATTGAACAATTTCTTTTCTTCGGTATTCACCAAGGAGAAGGATATTGAATTATGTGAGGTAAGGGAAACTAGTAGAGTAGCTATGGATACTATGAGTTTCAAAGTAAAAGAAGTACTGGCACTTTTGAAAAATATAAAAGTGGATAAGTCTCCAGGTCCTGACAGGATATTCCCTAGGACATTGAGGGAAGTTAGTGTAGAAATAGCCGGGGCTATGACAGAAATATTTCAAATGTCATTAGAAACTGGAATAGTCCCCGAGGATTGGCGTACTGCGCATGTTGTTCCATTGTTTAAAAAGGGTTCTAAAAGTAAACCTAGCAATTATAGACCGGTTAGTTTGACTTCAGTGGTGGGCAAATTAATGGAAAAGATACTTAGAGATAATATATATAAGTATCTGGATAAACAGGGTCTAATTAGGAACAGTCAACATGGATTTATGCCTGGAAGGTCATGTTTGACTAATCTTCTTGAATTTTTTGAAGAGGTTACTAGGGAAATTGACGAGGGTAAAGCAGTGGATGTTGTCTATATGGACTTCAGTAAGGCCTTTGACAAGGTTCCTCATGGAAGGTTGGTTAAGAAGGTTCAACTGTTGGGTATAAATGCAGGAATAGCAAGATGGATTCAACAGTGGCTGAATGGGAGAAGCCAGAGGGTAATGGTGGATGGCTGTTTGTCGGGTTGGAGGCAGGTGACTAGTGGGGTGCCTCAGGGATCTGTGTTGGGTCCTTTGTTGTTTGTCATGTACATCAATGATCTGGATGAAGGGGTGGTAAATTGGATTAGTAAGTATGCAGATGATACCAAGATAGGGGGTGTTGTGGATAATGAAGAGGATTTCCAAAGTCTACAGAGTGATTTAGGCCAGTTGGAAAAATGGGCTGAAAGATGGCAGATGGAGTTTAATGCTGATAAATGTGAGGTGCTACACCTTGGCAGGACAAATCAAAATAGGACGTACATGGTAAACGGTAGGGAATTGAAGAATACAGTTGAACAGAGGGATCTGGGAATAACCGTGCATAGTTCCTTGAAGGTAGAATCTCATATAGATAGGGTGGTAAAGAAAGCTTTTGGTATGCTAGCCTTTATAAATCAGAGCATTGAGTATAGAAGCTGGGATGTAATGTTAAAATTGTACAAGACGTTGGTGAGACCAAATCTGGAGTATGGTGTACAATTTTGGTCGCCCAATTATAGGAAGGATGTCAACAAAATAGAGAGGGTACAGAGGAGATTTACTAGAATGTTGCCTGGGTTTCAACAGCTAAGTTACAGAGATAGGTTGAATAAGTTAGGTCTTTATTCTCTGGAGCGCAGAAGGTTAAGGGGTGACTTGATAGAGGTCTTTAAAATGATGAGAGGGATAGACAGAGTTAATGTGGACAAGCTTTTCCCTTTGAGAATAGGGAAGATTCAAACAAGAGGACATGACTTTAGAATTAAGGGACAGAGGTTTAGGGGTAACATGAGGGGGAACTTCTTTACTCAGAGAGTGGTAGCGGTGTGGAATGAGCTTCCAGTGGAAGTGGTGGCGGCAGGTTTGTTGGTATCATTTAAAAATAAATTGGATAGGCATATGGATGAGAAGGGTATGGAGGGTTATGGTATGAGTGCAGGCAGGTGGGACTAAGGGAAAAAAGTTGTTCGGCACGGACTTGAAGGGCCGAGATGGCCTGTTTCCGTGCTGTAATTGTTATATGTTAAGAAAGAAATAAGAAAAGCTAAAAGAAGATAAGAGGTTGCTTTGGCAAGAAAGGTGAAATTAAATCCAAAGGGTTTCTACAGCTATATTAATAGCAAAAGGATAACGAGGGATAAAACTGGACCATTAGAGAGCCAGAATGGACAGCTATCTGCAGAGCCTAAAGAGATGGGGGAGATATTGAACAATTTCTTTTCTTCGGTATTCACCAAGGAGAAGGCTATTGAACTCTGTGAGGTAAGGGAAAAAAGTAGTGTAGCTATGGAAACTATGAGATTCAAAGAGGAGGAATTACTGACACTTTTGAAAAATATAAAAGTGGATAAGTCTCCAGGTCCAGACAGGATATTCCCTAGGACATTGAGGGCTATGACAGAAATATTTCAAATGTCATTAGAAATGGGAATAGTGCCGGAGGATTGGCGTACTGCGCATGTTGTTCCGTTGTTTAAAAAGGGTTCAAAGAATAAACCTAGCAATTATAGACCTGTTAGTTTGACGTCAGTGATGGGCAAATTAATGGAAAGGATACTTAGAGGTAATATATCTAAGCATCTGGATAAACAGGGTCTGATCAAGAACAGTCAACATGGATTTGTGCCTGGAAGGTCATGTGTGACAAACCTTCTTGAATTTTTTGAAGAGGTTACTAGGGAAATTGATGAGGGTAAAGCAGTGGATGTTGTCCAAATGGATTTCAGTAAGGCCTTTGACAAGGTTCCCCATGGAAGGTTGGTTAAGAAGGTTCAATCTTTGGGTGTTAATGGCGGAGTAGCAAGATGGATTCAACAGTGGCTGAATGGGAGATGCCAGAGAGTAATGGTGGATGGCTGTTTGTCAGGTTGGAAGCCGGTGACCAGTGGGGTGCCTCAGGGATCTGTGTTGGGTCCACTGTTGTTTGTCATGTACATCAATGATCTAGATGATGGGGTGGAAAATTGGATAAGTAAGTATGCAGATGATACTAAGATAGGGGGTGCTGTGGATAATGAAGTAGATTTTCAAAGTCTACAGAGAGATTTGGGCCATTTGGAAGAGTGGGCTGAAAGATGGCAGATGGAGTTTAATGCTGATAAGTGTGAGGTGCTACATCTTGGCAGGACAAATCAAAATAGGACGTACAGGTAAATGGTAGGGAATTGAGGAATGCTGTGGAACAGAGGGATCTAGGAATAACTGTGCATAGTTCTCTGAAGGTGGAATCGCATGTAGATAGGGTGGTAAAGAAAGCTTTTGGTGTGCTGGCCTTTATAAATCGGAGCATTGAATATAGGAGTAGGGAAGTAATTTTAAAATTGTACAAGGCATTGGTGAGACCAATTCTGGAGAATGGTGTACAATTTTGGTCGTCTAATTATAGGAAGGATGTCAACAAAATATAGAGTACAGAGGAGATTTACTAGAATGTTGCCTGGGTTCCAGCAACTAACTTACAGAGAAAGGTTGAACAAGTTAGGTCTTTATTCTTTGGAGCGCAGAAGGTTAAGGGGGGACTTGATTGAGGTCTTTAAAATGATGAAAGGGATAGACAGAGTTGACGTGGATAAGCTTTTCCCATTGAGGGTAGGAAAGATTCAAACAAGAGGGCATGACATGAGAATTAAGGGACAGAAGTTTAGGGGTAACATGAGGGGAACTTCTTTACTCAGAGAGTGGTGGCTGTGTGGAATGATCTTCCAGCAGAAGTGGTGGAGGCAGGATCGATGTTAACATTTAAAAGTAAAGTGGATAGGTATATGGACGGGAAGGGAATGGAGGGGTATGGTCTGAGTGCAGGTAGATGGGACTAGGGGAAAATAAATGGTTGGCACAGACTGGAAGGGCGGAGAAGGCCTGTTTCCGTGCTGTAATTGTTATATGGTTATATAAGTATTCTGTTACCATTTCCTTCATTTTCCTAACAAACTGTCCTGAAGTCATTTTCACCCCCAATATTTTCAATATTTTGCTGCCTTCCTCTCAGCTTGGACTTTTCTGAAATGCAAAGTCCACTAACAATATATATTTAAGCAATATTTTCTGTGGTATTTATAATGGTAAAAAGATCTTTGTTTTGATTGCACCTACATGCATACATTATTATATTACAGTTAATATGTACCGAGGGCAAATCTTTGTTCCAATGCTCCCCATTCTCAATTACTTTTACATTTAAGTGATTGAAATCCAAGTGAAGTTTAAATGGCATCAGAAAAATAAAACCTCCAGAAGGGATGATATTCATTACGTGGTTACACAAAAAGCTGGAGAAACTCAGCGGGTGCAGCAGCATCTAAGGAGCGAAGGAGATAGGCGACGTTTCGGGTCGAGACCCTTCTTCAGACTTCATTACGTGGTTGGTTGGAGTCAGTATCAGCACAATTATTATATTGAACTTTGAATTTTCAGATGTCCTATTCAAGCTAAAACTAAAGACAAATAATAACCTCCTCTCACATTCCCCTGCAAGTATCTCTGTCACTCCTGTAAAATATGCCCCTTCTTTGATCAAGCTCTTAAACATCTCATCTAAATCAGTTTCCATCTGATTACACTCCTTGAGGATGTTCATCTACGTGTTCAATTAATAAAACAATGAGATTGGGGACATTTCTATTCAACCTGTCAAATGAATTTGGGGCGGGGGGGGGGGGGGGTTAGAAATAGTCAGTGAGGGAAACAAACATAATCATTGAGTGGCAAATGACAATAGTGCTACCTTCCCAATATTTAACTGAAGGAAATAATGGGTTATCGGGGTTGTATGTTGTGACAGACAGCCTGACACCTTGCGTGTCATTTTAATATTACACTTATCCCATCCCGCTGCATATTCTGGATGAATAAATTAAGGTTTTGTCAACTAATTACAAATCAGGCTAATTATAAATCAATAACATTAGCCAACTTTGAAACACGAAGCTGAGCATTGGGATCCAGACATCGTGGACAACAGGCGTCAGTTCCCCACTCATATCTAGCAGTGCTCTCCGTCTGAATCACGCGACGCGGAGCATTTTTGAATGTGGGGGGGCCGAGCGACCACTGATCACTTGCCTTGGGGGTACCCGGCGAGGCAGTGGAATGACCAAGTGGGGGGAGGGTGTAGAAGGGGGGTGCCACCCCACCTCCAACGATAGGGACTTTTTATAATTTGATGTATTAAAATAGTAAGATTAAACGAGAACTTTAGGGAGTTGCGATGAGGGATTTCGTGAAGACCCCGCCAGCACGCATGCGCGACATTCTTCAAAGCAGCGGTGTGGAATCACAGATTAAACAACAATGACTAACTATAGTAAGATTGAAGAGACTCTATTTACCAGTTGACCTTATAGTAGAGGGTTGGGAGTGGAGGGCACGAAATCCCTCATCGCAACTTCTCATAAACTAAAGATCAAACTTCAAACTGGTAAGTTCTCGTTTAATCTTACTATTTCATTTCGGAGTCACGTGAGTGACTTCGTGAAGATTTCAAAGCTCTGTGATTACATGCCCTGGAGCACGTCCATGCTCACACACTGCCGCAATTCTGATGGAAGGAGTATGTTAACGTATTTCAGACTTGACAAGCTGAATAATATAGTATTTATTTATACAATCAAAAAAACCCTCACTTGGGGATAAACGTTTCTTGGGGACCAGTACTTAACACTGTCTCCGCAAACGTAGCGGGAGTGGCCACAGGTTTATTATAAAACCGCTGGAATGTAGCTTTGCTGGCCAAGCCCGCTGTAGCGAGGATATGGTCCATGGGAACATCCATGGTCCTCGCCACTGGTGGATGCAGCCCTGGTAGAATGGGATTTAAAGATATTAGTATTAATACCTGCTGCATCCAATAACACCCTGAGCCACCTGGAGATCGTCTGCACCGTCACCCTGTGATGGGGTTTCTTATGGCAAATATGTCGATTCCATGGTCTTTCCCACAATCAAGTTGTCATCTAATATGCCATGACAATATGGTTTTGTTTCCTCAGAGATGCCAATACTGGTTTCAAAAGTTTTGTAAATAACCTAGGGGCTGTTGTCAGCCCATTAGGTAAAGCTCTATATTGCCATAGCTGATCCATCCAAACAAACTTTAAGAACTTTCCCTGATGTTTCCGTATGGATACTGAATGGTATGCATCTTTTAAATCGATGCATGCCATGAAGCACCCTTTGGAAATCAGTGATTTAGCTGTTTCAAACGTGACTATTTTAAAATGGGTATATTTTACATAAATATTCAAATGGGTTAAATCAATAATAATCCAACATCCACCATCTTTTTTAGTTTTGGTAAAGATGTTGGATACAAACTCAAGAGGTTTGTGTGTCGTTTTCTCTATCACCCCCTTGGCATGTAGTCTCAAAATTTCCTCATGTCCATTCGCCATTTCCTATGGGGAAAGTGCAAATTTCCGGTTTGGTACATGTTGAGGTGGGGGAAGTTGTTCATTTATGAATTCAATTTCATACCCCTGAATACTTTGTAATATAAATGAATCTAAAGTTATAGAGCTCCATATATCCCAGAATAACTGTAATCTCCCACCAATTTGTGAGGTTAAACATGCAGCACTCGCATGAGAACCAGACCCCCTTACCTCCATGGTTACCGGTGGGGCCTGATGTTCTGGGTTTTGGCGCTCCGTTGTGTTGCTGGATTGTGGGGTTGCTGCATCTTCCACGCCGGTCGCTGTTGGCCCTGCCCTAAAAAAGGCTTTTGTTGTTGGGGTGCGGCCGGCGTGTAGGTCCTTGCTGATCTTTCAGGTGGCCCCCGAGGTCTTATATATGGTGTTTGTCTGCGGGTAGCTGGCCTGCTGGTGGAAGGCGGTTTCATCAAACCAACTGCCTTCGCCTCCTCGTCCAGCTCCTTGACCTGTTTGGGCAGGTCCTCACCGAACAGCTGTCTCGGTGGCGGCGGCGCAGATGCCTTGTACAACCCCGCGAACTTGGGGTTGAGAGTAGGCTTGATGGAGATTTTCTGGAAAGCATTAATTTCGTACTGTGTGTTACACAATAATGCAAGAGCAACTTCCTGCTCCTCCGTCATCTCCGTGCAATCAATAGATCTGGCAAAGGCCGTAATTCCCGACGTCAAAGGTTTCAGGATCTTTTAAAGTTCCTGTGCCCTTATTCCTGGACTGATGTTGCCCCAGATGGGCGTGTTGACTGTCGGTACATTCAGTGATACACAATTGTTCGGGGCCTTATATTTGTTTATTGCCTCGGTTAGTACCTGATCCTGCAGCTGGTGTGTAGTAAGGAAGTCAATACTTGCCGCTAGATTGGGCTGCAATGGCTGTCCTGAGTGATTAGGTTCAGCAAATCTGGAAACCACATCAAGAAAATCCTCTTGGGGTTTCTCAGCTGCTGTAGGTTCCTCCGCCAACCCATCTTCCACGTCAGCCAGCTGCTGACCTCTGGCACTCCCCACCGAAGATGGGGACATGCTGGGTGGCCCAGATGCATGTCTCCTGAAACTAGAGGACATCCGGTCCTGCTGCTGGAGGAGTCCTTTGCTCAAGGAGTCGCTCCATCATGCGCTCCATGCTGGCCATGCGACCGCCGCCGCTATCTGCGGACAACAAGTCGACTTCCTCAGGTTCTCCTGAACGACTGAGGCTTCTGCCATCGGCCCGCACCTCGTCGAGGTGATGACTAGGGTGCCTAGGCAGGATGTCGCTGCCTGCCGCTCCAGCGGGGCTTAGCGACTCCCGCGCAGACATGCTGCTGGTCCGCAGTCTTCCGGACTGAGGCGGCCCGCTTGTCTGGAAGACATTAGCGATGAGGAGTCGGTTCCAGCCGCCGGAGCGGGGTTCACCGATGTCCGCGCGGGCTTGCCGCCTGTCTTCCCCTGAGACAAAGGCGACGTTCGGTCACGACCAGCCGCTAACACGGGGTGCGGTGACCGAGAAGATATCCCACCAGCCCGCGATCTGGCAAGCTCCCCCGGTGGTGAGTCTGCGCCGGCCGCACCTGCGGGGCTCCCAGACTCAGACCTCGGTCCCTCACTGGTCCGCGATCTGGCGGACTGCTCCGGTGGTAAGTCGACGCCAGACGCTGCAGCCGGGCTCTTTGACTTCTGTGCAGTTCTTCCCCTGGTCCGCCCTCTGGTGACCTGTATAGGAGGGGAGACAGAACGTGCCGCAGAGCGGGTAACATGTTTACGCACCTTTTCCCCACTGTCCCTATGTTTAGGTGACAGTGGTAGGGAGTCAGGGTCTTGCCTACCCTGCTCCCGCGCGGTGCTCCTACCACTGTGTGGCTCCATGGACAGCCGTGGTGGAGAGTCGGGTCCTGGTTGCGTAGGGCTCTCCGACTTCCGCGTTCTTTTCCCGGCCCGATGAGCGGGTGCTGCCGTTGTAGCGGGCAGCTCCGGGGAATGCAGCCGCTGCCTCCTGTCAGAAGTCCTGCGGCTGGAAGTGTATTTCGAACTCCTTTCCATCATCCCTGTGAACAAAAAATTCAATCCACAGGAACTAACCAACTCAAGGTTAGTTCCTCTTACCTGAGCGGTCCTTTTTGAAGGGCTGGTGGAGGAGCGCATTCACTCCTCCAGCCGTCGACTGCAACTGCGAGCAACGATACGTCGCGCATGCGTGCTGGCGGGCCCTTCACGAAGTCACTCACGTGACTCCGAAATGAAATCATGTGCATTGTAGAAGTATGATTTCAATGTTTTTTGTATGAAGTATTTTTAAGAGGTAACTTTTTAAGGGGTAACTTTATCCACACAAAGGGTGGTGGGTGTATGGAACAAGCTGCCAGAGGAGGTAGTTGAGGCAGGGACCATCCCAACATTTAAGAAACAGTTAGACTGATACATGGATAGGACAGGTTTGGAGGGATATGGACCAAAAGCAGGTAGTGTAGCTGGGACATGTTGGCGGGTGTGGGCAAGTTGGGCTGAAGGGCCTGTTTTCACACTGTATCACTCTATGACCACATTATACCTCCACCATGCATAAATGCTTCAAAATCAAGTGATCGAGTTTTATTGCCATATAATCAAGCATAGAAACATAGAAAATAGGAGCAAGAATAGACCATCGGCCCTTCGAGCCAGCACTGCCATTCAATATAATCATGGCTGTTCATCTAAAATTAGTACCTCTTTCCTGCTTTCCCCCCATATCCCCAGATTTCGCTGGCCCCAAGAGCTAAATGTAACTCTCTCTTGAAAACATCCAGCGAATTGGCCTGCACTGCCTTCTGTGGCAGAGAATTCCACAGATTCACAAATCTCTGTGTGAAGAAAGTTTGTCGGTTACACAAAAAGCTGGAGAAACTCAGCGGGTGCAGCAGCATCTAGAGCGAAGGAGATAGGCGACGTTTCGGGTCGAGACCCTTCTTCAGACTGGTCAGGGATCAGGGAAACGAGAGATATAAACAGTGATGTGGAGAGATAAAGCAAGAACAATGAGTGAAAGATATGCAAAAAAGTATTGGTGACAAAGGAAGCAGGCCATTGTAAGCTGTTTGTGGTGTGAAAATGAGAAGCTAGTGCGACTGGGGGGGGGGGAGATGGAGAAGGAATGTCAGGGCCCGAGGGCTGAGGGAGAGGTGGGGGGGAGGCAGTCTGGGTTAACAGAATTGAGAAAATTCAATGTTTAAGCCAAGAGGATGCAGACTCCCCAAGCGGAATATGAAGAAAGTTTGTCCTCATCTTAGTCCGATATGGCCTACCCCTTATTCATAAACTGTGACTCCTGGTTCTGGATTCCCCCAACATCGGGAACATTTTTCCTGCAGTTACAGTAAGTGAAAATCTAGCAGGCAAGCATGATGCTTTCTCCAACCACCCCCATTTGAAGGTCACTATCTTCCACCGCTTTTACCCAGTGCTTGGTACCTACTTCCAGCAGCCACTGGTTGTCCACCAGGATGCACCGAGCCGCAGCCTGGTCCATGCCGGTCACCAGGGCGGGACTCTTGCACTGAGGCTGTTCAATGGCCGGAGCTGCAGCAAGCGACTCACCAGCCCGGCTCTCCGTCCGCATCTGCCCCCGCCGCTGCTCCAGCTTCCATCCCTCCCTCCGCCCTGGCTCTCCAACGCTCACGACCAGGTTGCTCAGAGCACAGCAGCGCCTCGTCCAAAGCCGGAGATATTGAAACATGTCTAGCCAAAAAAGAGTGGGGCCGCTGCAGTTCCCCCAGTTCCTCGGCCCGTGTACCTCTCTCCTGCCGCTCGCCGGCCTCGCTCATGGCAGCCGCTTCCCACAAATCCTTAAATTCCGACTGCCTCTGGGAGTAGGACATGGCCTTACTTGCTGCGTTGGGTGACACTCATTCACTGTCTGGCCCGTGTCTTTCAATGTAAATTTGCATGGGGACATGGTTTGGAGGTGTGTGACGGTTCGGTCTAGTGAGAATAACAGAATAAGAATGCTGCTGTCTTGTCAACAGACGCGCACACAAGCAGTTGATGTTAGTTTTGAAATTCTTGTTGATCACAGAATTTCTCACGACAGAGCGTGAGAAATTTGAGATCAGCATGAGAGCGCGAGCATTGAGCAAAATGCACAAGTCTCATGCTCAATGTGTGAGCGTTGCCAGCTCTGCAACATCTGCAGTTCCTTGTTTCTGCAAACTCCAGCCCAATAACAAATGCCCAATAAAACCCAGGTCAATATCAAATTGAGCAGTATCAGAGACTCCAAAGATGTATAGGTTTGTAGGTTAATTGGCTTGGTGTAATTGTAAATTGTCCCTGGTGTGTGTAGGATAGTGTTAGTGTGCGGTGCCCGCTGGTCTGCGTGGACTCGGTGGGCCGAAGGGCCTGTTACCGTGCTGTATCTCTAAACTAAGCAAAATGTCCCCAAACTTAATATTGAGATCCTTACAGTGCTAACTCCCCACAATACCAACTCCAGTGTATCCACAGACACACAGCTGTACATCCACACAGTCCACAGCACACCCATAGCCCGACATCCCTCAGTCTGATAGCCTGCAGTGGAAATCGGTTCTGTGTTATGATTTTGCCAAGATAAACTAGCAGACAGGGTCAGAGGGGTGTATAATTAGGCTGTGCCTTGCTGCATTTTGCAGCCTGGTATCAAACTGAGCAATGAGGATCCATTTCAATTAAAGTGTTCGTTCAACAAACTGGTTGCCCAGGGCTGTCGGTCAGCCTGCAGTTGCAGACGGTGACATGAAATCCAGGCAGTCAGCCCTCAGTTGCAACCTCACAGCTTCTCACTGTCCAAAGTGCAGAGGAGCAGAGGAGTATCAGTCATTTAAACTCCCTGCTGAAAACACAGCACTTCCTCTTGCTGACTTCCTGGGTAATTACTGGTTGTTTCAGATGACTCGACACTAGACATAATTTACCAGACGCAGATTGTGCATAAGTGCAAATTGCCCTTAATTTAAATGTGGATTTGAGCTTGCCACAACACGCAGTGGGAAATACTACAGAATGGAAAATTGCTGCAAGTAATGTTTGTCAAAATAACTGGAGACTGAGTTGCCGCGTTGGCTGCCTCTGTTTTTATTTTCATTCATGACGTAAATGTTAGCTGATATTCCAATTACTTGCGGCCCAGTTCTAAAGATGGCACGGCAATGATTTGTTTTGTCTTCAAAGTGGTTAAGTAGTTTTAAGAAGTTGTCCAGTTGTCACCTCTCTTGATAATAATAAACTAAACTAAAACTAAATTAGTTGAGGTAACAAGTAATGACAGGTGATTGGTTCATGGGGCATTACATCCACACCTTGTTTGGTTGGAATCATTGAAGAAGAGCAGGAGACTTTACCCATCAAGTCACCGACGGCTCCTTGTAAAGCAATCCAGTCAGCTACATTACCCCAGCATTGCCCCTGTGAACTAACTTCCTGGAGCGCCCATCCAGGTCCCTGTTGAAGGCACAGAGTGCTGGAGTAAGGGTTACACAAAAAGCTGGAGAAACTCAGCGGGTGCAGCAGCATCTAAGGAGCGAAGGAGATAGGCGACGTTTCGGGTCGAGACCCTTCTTCAGACCAATCTGAAACGTCATTTACCGTGTTCTCCAGGGATGCTGCCTAACTCTCTGAGCTACTCCAGCATTATGTGTCTTCCTTGTAAAGCAGCATCTGCAGTTCCTTGTGTCTCAATTGATTTCTGCGATGGAGTTCATATTGCACAGGAAGATAGTGAGGAGTAGCAATAAGGATCTGCAGATGCTGGTCTACCAAGGGACGACACAAAATGCTGCAGTAATTCCTTAAACACAAGTTTAAATCCTGTGCCAGCATTTGAGGAATTTAATCCTGGAATATAATCTAAAAGGCAATAAACCCACTGAACGAATCAATCATTAACATGTTTTAGGAAAGGAAACCTCAATCCTCACCCAACCTGTTTAGGTTTGACTCACAACTGCCCGCTGAAAATGTCCAGCAGGTAATTCGATTCAAGGGCGACTAGAATTGGGCAATAAATGGGAGCACATCCCGTGAATTAATTTAAAGAATGCTTTGGTGCAATGCAGAAGAGGTAACACCAATGCTATCAAATTACAGTATTAAAACTAGTCACTGTGTGGAATCCTTGCGGACACCTTGGGTCATAATTTACAGTGATAAAGCACTTAATGCAGTCTAGATTTGGGTTATTAAATTTTTAGTAACTTGCTGGAAGTCTGAACTGATAATGTCACAATGAGGGGAAGGGGGCATCTGGGACTTGAGCGGATAAGGCCACCGATCATGAATCCCTTCAACAAATCCCATTAAAGGGTTTAAAGATTCACAGAAAGAAAATTAAGAAATCTCAGGCAGGAGAATTGAATGCAGAATCAGGTGCTGAACACAAATCTATGAATTGGGAACACTGGACAAACTCTGCAGGTCAAGCAGCATCCGAGAAAAGGGTCTCGACCAGAAACGTCACCTATTCCTTTTCTCCAGAGTTGCTGTCTGACCAGTTGCTGTCTGACCATCAATCTTCTGAGAAAAGAGGACCCTCACGGGTCAGAACAAAGATTAAAGGGAGTGAGAGTCTAGTTTTTATTAAAGTCACAAAGTGGTGGAGTAACTCAACGTGTCAGGCAGCTATTACAGGAGGACATGGATATTTTGGACATTTTGGGTCGGGACCATTTTTCAGACTGATTACAGGGAGGGAAGAAAGCTGGAAGAGAGGAGGGGTATGACTCAGCGTGGCAGGTAATATGTGAACACAGGCAAGGGAAGTTAGATGTTGGTCAAAGGCCAAAGATGAAAAAAACAGAGGGTGTGAGACAAAGGGACTTAAGAGTTCCAAATTCATCGTGAGTTTAGCTTAGTTTAGTTTCATTTATTATTGTCACCTAAATGGAATGATAGTGAAAAGGTTTGTTTTGTGTGCTATCTAGATAAATCATACTATACATGAGTACAATCGCGTACAAGTAGAAGAGTGAATTATTGTAGTGGAGAAGAGTAAATCCTGTTGGGGTCACAGAGTCATTGTGTGATACAGTGTGGAAACAGGCCCTTCACCCCAACTTTCTCACACTGGCCAACATGTCCCAGCTACACGCGTCCCACCTGTCCGCATTTGGCCCCTATCCCCCCAAACCTGTCCTATCCATATACCTGTCTAACCCTGTTCTGGGAGAGCTTGCAAAGTGCCGCCACGTTCCACGAACCCTGTATGATACTTATGCAATTCACTGGGGAAACCCACAGTGAGAACGCCTAATCTCCACACAGACAGTACCCGAGATTAGGATTGGACCCGTACCTCTGGCATCGTGAGGCAGCAGCTCTACCAGCTTCGCCACTGCGCCCAATTGCCTGAACTGAGACTGCATTTAAGAGTCAATCACATTGCTAGGTCTCAAATCGTACGTAGGCCCAATCTCCTTGAACATCCCATCAGGAATCAGGTTGAACAACCGCAGTTATTAAGGGCAGCACAGTGGCACAGCTGGTAGATTGGCTGCCTCACAGGGCCAGAGACCTGGTTTCAAGCCTCAGTAATATCTCCAGCTGTCTCAAGGAAAGCAATGAAAACTAATAGGCTCCTCCCTCCTTCATACTGTAAAGGTGTGAGACATGCTTCTGAGGAAGGTCTCGACCCGAATTCCTTCTCTCCAGAGACGCTGCCTGTCCCGCTGAGTTACTCCAGCTTTTTGTGTCTATCTTCGGTTTAGACCAGCATCTGCAGTTCCTTCCTACACATTCAGGAACAGCTTCTTCCCCACAGCCATCAGACTATTAAACACAACTTCAAGCAAATTATGAACTGTAACAACCTATTGCACTTGATGTGTTTACTGATGTGTGTGTATATATATATATATTCTATGGTGTATATGGACACACTGGTCTGTTCTGTATTCATGCCTACAATACCCTGTTGTTCTGCAGCAATGCAAGAATATCATTGTCATATCTGGGACACTCGACAATAAACTCTCTAGACTCTTGACTTGACTCCTTGACCCACTGAGTTACTCCAGCACTTTGTGCTTTGCGCAAGATTCCTGCAGCTGCAGTTCCTTTGTCTTTGTGATTTGATAGGTACCTTGTTTTGTGCAATGATTGTTATATACTCTCCCATTGTGATTGGATTTTATTTCCAACCCCCTATGAAAAACACTGTCCAATTGTCTCCATTGATTAGCGTTCACCGCATGTTCCCGAGTTCACGAGCCGGGTCGACTGTGCATCTGCCCCTGGAATAGACTATCCACATCAGAATGGAATAAATGTACCTAGTGGGATATTTCGAAACATCAAAGCCCAATCTTTGAAATACAACCCAGCGTTATCCTACTGTCCGCAATGCTTTATGATGCAGAATGAATTTTTAATAAAATTTTATGAAATCTCCTTTCAGTATGTTGTATCATACTTATGCAATTCACAAATGCACCTCAGGCTCTGACAACATTAACCGTACCCCAGCCAAGCCCCGCCATTGCCATCACTGTTTGGATTCAGCATTCTTATTTTAATATATTTTATTCAGTCCTCCTGCTCGCAGTGTTTTTATTGTGAATTTGGTTCAGGGTCATGTGTAATTCAAGACTGAACGATAAGGTAAATGCGAGACTGAGCAGCAATAAATCCTCAGTTACTCGAAAATCTTCCACATTCATGCCGCAGTAATCTGTATGAAACCAGTTGTTCATCTGTCATGAGCTAATTTTTCAGAGATGTGGACATTTTCTGGATGTGTGGGGGTGGTGGCTGGGGTTCCATCCATTTTATTAATGTTCAGACCTTCTTGTAGCAGAATTAGGCCATTCAGCCCATCAAATCTCCTGTGTCATTGGCTGATTATGGCTGATCTATCTTTCCTTCCCTGACCTGTTATCCTACCTTCTCCCCGTAACCCCTGACATCCTTTCTGTTTTGATTTAGTTTAGTTTAAAGATACCGCGTGGAAACAGGCCCTTCGGCCCACCGAGTCCGCACCGACCAGCGATTCCTGCACACTAACTCTATCCTACACACACTAGGGACAATTTACATTTATAGCAAGCCAATTAACCTAAAATCTGTAGGTCTTTGGAGTGTGGGAGGAAAACAGAAGATCTCGGAGAAAACCCACGCAGGTCTCAGGGAGAACATACAAACTCCGTATAGACAAGCACCTGTAGTCAGGATCGAACCCGGTCTCTGGTGCTTGTCAGGCAGCAACTCTACCGCTGTACCATCATGCCATCCTAACCTGTTGTTCTGAGCTATGATTGTGTATGGCCACGTACAGACAAATCCTGTGCATCCTCGATACCGTCTAACATTCCTCAACTTTAGATCATGCATACTGTAATTCAGTCGTCAGTGTCCTATTCCAGTGAGACCTGCACAAGGATAAAATTGGACCCGAGTGTGAACCTTGCCTAATTGTGTTGTTGGCTATACTCTACCAACATTCTGGCTGTACACTACCTGTGCTGGCTTTTGGTTAGGTAGTGCATCCATTTGACAATGTTCATCCTTTTCTCTGTAATGTCCTCCAACACTAAAACACCTCAAGCTCCCTGCTGCCCTCTCCTTCCGAACCCCTCCAATTCTGCCATTTGATGCCAGCTCAGGTTAGTCCCCTCCATCCTTGGTGCCCGTGTCTCATGCTACCAAGGCACTGAGCCCTGGATATCTTCCCCAAACAGGGCGGCACAGTGGCGCAGTGTACTCGGTTGCTGCCTTACTATGTCAGGGACCCTGGTTGTCTAAGTGACCCGCGTGGGTTTACTCCCAGATCTCCGGTTTCCTCCCACCTCGATCAATCAAAACCATTCTGTAATTTTGTATTTATTGTTACTGATGTGGAAGCACCAAATGTTGTGAATAAAGTTTTGCTATACATGCACGTTGGTTCTCTAACACAGCACGTTGCTGTTGCTGCTGCCAGGCTGTTGCCTCGTGGGTTGGAGCTGAGCTCCTGCTGCGGTGGAACGACACTCACCCCTAGAGAGAAGAGAGCGGGTCAGCTCAGAGTCAGGGAGAGCTAAGAGAGAGTGGGTTGTCCCGGGGTTCCTTATATATCCCAGGACCCACCCCTATACCCTGTGCCAACTCCTCCCTGCCACTGGCTAGTTACGTGACCCTACCCCCGGCTGCTGAGGGTTGGTGTAGCTAGTGGCCCAAACACCGGGTGGCGCCACACTGATACTGTTGCTGAACCTTTTAAAACACGTTGTACGCTCTCTCCACGACCACGTGGGGTTTCTCTGTTTCCTCCCACACTCCAAAGACATACAGGTTTGTAGGTTAATTGACGAGGTATAAATGCAAATTGTCCCTAGGATAGGATAGTGTCAGTGTGCGGGGATCGCTGGTCAGTGGGCCGAAGGGCCTGTTTCCACGCTGTATGTCTAAATCTACAACTAAAACCTCTAAACGTCTCTTCCACCCTTACAACACCTGCTTCAAACCAACCTATTGACCAAGCTGTTGCTCATCATCCCTGATGCCTCCTTGCATGGCCCAGTGCCAAATTATCTTCAATGCTCCTGTGAAACACTTTGGGGCATTGACTGTGTTAGAGGCACTAAATAAATTAAACTGGTGTGTTTTAAGGACTTTACATATTTTACATATGCACGTACAAGTTTGAGGGCCGATTTATTTCATTAAAATATTAATAGGATTTAATGGGAGAGATTCAGAAAAACCATCTCCTCCTGTGACAGTATTTGTACAAAAGGAGGTTGTCTTAACCTGGGAGCTAGGTTTTCATGTCTTGAAAATCTGCATCAATTGGTGTTCTCCAGACTGACATTCATTGTTTTTTTCCAAGGATGTTGTGCAGTCTGGAGGTGAAATGGGAAAATGGAGCTGCGATGTAGACTGGGCATAATCTAGCAAAGTACGAGACTGAACTCTTCCCATGAAATACAGGATTGTCATTCGGTCATATCAGGGAAGGACCTTGATTGTTCCTTGGCTGGTGATGGCTCAAAGGATGCAATATTCAGACGAACCTTGAATTGGGTGCGATCAAAATATATTATTGGTGTGCTGGCCTTTATAAATCAGAGCATTGAATATAGGAGTAGGGAAGTAATGTTAAAATTGTACAAGGCATTGGTGAGACCAATTCTGGAGTATGGTGTACAATTTTGGTCGCCTAATTATAGGAAGGATGTCAACAAAATAGAGAGAGTACAGAGGAGATTTACTAGAATGTTGCCTGGGTTCCAGCAACTAAGTTACAGAGAAAGGTTGAACAAGTTAGGTCTTTATTCTTTGGAGCGCAGAAGGTTAAGGGGGGGACTTGATTGAGGTATTTAAAATGATGAAAGGGATAGACAGAGTTGACGTGGATAAGCTTTTCCCATTGAGGGTAGGGAAGATTCAAACAAGAGGGCATGACATGAGAATTAAGGGACAGAAGTTTAGGGGTAACATGAGGGGGAACTTCTTTACTCAGAGAGTGGTGGCTGTGTGGAATGATCTTCCAGCAGAAGTGGTGGAGGCAGGATCAATTTTAACATTTAAAAGTAAAGTGGATAGGTATATGGACGGGAAGGGAATGGAGGGGTATGGTATGAGTGCAGGTAGATGGGACTAGGGGAAAATAAATGGTTGGCACGGACTGGAAGGGCCGAGAAGGCCTGTTTCCGTGCTGTAATTGTTATATGGTTATATGGTTATTAATTATCTAACGTCATTATCTAACAAATTAATTTTTAATATTGATTATCTAACTAGTGATTGAGGCAGTGCAGCGTAGGTTCACGAGATTGATCCCTGGGATGGCGGGACTGTCATATGAGGAAAGATTGAAAAGACTAGGCTTGTATTCACTGGAATTTAGAAGGATGAGGGGGATCTTATAGAGACATAAACAGTTATAAAATGACTGGACGAGCTAGATGTAGGAAAAATGTTCCCAATGTTGGGCGAGTCCAGAAACAGGGGCCACAGTCTTAGAATAAAGGGGAAACCATCTAAGACTGAGGTGAGAAAAAACTTTTTCACCCAGAGAGTTGTGAATTTGTGGAATTCCCTGCCACAGAGGGCAGTGGAGGCCAAGTCACTGGATGGATTTAAGAGAGTTACAGGGCTGTCAACTCTCACGCATTGAGCGTGAGACTCACGCATTTGGCAAAATTCAACAGAAGTTCTCACGCTGACATTTAAATATATATATATAAATAAATAAAGTCACACTCCTCCACACTCACCAATGAGAATAGTTTTTTGTCAGTGGGTTTCCCGTAAAGAACGAGCAATTTAATTGGCTTAAGCCCATCGCGCGCTATTAAAATGGCAATGTAGACAACGATGCTGGAGAAACTCAGTGGGTGAGGCAGCATCTATGTCTGAGTTTGACCCTTCTTCACACTCAAGCATTTCTCCAGCATTTTTGTCCACCGCTCTATAGATGCTGCCTCACCCGCATTCACATTCCCGTGCAGATGGTGTGATAGGTGAGACACGGCGGTGGTCCCAGCACCGACCCCCGAGGTACCGCTCCCACCTCCCTCCCTCACCTCCGGCGGCTCTGTGTCCGGCGGCCCCTCTGTCCACACCGCATGGAGTTTTAACCCCGGCCCGGAGCCAGGAGTGAACCGGGTGAGTTGGTGCTGCCTCCGGAGCCGCGGGGATGAATCTCGGGCTAAGGCTCCACTCTGCTTCGATGCCCGACCCCCGGGTCTCTGTCCCTCACCCCCCCCCTCCCCCCAGACCCCTGGGCCACTGACTCTCACCTCCCCTGGACCCCAGCTGGACACAGAGCACCTGGGCTGGCCCAGCGGATGGGGGGAGAGAGGGAAATGCTCCCTGGACTTCGCCAAGTCTCCGCTCACTCCAGGTGTTGTCGCCACTTCACTGACACACTCTCACACACAACCTAACACACACCCTTACACACAACCTAACACACACTCTCACACACACACAAGGTTTAAAGGGATATGGGCCAAATGCAGATAAATGGGACTAGTTTAGATGGGGCATGGGCAAGTTGGGATGAAGGGCCTGTTTCTATGCTGTAAGACTGTGACACACTGTAGAAAGGGCGCAATTGCTCTGGAGAGGATCCAGGGGCGATTTATGAACATACTGGCGAGGCTGGAATTTTTTATACACTTTGAAGAAAGATTTGATAACTGGGATTGTATTCTCTGTAGCAACGGAGGTGAAGAAAAGACTTAGTTGAGGTGAATACTATTATGAGCATATGACCTGTTTCGCTTAACAAAGAGTGTAGGAAGGAACTGCAGTTGGTGGTTTAAACCGAAGATAGACACTAAAAGCTGGAATAACTCAGCAGGACAGGCAGCATCTCTGGAGAGAAAGAATGGGCGATGTTTCGGGTCGAGACCTTCAGCCTGAAGAGGTTGAAAACCAGCCATAAAACACAATGACTGGACATGTGTGTTGTCCAACTAAGGGCAGAAATCAGATTCATGTGTTCATCTTTATTGATGTGACACCATAATAAATATATTACAGAAAAAATAATGTAATGGGGTGGCACAGTGGTGCAGCGGTAGAGTTGCTGTCTTGCAGCACCACAGACCCAGATTTGATCCTGACTATGGGTGCTGTCTGTACAGTATTTGTACATTCTCCCTACGACCACATGGCTTTCTCTGGATATTCCGGTTTCTCCCACATCCAAAAGTAGTGCTGGTTTGTAGGTTTCCCCTGGCGTGTAGGAAACAACTGGTGTATGATAGATTGCTGGTCGGTGTGGACTTGGTGGGCTGAAGGGCCTGTTTCCATATATATATTTTACATACATATCTTAATTTAATTGAACCATATACGGTTGAATATGGAAACATAGAAAGAAACATAGAAAAATAGGTGCAGGAGGAGGCCATTCGGCCCCTCGAGCCTGCACCGCCATTCAATGTGATCATGGCTGATCATCCAACTCAGTATCCCGTACCTGCCTTCTCTCCATACCCCCTGATCTCTTTAGCCACAAGAGCCACATCTAACTCCCTCTTAAATATAGCCAATTAACTGGCCTCAACGACCTTCTGAGGCAGAGAATTCCAGACACTCACTACTCTCTGTGTAAAGAATGTTTTCCTCATCTCGGTCCTAAAGGAATTCCCCCTTCTCCTTAGACTGTGACCCCTTGTTCTGGACTCCCCCAACATCGGGAACAATCTTCCTGCATCTAGCTTGTCCAACCCCTTAAGAATTTTGTAAGTTTCTATAAGATCCCACCTCAATCTTCTAAATTCCAGTGAGTACAAGCCGAGTCTATCCAATCTTTCTTCATATGAACGTCCCGACATCCCAGGAATCAGTCTGGTTAGAATATGTGGCATTATTTTTGTCTTGTTTCTATAGTCAAAGGGTAAGGTTGATTGATTTACTTGTGCAGAACAGTGATGGAAGTCTGACTCCTCTTGCCTTGTTTCTGTGTTTTTTTTTCTCTATATATATGCATAACAGCATGAATTATAATCTGATTTCCATACATGAATATACTAAGGTCATTCATGTGCTGCACCTGTTAATCAGAGCCTGGCTCTTCTGTGGAATGTAATTAGGAATGTAATTTAGCCAAACCTTATTCATACCTAATCCAATTTGAAGCATAAATGTTGCATTCAAGTGTAAGTTAAAAGACTCGCTACAGTATGCACCAGATTGCTCAATTTCAAGCTGAAAAATGCAAAAGCTCCCTATCGTGGGAGGGGGGGACCCCCCCTCCCACACCTTCCCATCCTCGGTCGCTACGCTCCCTTGCAATTTCTCACTCTCAACAATGTTGGCAGCCTTGGAGTTAGATAGAGCTCTAGGGGCTAGTGGAATCAAGGGATATGGGGAGAAAGCTGACACGAGTTATTGATTGGGGACGATCAGTGATAATCACAATGAATGGCGGTGCTGGTTCGAAGGGCCGCATAGCCTCCTCCTGCACCTATTTTCTATGTTTCTATGTTCCCACGTCAATTTTAGGGGCCATGTTGCAAACGTCAGAGACTTATTGCCTGCCAAGATTGTAACCGATTTTAATACTTCGAGAATCTCGAGTTTGCCAAGTTGAAATTAAGTGATCTTTGCTTTAATGTTTGTCATTTACTGGGGAGAGAGTGCCTATGTTAGGTATCAATGCTTTAGTGCGTAACAGGCAGCTGTGGTTATACTTCCCAAGTGCTTTGTGATGACTCTTCACCCATCAGATCCATTGGACAAGGAGGAGAGTGAGATCGCCTGATAAATGAGATTGGGTCCCTTTAATGTTCAAGGTTATGGTTTAGTTTAGTCTCGTTTAGAGATACAGTGCGGAATCACCGATCTACACTGACCAGTGATCTCCATATATTAGCAATGCCCTACACACACGAAGGACAATTTTACATTTATACAATTCCACCAAGCCAACTAACCTACAAACTGGAACGTCTTTGGAGTGTGGGAGGAAACTGAAGATCTTGGAGAAAATCCATGCAGGTCACGGTTGAGAACGTATAAACTCCGTATAGACAGCACCCGGTCACGATCGAACCCGAGTCTCTGGCGCTGTAAGGCAGCAACTCTACCGTTGCGCCACCGTGCTGCCCATGGTGTCTGGGTGACATTGCATTGCCGTCTATGGGAGTTTGTTGGAGGAAATTGTAAAACATTGCAGTACTGGTGGCATCTGGGGAGCAATGAAAATTGAAAACCAAGGGGAGGAGGTTCACACCTGTCCCTACCCATATCCACAGTGAGTTGTTCTGAAAAAGTACTTTTCTGTGTGAACTACGTGAAAGACACAATAGAAATTCAAGCCTTGCTTTCTTTAGGTCGGACAAATATTCAGACGTCACTGTTGGCTGGCTGTGCTTTAGTTCAGTTTAATATCACGTGTACCGAGGTACAGTGAAAAACTTTTGTCGCGTGATAAACAGTCAGCAGAAGGACAATACATGATTACAATCGAGCCATATACAGTGTATAGAGAGATTTAAGAGTGTAGAGCGATTGTAAGATGTGATTGTAGATCTGCTTCTGTGGTTAGCACGCAAATAGTCGCCTGAGTTGGACACCATCTTGGAGTAGTCGCCCTCTTAGACATCCCTCTTCTAAAACCCATATTGTGGAGCTGTGTGCAAGCCATGTTCTTAGCTATCATTTTACTGCTGCGAATAAATGGAGCCTTATCTGCACATGTTACAGCAGCATTCCTTCATTTACGAATGCTTGCCTCCCTTTGCAGATCATTCCTTCCCCTTCCTTTCACCTCTAGTACTCCCCCAGGGTCCTTTGATGCAGCAAGAGAAACATCTTTTCCTTTTAATGGACGTGCAGCTTGGGGCAGCTTGACAGATCGTGGAAGATAGCCTAATTAAAATTAACAAGACTCGAAGGCCAATTTAAGGCTAGTGTCATAAATAAAGACACATATAATTTATAGACCATTACACCTCTTATTCCCTCCCCTCGCTGAAACTTCCTTCCTCTTAGCAAGTAATTAGGCACGGAATGGAATAGAGGCATTTATTGCAGGAGAGATTACGTTGAAAAGTAAGGAAGTATTTCTACAAATATACTGGCCTTTGTCGAAACTGCACCTATGTACAGTTTTGGTCTCCTCAACACTTGCCATGGAGACAGTAGAAATGTAGTTCTCTGGATTTATTCCTGGATTGAAGTGGATTTTCTCATGATCCCTGTTTTTTTCTGGCCTTCTCTGTCTTTAAGTCAGAAGAAGGGTTCCGCCACCTATTCCTTTTCTCTGGAGATGCTGCCTGGCCCGCTGAGTTACTCCAGCATTTTGTATCTATCTTTGGTGTAAACCAAAGCATCTTCGGATCCTTCCTACACACAGCAATTAAGTTGATTGTCTGAACTTTCTGAAATTTAAAATAAGATTACAGATCTCAGTGGGTTTTAAGAAGTAGATGCTGAGAGGAGAGGATGCATCCCTAGGTCTGGACGTTCAGAACCAGACACAGGATAAAGGGACACTCAATTAAGAATGAGGAGAATTTCTTCGCTTATATGGTTATGACTCTTTGAAATTCCCTGCAACAGAGAGCTGTGAATGCTGAATATTTAAAGCAGAGAGATTTTTGGACTAAGGGGGTTTGAGAGCAGCCAGAAAAAGGAGTTGAGGGCTGTAATCAGTCGAGCCATGACCTTATTGAATCACGGAATGTGCTTGAGAAGCTCTGTGCCTACTCCTGCACTTATTTCTTATGCTTATGTCCACCACTAACCCTTCCACCAACTTCAACATGGGAGATAACCCCTGATCCAACCTCTGGACTCTCTCAGCATCTGCAGTATACAAGAGAACGTAATGATTTGGGCCGGCGTTCCCATTGCTGCTTCCTGAGAAGACTACGGAGATTCTCTTGAACTTCTACAGGTGCACAGTAGAGAGCATGCTGACTGGTTGCATCGTGGCTTGGTTCGGCAACTTGAACATCCGGGAGCGGGGAGACACACGAGGAACTGCAGGGGCTGGAATCCTGGCCGCAAAAAGTTGTGAACACTGCCCAGTTCATCACCTCCTCACCATCGAAGGGATCTATCGAAGTCGCTGCCTCAAAAAGGCAGTCAACATCATCAAGGACCCAGGCCATCCTGGTCACACACTCATTTCACCGTTGCCATCGGGAAGAAGGTACAGGAGCCTGAAAACTGTAACGACCAGGTTCCGGAACAGCCTCTTCCCTACAGCCATCAGGCTATTAAACACTACAACTAATAAGCTCTGAGCTATAACGGACTATTGTTATTATGGCACTATATTTGCTAGTTATTGAGTATGTGTGCATGTGTATATACATTGAACTTTTGTTCTGACGTTATTTACTATGTTTACATGTGCTGCAGCAAGTCAGAATGTCATTGTCCTATCTGGGACATATGACAATAAAACACTGTAGATGGTTGACTCTTGATTGCGGCACTGTTGGGAGTGTCTGCTCTTAAACTGGAGTCCACATGGTTCCTTCAGTTGGACAGAAAAATCCCAGGCAGTACTTTTGAAAGAGAGCTCAGACGTTCTCTCCTGGCAACATGTCCTGTTAATAAACACCAGCAGAGAGCAGATTCTTGTGGTACCGTTGAGGCCCTGTGGTGTGCTCCTATTCATTGCCACCTTTCCTTCATTTCACCACAGTTACATTTCAGAAATTATATTGGACCACCCAGAACATTTGGAATTGAAGTAGATGAGACACGCATGAATATTCCTTCTCGCTGCTCTTCATCTGTCCTTTCTGTCCAATTATCAGGTCTGAAGAAGGGTCCCAACTCAACATGTTGTCCATCCACGTCTTCCAGAGATGGAAGATTGCCCCGTTGAGTTACTCCAGCACTCTGTATCTGTCAAGACCACTCTGTACCCAGGCCAGTGACAACCCTCATTCTCCTATCTCAGACAAACCCTCGTTGTCACCAGCAATAGGGTTTTCAGACAATTTATCCTCAATGTTACAAAGTGCGAGAGGAACTCAGTGGGTCAGGCAGCATGTGTGGAGAGAATAGACAGGCAAGATGCCGGGTAAGAAAATGTTGCCTGTCCATTCCCTCCGCAGATGCTGCCTAACCTGCTGAGTTTCTCCAGCACTTTATGTGTTTTGCTCAAGGTTCCAGCATCTGTAGTTCCGTGCGTCCCTACCCTCGATGTTGCCTGTTCCAAATCAAATCGTTGTTTGTCCATTCCCTCCGCAGATGCTGCCTAACCTGCTGAGTTACTCCAGCACTTGGTGTTTTGCTCAAGATTCCAGCCCCTGCAGTTCCTCGTGTCTCTCCCCGCGATTCCATCAGTGAATTTGTTGCTGTTGCAACTGGCAGCATTTTGTTTGGGACGTGCCTGGGTTCTCCTGGCCTAGTGCAACTTTGTGAGTTTGGAGTCACAGTGGCAGCAGTACTGCACTGAAGCATCTGTGTCAGGCAGGAGCTGCAGCTGCAACCAACAGTGCAGCACTATTGCAGCTTTCCATCCACACCCAGTCACCGGGCAATTGGCCGCAGTAGGACTACACCCTTCTGCTGCGAATCTTATCAGGAATTCTCAGAATCAGTGTGCTGGATGCATTCATGCTCGGACTGCTTTCTGTATTGTCTTAACCTGTAACTCCAACCCATGGAGCTAAGAATCTTTGGCAGTATTATTTATTTCTAATGGTTGAGCAATTCGAGAGCCATTTTGAAGACATGAAGGAATTTTCAAGAAGGAATTAAGAACTCTTTGACTGGAAATTCAGCACCAGTCAGTGGTGCTCCTCATCACAGAGGATTTGAAGAGGGTTATATACCTTGTTTTAAAGTTCTGTTTTGTTGAAGGCTGCACAGTGGCACAGTTTGTTGAGATGCTGCCTCACAGCTCCAGTCAACTGAGTTTAATCCTGACCCCCTGGTGCTGCCTTTACAGAGCTTGAATCTTCACGCATTGATGGTGTCAGTTTCATCTGGGCGTTCCAGATTCCTCCCACATTTTAAGGACGGAGTAGTAATTAGGTTAATTGTCTGCGGTAAATTGCTCCTAAGATGCTGAGTGGAATGGGTGGAGAGTTGAAGGGAATGTGACGGAAGATGGGTCACAGGGAAAATAAGTGGGACATTGGGATCGCTGGGAGTGGGCAGAGGCTCAGTGGACTGAATGGCCCCTTTTGATATCACACAGAGCCACTCATTACAGATTCCAAACGATGTCTGGTGAAAATTGCATGTAATTTGTAGCTCACAACATAAAGGATTTTCACCAAGAAAGCCTTAACTTTGCTCAATCCAAAGAAAATTACAGGTCATCAAAAGTGATGACATGGATATTAGACTTGATCTGTCCACCATTTAACAATCCCCAGCAGAACTGATGTCAATAGGATTAATGGAATATCTTCTTGTGGCCGAAGCGATATTGGGCACAAAGGAATATGGTTATGGTATACAGAGACCATTTACTGTGGCTCCAGGATTCAATTACAGGAGTGCCTCAGGGAAGTTCCTTTAGAAGCATTGTATGGTCGTTGAACATAAACCGATGAGATCGCTGTGTCAGGGCTGCCACTGCAAACGTCACCAAAGCTTGAGGTCCATAGCCTGATGAGCTTCCTGCAACCATCGTCCGAGCTGAGCGGCAAGAGTGGTGAGAGAGGTGGTCATAGTGACTCCAATAGAGGTCAACTAGCAATAAGGTAAATGGCCGGGCATGTGGTCGCTGATTATACAAATCAGGGGTCAGCAACCTTGTTCTGCATAGGGGCCAGGGTGCATGTGTGTGAGCGGATGGCGGGCCACATCTATCACGTGTACACATGGATCCTGCCCCGGATAGCAGGCATCAAATCACGTGGACCCCACCCGGAGCACAGGCCCCTAGTTACGGGCGCTCACCAACATGGCGTACCTATGGACCATTGCCTTGGCTCTGCCCTGAAGGCGGTGGCTCACATACTCGCACCCACTTGTCCCCGGCCTGACAACCCCGATCCTGACACTGAAGCCCAGACGCAGGAGGTGAGCGGCAATGCCGGCGGCCTTGCGCAGGATGCGGTACAGCCAGAACTTGGCGCTCGGTGGCTCCGCCATTGTGGCCGCCAGCGCAGGCCTCCTTACGTCACCGCACCTGGGCGCCACGAACTCCGTCCTGGGAGGCACCGGAGATGAAGGAAGTCTGGGGCCGGATGATTACCGAAAAAAAATGCACCTGGGGGCCGGATGATTTTGGGTTACGGGCCGCATTCGGCCCAGGAGTCGTAGGTTGCCGACCCCTGATATAAATGATCAAATAGTGGATGGATAACTGAGTCAGGATGGGTGTGAGGTCGTTTGAGCCTGAGAAGATCAGGAAGGCCATTGCCAGTTTTATCAATGGGTAAACGGGTCAGCAGCGTGGGAGGGGAGAGGCAGAAGATGAAAGGCAAGGATGGAACTTACTTTAATGGCAATGTATCAGGAATAGCCTGGGAATGACATTGCTTTATGTGAATCTCATGAGGAAATTGAAACCTAAGTGCAAGTGCGACTTACAGCAGGTTAAACTTCCAAGTGAAGGGCCTGTCCCACTGTACGAGGTAATTCAAGAGTTCCTGAAAAAACTTCACGAGTTACCGCATTTCCTGAGTATCTGCCATTAGCATTACGAGCCGCTACAAGACATCCACGAGCTCCGACGTTGCCGCTATGTACATTCTACGTACTTACCACAAGTTTGACTTTTTTTAAACGTGGGAGAGCTCTTGAATTACCTCGTATAGTGGGACAGGCCCTGAATGCAAAACATCCCAGATGTAATTGTTTTTGCATGGGAAATACATTTTTGATTACATGGCTCTGAAATAAACAGCACGGTGCAATCTAATTCCTGACCAGGATCTTCATTCAATTCACCAGCAATCTTCCCCCCTTCACATCTAGCACAGTTGGCTGATAAACCGTAGTGTTTAGCCTCATCTCCACCATGAAAGAGGCACACTTTGGCAGCCTACGACAAGACATCGACTGTCAAGTGGTACATGATGTCCTGTCACTGTAGAGTCACATGATCCCATCTCAGCCAAAGTAATCCCTGGTCCATTGGCCGAAAAACGGAGACGGTTCCATGGCCATCTCCATCATCCCCATCATGCCCATGACAGCAGACGAGAGGTCGATAACCAATGCAACTTCCAGGCTTTTGCCCACGGCTGGCCCTGCAAGTTTTGCCTATTCAGGTGCATGTCCGGGTACTTTTTTATGGTGGTGAGAGTGTCTGCCTACACTCCCTGTTCCTGAACCTTCAATGGTACCAGTCATTATGTTGTTCACATGTTGGCGAGGGTGGGCACTGGGTAATGGACAGCCTGGTTACAAGGGCAGAGTGGCGATGAATAACAATGATTAGCTCAATTAGAGTAATAGGGTCACAGGCCCAACTCATTCATGCCAATTGTAAGCAAGTCCCATTTGCCTGCGTTCGGCCTATATCCTTCTTCACCTCTGACAAACGCCAATATTGACAAGATTCAGATGAAGGGTGAATCAGGGTAAGAATTTCCAATTCCATTGTGTGATCTCAACACCCCAGCCACAATCATTGTCCCTGCTCACACTGTGCCTGGGATTTCTCAGAAGCTCTGAGTTAGTTCCCACCAATGACTTCTCCTTACTGCCCTTTACCACCAAGAAGGACAAGAATACAGATGTTGCAGGAACATTACCATCCCAAAGTTCCTCTGCTTCTTCACTGCTGTTGTGGTAAATCAGGGAGATCGTGACCTACAATAGATAAGAAGGCTGTGGAGGGATATGGTGTATGGAGTTCAATCCAAGCAAGTATGAGGTGTTGCACTTTGGGAGGTTGAGTGCAAGGGAAGAGAATACAGTTAATGACAAGACCCTTAACAACATTGATGTGCAGAGGGATCATGGGGTCCAAGCTCACTAAAGCTGGCAGCACAAGTAGCTAGGGTGTACAGAAGGTGTACAGTATGCCTGCCTTCATTGCTATGGGCATTGTGTATAAGAGTCAGGAAGTAATGATGCAGCTCTATAAGACTTTGGTTGGGCTGCATTTGATGTATTTCGTGCAGTTCTGATCGCTCCATCACAGGAAAGATGTCGAGTGTTTGGAGAGGGTACAGCGGTTGCCAGAATGCTGCCTGGTTTGCAGCATTTCAGCAACAAGGTGAGGTTGGATAAACTTGAATTGTTTATTCTCGAATATCCGAGGTTGAGGGGAGATTTGATAAATGTATATAAAATTACGAGAGGCATAGATAGGGTAGAGAGTCAGAACCTTTCTCCACAGTGTGGAACTATCCAACACTAGAGGGCATGGCTATATGGTGAGAGGGGGAAAGTTTACTGGAGATGTGTGGGGCAGGTTTTTGAGCCTGGAACGCATTGCCAGGGATGGCGGTGGAGGCAGATACAATAGTGGCAGATGAGATCAGTTTAAAGGCATACTGTTCGGCACAAACATTGTGGGCTGAAGGGCCTCTTCCTGTGCTGCACTGTTGTGTGTTGTAAGTTTAAGCATGGACAAATGAGACCAGAATCTAAATCGGCATGGCTGAGTTGGGCCAAAGGGCTTGTTTTCTGTGCTCTGTGACTCGATCATGTATTTGTGCTATCAACTAAAAAATGCTACAATACAGGGGAAGGTCCAGTACCACCATCAGAGCAACAGCAATGGACAATAATCATGACCTCTCTAGTATTCACCACTCCCCCACAATAAATTGAAAGGAATACTTCTGTTAAAACTTATTCACACAGTGGCTGCAGCTACCAGCAGAAGCAGCAGCTCAGCTGCAAGTCTTTCAGCTTTATAAAATCAACTGCAATGTGCGTGCTCATTTTCTGACCACAATGTCTCTTGTGAAACATGCAGAGCACTTTCATTCCAGCCATCTGCCTCTCGCACAGTTATTTAGATCAATGGAAGCTGTGAAACGTCATTCATTACTGAAATAAGATGTTAATTGCTGTCCTTCGATACAGACCATAAACACTCCCAAAACTACATCTTACTGGCCTTCATGAAGAGATAGCAAGGCAAGAAGAGGAATGTTGTGCTGTATTGGCAGCCTAACTCATTGGCTTTCCCTATCGGGAACTCCAGCAGCTAATTTTAACGAAGGAGAAGTTGTGGCTTGTGCCCCTGTGGTTTCTCAATATGTTCAACCAGACAATGATGTTCCCTGTCGGGATGGCAGTCTTGGAAGATCACTCCCTGGGTACCCGAGAGACAGAGACAAGGGTTATTTATGAGCTGTGCAGTTCATTTAAAGCATATGGACTGTAAATATAAAATAATCATCCCCTAGTTCCCAATGTGTTAAGCCCCAGCTGGCTCTCTAGGGGCCGACAGCACTGCCATCCTAGCTCCTGTTCCCACCGTCCATGCTGCAACCTCCCTGGCGCTACTTTGTGCTACTGTAATAGTCACGGTGCACATGCCAGTGTAGACATCCAGCCATTGATTCCACGAGAGTCACAGGTCGGAATCACCTTGGCCACCTCCGGAATTCCTCAAGCACAGCTTCCCAATTGTGGCCTTCCCCACTGTCACTGGCTTCCCTCTCTATCCAGGCGGTTTGCCGGTGGGAAACAAAATGGGAAAAAGTACTCATGTTGGCCAATAACCATATTCCTTAGAACTGTCAGTCTTTCTAGCTGCAACAATCCGCAGTGACCTCTCCGCTGCATTCCTGGTGTCAGACTAATACTCTTATTTCAGCTCGGACTCCTATCTCTGCCACCAATCTGACCATGTCTGGATGAACTGGACTATCCACAATCTGGTTACAGGTCGAAAGTGAAGGTCCCCAGCTCATGCCTGACTGAGTTACTCCAGCATTTTGTGTCTATCTACGGTGTAAACTAGCATCTGCAGTTCCTTCCCACACCTGACTGATGTACAGCTGTACACCTGAATAACGATGTGGAAGACTGGTGGGATGGATTTTAAGACTGCTGTTGTGTATCAGGCATCTTCTGTAGCCTGGGAATGTAGTTTGCAGCATTGGGTTACGAACAGTTAATGGAATGGAGTCCTGTTTTATCCTGGGCAGTGCCTGTAGCGAGAGTGAAGTGTGTTTAATCGTCATAGGTACCAGGCATTGGACAATGAAATTCTTACTTGTTGCAGCATTGCAGTCTCACTAATGCGACAAGCCAACAAATAAATATAGAATATTCAATAATACAACCAATTAATAATCGGTAATACTCGGTTACCATTATCGGCGATCACTCAAAACCGAGTTTGTTTGCTCTCCTGGTGAGCCCTTTGTGTTCCAGTGATGTACAGGTGGTATGGACCTCTAGATGGACACCTGTGCATGGCATATTTTAAAACAGGGAGACTGGTGCACAGACAGCCACCACACGGTCCTTGATAGAGACAGACCTCGGTGTCGTGGCATGGACTCCACCAGGCACGTGCCTACCCTGACTAAAATTATGAAATGGTAATTGTTAAATAAAAAATAGTAAAGTCTTGGGAGAATTATGCCTATCTGAAAGATTAATCTCTTAGGCAGACATAATTCTCCGTGCCTTTCAACCACTGCACTTGTAACACGCGAAGGTCTGTGCAGCCCACGTGCCGTCAGCGCTGCTTGAAGCCGTCAATGACAAGCGGGGCTGAAGGCAGCTGAAATTCTTCCTTTGCAGCACTGCGCAAGCGCAGCAGCCTTCTGCACATGTGCAGTGCAAGCTCCTTGGCGGGTTTTTCAAATATGGATTGTCATTATTTTAAGAGTATCTTCGGGAACAAAGAGAGAAGAATGGAGTTTGTGTACCAATAATGTGGTAAGTAAATTTCTTGGTGCTATATATATAGCATATATATATAGCACCAACATATATATAGTATATGTTTTTAAATACCGTATTTCCAGGGGTGGGGAGCTCCTTTCACAGCGTCTGGGAAGTCTGACCCAGGGTAAAGCTGCGGGGAGGGCAGGAGCGTTGTGAAGGAGGGGATCGGGGATCAGGCCAGTAACCCACTTGCGGCGCTCCAGGCATGGTGCCACCGCATTGTGGCCGGGGGGGGGGAGAAGTTCCTGGGGTGGCTGTGAGCGGCCGCCGGGACCAGACAGACCCTTCTGCCGGTCCCCGCTCATGTCTGGCAGTGCTCCCCATCTGAAAACCTCTCTCCGGCCGCTCGCTGGCCTCACTCATGTCAGCCGCTTCCCGCAAATCGTTAAATTCCGACAGCGCGTTCAAGGGACCAATTGAGGTTACTCGGCTGTGGGAATTTAAGGATTTACGGGAAGCAGCTGACATGTGCAAAGCCGGCGTGTGGCAGGTGAGAGATGTTCAGTCGGAGAGCGGTGCCAGATGTGAGCGGACCGGTAGATGGCACTGAAGTGGCAGCTTCTCGCAGCCACTCGAGCTGCTTCCCTTCCCTGGACGTGGTGGCCAGTTCTGCTGTCCGTGCCCGGGGCGCTGCGGCAGCGGTGAGTGAGTGAATTACTGACATAATCCCTGACCCCTTCCTTCTCAACACTCCTGCCCTCCCCACAACTTTACCCCTGGCACAACCTCTCCATACGCTGTGAAATGAACTCCCGTTTTTCCCACAAGCTCTCCACCTGCCTTCATCCTCCATCCCCCACCCATTCAGTAATTTAAAAAATGAAGGGGATTTGGAAGCCTTGGACAAATTGAATTGTTACTTATTTATATTTTTTATATTTATGGAGAGAACAATCTGTACATGCACGGTTTAAGATTTTTTTTCAAAGCCGACTGATTGCCTACCCTGAGTAATCACTCACGGCACATGACTGGACTCCACCATAGTTGGGAGTCTCTCCCTGCTGTAGCCTTCTTCCACCTTCTCAGCCCTTGTGGTGCTCCACCTGCTGGCTAGCCACCATCCTCCACGACTGCTTCACCGTTCCGGTCTTCTCCTTGTGCTGTGCTTTGTTAGGAATCTTCCCCTCAATGTGCCCACTCTGGGTGACCCTGCCAGGAGCATGGCTGCGGATGGGTTAGGTCTCAGCATCTTACTCACACTGGAGCATCTCAGCACAACAAGGTGGCGACCCTTCAAAAAGAATACTCCGTAACGAGACCATAATGGCGCAAAACCAAAGCATGGAGTGCAAAACAAAATCCATAGTAATTTGTGGCAGAGCTAAGGTAGTGGTAAGTGTTGTGCCGTGCTCAAGTTGCTGGGAACAAGCTGTTCTTGATCCTGTTCATGGTTGTCAGGCACCTGTAACTTCTTCCCATGATAGCAGCGAGATGAGATCATGGCCAGGGTAGTGTGGGTCTTTGATGATATTAGCAAGCTTTAAGAGCAGCGCCTCCTGTAGACCACATTGGTGCTGGCAAGGTCAATACCTATGAAGGATTGGGCAATGTCTACCACTTGTTTGCAGTCTCCTTCATTCCTGGATGTTGGCATTGCTCAGCCAGGCCACATGCATTCTACCGTATGCCAGTGGAAATTTGACCGAGTATTCCACGGCGACATCCAGAATCTCCTCAATCTAGAGATGTTGACGAGCTTTCTTTATGACTGCATCAATGTGTTGGGCCCAGGACACATCTCCAGAGCCATGCATGCCCCGGACCTCCTTCCCAATTCTTTCACTCACCTACACACTAGGGGCAACCTTCAGTAGATAATTAACCTGCAACTGCATGTCTTTGGGAGGAAACCGGAGTATCTGGAAAAAGCCTGGTCACAGGTCAGGTTTAAACTCAGACTGCTGGGGCTGTAGATGCAGCAGTTCTCACACCTCATATGTCACTCGGAGGACCTACAACCCAGCGACACTTTCAGTTTGAAGAAGGGTCTTGGCCCGAAACGTCGCCCATTCCTTTCCTCCAGAAATGCTGTCTGAGCCGCTGAGTTACTCCAGCTTCTCTCTGTGGTTTAAACCAGCATCTGCAGTTCCTTCCTACACAAAACTATATTCTGACAACATTTAGGATGTGCTTGAATGATCATTTAGATTGCCTAAGAGTTGAGGCTGCAGATGGAGTGAAGGTAAATTAGACCAGTGCAGATATAGGTACTTGGTATTCACTGGGGACATAGTGGACCAACGGGCCTGTTTCTGTGCAGTATGACTCTGTGGGTCTTAGAGATCTGGGTAAGATCCATATTAATTTGGAAGGCCACGATAGGTGTGAGAACTTCCTGAGGAGAAACGTGAGATTGAAGATAAGGGGATAGTGTGCTCGATTGGAGGCATTGAATTGCTACCCACATATTGAGAACATTTGCTTTCCATTTGCGGGCTTTAACCCCACCTCCACCTCAGCCCACGGCTATTAAAGGCTTGAATCATTTGCCTTTCCTTAATTTTAGAACCAATTTCTGTGGGTGAAATTAGATCACAGAAACCGTTGTCCTTTGGTGCTCTGCCCCTCATTATTTAATTGAACTTTTATTTTTAGTTTGATTAAGCAAACACCACTCACTGAATGCGTCTTATTTTCCATTGATTTGCATTTAGATTTCTTCCTAAAAAGCCATTCACCCAAACGTGGCCGAGTCTATTATACCTCATTACAGGAGATCACAGAGACTTGGAACAACATTGATTACACGATTGTTGTCGAAGTCCTACAGAAGATTTGCACATATAACATGGAATATAATGAAGTGGGAATGTGCACAGCAAATAGAGAGTGTAATTGATGAGATATCGCACTGCATTAACCCTTAGCATGCATCGATCTGGGATCGACCTCTGGCTGCCCCTATTGAGTATTTGTTCTAATTTACCAAAACCTTCTCTCTCACTGGATGATATTGGATCAAGGATGAATGGGATAATTATCCTGAGCAAAGTTATCATTCTCAGCCAGGCAATTACAAAGCTTGCTACAGAGAAAAGCAAGTCTTGCATTTAATAGCCTTTTTTCTTGACTTCCCAAAGCATTTGACACCTATGAATTATTTCTGTAGTGCGCTCATTGAATGCGGACGATAAAATGGTGCAGCAAATTTGCTATCTTATAGAATTTGGTTCTCATAGGAACATATAAAATTATGAAAAGAACTGGACAAGTTAGATGCAGGAAAAATCTTCCCAATGTTGGGCGAGTCCAGAACCAGGGGGCACAGTCTTAGAATAAAGGGGAGGTCATTTAAGACTGAGGTGAGAAAAAAATATTCACCCAGAGAGTTGTGAATTTATGGAATTCCCTGCCACAGAGGGCAGTGGAGGCCAAATCACTGGATGGATTAAAGAGAGAGTTAGATAGAGCTCTAGGGGCTAGTGGAATCAAGGGAAATGGGGAGAAGGCAGGCACGGGTTATTGATAGGGGACGATCAGCTATGATGACAATGAATGGCGGTGCTGGCTCGAAGGGTCGAATGGCCTCCTCCTGCACCTATTTTCTATGTTTCTATGTTTCTATCAATAATCTCCCATGAATAGCGATGTGATAATGAACAGGGTTTTATTAATACTAAATTAGGGTGTCGGGACATTGGAAATAATGCCCTCCGCTCTTCTTCAAGATATTATCAGAGGCCTAGTTTTGAAATTGCATTTGAAAGGCAGCACCTCCAACAGCACCGCACTGCCTCGGTGGGACGTCAATGAACAACCTTCGGAGCCAAAGGCTTGAGAGCAACCATGCGATGTAGTTGGCCCTGCGGCAAGTTAAGTACACCCGGTGAGGCTGCTTTCACAAGGAATCGGTTGCCATGGTTTCCATGATGGAGTAGAGGGACCTTCTGCTGGGATCACACAGTCCCCTGGATGCTGAGGTAATGCAGGCAATTCTCATCTTGAGGTTGTGGTGATGTGATGAGGGTGGTGAATATCTGGGGAGCTGTACCTTCGGCTTGGGAAGTGGCCTGGCCCACACACAATAATACTTGGACTACTTCTCTGTTAGTTTGTGGAAGATAATTATCGGATTTTCCCAACTGGGTGATCTGTTTAGTTTAGTTTAGAGATACAGCGCGGAAACAGACCCTTCGGCCCATCTAGTCCAGAACAACCAGCAATCCCTGCACATTAACACTACCCTATACACACTAGGGACAATTTAGAATTTTACCAAGCCAATTAAGCTACTAACCTGTATGTCTTTGGAGTGTGCATTTTTTGATTTTCATGTCAACATTGCACTGTGCAGTACAGAAGCCATTTTCTCACAGTGCAGTTCCCCAAACAGCAATGACCAGATGAGCTGGTTATATCGTGTGGTGTTATTTGAGGGACGTGTGTTGACCAGGACAACTGATGGAACTCAGTGCTTCTCTTCCTGGAATCATATACAGCGTTTTACATCTACCTGGTGAGAGTGAATACATGGCCAAGGGATACAGAGTTGAAGGGGACCACATATACAGAAGGCATAGGTTTGCTGAGTCAAGGGGAACATGTTGTTGGCCACAGAGTGAATATGAATCGGACAAGTTTAAAGTTTATTTGCACTTAAACTTGTGATGCAGTGACCCTCCACTGTTGAAGCTGACCACAAAGTCTTCCTTGTGGTGAACCTGCATTTATGAATGGTGATTTTACAGTGCAAAGGGATACAGCATTTCTCCAATATCTTTTCACACATCTTCCACAAAGTAATCCTTGGCTGGTAGCAATGTAGCATTGTGCTCCAGTTCCAAATGTGGATTCAATTGATGATAAACACAGAATGCTGGAGTAACTCAGTGGGTCAGGCAGCATCTGTGGAGGGAAGGAATAGGCCCTTTTCCTTTTTGCCAGAGATGTTGCCTGACCCGCTGCGTTATCCAGCATGTTGTGTCGGCCTTTGTAATCAATTGAATTTGGTGTCCCAACCTTTGTGATAAGTTTCCTGACACATATCTCTATTTAAGTCATAACTACAATGGGGTCCCCAAACTATGGCTTAAAATAAGCAAAACCTGCATCTCATATTGCGCCTGGGCAGCTTAATGAATATTGGTTTCTCTAAGTGTTAAAGAAGGAACTGCAGATGCTGGAGATCGAGGGTACACAAAAGGGTCTCTGAAGAAGGGTCTCGACCCGAAACGTCGCCTATCTCCTTCGCTCCTTAGATGCTGCTGCACCCGCTGAGTTTCTCCAGCCTTTTGTGTACCATTGGTTTCTCTAACTTCAAGTAACCCCTGCATTCCCTCTCTCTCCCTATCCCTCCCCCACCCAAGTCGCACCAGCCTCTCATTCTCACTGTGCAAACAGCTAACAATGGCCTGTTTCATTTAGCATCGTTATTTATTTGCATATCTTCCATTAATTAGTTCTATATCTCTCTGCATCACCGTTTATATTTCTCATTCCCTTTCCCGTGACCCTCAGTCTGAAGAAGGGTCTCAACGCAAAACATCACCCATGCCTTCTATCCAGAGATGCTGCCTGTCCCGCTGAGTTACTCCAGCATTTTGTGTCTACAGATCTTTGGCTGATAAGATTTGTACAAGATTGGATTAGAGTTGTGGGGAGGCTTCAGAAACTCAGCACGTCAAGCCACCTGGTGGCTGAAGGCTGCAACTACGTTGTGACGTATGAAATAGAAAACTGAATGGAAACATCTTAGCTGTAAGCATCAACAAGGGAGGATGGGTGCAGAACACTGCCCACCTACACCGAAACAGAAAGAGCCTTGGCAGCCAATTAAGCACTGCATCCTGCTTAGTCGGTTGTCAAAGCTAGCAAACGTTCTGAATATTTCTAACATTCAATAGTAAGCAGAATCCTTCAATAACTATTGAACATTTTGAATTTTGTTAGAAATTGTAAAAGCAATATACTTACAAACATTTAAATGCAAAGTGTAACATACTTATAAACAATTAAATACAATTTTCATAAAAATCTATATTGATCATTACATACTTTAAATGAAAATCTTTAAAAGCTGCAGACACTGAAAGTATGAAATTAAAACATAAAACGCTGCATTTGTGGAAAGAGAAACTATTAACATTTGGGTCTGCAGAACTACATCAGAACAGAGAAAGAGAGAAATAAGTTAGTCTAAGTAAAGGGCCTGTCCCACTTTCACAACCTAATTCACGACCTCTGCCGAGTTTGCCCTTGACTCATACTCGCAGCATGGTGATCACGAGGTCGTAGTTATGTCTAGGCAGGTTGTGATGCTGGTCGAAGGTACTCGTGGCATCAGGTAGGTTGGGGCGTTTTTCTAGCGTGATGAAGAATGTCCACGAGTAACGGGCCTGCCTCACTTTCCCGAGTTACTCACGAATTCTCCCGAGCTTTCCCCCTGCTTCAAACTCGGAGAATGTCCGTAGCGAGTCCGTAGGAGTCCGTAGATATTTCGTAGCGGCTCATAATGCCAGCCGTAGTTACCCGGGGCATCAGGTAAGTCGGGACGTTTTTTGAGCATGTTGAAAAATGTCCACGAGTAATAAAAATAGCCCCGAGTACCTACTTCTGGATATTCCCGTAATTCTCCGAGTTTGAATCAAGCGGAAAACTCGGGAGAATTCCTGAGTAACTTGGGAAAGTGGGACAGGGGCTTAAAAAAGGTTGTGAAATAGGTCGTGAAAGTGGGACAGGCCCTTTAGTCTACGCAATCTCCCGGTTGCCAAACACTTGAACTCCTCTTCCCAGTCTCACACTGACCTTCCTGTCCCAGGCCTCGTCCATTGTCAGAGTGAGGCCCAATGCAAATTGGAGGAACAGCACCTCATATTTCCTCTGTGGCTGCTTGCCACCAAGTGGTATGAATATTGATTTCTCCAATTTCAAGTACCCCCTGCATCCCCTCCCTTCTCTCCGCCCCTCCCCCACCCTAGTCCTCCTGCTAGTTCTACTGTTCGCATCTCTTCGTCATCTGCCGCAGCCAACAATGGGCCATTGTGGGCTCCACCTTTCCTTGGAGTCCAGCCTCTCATTCTCACTGTGCAAGTCATCAGTGCCAGCTCTGATTTGTACTTGCCTTTTCCTACCTCCAGATCCCCCCCTCCCCTCGACTTTCAGTCTGAGGAAAGAGATGCTGCCTGACCCGCTGAGCACCTCCAGCACTTTGTGTCTATCTTGGTTGAAGTAGCAGGAAGGTAAGATTGTGCTAGTGAGCCTGAGCATAGTGATGCCGGACTAATTCGCCATCCAGCTGCCAGTCTCTGGCCCACTGCATTGGTACAACCAGGCACAGTGCAATCCCAACAAACACATCCTCATCTTTCATCTGCGGGACTCAGTTTTTGAATTCTCTAACGTAACATAACTTCCTCTTCCTTTCTGCCTCCATCAGGACTGCCCACTGGTGTTTACTGTTTCTCTATTGCCCTTTTCATTTGCTGGTATATTCTGGCTTGCTGAACATTCCCAGTAGGTCAACTATACACCATTAGTAGACTTCACAACTTTAGCACCACATTCCCCAGAGCAAGGAGTTTAATGCCCCCTTTATGCCTACATTATTTTGTCTTATCAGAGACATTCCATGTATTCCACCCATCATTCACTTCCATCCTCTCTGCTTCCTTGACCGACTTGTTTTCTCTCTTGACCAGCACACAAACTGCTGGAGAAACTCATGCAGCATTTGAGGAGGGAATGGACAGGTGACGCTTGGGGTTGGGACCATCTCCAGTCTGAAGGGGTTTGACATTCAATATTCAATATTCAGGAGGGATAGACGAAAAGGAAAAGGAGGTGGGGTAGCGTTGCTGGTGAGAGAGGAGATTAATGCAATAGAAAGGAAGGACATTAGCGTGGAGGATGTGGAATCGATATGGGTAGAGCTGCGAAACTCTAAGGGGCAGAAAACGCTAGTGGGAACTGTGTACAGGCCACCTAACAGTAGTATTGGAGTTGGGGATGGCATCAAACAGGAAATTAGAAATGCGTGCAACAAGGGTAACACGGTTATAATGGGTGACTTCAATCTGCATGTAGATTGGGTGAATCAAATTGGCAGGGGTGCTGAGGAAGAGGATTTCCTGGAATGTATGCGGGATAGTTTTCTCAACCAACATGTGGAGGAACCAACGAGAGAGCAGGCTATTCTAGACTGGGTATTGAGTAATGAGGAAGGGTTAGTTAGCATTCTTGTTGTGCGTGGCCCCTTGGGCAAGAGTGACCATAATATGGTTGAGTTCTTCATTAGGATGGAGAGTGACAAAATTAAGTCAGAAACAAGGGTTCTGAACTTGAACAAAGGTAACTTTGAAGGTATGAGATGTGAATTGGCCAAGATAGACTGGCAGGTGATTCTTAAAGGGTTGACAGTGGATGTGCAATGGAAGGTATTTAAAGACTGCATGGATGAAGTACAAAAGTTGTTCATACCAGTTTGGCAAAAGAATAAATCGGGGAAGGTGGTGCATCCATGGATAACAAGGGAAATCAGGGATAGTATAAAAACAAAAGATGAGGCATACAAATTTGCCAGAAAAAGCAGCCTACCGGAGGACTGGGAGAAATTCAGAATCCAGCAGAGGAGGACAAAGGGCTTAATTAGGAAAGGGAAAATAGATTATGAAAGGAAACTGGCAGGGAACATAAAAACTGACTGCAAAAGTTTTTATAGATATGTAAAGAGAAAGAGACTAGTTAAAACAAATGTTGGTCCCTTGCAGTCAGAAACAGGTGAATTGATCATGGGGAACAAGGACATGGCAGACCAATTGAATAACTACTTTGGTTCTGTCTTCACTAAGGAAGACATAAATAATCTGCCGGAAATAGCAGTGGAACGGGGGTCAAATAAGATGGAGGAACTGAGTGAAATCCAGGTTAGCCGGGAGGTGGTGTTGGGTAAATTGAACGGATTGAAGGCCGATAAATCCCCAGGGCCAGATAGTCTGCATCCCAGAGTACTCAAGGAGGTAGCCACAGAAATAGTGGATGCATTAGTGATAATTTTTCAAAATTCCTTAGATTCTGGAGTAGTTCCTGAGGATTGGAGGGTAGCTAATGTAACCCCACTTTTTAAAAAAGGAGGGAGAGAGAAAGCGGGGAATTACAGACCAGTTAGTCTAACATCGGTAGTGGGGAAACTGCTAGAGTCAGTTATTAAAGATGGGATAGCAGCGCATTTGGAAAGTGGTGAAATCATTGGACAAAGTCAGCATGGATTTACGAAAGGTAAATCATGTCTGACAAATCTGATAGAATTTTTCGAGGATGTAACTAGTAGAGTGGATAAGGGAGAACCAGTGGATGTGTTATATCTAGACTTTCAGAAGGCTTTCGACAAGGTCCCGCATAAGAGATTAGCATACAAACTTAAAGCACACGGTATTGGGGGTTCAGTATTGATGTGGATAGAGAACTGGCTAGCAGACAGGAGGCAAAGGGTAGGAGTAAACGGGTCCTTTTCAGAATGGCAGGCAGTGACTAGTGGGGTGCCGCAAGGCTCAGTGCTGGGACCCCAGCTATTTACAATATATATTAATGATTTGGACGAGGGAATTCAATGCAACATCTCCAAATTTGCAGATGATACCAAGCTGGGGGGTATAGTTAGGTGTGAGGAGGATGCTTGGAGGCTGCAGGGTGATTTGGATAGGCTGAGTGAATGGGCAGATGCATGGCAGATGCAGTACAATGTGGATAAATGTGAGGTTATTCACTTTGGTGGCAAAAACATGAGGGTAGACTATTATCTGAATGGTGGCAGATTAGGTAAGGGGGAGATGCAACGAGACCTGGGTGTCATGGTACACCAGTCATTGAAAGTAGGCATGCAGGTGCAACAGGCAGTGAAGAAAGCAAATGGTATGTTAGCATTCATAGCGAAAGGATTTGAGTATAGGAGCAGTGAGGTTCTACTGCAGTTGTACAGGGTTTTGGTGAGGCCACACCTGGAGTACTGCGTACAGTTTTGGTCTCCAAATCTGAGGAAAGACATCCTTGCCATAGAGGGGGTACAGAGAAGATTCACCAGACTGATTCCTGGGATGTCAGGACTTTCATATGAGGAAAGATTGGATAGACTCGGTTTGTACTCGATGGAATTTAGAAGATTGAGGGGGGATCTTATAGAAACCTACAAAATTCTTAAGGGGTTGGACAAGCTAGATGCTGGAAGATTGTTCCCGATGTTGGGGGAGTCCAGAACAAGGGGTCACAGTCTAAGGATAAGGGGGAATTCCTTTAGGACCGAAATGAGGAAAACATTCTTTACACAGAGAGTGGTGAGTCTCTGGAATTCTCTGCCACAGAAGGTAGTTGAGGCCAGTTCATTGGCTATATTTAAGAGGGCGTTAGATGTGGCACTTGTGGCTAAAGGGATCAGGGGGTATGGAGAGAAGGCAGGTACGGGATACTGAGTTGGATGATCAGCCATGATCACATTGAATGGCGGTGCAGGCTCGAAGGGCCGAATGGCCTACTCCTGCACCTATTTTCTATGTTTCTATGTTTCTATTCCCTCTCCAGATGCTACTTGACCCACCGAGTTCTCCGAGGAATTTTGTGTTTTGATGAAGATTCCAGGAACAACAGTCTCTTGTATTTCTCTTTGTTTTCTCTCTTTCTCAGTTCTAACGAAGGGTCTATGACCTGAAACCTTCACCCTGTTTCTCTTTCCTGTCTGATTTCCAGCATATTCTGTTTTTACACTATTTACCGTAACTCCTTCTACATATCCCCGTTGTTTAAACACCAAATCCATATTGGTAGCACATGCCTGTAGTGATTCCACATTTATAATAATTGGGAATTTGCAGAATTTCATGCTCCCTCTCTGAATTCCTTGCCCAGTACCCAAATGCATTCAGAGCAAGGAAGGTGTCAAATTGATTGATTGGTTGACGGATACATCATGGATACATCATACATCATAGCCATCAAGTGCACACCGACCGATAATCAGAGGAAATTTACAGAGTCTGATTAAACTATAAACCTGGAGGTCTTTGGGTTGTGGGAAGAAACCAGAGCGCCTGGAGGAAACTCCCACAATCACAGGGAGAATGTGCAAACACAGAAAGGTCAGGATTAAACCCGGATCTCTGGCGTTCTGAGGCAGCAGCTCCACACAGGGCAGCAACTCTGTGCTATAAACGGAAGCAACTTTGAAACCTCTGTTTTTGCTTGGAGATGCTGAACTTGCTGACACCACCACAGGAGACTTCTTGAGCTTTGCAGATAAATGCTGAGATATCCCTTACAAACTCTAAGCCAATAGGTTTGCAAGAGAAGATAGTAAATATTGATGGAAAATATTGACCATGATAAAAAAATGTTTTAAAAAAAGCATTGGAGGAGGAGTGTGTGTCTTATCAGGAATTTTAATCATGTAAAGTTAGCCTTAAGGGCCTGTCCCACTTACTGATTTTTTCGGCGACTGCCGGCGTCATATCAGGGTCGCCAAAAGATTTTGAACATTTCAAAATCCAGCGGCGATAAAAAAATGTTGTGACACTTGAAAAAACACCGCATCACGCCGCAATGTGACCTGATGCCGGCAGTTTTGCCGAAAAAATCACCAAGTGGGACAGGCCCTTTAGTAATCTGTATGAATTCAGTATCTGCCATTTTCTTTCATTAACATCTGCCAAGATCAATCGGACTAAATGCCCCGATGCTGAACTGCAGATTGAATAATAATGTTAAATAGTCACAATAAGTATCAAACCATGGGTTACACAGAAAGCTGGAGAAACTCAGCGGGTGCAGCAGCATCTAAGGAGCGAAGGAGATAGGCGACGTTTCGGGTCTAGACCCTTCTTCAGAAGTATGAAGTATCAAACCATATTATCCATAACTAAATATAATGTAGTGTACAGATAGCTACTAGTAAGGATCATTGAAGATCATACAACTCCGCCTGGTGAATTCACCAGCAAAGTAACAACTGGGGAGTACATATAGGCAGAAGCCATCTAGGTGCCACTGTGATTGCTCTCAGATATGCAATCACCTCAAGTTGGAACAGTCGTCACTGAATGATCCAATGGATTCTCTCAGGTATTTCTGCAAGAATCTCCTTCCTTTAACAATGATCACTCTGTAACATGGAACATAGAATGCAGCGCAGTACAGCACAGAAACAGGCCCTTCAGCCCACAATGTCTGTGCCAAACATGATGCCATAAACTAATCCAATCTGTGCCTGCATGATCCTTATCCTTCCATTGCCTGCATATCCATGTGCCTATCTACAAGCCCCTTCAGTGGCCAGGGTGGTGTGGGTCCCTGATGATGCCGGCTGCCTTTTTGAGGCAGTGACTCCTGTAGATCCCTTCAATTGTGGGGAGTCAGTACCTGTGATGGACTGAGCAGTGCAATATTCTTTATAATTTGTAATATTCTTTGGAGATCTGTGGAAATCTGTGCCACAGTAGGCTGTGAAGGCCAAGTCAATGGAGATTTTTGAGGCAAAGATAGGAGGATGTTTGATTAGTGCGGGTGTCAGGGGTTATGGAAAGAACACAGGGGAATGAGGTTAGGAGGGAGAGATAGATCTGCCATGATTGAAAGGTAGAGCAGACTCGATGGGCCGAATGGCCTACTTCTGATACTATCACATGACCTTATGACCTATATACCTTCAAGAACCAACAAATGGAAATAATTAATAAAAACAGAATCCAAAGTTTGTTTCATTGTTCTGGAGACCGGGACAGGAAGGACAATAAGCATTTCCCAAACCTATAGGCCAGCAAAAATGCCCAAAGCAGGAGGGACCATGAATGAAACTAGATATCCTGCTGGTGAGACACAGTTCAGCTTATTTGCTTCACAGTCTGTTGATACATTATCTGAGGGTTAACAACAATTCTATTGCCCCAGAATTTACAAAGGATTCCTATTACAAGCCTGTCAGTCAAGAAAGAATCAAATTGACTTTAGTCTTGCTAAATTTTCTTTCAAGATTAAAGGCAAAACCACAAAGGTAGAACTACACACAATCCAGTACATTGTGAACGCAACTTCACCAGCACTGTCCTTACGAGCTTTGTTTCTTGTTTGGGATGTTGGACATTGTTCCTCTTGTTCAGTGATAGTCTTTATGTGGAATTTGAAGTGTCTTGCAATAGCTTGCTTCTTTTGACAGCTGCTGAGCAAAGCAACTAAATAATTGTCCATTCATCTCAAAGTAAAAGATAAATAATTAATCTTCCCCTTTCAAGGTAAGGTAACAATGAAGCCAACACTGTTTTATTTTAGCTTTTCTTGCGTTCTTAGAATAAAATAGTTACTGGGATTAACCTTTTTTTTCTTTTCCTTTGAGAATCAAGATGCTCCCTGAACATTATATATGTAGAGCGCATGATTCATATGCTTCAGAAGCTAATCCATTTGAATACAGGAACATCTAAAATAGTTATTTGGAACAGTACTTGGTAAACAGGGTCAAATCCTCTGAAATTAAATAATCTGTAGGAAACTTGTCCCTGGCAGCCAACATTAGTGAGATTATAAAATAGTTCAAGGTTTCAATCTCAAGGGCAGTTTATTGTCACATGTACCAGTTAAGCTACAGTGAAATACAGCCATACTAAGTGAAAAGCATCAAGCCACACAAACACATAAAAGTTACATAAACATCCACCACAGTGGATTCCCCAATCCTCACTGTGATGGAAGGCAATAAAGTTCACCCTTCTTCCTCCGTGTTCTCCCACGGTCGGGGCAGTCAAACCATTCGCAGTCGGGGCAATCATAACCCCCGCAGCCGACGATCGAAGCCCCCGCGTTGGCGTGATCACAAGCTTCGCCATGTTAACGTCCCACAGACTCCCGCGGCTTGGAGCGCCCGTCGGCTCCAGGAAAGGCCACCAACCCCTCAATGTTAGGCCGCAGTGGGGACTTTGATACGATACGGGGAAAAACATCGCGTCTCCGTCAAGGTAAGCGTTGGAAAAAAGTTTTCCCCCACACCACCCCCCACACAACACAAACCAAGGAACACTAAAACATACCTTTAACACATACGAAAAATCACAAAAGGATGAGAGGGCAGACAGGCTGTTGACGAGGCAGCCACTGCTGGGGGCGCCACCCAGCATGATAATACCATGCAGGAGCAATCCGAAGATAACAGTGCAAGATGTTGTGGAATTCAGTTACTAACACAGAATAAAGAGAGGAGTAAATTTAGGTCAAGGTTCGGAAGTGACAAGTTGTAGTTTGATAAATTTAATTGGAAAGGGAATTCGGACAAATAGTTAGCATTCAATAATTCACATTCAAGGTAGTGTGTTAAAGGCTGTGTGCACTATACTGATATGTGGACTAAGCTGATCATGGAGTTAAGAAAACAGGAACATAACAATCAGAACAGGAGTGAGCTATTTGGAATCTCCACCATTCTTCAAGATGGTCGCTGGTCTGCCTCATCTCCATTTTCCTGCTCCATCCCCACCTGCCTTTATTCCATAATATCTACACATCTCTGGTTGGAATGCTCAGTGATAAGGCTCCATAGCCCTCTGGGGTGTAGAATGCCAAAGAGATCTGCATGAAGATATCCCTCCAGATATCTCAGACCTGGAAGGGCTCCCTCATTCTGTGCTGGCATTTCCCCTTTTGATGGACTCCTCAGTCAAGGTGAGGAGTTGCAGATCTGCCATCCTAACAGTTTCCCTTTCCACAGATGCTGCCTGACCTGCTGAGTATTTCAGCGTTATCTGTTGTCATTCCACCTTTCCAGCATTAGTAGTGGGTTACAGTGCCAGAGATCTGGGTTCGATCCCGACTACGGGTGTTGCCTGTATGGAGTTAGTACATTCTTCCCGAGACTGCATAGGTTTTCCTCCCACACTTCATAGGCGTACAGGTCTGTAGGTTATAATTATTGTGGTATAAATGTAAATTTGCCCCAGTGTGTGTAGAATAGTGTTAATATATACGGATCGCTGGTCGGTGCAGACTTGGTGGGCCGAAGGGCCTGTTTCTCTAAACTATAACTATTAGCAGTGCTTCAAGGGAAATTTTAGTTTTTAATTTCCATCAGATCATTCCCTCTTCTGAATGCTCGAAATTACAGCCCTGCTTAATATGGCAGGGCTGTAATTTCTTAATATTTCTTAATATTCAAGCCCTCTTAATATGGCAAACTTACCACCCCAAGAACCAGTCTGATGCATCTTTGCTGCTTTCTTGTTATGGTATGTACTTCTCTATTGTAGTATGGAGAGTTTAACACTCACAATACTCCAGGTTCAGTATCTCTAATAGTCGTAGTAAGTGTCCAAAATTATCCAAACCCAGCACCATGAGAATACCATTATAAAGTTAATTATCAAAATGTAGAGAAATAGTGACCAAAAGCAAGAATACACTTAGAAAAAACACCATGGAATTAAAAATGCATGGGAACTGTAAAGGGATGGTTTATGAACGATGGCAAACATCACTCATTCTAGTTTATTATTGTCATGTGGACCATGGTTTAGTGAAAAGCTTTTCTTTTGATGTGTGCTGGTCAGTCAATGAAAAGATGATTACAGTTAAGCCGTCCACAGTCTACAGGGTGAAGGGTATATCACTTAGTGCAAGATAGAGTACATATCGTTCAAAGGTCTTCAATCAGGTAGATGGGAGGTCAGGGTTGCACGCTGGCTGCTGTGAAGATGGTGCAGTTGCCTGATCATAACTGGCAAGAAATGGCCCCTGAATCTGGACGTGTGCCTTTTCAAACTTCTTACCTCTTGCCTGATGGGTGAAGGGAGAAGAGGGAGTGACCGGGAAGATTGGTCCTTGATCCCACACACGCTTGGGACAAGTTATACAAACCTGTGCACCTTTGGAGTGCGGGAGGAAACCCAAACCCTAACCCTAGCCCTAACCCCAGCACCAACCCCAGCCCTAACCGTAACCCCAGCCCTAACCGTAGCGTAACCCTAACCCTAACCCTAACCCTAACCCTAACCCTAACCCCAGCCCTAACCGTAGCGTAACCCTAACCCTAACTCTAGGTTGATAGGCCTGGTATTTATAATTTGTCCCTAGCGTATGTGGGATAGTGTGCGGGGGATCGTGGTCGGTGTGGACTCGGTGGGCCGAAGGGCATTGTATCTCTCTCTGAACTAAATGTGAAACAGGGGCCCCAAGGGTTGGACTCGAACCCCCAATATTCTGCGAGGGAACTAAACTGTTGGTCACGAGTTGTCCCAGAGGCAGATCTCTCTTCCAATGGTCTCTCCAAACCCCCAGAGGCAGCGGGCTTTTCAACTGGGTACAGGCAATGTTGTCAATGTACCAGTGCCACCCACCTGCCCCGGTCACTGAGTCTAAATACCCACCACCCATTGAAGTAAGGCGAGGGGGCAGGAGGGGGGAGGAGTGGAGAAGGAGGGATGTGGGCAGGAGGGGGGAAGTCTACACTCACTGAATCCCTCCCTGTGAAGAGTTTTAGAGACGGTGATTGGAAGCAGACAGTACATCTGTAAATAAAACTGAACGACTCTGACATCTTTTCATTTGCACAAATGATTTTATTATCTTAATCTAAATATATTAATGTTTAAAATGCATGCATTGAAGGAAGAATATTTTACAGTCCATCTGTGGTCCTATCCGGGCATCACCCACAGGGCAGCCTACGTCAGCGTGTGACAGGGCGCACAACATGATGAGACACACAAATGCCGTCCCAGGATTTTGGACATTCCAAAATCCTTTGGTGACAGGGAGGCACCGCGCGTTACCGTGCGTTACTGCATGGGTCACTATGCGTCACCACACGACAACCTCTTTTTAGGCTGTCGCCTAAATGTCGCCCAAATGGGACAGGCCCGTTAGTGTTCTGCAGGGCTCTGATTGTGGTAACAATGTGATTGTAAACAGAATGATCTAAACACAGGTTAGCAGGAAGCTGACAAAGCAGCACAAGACATGAATGCAAATAAGCAGCATTACAATTACACTAGTCATGGGTTTAAGCTGTTTATGCTCCTGAATAATGGAGTGACTCACATCAACTTACTCTAAATCGGCATCAGCCAAAAAGTTCAAACCTACTTTGTGTCTGCAATTGATCGTCCTTAGATAGTGGTGTGGAGGTGGGAAGATCTGTGTCACTGGACTTTTGGCAATGATATTAGGGATGTGTTCAGACTCTGCTTCTATGCACATTCCACAAAAACTTTTATTCATAGAGTTGTACAGTGATACAGTGTGGAAACAGGCCCTTCAGCCCAACTTTCCCACACCGACCAACATGTCCCAGCTACACTAGTCCTATGGCGTTTGGCCCATATGCCTCCAAACCTGTCCTATCCATGTACCTGTCTAACTGTTGCTTAAATATTGGGATAGTCCCAGCCATACAAAAGTTACCCCTTAGATTCCTATTAAATCCTTTCCCCTTCACATTAAACCTATGTCCTCTGATCCTCAATTCACCTACTCTGGGCAAGAGACTCTGTGCATCAACCGATCTATTCCTCTCATGATTTTATACACCTCTATAAGATCACCCCTCATCCTCCTGCGCTCCAAGGAATAGAGTCCCAGCCTACTCAACCTCTCCCTATAGCTCACACTCTCTAGTCCTGGCAACATCCTCGTAAATCTTCTCTGTACCTTCCCAGTTTGATAGCTTTTGGGCTGGTACCCCAGGAGCACCACATTATTGAAGGTGCAGACCATTGACTGAGACTAAACTGAAGTTCCATCTCATCTCTCACAAGGATGTAGAATATTCCAGAACTGTGTTCTATCAGAGCAGTGGAGTTTTACTTAATATACAGGCAAATATTTATTCCACAGTTAATAACAACGTCGCAAGGCATAGTACATTGTTGTCAGTGGGTACTGACCATATGCAAGTTGATGACTGTGGTTCCTACCCGGCAACATCTGGTGGTACGGTGACATACGGTAGATCTGCTGCCTTACAGCGCCAGAGACTGGGGTTCAATCCTGACTACGGGTGCTGTCTGTGCAGAGTTTGCACGTTCTGTGTGGGTTTTCTCCGGGGAGCTCCGGTTTCCCCTCACACTCCAAAGGCGAATTAGCTTGGATTAATTGTAAATTGTCCCTTGTGTGTGTTAAATAGTGTTAAGGGCCTGCCCCACTTGGGAGTCATTGGTGCGTCATTTACGCGACAGGCCGGTAGTGACTGATACGCGATGGTCACGCGGAAATCACGTGTCATCATGCGTCAGCATAGCCTTCTGGCGCGGCGTGACATCATTAGAATACCCCGCTTCCCTATTCTGCCTCATGACCATCATAGAAGGACTACAGATGTTATTGCTACAGCAACAACAGAGACATCTGTCAGCGGCAGCTTCATACTGATAGATCAGCCAGGCAGGAGTACAACAAGAAGGGCCAGCTAGAAACCCAGGAAGAGGTCTGTGTGGACCAGGTTAGAGGTCACATGACGTGTAAAAGGCGGGCCGACTGCGTATGGGCGTTGCGTCGCGTATGGGCCTCGCATGTTTATGGACATTGACGCACGGTGACCACCACGTGCGACGCCAATGCGTCCGCGTGCGGCGCGAATGCGTCCGCGTGCGTAGCCAATGCGTCAGCGTGCGTAAACGATACGTCACGTAGGTGGAGCGCGAGCATTTCTGTACACTATGAAATCCTGGAACGCCGCGCGATACCGCGCGCCACTACGTGTGATTCCACGCGTCACCATGCGCTATGTGCACGTCACCCACGTGCCCCCCACGCGTCACGACTCGTCGACCAATTTTCTACATGACGCGTAAATGAGGTGCAAATGACGCCCAAGAGGGGCAGGCCCTTAATGTGTGTGGATCGCTGGTCAGTGCGGACTTGGTGAGCTGAAGGTGTAGGAGAGAACTGCAGATGCAGTTTAAATCAAAGGTAGACACAAAATGCTGGAGTAAGAGGCAGCATCTCTGGAGAGAAGGAATGGGTGACGTTTCGGCTCGACACCCTTCTTCAGTCTGAAGAGTGAGCTCGCTCACCTGGTGAGCTGAAGGGCCTGTTTCCGTGCTGTATCTAAATTAAATTAACATCCTCACTACAAAGTACTTTGTTGCACCTGCTGTAGGAAGCCAGAGAATTATAGAAAAGACTGGCGCTATGATCCTCCATCAGAGTGCCACAAGTGTTGGCAACATTGCAACTGAATCTTTCCCATTCTACCCCGTGAATGGCAGATGGAAATTTCACCAAAATAATTAGATGCAAACAACCTCACATCGAGAATTTGGGACAAATGTATCACTCAAACACAGTGCTGACAGAAGCCTAATTAAACTGCAGATGGCTCAGCAAGTATTTTTACCCTGAATTAGTTTAATTTAGAGATACAGCGTTGAACAGGCCCTTCGGCCCACTAGGTCTGTGCTGACCAGCAATCATCCGTACACTAGTCCTGCCCTACACACTAAGGGCAATTTACAGAACCTACAAACCTGCATGTCAAGGAGAACGTGGAAGCTCCGTACAGACACCCGTAGTCAGGATCGAACCTGGGACTCTGGCACTGTAGGGCAGCAAATCTACAGCTGTGCTACCCTGCTGCCCTTTATTGAAATGTTTTTTTATTGAAGTCTGTGGACTTTTTATCAGCAAGATAGTGGTTGGGACTTGTCCTGTAATTTTTAATGCAGGCTGGTGCCTTATTGCTGGTTCAGTGTACAAGTGTCTCCCCAGCCTTCTACTACAGCCTCATGGATATCTTCGTGGTTATGCATCTGTTCACTGCTGTGCTTCAGCCCCTCTCTATTCACTGACATCTTTGCTCCAATTCTCTGTCATCCTCTCTGCCGCGACCCTGGCCACCTATCTATCCCATCATCGGCCTAGTGTGCATTTCCAACCCGTACCATTTGGCTTTAAAACATGCCCCCTCTTTGTCTCTCGAGCCCCATCCCTTCGCTCTCACTCTCGATCCTCGCTGCATTACAATAGCGTTACAATACGGACACTCTCACCGGCTCACAAACAAAATAGTTTCTGCCACTGCCAGACACCGCTCTGCAAGCACAATGGCAATCAATTTGTCCTTGAAAATGGCAAGTTGTGATTTACTGTGGGTTGTGACGTAAATGAAGCATCTGAGAAGCAGTTAGTTGAAGTTGGTGGAGAAATGGCAAAGCAATAGCAACGTGATCCACTTTTTTAAGGATCGCTGTGAAAGAGCCTATAAATGTTGTGTTGTATGAGACGCGTGACGTAAATTGAAAGATAAATATCTTTCTAATTATTGCTTTTTCACATCGTTGTTGCAAAGGCCTGATTACGTTGACAGCATAAGTGCACAGGCACCTCTGACTGCTGGATAGTGATCAGTAATCTTGCGGTCGTATGGAACGGCAGATGCTGGATTACAACAGAAAGGCACAAGGTGTGAGCAAGTCTGCGGGTCAGGCAGCATCTCTGCTGGACATGCTACTGACAATCCGGGTCAGCAGCTTCTCCAGACTGATTGTAGTATGGGGGAGAACTGAGGCCACACACAAACTGGAGGACCAGCACCTCATTCTCCACTGGGGCAGCTTACAACCCAACAGTATGAACATTGAATTCTGCTATTTTAGGAAACTAGCCAACAACTCTCCTGCCTCCCCTCTTATCCCTCTCTTCCCAGTGCCCCACATGGATGCGCACCCATTTCTCTCCCCTTCCCGTCTGCTTTACCCTGCTCCCATGCCTTTCAGCTACATCCTTTCCTCTGGCTTCACATTTTACACCTCTTCTCTCCTTATCTCAGTCTTTTGTCTTATTTTCACCTCTGCCCTTTCTGCACCCATCGGCCAGTCAAACCCCCCTCATCTGTATCCACCCATCACTTGCCTGGTTTTACCCTGCACCCCCTACACCTCTCTCCTCGCTTTCACCTTGTCTACAGCTCTAGCTGGACTGCAGTCAGTCTGATTGGGGGTCCTGACGTCACCTATCCATGTCCTCCCTGACCTGCTGAGATACACCAGTAATTTCCTGGTGTGCAGGAAGGAACTGCAGATGCTGGTTTACACTGAAGATAGACACAAGGTGCTGGAGTTAAGGGCCTGTCCCACCAGCATGCAACTCCATGCGATTAGCGCGACCTAACGTGGTCGCTTGAGCCGTCCGGCGTCGCGGGGCCGGTCCCACTTCGATCGCCGGAGCCGTGCAGAATTGTGTGGAGTTCGTCCCGACATCGCGCGGGGCTCCAAAAAACTGACTATGTCCAAAAATTCCGCGCGGCAACGGCTTGTCGGTTCGCAGTCGCCTCGACGCATTACACACCGCCCCGACATGGTGCCTCCGTGACCCTCTCTGTAGGTGCCTCCGTGACCCTCTCTGTAGGTGCCTCTGTGCCCCTCTGTGTCTGTGCCTCTGTGCCCCTCTCTGTCCTGGCGAACTTACCTTAGACTTCACTCCAAGTTCGCCTCACTTTGCGCCGCATTGCGCCACTCACCCGACCTCCGCGTGGCCCCTGCTGCCGGTTTGGTCGCGCTTGCCGCATGCAGGCGCATGCTGGTGGGAACGGCCCTGTACAGGGGATCACCCGACCTCCGTGCGGCCCCCGCTTCTAGTTTGATCGCGCTCATCGCATGGAGTCGGATTCTTGTAGGACAGGCCCTTAACACAGCGGGGCAGGCAGCATCTCTGGAGAGAAGGAGTACGTGACGTTTCGGGACTGAAGTAGGGTCTTGACCCAAACTGCCACTCATTCCTTCTCTCCAGCGATGCTGCCTGCTCTGCCGAGTAATTTTGTGCTGTTAGTTTGTCTCTCCCCATCAACGGCTATGAATCGCTAAGTACCACCGCACTGTGCCAATCTGAAGAATAACTTTCTCCGACGTTCATTTTTCATCCTGTCATTCGGGATATTCCAGCCACCCAGCTGTAAAATGCAGAGATGTGCAAATGCAGTGCCCATGCCCCCAGTACATGAAAACCAACTGCTTGTACATTGTACAGGGGAGGCACGGTGGCACAGCAGTAAAGCTACTGCCATACAGCGCCAGAGACCCAGGTTCGAACCTAACTAGGGGCATAGTCTGTATGGAGTTTGTACGTTCTCCCCGTGACCTGCGTGGGTTTTCTCTGAGATCTTCAGTTTCCTCCCACACTCCAAAGACGTACAGGTTTGCGTGTTAATTGGCTTGCAATAAATGTATAAATGTAAAATTGTCCCTAGTGCGTATAGGATAGTGCTGGTCGATGGTCGGTGTGGACTCGGTGAGCCGAAGGGCCTGTTTCTGCACTGTAATCTCTAAACTATACTAACTAAAGTGTTACATGGAGTGTACACAAAAAGCTGGAGAAACTCAGCGGGTGCAGCAGCATCTAAGGAGCGAAGGAGAGAGGCGATGTTTCGGGTCGAGACCCTGCTTCAGCGCAGGTTGGGGCTGGGGTTAAAGCAATCAGCGCACCATGAACAGGACATCAAGGAATTTGACGGTGAAAAATCTGAGCTGTGTCAGAGTTAACATCTTCTCCAGGTTCAGGGTCAGATTGATCGGGGCCATGCTGTAGGGGGAAAGACATGGAGGGGGGAGGCATGAGGTCACTCCAGGAGCCTATTCAACATGCTCAGCTGAATTTCAACTATCCTGTGCAACACAGGGGAATCTCCTGGTGTGTTGGCCAACAGTCTCATGTCGCCCACGCTTATACAAGGGCTTATATACGTCTGAAGAAGGGTCTCGACCTGAAACCTCACTCCAGAGATGCTGCCTGTCCCGCTGAGTTACTCCAGAATGTTGTGCCCATCGGCAGTTTTAACCAGCATCTGCAGTTCCTTCCTGCACTTATATATTTTAATCTCATTCATTTCAGGATGCTAGAATTGGTCCAAACAAGTCATTGCATTTTGGCAAGCATTCAATGCACCTTGAAGTGTTTCTGAGTGTCACAATGAAATGCTGCTAGTGTCACATTGCTTCAAACCCATCTTTGTTTAGTGGTGATTGTAGAGGATGACGGGGGTTACACAAAAAGCTGGAGAAAATCAGCGGGTGCAGCAGCATCTAAGGAGCGAAGGAGATAGGCGACGTTTTGGGTTGAGACTGCATGTTGAAAATGACACGGTTTTAGTTGTGACGGTGTACTGCGGACAACCCCACACTGGACCTTCCATACTCTGCAGCTAATGTTAAATATGTTAATGCCGGGCCAATTTGTATTTCCACCAATTATTATTTTCAAACTAGAACCGCACGCGGCTCACCCCACTTAATGCTGAACATAATGTTTATGCTGGCAATTATGAAAGCTGTCAATTTTCAGGCTTGCACTGTTTGGGTATGCACCACATACTTACACACGCTTTCCAAGGATGCTCGAACTGTGAGATAATCATTAACATTTCCTTTCCAGTTCTCCTATTTGAGTGTTCATTAGCGGAGATTGGAAACAGCTGGAAAAGAGAGTGGGCTAGATGAGGGGAGTTGAAAGGGACTTTTTTTAGTCTCAAATGCAGCTGGCCTGTAATTTATAAACACCAATTAGCAATTTTATCTGCCTAAAAATTGACAATTTTGCATGTTTGAGTCAGGCTGAGAAATAGAAGCAAGAGAAAGCGCTTCAGTCAGAAGATAGACACAAATTGCTGGAGTAACTCAGCGGGACAGGCAGCATCTCTCGAGACCCTTCTTCAGACGCAGGGGACAGGAAGGGTAAAGTGTGAAACCGAGAGATCAAGGTGACAAAGTTCAAGGAATGTGTAGCTTGTGATCATTGTTAGCTCGGGGAAGGTGACAACGAGGCATACAAAGACGCTTAATCAAGGGCACAGTCAGACTGGTCGGAGAACTAGGATATGGGGAGGGATGGAGAGAGAGGGAAAGCAAGGGATCAGAATCAGAATCAGAATCAGAATGCCTTTTATTGTCACTATACACATGTACAATGAGATTAAAAGCTGCTCCTACTCAGTGCAAAACAAAACAAAAAGGGGGGGGGGGGGGGGGAATAAGGTGCACAGTTTCTGCAGCGCTATATACATATCTATAAAAAGACAATGGATAAATAGAATGGATAATAGGATTCCTATATCCAGTATGGGTTACAGTTACAGTACAAATTACAGTAGGTGGATAGATGGAAGTCCGGGGGTTAGGCTGTGAAGTCAGTGCATGTGTGAGTTCAGGGAGATGATGGATTTTGGAAAGAAACTGTTCTTGAGTCTATTTGTCCTTGTGCTGATGCATCTATAGCGCCTCCCTGAGGGTAGCAGGTCGAACAGGCCAAATGCAGGATGGGAGCTCTCCTTGATAATGTTCTTCGCCCTGCTGAGGCAGCGGGAGGTGTAAATGTCCATCAGAGAGGGGAGAGGGCAGCCGATTATCTTCTGTGCTGCCCTGACTACCCTCTGAAGCCTCACCCTGTCTGCCATGGTGCGGCTGCCGTACCATGCTGTAATGCAGTATGTCAACAGGCTCTCAATGGACGAGCGGTAGAAGGTCAGCAGCAGGTTGGAGTCCAGGTTGTGCTTCCTGAGGACCCTCAGGAAGTGCAGCCGCTGCTGAGCCTTCTTGATGACCGCTGTGATGTTGTCTGTCCAGGAGATGGCAGCGGAGATGAGGACGCCGAGAAACCGGAAGGTGTGGACCCTCTCCACGCACTCGCCGTTGATGTATAAGGGGGCTAAGTCGGGCTGTGCTTCCGACAATGAGCTCTTTGGTTTTCTTGGTGTTCAGAGCCAGGTTGTTTTCTGAGCACCAGGCTGTCAACTTCAGGACTTCCTCTCTGTAGGCTGCCTCGTCTCCCCTTGAGATGAGTCCGACTACTGTAGTGTCGTCAGCAAACTTGACGGTTCGGTTACTTGGATAGAGAGTCAATATTCATACCACTGGGTTTTAAGCAGCCTGAGTGAAATATGAGGTGTTGTAGTGTGATTTAAACAGACCAGGTTTATTCTCCAGAACAAGAGTTCCCAAACTGGGGTAAATTTCACCTACCCAGGGGGTAAATTTGTTGATTCTGGATTTGTACATATTCTTTCTCATTGACTGACTGTGTTTGGTTCTGGTATATCTGTTCATCATTAGTTGTTCATAAATAAGTGAAATAACATTGTTATGTGCTATTAAAGTTGCCAGGGGTAAACGGGAGGGAAAAGGTTGGGAACCCCTGCTCTAGAGTATAGTACAAGAGTTGATTAAGTCATGTGAAGCATCTCATCCATGCCAACCATAATGCTCCAGCTAAGCTAGTCCTATTTGCCCACTTTTGGCCCATATCCCTCTTAACCTTCCCTATCCATGTACCAGTCCAAATCTTGTTTTTGTATCTGCCTCAACCACTTCCTCTGGCAGCTCATTCCATTAATACATCATCTCTGTGTGAAAAACTTGCCCCTCGTGTTCTGGTTAAATACTTCCCCTCTCACTTAGACCAATACATTCTAGTTCTTGATTCCTCCAACTTGGGGAAAAGGCTCTTTGCCTTCACCCTATCTATGCTCCTCATGATTCTATGCATCTCCATAGGATCACCACTGGGTCTCCAGAGAATAAAGTCCTAGCCCTTAGTCTGGTCCTAGCTAGTTTAAACATGTAAAATTCTTGGAAGGCTTTAAGGTGAAGATGCAGAGATGTGTGGTGTGGAAAGTCTCATCGGAGGGGATTTAATGGGGTACAGGGAGATTGGAATGGGGACTCCACAGGAAGCAGGGTGGAGGAGATATTTATTTGGGAGTTGGTGAGTTAGTGATGGATATTGTTCACTAGGTTATTCCTTGAGGTGGAAGTAGATAGGCAATGAAAATTTAAGGGAGTAGTTAGATATGGACCATGTGAGCATGAGAGCAGAGTGGGAATTGTCCCACTTGGGCGTCATTTGCGCGTAATTTACACGACATAATTTACGCGTCACAACGCCCAACGCGCACATCATGCTGCACACGTGATGCGCGCATGGTGCGTGGTGACGTAGGCAGTGATGCGTGGTCGCGCGGGGCACCCCAGGATTTTGGGATGTACAAAATCTCCCTGTGACCACCTGAGTTTCCACCGGTTTTCTTCCACATCCCAATGACATTAAGGTGTGTAGATTAATTGGCCTCTGTAAAGTTCCTCCAGTGTGCAGGGAATGGTTTTGATAGTGGGATAACATAGAACTGGCATGAACGGGTAATCGATTGTCAGTGTGGGCGTGGTGGGCCAAAGAAGTAAAGGGCCTGTCCCACCAGCATGCAACTCTATGCGATGAGCGCGACCTAACGTGGTCGCTTGAGCCGTCCGGCGTCGCGGGCCGGTCCCACTTCGATCGCCGGAGCCGTGCGGAATTGTGCGGAGTTCGTCCCGACATTGCGCGGGGCTCCGAAAAACTGACTATGTTCAAAAATTCCGCGCGGCAACGGCTTGTCGGCTCGCAGTCGCCTCGACGCATTACACACCGCCTCGACGTCGTGCTTCCGTGCCCCTCTCTGTGTGTGCCTCTGTGCCCCTCTCTGTGTGCACCTCTCTGTCCTGGCGAACTTGCCTTTAAGACTTCGCTCCAAGTTTGCCTCACTTTGCGCCGTGTTGCGCCACTCACCCGACCTCCGCGCTGCCATCGCTGCCAGTTTGGTCGCCCTTGCCGCATGCAGGCGCATGCTGCTGAGAATGGCCCTGTACAGGGATCACCCGACCTCCGCACGGCCCCCGCTTCTAGTTTGATCGCGCTCACCGCATGGAGTCGGATGCTGGTAGGACAGGCCCTTAACATACTGATTGTGCAGAATGACACTTTGCATCATCCCGGTGTGCTTTCTAGGCTTGGTGAAATATTCTCAGAAATGCTTAAGTGCTTCGTACAGTTATTACTTGGAGCTAGTGATAATTTGGTGGCTTGTTAAAATAAGACAAGGAAAGTAATTGGTGTATTGTGAGTGCAGAGCATGAGGTGTTCTGGTCAAGTGGTATTGATTTACGAGGAGTAAATAAATGCCGTTGTTGGCTGCAGCATCTGGTGGCTATCATTATTGCCAGTGGTGCTTTCTGTATAACAGAATATTGGGGCTACTGTTAACTCTTGTTCCTGATATATTTGCTTAAAGTAATTATTTCCTTTTTCTTATATTGGAACACTTGCTATCCATCATTCAGCCAGGGATTCTAGTCTATGGCCATCGGTCTTCTTGCCAGCTTCAATCACGCTGTTCTCCCCTGTCTTTCACTTTGTCTATTCCCCTCCCTCCACCTCGTCCTGCTACAAGCAGCGGCAATGTGTGCCGCATCCAAACCTCTCATCTTTTGCCTTCAGTAACAAAAGTTCAAGGGAAAGAAATCCTGTGGCGAAGTGAGTTTGCCAAGACTATACTAACGATTACAAATGCTGCCTGACCTGCTGAACTCCTCCAGCAATCAGAGATAGACACAAAATGCTGGAGTAACTCAGCATCCCAGGCAGCATCTCTGCAGAGAAGGAATATGTGATGCTTCAGGTCGAGAACCTTCTCCAGACATAAATGTCACCTTCTTGACACAAATCATCACCTGTTCCTTTTCTCCAGAGATGCTGTCTGACCCGCCACATTACTCCAGCATTTTGTGTCCATCTTCAGTGTATTTTAACCAGCATCTACAGTTCCTTCCAACACGAGTTCCTCCAGCAGTTTGTTCATTGCTCCATTTATTAATGGGTATCTGTCAGACATTGGGTTTACATTAACGAACATTACTCCACAAGTAACCTGCTCTTTATTTTACGTGGCAGTGTTAAATACAAACACTACAAAATATGAAAGGTATGAATTTGCTGTGATGATTTCAGGAATAAAGTCGGATGTTCTAATGCTGTCAGCGCAAGACTTGATCCCGTGCATTCCCATAGAACATGTCCCCTGGCTGGGGCTGAGATTCATAGCTTTCAGATTAATTAAGCATTGCAAGACACTGCTTCATTTTGAGATCTGTCCCTGCTGAGTTATCAGGCGCTGCCTTGCATTTTCTATTGCTTCATCATCCTTTTTATTAAAGTAATAAATTTGGGTCACGTCTGCTGCAAAGGACTGGCCTAATTGGCATCCATCATCACACCATTATACTCTCTCTGTACAAAGCTGATGCATTGTCGCACAATCCAATGCCCTTTTAAATAAGCCTATTTAACAAATAAAAATATTATTGCAGTTGGAAAATAATTCTCTTCAATTCTGAACAAGAGGAATCCTCAGGGGGCCAATATTTCCATGTTCGCAAATGTTGGCTGTAGGTTCTGACGAACAATCCAGTGCTTTCCCTCAGAATTGTTCCTCATGTATTTCCTCCCTCCCCTTTTGATTTGTTGATTAATCCAAGGCTCCATGCCTGCCAGGAAGTTTGAACTCCATGGTAGTCCTGTGGATAGACGCAAAAAGCTGGAGTAACTCAGTGGGACAGACAGCATCTCTGGAGAAAAGGAAGAGGTGACGTTTTGGGTCGAGTCCCTTCTTCAACTGAGAGTCATAGGAAAGAGAAACGAGAGATATAGATGGTAACTAGATGAAGTGGGACCCGTTGGGTCCCAGGTTCACACAGGAGGGCTGGTCCCCCAACGCAATATTCCACCTCTCCACCAATTCCAATATTGGTGGCCAGTGGGGAGGGGGGGGGGGGGTAACAAATCATTTATTGCTAGCACATTAAGGGTTAACAAACCATAATTCATTGCAAGTACATTGCTGGCTAACAAATCAGTATTGCAAGCACATTAAAGGTAAACAAATGATCATTCATTGCAAGCACATTACTGATCAAAAAATCATTTATTGCAAGCACATTAAGGGTTAACAAATCATCATTCATTGCAAGCACATTGCTGGCTAACAAATCATTTATTGCAAGCACATTAAGGGTTAACTACATAAAGCACATAACCACATAATGCACATAACCACATAAATCACATAACGCATATAAAGGGTGGACTCACAGTTCAGTAGACTCACATTTCAGTAGACTCACAGTTCAGTAGACACAGTTCAGTAGACTCACAGCAGAATCACTGTTGTGGCCTCTCCCTCACAATCTTCCAGAGTAACTGATTCACATCCAGGCATTGGGGTTTTTTATCTTTCCACCCTCCCCCCCACCCCCCCGGAAGGGGCGTTACCTTCATCATTAGTGATTGACAGGTGAGAGGACCAGTCAGTTTATCTCAAGATTTTTAAAACATTCATAACTTTTTTATTTTTCATCGATCGGAAAAATCCTCGGGGCTGCCTCAGCGGAGGACTGTGAGTAAGGTGGCCAAAAAATCATAGCGATATATGGTGGCGATTCTTCTTAAATCAATATATAGCGCAGACAGGAAGTGGTCAAGATGAGACTTTTAGTTTAATAGATATATAGAGAGATATAGAACAAATGAATGGGCAATATACAAAAAAGTAACGTTGATAAAGGGAACAGGCCATTGTTAACTGTGGGCTTGGTGAGAACGAGCATAGACTTGTACCTTGCTGAAGTCAGAAATGGAATTCTACTGCTGTTCTTTCTGGGGAGAGGAGGAAGGGTAAGGCGGGGAACACTTTTGCTTTTCTATCTGTGGTAGCAGTGGGGGGTGGTTATGTTACCTCAATCCCAGTTATTCCCCTTCCACACACCCTCACTTCCATAACTTCTATTCCTCCTTTGTTCATCTTTCCCAACCCTCTTTCCTCTCCACATGGTTCCATTTTTTAGTATTAGTTTAAAAATCCAGCATGGAGATATTCCCGCCACTGTGTCCAATCCAATCATTGATTACTTACCCATCCACTCATTACATACCATTGGCAATTTACAGAGGCCAATTAACCAACCTGCATGTCGCTGTCACCTGCAAGGAAACCAGATCACCTGGAGGAAACCCACACTGGTGGGAGAACACAGGAAATACAGAAAACCTCGCACCTAGGGCCAGGATCCAACCTGGATCTCTGGTGCTGTGAGGCAGCAGCTCTACCAGCTACATTGCCATGCCACCCTCTGCTTATCATCTGGTTCTACCTGCAACCTACCATTCTATATGACCAGCCACCTCACCTCCTTCTCTTGTGGAAAACGTTGCTCTTCCCTCTCAGTCCGGATGCAGGATCCCTTGAACCGAGACGTTAACTTCAGCCTTTTGCCTCCACGGATGTTTTACTCATTGACTTCTTCTGTTCTGCTTTTCTGTGCCCCTGGAGTATTTTGTGTAGCTTATATTGGCATCGTAACATGCAGTTCTACTGCACCTGAACCCAAACCTTCAATCATTCCACAAGGCATTTGTATGACTGGATTATGACTGGATTAGTTGACTCTAATCTCAACCTTAAGTACTTTGAGCATTGTACTAAATGATTCAAATCCGTTTAAAGGGGATGATCAGGGTTTTGGATGGCTGCCCTCTGACCTTCATGTTGGGGCCGTTCCTTCCTCATCCTCAGCATCATTCAACGTGTTTTGTTACTTTAGTGACTTCTGTTGGGCTACAACAGATAAAGTGGTGTAAGAGTACAGAATAACCTGGGATATGTATAAACCAGGAAGATATGTTATGCAGGTGATGTGGATCGTCAAACCTATTCTAACTCTTCAAAAGTTACAAAGCACTGGAGTAACTTAGCGGGTCAGGCAGCGCCTCTGAAGAACATGAATGGACAACATTCCAGATTTAATTTTCGTTTCCATACACTTCGCACAAACAAATTACCGCCAGCTGCTCTACCATTGTCCGACACAATCTTGTTGCATTTATTTGCATTAATACATTCCACTGCAGTTTATGATATATGCATTATTACTGGCCTTCCCATGATTTTGTATCCCAGCCCCCACATATATTGATCTGACCCACCTCCTTTCATTAAACCGCTCATTAGTGTTTTACACATTGTACTGAATCAATGCCTGCAACTCCCTATCTGACTGGACTGTGCAAGAATTTGACCGCACGGACTACATTGGTTCACCACCTCCTGCACAAGGGCAGCTAGAGCTGGACGGTGAACTCTACCTGTGCCAGTAATGTCCATATTCATGAATAACTCCCTCTTAAATATAGCCAATGAACTGGCCTCAACTACCTTCTGTGGCAGAGAATTCCAGAGACTCACCACTCTCTGTGTGAAAAATATTTTCCTCATCTCGGTCCTAAAGGAATTCCCCCTTATCCTTAGACTGTGACCCCTCCCCAACATCAGAAACAATCTCCCTGCATCTAGCCTGCCCAACCCCTTCAGAATTTTGTAAGTTTCTATAAGATCCCCCCTCAATCTTCTAAATTCTAGCGAGTACAAGCCGAATCATAGCTGGCTCGAAGGGCTGAATGGCCTACTCTTGCACATCTATATTACTACATCTATATGACCACTTTTGGCCCACTGTGCTGCGATTTCTGTGAGATCGCCGCCACCTAGGGCCATCATTTTTGGCCACCTCGCTCAGAGCACCCCTCCGCCTTCCGGGACCAGATGATTTTTCCCATCAATGAAAAATGAGAGAGATATTAATGTTTTTTAAAAATTCCCCATTCACTCTGTTCTCTCTGCTGCCCCCGCTGGCGGCAGGGGGAGGGGGGAGGGACTATAAAACCTGGAAGTGTCGTGCCTCACTCAGTCTCTGCCAGACCCAGGAAGTGAGAGGCCCACGGCTCGCTGAGCTGTGAATAACACTGAATGGCCGTCTACTCCAGTGAGTCCCCTTGATGTGGCTGCTGCCAAATTGTTTACTTTTTTTTTCAGCTTGTGTTCACAAAATGAATTTTGGTTGTCAGGTGGCTGCAGCCCAATTGTTTGCCTCACCTTTAAAAAAAGTTTGTGTTCACAAAATGAATTTTGGTTGTCAGGTGGCTGCAGCCCAATTGTTTGCCTCTCCTTTTTAAAGAGTTTGTGTTCACAAAATGGATTTTGGTTGTCAGGTGGCTGCAGCCAAATTGTTTGCCTTGCCTTTTTAAAGAGTTTGTGTTCACAAAATGGATTTTGGTTGTCAGGTGGCTGCAACCAAATTGTTTGACTCACCTTTTTAAAACGTTTGTGTTCACAAAATGAATTTTGGTTGTCAGGTGGCTGCAGCCCAATTTTTTGCCTCGTCTTTTTAAAAAGTTTGTGTTCACAAAATGAATTTTGGTTGTCAGGTGGCTGCAGCCCTACTGTTTGCCTCGCCTTTATAAAAGGTTTGTGTTCACAAAGTGGATTTTGGTTGTCAGGCGGCTGAAGCCAAATTGTTTGGCTTGGCTTTTAAAATCATTGCAACAGTTAGCTTCTAGCCCAAGAAACCATTTGGCCCACAATGTCTCTCCTAGCTCTCTGGAAACCAGTACCTTCGGCCCGCAACACCCATACTAGCGCAACAGAAAGCCCCCCCACTGGTGAGCAATATTGGAATTGGTGGAGAGGTGGAAAAGTGCATTGGTGACCAGCCCTCCTGTGTGATGTTGGGACCCAACGGGTCCCACTTAGTCCTGTATTTTTCATGTTTGTGTATTTCTAACCCAATCATCCCTGGGATCATTGTCATGAGCCTCTTCTGGACCCTCTCCAATGCCAGCACATCCTTACAAAGTTATGGGGCCCAAAACTGCTTTTGATACTCCAAATGCAGTCTTCCCGATGGCCTATAAAGTCCAGGGCAACCATTGAATATCCATTCATACTAGTTTTATGTTATCCCACTTTCCCATCCACCACCTACACATGAGGAGCAATTTTACAGAGGCTAATTCACCTACAAACCCACACATCCTTGGGACCACCTAGAGAAAACCAATGCAGTAATGGGCAGACTGTGCAAAGCCCACATAGGCAGCATCCGAGGTCAAGATTGAAGTCGGGTCTCTTGTGCTGCGAGGCAGCAGCTCTACCAGCTGCGCCACTGTGCCAACCATCTTGTCACACTCTTTTAACTAATATAGTCAAAAATGACATGCATTCATCATTTTTTATTATGTTTTTTTTACATAGAAATCAGAACCAACTTGAAACCACCATCTTCATCATTGCAATAGTGATGTTAAATTAATCTCAAAATGCACATTGTCTGAATCGATATATTTTCTTTATATCCCCTTAATCTTTTTATGTGCATGATATTTTGCTTCCTGTTTCAAATTCTTCCATTTTGAGCCATGGCCGTGTTGCGGTGGAGATTATTGTCATGCTGGTGCTCTTCATTAGTGTGAAATCTTTCATTACAACCCGGGCCTGGGCCGGCTGTCCATCTGTTGATTGGCTCAGATGCAGTGAATGTGATGTTTTTAATTATATGGCACTCTGCACCAGTCTGTGGTTTGGTACATTCATTCATGGGAATTGGGCATGCTTGTTTATTCGACCACATCAAGGAAATGGACACTTTATGACTCAAACGTGCGTGATTATACTTGCTGGACAGCTGAGGAATGTACACAACACTGACACTTTCAGCAGTGGCAAGCGCCTTGGAAAAAGTGTTTTGAAACCATCCCATGTTGTCACTCAGTGTCTATCCAAGATCCACGAGCAGGCTGTGAGATAGACAGGTAGCAAAATATAAGCAAGGTGGGGGACAGATTTCCCTTGTCATCAAGCATGTTGAAAAGAGACACAAACTCATCTCTATTCAAACATGGATGGTGTCATTGTAAAATATAATCCTGCTTTGATTTGATTTTCATGCATAAACACTTCTCAGCATGGGCTGAACAATTGGGGAGCCTCTAGAGTGTGGTATATAGGAAAATTGCAAAGAATAAGAGAGACATTTTATCCCGTGTTGGTGCAAGCCAGTTCTTAACAGTTAGGAACTGGCACACATATTGCCAAAATGATTGTGGTGTTTATATTTGTACTTGAGTTTCATGCCTCGGGCATTTGTACAATAGTTTGCAGATACAGTACATGTATTTTGGAAGTGTTTGTGGAAATCACCAAGTTGGAGTTCAAGTTCGCGTTTATTGTCACTTAACCAATTAAGGTCCAGTGAAATTTGAGTTACCATACAGCCATACGAAGTGAAAAGCAATGATGCACACAGCCACATAAAATAAAATGTAACATAAACATCCACCACAGTGGAATCAACATTCCTCACTGTGATGGAAGGCAATAAAGTTTAATCATCTTCCTCCTTTGTTCACCCGTGGTGGTTGGAGCCTTTCAACCCTCCGCAGTTCGCCGCTGCCGACGGTCCGATGTCCAAGCCCTCGTGTCGGGATGATGGAAACTCCGGCGTCGGGACGGATCGGAACAGTCCACAGCATAGAGTTCTTGGGTCGGCCACTTCCTACCGGAGAACGTGGCTTCACGGTGTTAAAGTCCACAGGCCTCGCGGACAAAGCGCTTTTGCTGGCGATCAGCGGCAAGGGATCGCCCGCTCCGCGATTGTAAGTTTCACTTCGCGCCTGTGGCTTGAAGCTCTTGGCCGGTTCCCAGGAAAGGCCGCACCACTCCATGTTGTAGGCTGCAGGGGGGACGGGTATGCGACATGAAAAAAATCGCATCTACGTCGAAGTAAGTGATTGAAAACTGTTTCCCCCGATTCCCACCCCAACATAAAACAGGCCAAGAAACACTGAATCATACTGTTAAAACATACTTAAAATAGTAAAGAGGGGACAGACAGACTGTTGGCGAAGCAACCACTACGGTGGTGTCACCCGGTGTCATAGTAATACTGAGCGTTGTGGCTGCTGAGGAGCTGTGGATAAGAAAGGGGAAGAATCAGAATTCCACGGATCAGAGTGGTGCAGCCATTAGAGCCACTGCCTTACAGTGCCAAAGACCTCGGGTGCTGTCTGTGTGGGGTTCGCACGTTCTCCCTGTGGCCAGCTGGGTTAATTAGTCTCTGTAAATTGTCCATAGGGGGATAACATAGTGTGAACGAATGATCCATTGTGGTTGTGGACACCGTGGGCCAAAGGGCCAGTTTCCTCGCTGTAACTCTAAACTAAACATCGTAAGGGCCCCAAACATTAAACTTCCTGCCGGCTACTCATCAGTTTGTATGTTGCCAAGCTGCGTCATAACCTTCAGCAATAGAGCTGAATGCCAGTCATGACATGAGTGCCCCCAACTTGAACTCAAGGCAGCCAATACGGTTTCTTTAAACCTATTGATCAATTTTCTTCTACAATAACATCATTCTCTAGATTGAAGCTGCATCCTATTGGCTTGTTGTTATGGTTTAAATTAATTGAAATGGCTTCTGCTGCCCAATTATCTCCCTTCCAAAAGAATATCTCTGAGACCGTTAGCATTTGCAGTTATTGGGCAGACAGTGGACAATGATGAGTACAGGAGGGACATTGATCATCTGACTGAATGGTGGCAGAACCACAATGTTGTTATTAATATTAGCAAGACAAAGGAGCTGATTGTTTACCTCAGGAAGTGAAAGCCAATGATCTATGAACCTATCTTTATCAACCACAACCCTAACCAGCAACAAACTATTACAGATTTTGTTGAACCAATCTTTCGTTTTACCCGTATTTCCTGGCAATGAAGACGCACCCCCAATATAAGTTGCTAAATTTTGAAAAAAGGATGGCGGGAGAGGGTGAAGGGTTTGGTTTAGTCCAGGGGTCGGCAACATTTCCTGCGTGCCCTGGGACTGGCTGCAGTTCGCAGATCCCTCGCGTCAGGTCGCCTGCGAGCCCCGGGACTGGCAGTAGCGCCCAGGTTACCTGCCCTGGGACTAGTAGAGAGAGAGAGAGCGAGAGAGAGAGAGAGCGAGCCCGGGACGGAGCAGCCAACCTTCCGCCCAGTAGCTACCCGCCAACCACCACCTCCAACGGTTGCACCTGTGCCGAAGGACACCGTGGCTGGCTGCGGGCGGGCCGGCTGAAGGTGCTGAGGTGGTGGCCGGTTCCGCTGTCCAGTCCCAGTGGCCTCTCGCAACCACCCGACCTACTTCCCTCCCTGGCCACAATGCGGTGGCTCCGCGCCCAGATCGCTGTGGCAACGGTGAGTGAGTGAGTTGGTGGCATGATCCCCGACTCCCTCCTTCTCAATGATCCTGCCCTCCCCGCAACTTTAGAAACATATAAACATAGAACATAGAAAATAGGCGCAGGAGGAGGCCATTCGGCCCTTCGAGCCAGCACCGCCATTCATTGTGATCATGGCTGATCATCCCTAATCCATAACCCGTGCCTGCCTTCTCCCCATATCCCTTGATTCCACCAGCCCCTAGAGCTCTATCTAACTCTCTCTTAAACCCATCCAGTGACTAGGGCTCCACTGCCCTCTGTGGCAGGGAATTCCACAAATTCACAACTCTCTGGGTGAAAAAGTTTTTTCTCACCTCAGTCTTAAATGGCCTCCACTTCATGCTAAGACTGTGGCCCCTGGTTCTGGACTCGCCCAACATTGGGAACATTTTTTCTGCATCTAGCTTGTCCAGTCCATTTATAATTGTATATGTTTCTATAAGATCCCCCCTCAACCTTCTAAACTCCAGTGATCCATCATCTTTCGGATGTGGGAAGAAACTGGAGCACTTGAAGGAACCAACCCAATCACTGGGAGAACGTTCAAACTCCACAAAGACAACACTCAATGTCAGGTTCAAACCTGGCTCTCTGGTGCTGACAGGCAGCTACTCCGTCTTTACAATCCAAATCACCATCTGCCTCAATTGATACCTACTTTTTATCCCCATTCCTTCTCTCCAGTCCCGCTGAGTAACTCCAGCATTTTGTGTCTATCTTCGGTTTAAACCAGCATCTGCACTTCCTTCCTACCTAATTTTTAAACATAGTTTATCCATCAGTCCCTGACCCTGGAGTGATCCATTGTAGGCTGGTCAAGATCATTCCGGCTTGGATAGAGTAGACATGGAGAGGATGTTTCCACTAGTGGGAGAGTCTAGGACCAGGGGTCACAGCCTCAGAATTAAAGGACGTTCCTTTAAGAAGGAGATGAGGAGGAATTTATTCAGTCAGAGGGTGGTGGATCTGTGGAATTCTTTGCCACAGAAGGCTGTGGAGGCCAAATCAATGGATATTTTTATGGCAGAGATTCTTGATTAGTACGGGGGTCAGGGGTTATGGGGAGAAAGGCAGGAGTTAGGTTGGAGATAGATCGGTGATGATTGGATGGTGGAGTAGACATGATTGGCCGAATGGCCTAATTCTGCTCCTATCACTTTTGACCTTATGGATGGACAAAGCAACACTATCAAAACGTTCTCAAGTTGCACAGGAGCGTGTCGTTCAGCATGGGGGTAGGCTCCATGTGGGAGATTGCACACTGAGTGTGCAGCTTGCAGGCTATGGCTGCTCGCTGGTCTTCGGCCGAGCGATGGTCCACAAACCCAGAGACTGCTCCTGTTACCCTGATGACTGACTCTGTGAGAGGAAGGTGATTCACCACCCCTGTCAAGTTCCAATTAGCTGCAGCTGCCAGCAACTCGGTGCTGCAATAGAGATGAAGTGTGTGCGGAAGGGTGATGTACTTGTCATTGTGTGGGGCGACAAGCAAGTGCATGCCAAGCAAGTCATGAGTAGATTTTGTTGCACTTGCAGTGAGTGTTGTGGGCGTGGGACATTGAGTGTGATAATGGCCGGTGGTGCATTCAGGCTTGTCCCACTTCCATTTCAGTCAGCATGCCAGAGGAAGTTTGGCATGTCCCCATCAACTCTCACCAATTTCTGCAGATGAACCGTAGAGGCATTTTATCAGGATGTATCATAGCTTGGTTTGGGAACAGCTCCACCCAAGACCGCAAAAAATTTGCAAAGAATTGTGGACACAGCCCAGGCCATCACACAAACCAACCTCCGCACTATTGACTCCTTTTATACCTCACGCTGCCACAGCAAGGCCAGCAACATAATCAAAGACAAGTCGCACCCTGACCACCCTCTTCTCCCCTCTCCCATCAGGCAAAAAGGTATAGAAGTGTGAAAACGCACACCACCAGATTCAGGGACAGTTTCTTCCCAGCTGTTATCAGTCAACTGAACCATCCTACCACAGCCAGAACAGAGTCCTGAACTACTATCTACCTCATTGGAGACCCTCAAACTGTCTTTAATCGGACTTTACTGACTTTATCTTGTTCTAAACGTTATTCCCTTTCTCGTGCATCTGTACACTGTGAATGGCCCGACTGTAATCACAATCACAATAGCACTTTATTAGCCAAGTATGTTTTGAGGAATTTCATTTGCCAAGTCAGCCATACAAATAAAAAGCAACAGAACACACATAATACATTTTAACATAAACATCCACCACAGTGACTCCTCCACATTCTTCACTGTGATGAAGGCGATCAAAGTTCAATCTCTTTCCTTCTTTGCCCTCGGGGGCCTCGAGCCCTCCGTTGACGGGACAATCATAGCCGGCGGCGTTTGGGCCCTCCGTATCAGGGCGATCAGCTCCTGCATCGGGGGGATGTCAGCTCCTCCGCGCCGGCGATCGGACCCCGAGTCGGGTCGCCCTGCGTCGGAGCTCCCGACTAGCCTCTCCCGAGACTGCGAGCTCTTGATGGTAAAGTCCGCAGGTCGTGGTTGAAGTGACCCCAGGCAAGGGATCAACTCCGATATTAAGTCCACGTCCCACGGTGGGGCTCCAAGTCAGACCCAGGAGGCCTCCAGCTCCATCCATGGTAGGCCGCAGAGCGACCAGAGGTACGACCCGGAAAACAATCACATCTCCGGCAAGGTAAGAAACTGAAAAAACATCCCCCTCCCTCCTCCCCCACATAAAACAAACCGGAGAACATTTTCACAGACTTTTAACACACACTAAAAATTAAAAAAATACATAAAACAGACAGACTGTTGGCAGGGCTGCCAATTGTTCGGCGTCTCTAGTAATCATGTATTGTCTTTCCACTGACTGCTTTGCACACAACAGAAACTGTTCACCGTACCTTGGTTGACGTGACAATAAACGAAACTAAACTAAACGATGTACATCCATTTGAATGGAGTGGACTGATTAAGAAGGGCAGGCTGGGATTAGCTATGCCAGCCACTCACAAGTTGGTGACCCCACTGAGACAATAAGCCAATGAACAATGCTGTGCACCATCAGTAAACATGGAAAAGAGCACGCTGTGTAGAAATAGCATGATTCCTGCATCAAAGCAAGCGGTGGCAATTAATTAGCCGTTATTATGCTCAGGCCCATTTTTCAAACGTTAAGTGTCCCAGCCCGCCTCATCTCTGAAACTCTTCTGTCAACTAAAATACACAACTAAATATTTACAAATTACATAAATGGCAAAAAAATAAAGTGTGTCTGTCTGAATAGCTTCAAATAGACTTTCATTCAAAAATATTCAGCTGCTCATGTCTTTGAATGAAACTAATACATCATTTTAAAGGCATTAAGTTAATACTTTTATTTGAAGTGTAGAGACGGATACCCTTTGAGTCGGATTGTGAGGAAGATTGTGATATGGATAGAGATCTAGGGGCTAGCGGAATCAAGGGATATGGGGAGAAGGCTGGCACAGGTTACTGATTGTGGATGATCAGCTATCTTCACAATTGGCCTCCTCCTGCACCTATTTTCTATGTTTCTATGGATAAGAAGACTCTCATTTAACCTACGTGGCGAGACATGCACTGCCTCTTTCGCACTGATGAATTTAATGGAAAGTTAGAATGGGTGCATCTCAAATCCTGAGAATACATTTTGAAAACTTGCTATTTGCTCTTTGTCAAGACACAGAGTAGTGGGGAAACCCAACAGGTCAGGTGGCATCTGTGGAGGGAATGCCAATATGAAGGCGGCATTTCACATCGAGACCCTTTGTCCTTGCTTTCCATCCTGGACTTGGAACCAGCTGGAGCCTCTAGCTCTTGAAACTTCTAGTAGCTTCTTGGAGCTTGCCCCTACAGCTACCCTTTGTGTGTGCAACCTCAGGAAAATTTTAATTCTAGTTTGTCTAAATAGTTTAGTTTGGGGATTCTTTTGTTTTTCTATGTGGGGGAGGGGGGAGGAGTAAGGGGAAAACTGCTTCTCAGATGCGGCTATTTCTCCGAGTCGCATCCTCGCCCCTCTCCTGGCGGCCTACAATATGGATTGGCGCAGCTTTCCTACCGGAGAATGGGGACCAGACCAGAGCTTCGGCAGCAGCGGCACGACACTGGATTCACCATTTAGCGGGCAAAGCCTTACCTGGATCGCCGTTTGGAGCTCCGGAGCGTTGGGTCCGCTGCTCCAACATCGCGGAGCTGTGTTCGCCCAATGCGGGCGGCGCTGACCGACATTTGCCGAGGGCCGCCAGCGTTGAATCTCCGCCCGGCGCGGCCTGGGGACGTCGGGAGCTGCGGACTCCAGAGGGGAGTGGCCATTTTGGAGTTCCATGCCGCTGAGGATGGCCTCCCGTTCCAAGCGGGCCTGTGCGGCGGGCTGCCCGTAGCGGTGACTGCGGAGGGCTCCGGGGGCCCCGACCACGGGTGAACATCGGAGGAAGATGACTGATTTTGGTGACTTTCCTCACAGTGAGAAACTTTTGATTCTGCTGTGTGGGGATGTTTTATGTTGGACTCTATCGTGTGTCGTGATCTTCATTTTAGTGTATGGCTGTATGGTGGCCACATTTCACTGTGCCAACTGGCACATGTGACAAATACATATATCTTGTATCTTGTATCTTGTAAACCACCCCCTCCCCAGGTACCTTCCCCTGCAACCACAGAAGATGCAACACCTGTTGCTATACCTCCTCCTTCAACTCTGTCCAGGGACCCCAACAGTCCATTCAGGTTAGGCAGAGGTTCACTTCAGCCCAGTGGTATACATTTTGATTTCTCTCACTTCCAGTAGCCCCAGCATTCCTTCCCCCACCCAAGTCGCACCAGCTTCACATTTTCACCCAGCAAACAGCAAACAGCAAACAATGGCCTGTTTCCTTTATCATCGTTACTTTTTTGCATCTTTCATATATATCTCTCTACATCTCTCGACAGTCTACATCATCGTCTATATCTTTTGTCCCTTTCCCCTGACTCTCAGTCTGAAGAAGGCTCGAGCCGAAACATCACCCTTTCCTTTTCTCCAGAGCTCCCACTGAGTCACTCCAGCATTTTGTGTGTGTATATATATATATATATATACACACACACACAAACACACACATGCATACATGTATAAAACATACACACACATATATATATGTGTATATGTGTATATATATATATATATTTGTATATATGTGTGTATATTTGTATCTAGACACACGCACACACATATATATATATATATACATACATACATATATATATATGTGTGTGTGTGTGCAGATGTACACTGAACTACTTTTTGTATGTTATACTGTTTACGGTGTACTATATTTACATATTGTGTCGTGCTGCGGCAAAGTTCTGTTTGGGACATTTGACAATAATGAGTCTTTGTTGTCACTGGTTATTTGAAGGAAGGTGTAGTCAGAGTCTATTAAAGAGAACTTGGAACCTTCCATTTGTAAGTGGCTGGGATATTTTGTGCTAACAAATATCGGAGCAGGTAAGCATGACTGTTTGGCTTCTGAGGAAGTCAAAAAAATAAACACTATTAATCAGCTAACCATTGGCAACAGCCGCTGGCAAAAGCAATGAGGTACTGGTCCAGACCAAGGAACTGGAAAATGGCCAGAACATTTCAGTCTTGGTAATGTGTTATAAGATTTAATTCCAGCTGCAGTTTCTTTGTATCTGGAAGTAGTTAAGCAAAATGCAATGACGGCGAACGGTTCAAAATGCACTATCTTCCCTAACTCTGGGCTTTACAAGTTGTCTTCCAAAGTATTTTATGGCAATTTGCATTCTTCCTGCTTTCTGGCGATGTTGTAACTCTTGGCACTTTGCCAGTAATGCCACATGCAACCTGCTAGTCATTTATAAATGGCTTTGAGTCTCGCACGTATCTGCCACACTCTCGATGTCACACCCGAGATGTCACCACACACTTTAAAGTGCCAAAATTAAATTTAAATAGAAAGATGTTGTGGGTCTGGAAATTCTTCAGCGCAGAGCAAGGCAGTATCAAGCTGCCATGGCAAGCCCTTTGTGTGTTGGTCTATTGCAGCAGAATGCTATGGAGCATGAGGATCATAGTGCCTTTCTCCAGACATTAGATTTTAGAATACAGCGTGGAAAGAGGCCCTTTATTCACCGAGTCTGCGCGGACCAGTGATCACCCCATGCACTAGCACTAACCCACACACACCTGTGACAATTTACAATTTACAGAAGCCAATTAATATACAAATCTGTACATCTTTAGAGTGTGGGAGGAAACCAGGACACCCGGAAAAAACCCACGCAGTCACAGGGATAACGTACAAACTGCGTACAGATAGCACCCGCAGAAAGATCTCGGAGAAAACCCACTCAGGTCAGGGGAAGAATGTATAAACTCCATACAGACAAACACCTGTAGTCAGGATCGAACCCAGCCTTTGGCGCTGTAAGGCAGCAACTCTAACTCTGTGCCACAGTGCTACCCATAGTGTCACTGTGCCACCTGTTCCCTCAAAAATAAGCTATATTCATCAAACTACATACAATGCAACACAGTACATGATTGTCTTTACACTCATTGTGCCATCGCAATGACACATACACTGTGCCATCAAGCCAATGCATTCTAATTACAAAGTAATAATGTCACCCATGTGGCCTCTTTCAGCAATACATCTATGAAATGTGTAGGAATGAACTGCAGATGCTGGGTTAAACCGAAGATAGACACAAAAATCTGGAGTACTCAATGCAGGAGTAACTGGGAGACAGCATCTCTGGAGAAAAGGAATAGGTGATGTTTCAGGTTGAGACCCTTCTTCAAACCTTATGTCTATTCTTCACTTCTGTCAAGTGTTTGACAGAATGTAACAGAGGTTCCAGCCCTCTCTGTGCCCAGTGCCAGGGGGACATTGCATTGTAACCCTTCCCTACAAAGTGTTTACAATAGAACAATGGTGAAAGGCATTTCAACTGCTTACTTCACTAATCAGATTGGACCATGAGAGAGATGTTTTATGGAGAGTTGCAATGTGTACAAAAGGTGCCATGTGGAGGTGGTAACACCTGATACCACTGACCAGGAGCAGCGTAGGTCTTCTTTCAGCTTCCTGATTAACACTTCATATTTATGGTGCAGCGTTCATCAGCGGTGTTCAACGGCCAATCATGCGTAACAGAATATTGTAAAGAATTATCCGCAGGGTCTTCCAGCACAACCTGCCCACGCTGACCAACATGCCCCATCTACACTAGTCCCACCCCGACCAACATGCCCCATCTACACTAGTCCCACCCCGACCAACATGCCCCATCTACACTAGTCCCACGCCGACCAACATGCCCCATCTACACTAGTCCCACCCCACCTAACATGCCCCATCTACACTAGTCCCACCCCGACCAACATGCCCCATCTACACTAGTCCCACCCCGACCAACATGCCCCATCTACACTAGTCCCACCCCGACCAACATGACCCATCTACACTAGTCCCACCCCGACCAACATGCCCCATCTACACTAGCCCCACCCCGACCAACATGCCCCATCTACACTAGTCCCACCCCGACCAACATGCCCCATCTACACTAGTCCCACCCCGACCAACCTGCCCCATCTACACTAGTCCCACCCCGACCAACATGCCCCATCTACACTAGTCCCACACCGACCAACCTGCCCCATCTACACTAGTCCCACCCCGACCAACATGCCCCATCTACACTAATCCCACCCTGGCCAACATGACCCATCTACACTAGTCCCACCCCAACCAACATGACCCATCTACACTAGTCCCACCACGACCAACATGACCCATCTACACTAGTCCCACCTGCCCATGCTGACCACCATGCCCCATCTACACTAGTCCCATCTGCCCACATCGACCACCATGCCCCATCTACACTAGTCCCACTTGCCCACAGACCAACATGCCCCATCTACACTAGTCCCATCTGCCCACAGCCCACCATGCCCCATCTACACTAGTCCCACCTGCCCACAGACCAACATGCCCCATCTACACTAGTCCCACCTGCCCACACCGACCAACATGCCCCATCTACACTAGTCCCATCTGCCCACAGACCAACATGCCCCATCTACACTAGTCCCATCTGCCCACAGACCAATATGCCCCATCTACACTAGTCCCACCTTCCCACGTCGACCACCATGCCCCATCTACACTAGTCCCACTTGCCCACAGACCAACATGCCCCATCTACACTAGTCCCACCTGTCTTCCCTTGGCCCAGATCTCTCTAAACCTGTCTGATCCATGGATCTATCGGAATGTTTCTTAAACGTTGTGATATTGCCTGCCTCAACTACTTCCTCCAGCAACTGGTTCCATACACCCTTTATATAAAAAGATTGCCTCTCGGGATTCAATTAAATCTTTCCCCCCTCACCTTAAACCTATATCCTCAGGTTCTAAATTCCACTACTCTGAGTAAAAGACAAGTGCATTTACCCTAACCTTCAAGAGCAGCACACCATGTTGAATACCAAGCATTTGTTGTGTTTCAGCCAAAGTCACTGTGCATGTTCAGCCACACCTCTGCGCCCATTTCACAGAGGACCCACAAGCAATACCATGTCCAAATATCAGTTTCACAACTAAACCCAATTACGTAGCGGTATTCCATTTGAATTTCTTTTATTTTTATAACTTGAAACTAATGGGCATCAGCAGACTCACCCCATCAAAGAGCAGTTGACCCCAGGTACATTTTTAGTCTCACCTTACCCAAGCTTTGGCTGCAAAGAGATATGTCTGTGGTTGCAAAGAGGTAGGTCTACAATAGATATTAGCTGAGAAAGAGTTAAGTCGCAAAGAATGTCCAAGCAATGCCACAAGACATGTGCTCCTGGGTATTAGAAGCCCATCAGTAATTGGCATCAACTAGAACAAAAGAAAATAGTCAACATAGCATAAAAAGGGCAGGGTGGCATGGTGGCCTAGCGATAGAGCGCCAGAGACCAGGGTTCGATCCTGGCTGAGGGCTCTTACCTGTACGGAGTTTGTACGTTCTCCTCGTGACCTGCGTAGATTTTCTCCGAGATCTTTGCTTTCCTCCCACAATCCAAAGATGTACAGGTTAATGGCCTGGTATAAATGTAAAATTGTCCCTAGAGCGTGTAGGGTGGTGTTAACGTGCAGGGAACGTTGGTCGGTGTGGAGCCGGTGGGCCAAAGGGCCTGTTTTCATGCTGTATCTCTAAACTAAACTAAACTAAACTAAAAGAGTTCTAACCTGAATGCCGTTATGTACTCCATCCTTCATGAGGTTTTCTACCGCCAGCCCTGTCTTGTTCTTGCCTTCTTTATCTTTCAGTCACGAACAGTGTTGCAACCCAGAATGTCACCCACTCCTTCTCTCCAAAGATGTTGCCTGACCTGCTGAGTTACTCCAGCATTTTGTGTCTATCTTCGGTATAAACTAGCATCTGCAGTTCCTCCTTCACATGAGAAACCTGTAGCGGGAGTAGGCCACTCAGCCCCTTAATCCTACCCCATCATTCAGTATGATCATGAATGACCTGGCCCAAACTTCATCTTAGTTCTCCCTAGCACTCAATTCCCTAATCTTTCAAAGATGTCTCTAAATAGAACTGAAGTAATGAGAACTAACAACTTGACTAATATCCAAAATCTGATAGCATTCAGTGGAGAGAAAATATTGAAGGAATTAGACAAGTTTGCAAACTGATGACATCTAATATGGGCTATTCATCAAACTCTGTTGAATGCTTAGATCTTAATTCTGTTCATAGTGTGTGAGCAATCCATTATTTATTCATCTTCTGTGGTGAAGCAACATGCTATTTTCCAGGAAATGATTAAAGTGACTTATTCCTGTCTCCGGGGAGAACTCTTAACAGCTTTCCAAATGTTTTTCACTGAAAATACACACTGGTCACCTCATTCTCTCAGAACTGTGTTATCACCTGATTCACTGTTAACAAAACCACAGGAGCATAGTTTATATCTGATAAATAATTAAGTGAAGCGGGCTGAGAAAATGTGTGAGCTATCAGCACATTTGTACGTGCATGTGGTCCAGGGGTTAATGAGGTGCATCAGCACACAGCACATCATGGATCAGGCAAGTGAGACACAAATAGGAATGAAGCAACACAAAAACCTATCAATGTATTAAATTAATTCAAATTAGTGGCTTGAAAAGTTGCTGCATATTTTTGACACTTACCATATGGTTGGTGTTGTTACAGTAGCCTGTGTTTGGGCTTTGGCACTTACACGCTAAGTATTAGGGATGACTGTTTGTGAATCTTAGATAGCCAGCCTCGACCGCCACATCGATTTTATATTAGAAACATAGAAACATAGAAAATAGGTGCAGGCGGAGGCCATTCGGCCCTTCGAGCCAGCACCGCCATACATTGTGATCATGGCTGATCGTCCCCAATCAATAACCCGTGTCTGCCTTCTCCCCATATCCCTTGATTCCACTAGCCCCTAGAGCTCTATCTAACTCTCTCTTAAATCCATCCAGTGATTTGGCCTCCACTGCCCTCTGTGGCAGGGAATTCCACAAATTCACAACTCTCTGAGTGAAAACGGTTTTTTCTCACCTCAGTCTTAAATGGTCTCTAAGACTGTGGCCACTGGTTCTGGACTCGCCCAACATTGGGAACATTTTTCCTGCATCTAGCTTGTCCAGTCCTTTTATAACTTTATATATGTTTCTATAAGATCCCCCCTCGTCCTTCTAAACTCCAGTCAATACAAGCCTAGTCTTTTCAATCTTTCCTCATATGACAGTCCCGCCATCCCAGGGATCAATCTCATGAACCTACGCTGCACTGCCTCAATCACAATGATGTCCTTCCTCAAATTAGGAGACCAAAACTGTACGCAATACTCCAGATGTGGTCTTACCAGAGCCCTATACAACTGCAGAAGAACCTCTCTACTCCTATACTGAAATCCTCTTGTTATGAAGGCCAACATTCCATTAGCTTTCTTCACTGCCTGCTGTAACTGCACGCCAACGTTCAGTGACTGGTGTACAAGGACACCTAGGTCTCGCTGTACCTCCCCCTAACCTAACCCCATTGAGATAATAATCTGCCCCCTTATTTTTGCCACCAAAGTGGATAACCTCACATTTATCTATATTATACTGCATCTGCCATGCATCTGCCCACTCACTCAACCTGTCCAGGTCACCCTGCAACCTCCTAACATCCTCTTCACAGTTCACACTGCCACCTAGCTTTGTGTCATCCGCAAACTTGCTAGTGTTGCTCCTAATTCCCTCTTCCAAATCATTAATATATATGGTAAACAGTTGCGGCACTCCACTCGCCACTGCCTGCCATTCTGAAAAGGACCGGCTCACTCTTACTCTTTGCTTCCTGTCTGCTAACCAATTTTCTATCCACATCAACACCCTACCCCAATACATGTGCTCTAATTTTAGTCACCAGTCTCCCGTGCGGGACCTATCAAAGGCTTTCTGAAAGTCTAGATACACTACATCCACTGGCACCCCTTCATCTATTTTACTTGTCACATCCTCAAAAAATTCCAGAAATTAGTCAAGCATGATTTCCCTTTCATAAATCCATGCTGACTTGGACTAATCCTTTCACTGCTATCCAAATGCCCCATTATTACCTCTTTAATAATTGACTCCACCATCTTTCCCAAGTCAGGCTAACTGGTCTGAAATTCCCCATTTTCTCTCTCGCTCCTTTCTTGAAAAGTGGGATAACATTAGCTATCCTCCAATCCTCAGGAACTGACCCTGAATCTATTGAACATTGGAAAATAATCACCAATGTGTCCACTATTTCTAGTCACCTCCCTGAGGACCCTGGGATGCAGACCATACGGCCCAGGGGATTTATCATCCTTCAGTCCCATTAGCCTACCCAATACTATTTCTCGCCTAATGAAAATTTCTTTAAGTTCCTCAACCCCCTTCGATCCTCTGTCTCCAGTACATCTGGGAGATTGTTTGTGTCTTCCTTAGTGAAGACAGATCCAAAGTACCTGTTCAGCTCTTCTGCCATTTCCTTGTTGCCCATAATAATTTCACTCGTGTGTGCCTTCAAGGGACCCACATTTGACTTTGTTACTCTTTTTCCATTAACATATCTAAAGAAGCCTTTACTGTCCCTTATATTCCTGGCCAGCTTCCCTTCGTACTTCATCTTTTCAGCCCGTATTGCCCGTTTTGTTTCCTTCTGTTGTCCTATGAAAGTTTCCCAATCCTCTGGCTTCCGGCTACTCTTTGCTGTGTTATACATCTTTTCTTTTAGTTTTATTCTATCCCTAACTTCTCTTGTCAGCCACGGTTGCCTCCTACTCCCCTTAGAATCTTTCTTCCTTTTTGGAATGAAATGATCCTGTGTCTTCCGAATTATGCCCAGAAATTCGTGCCATTGCTGTTTCACCGTCATTCCTGCTAGGATCCCTTTCCAGTCTACCTTGGATAGCTCCTCTCCAATGCCTTCACAATCCCCTTTGTTCGACTGCATCACTGCCACTTCCAATTTAACCTTCTCCTTCTCAAATTGCAAATTAAAACTAATCATATTATGATCACTACCTCCAAGCGGTTCCTAGACCTCGAGTTCTCTTATTAAATTTGGTTCATTGGACAACACGAAGTCCAGAATTGCCTAAAAAGGCTTTCTTCAGCTGGCTACTATGGATGCCACATAGCTCAGATTGAACATAACCTGTTAAAAGCATTTTAGACTACCCAATCCTTTGTCTCTCTTTACACTGAACACCAAGAACATTCTGTATTGTCACAGCTTGTACCACAATGAATAGCCCAATGTTACCCTTATAAATGAAATCCAATTTCTCTTCCGACCAACAAGTGTGGGAAGTGTTTCCCTGGGTGATTCCAATGATTTAAATTCCTTTTTTTAGTGTTTGTGATCATCTTGATTCCAACATGCTTCTCTTCACTTGCTGTGGATGGTGATGTGTCATCACCTTAGATTAAAAGAGAAATGAATTATCTGTTGAACACTCTCTGGCCTGCACACACTGTTGACATGGAGGGGGACAGTTGTGAAGACTGCCAGGCACCAGGCTTGTGTGGAGAGTTGGCTTTCGTTAACAGATGGAGGTGGGGAGGAGCAGGCAATTGCTGATGCCATTAATGGTTTGATGGCAGCATCTTCACTCCCCACACTCCAGCTAATACACTCACATCATCGTTGACATCATCCAACAGCAGTACTTGTTAAAGGGACCAGCAACCATTTCCAAGTTAGTTGTTGGTTGAATTAATCTGTAAGTGCTATTGTGCAAATGAGTGGTGCTTTCTGGAGTTGTTTGCGGTTCACGGTATTGGAGGTGCTGAAGGACATTGCAAAGACTTGAAGTACCGGGGTACTCAATGTTCTGGGGTACAGGATCTTCTGGAGAGACAGGGGCGAGGAAAAAAGAGGAGGGGGGCGGGGTTGCATTGTTGATTAAGGAGGATGTCACGGCTGTGTTCAGCGGTGACATGACGAGCGGTTCGTCTAGTGAGGCTATATGGGTGGAGCTGAGAAACAAGAAAGGGATGATCACCTTGATGAGGGTGAACTACGGACCCCCGAATAGACAACGGGAATTAGAATAGCAAATGTGCTGGGAGAATGCAGACAGCTGCAGGTCAAATAAGGTTGTTGTAGTTGGGGATTTTAACTTTCCCAACATAGACTGGGAAAATCATAGTGTGAAGGGTTTAGATGGGGTGCAATTCCTCAAAAATATTCAGGAGAGTTTGCTTAATCAGTATGTGGAGGCCCCAACACGTGAGAGGACAACGCTGGATCTAGTATTGGGAAATTGGGAAGGGGCAAGTTAATGAAGTGTGTGTGGAGGAGCCTTTTGGGACCAGTGACCACAGTTCGATTAGGTTTACGATAGTTATGGATCGGGACGGAGAGGCCAACTTTGAGGGTATGAGAGAAGATCTCGCTCAAGTTGACTGGAGCAGGTTATTTGAGGGGAAAGGAACATCGGCCAAGTGGAATGTTTTTAAACGTGTACTGACGAAAGCTCAGGGTGTGTACGTCCCCGTTAGAGTGAAGGGCAAAGCAGGCAAACATAAGGAAGCTTGACTGACGAGGGAAATTGTGACGTTAGTCAAAAACAAGAAGGATGCATGGGACAGGTATAGGCAGCTGGGATCAAGTACATTCCTGGAGGAGTTTCAGGAACGAAGGAGGAAACTAAAAAAGATATCAGAAGGGCAAAAAAGGGGCCAGGAGATAGCTCTGGAGGGATCTAGGAGTACAGGTGCATGGTTCCATGAAGGTCGAGTCGCAGGTAGATAAGGTGGTCAAAAAGGAACTTTGGCCTTCATCAGTCAGAGTATTGAGTATAGAAGTTGGGAGGTGATGTTGCAGTTGTATAAGGAGTTGGTGAGGCCACATTTAGAATATTGTGTTCATTTCTGGGCACCATGTTATAAGAAAGATATTTTCAAGCTTAAAAGGATTCAGAAAAGATTTATGAGGCTGTTGCCAAGACTAGAGGGTCTGAGCTATAGGGAGAGGTTGAGTAGGCTGGGACTCAATTCCATGGAGCGCAGGGGGATGAGGGGTGATCTTATAGTGTACAAAATAATGAGAGGAATAGATCGGGTAGACACACAGAGTCTCTTGCCCAGAGTAGGGGAATTGAGGACCATCGGACATAGGTTCAAGGTGAAGGGGAAAAGATTTAATAGGAATCCGAGGGATAGCTTTTTCACACAGAGGGTGGTGGGTGTATGGAACAAGCTGCCAGAGAAGGTAGCTGAGGCAGGAACTATCCCAATGTTTAAGAAACAGTTGGGCAGGTACATTGATAGGACAGGTTTGGAGGGATATGGACCAAGCGCAGGCAAGTGGGACTCGGGTAGCTGGGACATTGTTGGCCAGTGTGGGCGAGTTGGGCCGAAGGGCCTGTTTCCACACTGTATCACTCTATGACTACCTCTACAGAGAACAGTTGCAATTTCCTGAAATTGTCAGCACCCCCTTGAAATACAACATGACTGGATGAATGAGCAGAGAATATGTTGACCTGGTTTGTCTGTTAAAACATGGAGTAGGTGGGAGAATGAGCTCTCCGCAGCATGCTGCCAAAGATACTATCTCATCTGAAACACAGTAAGCACAGATGTGTGTGAAAATGCCACATAAACTGCAGCGAACAATCATCCTTTTCCTCTCCCCGATACCTTCAGCCCTCGTGCTCTGGAGGCACCTCTCGCAGCCCAGCTTGAGGGGGTTCTCGGGACCAGGTAGGAGATGAGCCTCAGACTTGGCTCCCACTCCAGGCAGGGTTCCCGGCCTGCCGGGGTATGGCAGTGGCCGGTCAGGAGCTTCTTAGTGTATGAGCCATGGGGAGATTTTAAATGCTGCGATTGTACTTGCCTCAACCATTTCCTCCTAGTTCATTGCATATACCCACCACTCTCTGTGTGGAAAAATTGGCCATCAGGGTCCAGTTGAGGTTCATGCTAATTATTGTCCCGTGAACTAAGGTGCAGTGAAAAGCTTTGTTTTGCAACTTATCCAAACAGATCAGGTACATTATTAATAAATACAATCAACTCAAACTCAAGTGTAATGGATAGAAGGGGGAGGTACAGAGTGCAGAATACAGTTCTCAGCATTGTAGTGCATCAATTTCATAGACAAAGTGCAATGTCCATAATGGGGTAGAGGTGAATCAGACAGTACCCTAGCTTATGGAAGAAGCGTTCAGAAGCCTGATAACAGAGGGGAAGAAGCTGTTCCTGAGTCTGGTGGTGCTCGCTTTCAAGCTCCTGGGCCTTCTGCCCAATGGGAGCATGGGGAAGAAGGAATGATCCAGGTGAGACAAGTCTTTGATTGTGTTGGCTGCTTTTCCAAGGCAGTGTGAAGAGGAGATGGAATCAATGGTGGGGAGTGTAGTCTGTGTGATGGACCGGGCTACATGTACAACTCTCTGCAGTTTCTTGTGGTTTTGGGCAGAGCTGTTCCCAAACCAAGCTGTGATGCATCTCAAAAGGTGCATATGTAGTTTATAAGAGTCATTGGAGAAATGTTGAATTTCCTCTGGCCCCTCAGGAAGCAGAGGGTTAGGTGTTGGCTGTTTGGTGTCATCTTCTTGGCTGTTGCGTGAATTGAATCTTTCCCCGGTTCCCCATACAAAGGAAGCAGAGTGAACACATGGCCAATCTCGGCCTGCTTGTCCGCATCCATGTCAGTTTGATGGTAACACGTGACAATCTATCCTGCCCTGGAAATAAAAATAGGAAATGAGAGAAAGACTCAGCAGGTCAGGCAGCATTTGTGTAGAGGGAAACTCTGTTAAGAACAGCACCTCATATTCCACCTGAGCAGCCTACACGACAACAGAATGAACAATAGATTCTCCAGTTTCATGCAACCCACTTCCTCCACCGTTGCATTTCTCTTTCCTTCTGATTTACCCAGGTCCTAATTTTCAAAGCCACACACAACTAGTTCCTAACCCATTCCCCCTACCCCATCTTCCCCTCACCCACATATTCCTCCGACCCAGTCTCCTGTCCCACTCTGGATCTGTCCATCATCCCTCCTTTCCTCCACTCTTCCTTCACATTTTAGTCCACAATCTGCAACCCTTTGTTGATTTCACATATCACCGCCATCCTATCTTGCCATCTCTTACCTTCCCTCCGCCACGCAACCTTTCCCTCAATGTCATCAAGACAAAGGAGACAGTGATGGACTTCAGGAAGCAAACCGGTGCACATACCCCAGTTTGCATTGACAGTGCCAAAGTCGAGATGGTTGAAAGATTCAAATTCACAGGAGTCAATATCTCCATCAACTTCTCCTGGACCACCCATATTGAAGCAACGACCACAAAAGCACATGATCCCACCACTTCCTCAGAAGGCTTTGGAGGTTCGATGCGTCCCCTACAACTGTCACCAACCTCCACGGATGCACCGTAGAAAGCATGTTATCAGGATGCATCACTGCTTGGTTTGGGAACAGCTCCATCCAAGACCGCATGAAAGTGCAGCGAATTGTGGACGCAGCCCAGACCGTCACACAAACCATTGACTCCATTTATACCTCATGCTGTCTCGGCTAGGCCAGCAGCATAATCAAGGACGGGTCTCATCCTGACCACTCCCTCTTCTCCTCTCTCCCATCAGGCAAAAGTTGTGGAAGAGTGAAAACGTACACCTCCAGATTCAGGAACAGTTTCTTCCCAGCTGTTATCAGGCAACTGAATCATCCTACCACAACCAGAGAGCGATGGTGAAATCTTTCTCATTGGTGACCCTCGGACTATCCTTGGCTTTGCTGGCTTTATCTTGCGCTAAACGTTATTCCCTTATCATGCATCTCTACACTGTAAATGGCTCGATTGTAATCATGTATTGTCTTTCTGCTGACTGCATAGCACGCAACAAAAGCTTTTCACTAAACTAAACGTGACAATAAACTAAACTGAACTGATCTGCCAACCAAATCCTCCTCACCTGACTCCACCTGTCACTTGCCAGCTCTTCTTCTCCCTGCCTCCATCAATCTTCACACTGGTTATCATCCCTCTCCTCTCTCAATCCCGAAGAAGAGTCTGTTGCCACACCGGAACTGAAGGTAGGTTCTACCATTCCACATCCAGTGGAGGCCAGATAATCCTTTAGGAGACTAAAGATTAAATGTACACAGCATGGAACCACTGCCACTGCCCCGGGCAAATCCTTAGCAATCCAAACGATATGCTCTTTGACTGCCTCCAGACTTTTCCACTGGCCCATTTTATTTTGCTTGCCATCTGTCACCAGTTCCATTGAAATTATCTGAGTCTTCTGGGGCAGAACTCAGCGATTCAATGATTCCATTTATATTTCATAGAACACATGTTCCCAGGTGCAGTGCAATGCTTTGTTCTAGATGCAGTGTGGTAAAAGCTTCCTGAGACCTCACACGGGCAGTACACAAGAAACGCCGTGCTTCTGCTGCTGGCAGAATTACATAAGTCCAACAAACAGTCCTATCTTCTGCCCCCCAACCTGGTCTCTCTTTGTTTTCGGTGACCCCCTCCCTGTCCTGCAATTAAAAATAGGAAATGAGAGAAAGACTCAGCATTTGTGTGGAGGGAAACTCTACCATTGATTTTGCAAACTGGTGAATTTATACCAATGTTACCTGACCTACCTGAACACATCACTCACTACCCTGACTGCATGCCACTCCCCCTTTATAACAAGAGGAATCGAATATAGGAGCAAAGAGGTCCTTCTGCAGTTGTACAGAGCCCCAGTGGGACCACACCCGGAGTGTTGTGTGCAGTTTTGGTCCCCTAATTTGAGGAAGGACATTCTTGCTATTGAGGGAGCACAGCATAGGTTTACAAGGTTAATTCCTGGGATGGCGGAACTGTCATATCCTGAGAGAATGGAATGGCTGGGCTTGTACACTCTGGGGTTTAGAAGGATGAGAGGGCATCTCATTGAAACATATAAGGTTGTTAAGGGTTTGGACATGCTAGAGGCAGGAAACATGTTCCCGATGTTGGGGGAGTCCAGAACCAGGGGCCACAGTTTAAGAATAAAGAGTAAGCCATTTAGAACGGAGACGAGGAAACACTTTTTCTCACAGAGAGTGGTGAGTCTGTGGAATTCTCTGCCTTAGAGGGTGGTGGAGGAAGGTTCTCTGGATGTTTTCAAGAGAGAGCTAGATAGAGCTCTTAAAAATAGCGGAGTCAGGGGATATGGGGAGAAGGCAGGAACGGGGTACTGATTGGGGATGATCAGCCATGATCACATTGAATGGCGGTGCTGGCTCAAAGGGCCAAATGGCCTCCTCCTGCACCTATTGTCTATTGTCTATTGTCTATTGTCCATTGTTATCTCCCCACATTAACCTGCGCCATGTCCACCTCAAGGGTCAGGTGTGTTCCAACATTGTCATATGTCCGGAACAAAAGAATGAAATTCTCACATGCAGCAGCACTGCCGATATGTAAACGTAGTCATCTGTGCTTACAACAGCAGTTACCACAGGCTCCACACCACCCATCATCCAACTCAGCAGGTCAGCATGAAATAGGCACATTGCCTGAATAAGATGATTAAATACATCCATGTTATCCGTCCCGCTCTCCCGGTATCCTATACCACATCATCTGTTTTCCTGCATCTGTAAACCACATCATCGTCCCACTAAATGTCTATATTCACAAATCTTCCTATCGATCATCAAAACCCATTTAATTTTGTAACACTCCACTATTCTGGGACAATGCAGTTTTTTAGTTGATAATTCAACCGACATTTACTCAATCAATAGGCATCCAAAAGCAGTAACCTGGTTAGTGCAGTATGGTGCAATCTTCTGGGCTTGGATTACTGGTGAGGGTGAATTGTTCCAATTCTCGTTGAGAATTTACTTAGCATTAATTACATTCCTGTATTAGCTGCAGAGCTGAAACTTCACAGTCTCTTATATTCACATGCTCTGATTTATTCATTGCAACTTTCCAGCAAACATCCATCTAAATGATCCACAAACCAGCTTTTGCCTAGTCCTAGCTGACAATCTCCCAGCTTGTTTAGTTCCCTTCAACTTTGTTCCTTGGGCAAAAAGGATAAAAACATCTTGTTGAACTATACTTGGCAGATGACATTGGTAATTATGAAATCTGGGTGTCTACAGGAAGCACAGGACAATCTACAGTTCTTCAAGTCTCTGAACCAATGGAGCTGTTGAAGCAAACAGTTTCAATGGGTTTCAGACGCATCCTCATGCTTGGAGCGAACAATTTAAGATTAGTCTTTCAGCCTGGAACGAATTGAAAAGGTATTTTTGGCTAAAAGACCTTTTCTATTCATCATTCTTCTCCACTTGCTAAATATCAATTAGAAACAAACGTGGACCCCAGACTTCTTGTAATGATGGTGGTTTTGCAGTGAAAGACTCATTTGCTGTTTCTGATGAAGCATGCAACTCAATCTGCCAAATGTTACACACGGCTTTCATTTTTAAACGTTCAATTTCTGATCACAATTGTTTGTGTAGATGCAAATTGTATGCAAATAGGTCTGGGAAATGTCATGCACTGTTGCTCTAGTTTGTGTCGGTCGTGTCACAAAATGGAGGGTAAGAGCAGTCTTTGATGGACAAACTGATACATGGTACATTGGATTTATTACAGTAGAAGGTAGACACAAAAAGCTGGAGTACCTCAGCGGGACAGGCAGCATCTCTGGAGAGAAGGAATGAGTGACATTTCCGGTCGAGACTTCTTCATTGCACTTTGTAGCAAACAATGAGGAAGGGTCATGACCCGAAACGTCCACCATTCCTTCTCTCCAGTTCCGCTGAGTTACTCCAGTATTTTGTGTCTATCTTCGGTTTAAACCAGCATCTGCAGTTCCTTCCTATACATGATTTATTCTACAGTCAGACAAGAATTTAATCTATTGAACAAACATGGGTCCAGGAAATGGACAAAGATATTGAGGTGGAATTTCTCTCTCAGTCATGTGTCCTACGTAAGTGGCTTTGCTCTATCTGGTGAAACTGAACACTGCAGGCGAAGTGGATCGCACAGCTACCGATATTACATATTTCACACACGCGAACACATTCAGTTTTGTTTTAACATAGATAAAGAACTCATTGTGGCACTTTAACACTGGAACAACTCCCTAGGTATTTTATACTACTCAAATGAAGTGGTAATCGAAGCGAGGGATTGGAAAGAGATTTATTTTGGAAGCGGGGATGAAGAGAGATGTAGGGAGTGGATTTTGTTGATTTATTGCCACTCAGGAAAAGGCTTACTCCAGAAAATGAAGAGGAACATCCCATGGAATCACAAAGTCACAAGTGGTCTATTGCCTCTTCCCCAAAATAGCCCTTCCAATCCCTTCTCCCGTTCAGGAACTTGCCTGCAGAACAGTTGCTTTTCCCAGTTGTCACTGCTAATTTATCGTTCAGTTAAAGGTTAACAAACGGCCCCCCCTGGAGATCCTCTCTCACTTTATGTGTTAGCCTTTGATTAATGACTTTCGCTGACGCAATAAGCCCTCAGGCCACAGAAGGAACTGTCTGGTACTATTAGCATCATTTGAATTATCACTGACCTCCCACATGGTGTATTGACTCTGGGGTTAGCAGATCAACAGGAAGGCTGACAAATGGAACGTTCTTTCCACGTTCACCATTTCAGAGCCATCTCGGAGCTCCAGAGCTGGGAGTTGTGTCAATAAATAATGTTTTTGAGAATCCAGTGCAGATGTCAAGTGTTAACACAGTATTATGCTGCTGACTGCACCATTCTGCTTTCCCTTTTCTCGATGTACCCCACTGTGAAAATCCCATCTTAATCTCTTACAGCTTGTTCCGTTCATGGAACATCACTGAAAACAGCCCAGCTTTGTAGTGTTGGTTGTAATGCTCACCTGACTGATGTCTGCAAACCGGAACGAATCCAAAACTCTGCTGGTGTACGGTCATCTCATCAAGTGCCGTTCCTCCATTGCTCCTGTGCACAATCCAACATGCCAAATCCTCGTGCAGCAACATAACAGGTTTAAACAGCCTCCTCTCCGAATCCCTCCACTACGACAAGTGTTTTATCAGAGTCATAGTTATATACAGCATGGAAACAGGACCCTCGGCCCAAATTGTCCAGGTCCACTAAGGTGACCAAGGAATGGGTGATGTTTCGGTTCAAGACTGTTCTTCAGACTCAGACTCAGACTGAAACATCACCCATTCCTTCCATCCAGAGATGCTGCCTGTCCCGCTGAGTTACTCCAGCATTATCTTCAGTGTAAACCAGCATCTGCAGTTCCCTCCTCCACCAAGATGCCCCATTTACACCAGTCGCACCTACCCCTGTTTGGCCCATATCACTATAAACCTCTCCTATCCACTCACCGTCCAAATGAAATGACCTGAGATATTGACACTACTTCACATCTGCTTGCTAGCTTATTCCTGACTCGCATGTCTCACGATTAGTGATTGTTGCAACCAAGATCATCCAACTCCTTTCATAAACATTATTGTCTTTCTCTGCTGGGTCAAACACGACCTCTTCACCTGTCCTAATGCCACATTATTTGGGTCAGTGACAAATGTAAAGAGAACACTTTCTCCGAAGTGCCTTTGGATGTTTTTCTAGGTTAGCCATACTTTACAAATGGCAATTTTTTGCATTTAAATGTACATAAGACATCGTGATCATGGAAATGATATTGAATAATATTGGGTGGTGTCACGCGCGTCAGCCTCGCCAGCAGCCTGTCCGGCATTTCACCCTTTTTGTTGTTTTTAGTCTGTCTAAAAATATGTGAAATAATGTGCAGAACTCAAACTGCTGGATTAGCTCAGCGGGTGAGGAAGTGCCTCTGGATGACATAGACAGGTGACGTTTGGGTTGGGATCCATCTTAGACTGAAGAAGGATCGCAAATGGAAGCGTCTTCTTTAGGTGTTCTCCAGGGTTGCTGCCTGACCCGATGAGTTCCCGCAGCACTTTGTGTTCCATGTAAGATTCCATCATCTGCAACTCCTTGGAAGGAAGCAGATTCAAGTCCCGTTTGATGCTCCTGGCATTAGAGACACTCAATATTCAGGCATTTTTGCATGTCCTGGTGATTTTCATGAACCTCATACAATATTCAGATAGCTCTTGCTTTCTCTCTCCATCCCCTTCCCCTTCACGGTTCTCCCCCCAGTCTTCCTGTCTCCCCCTACATTCTATCTTTGTCCCACCCCCTCCCCCGACATCACTCTGAAGAAGGGTCTCGACCCGAAACGTCGCCCATTCCTTCTCTCCAGAGATGCTATGATCCTATTTTCTGTTTCTATGCTGCCTCACTCGCTGAGTTACTCCAGCATTTTGTGTCTACCTTTGATTTAAACCAACATCTGCAGTTCTTTCTAACACATAAAGTATCATCATCATCATCAACGTAAATTAAGTATATGACCAGTCCTACTGAATTAATGCACATAAATCCGCCTGCATATATTCCCTAATAGAATTCATGCCTTCCAAAATGATCTTTCCATGTAAAACGTAAGGTGGTGCGGAGGGTGGGAGATGTGGGTGAAGACCAGGTTTGTCCCAGGTAAACATTTAGCCAAAGAAAAAGAAATGAAAGAGATGCTTCCCACTACTTAAGGGACTGTACTAACTGGACTACCCAGTCAGTCCTTACACTGTGAGCTGCACTTAATTAAGCCTTTAATTCCCTTGCCATTTGAGGGTGAGTCAATTAACCTGCTAGTGAAAGGTTTCACCGGCCATCTTTCTTGAAATAGTGATCTAGGAGGAGAGGAAGGAGAACGGTTTTCTGATATCTCCCCTTTTGTAAATGCCAGTTTTCAAGCGTAGAACAGGGTGAATGGATTGGCAAAAAAGATGACTTTGTCAAATTATTGCACACAGCACTGCTCATTTCCTGCCCCAAAACGAGGATCCTCATTTGAAATAAAATGGGCTGACACCTTGGTTCAAGATTTAAAGGGAGGGTTTACAAGTGCTGAAAATGTCAGATCAGTGACCAGTAAAGAGAACGAGGTTGAACGTTTGAGAAGTTCTTGGAATAAGAGCAGGAAGATTGATTTGTTTAGACTTTGAGATAGACTTTGATTGGATCATTCAAAAGAATAGATTGATTTTGGGAAAGGAAATCAATGACCTAAACATTGTAGTTTGAAATAAGGGCTGCCAATCGTTGCATGGTCCATGTAGACATTATTGGATGAGGGAGAGTTGAACAGGTGAGTGGACGTGCCATTTCAGGCTCATTCAGGGCCTTGGGGAGTGTGGGGGTAGGAAGAGCCGGTTTTCCCTGGCACACAGTGCCATCGGTGGTGTAGAGACTTGCATTTCCCAAAGAAGTTCTGTTTAGTTTATTGTCACGTGTACTGAGTACAGTGAAAAGTTTTTGTTGCATATTAACCAGTCAGCGGAAAGACAATACATGATTACAATCCAGCTTTTTACAGTGTATAGATAAGATAACATCGTTTAGTGCAAGGTAAAGCCAGCAAAGTCCGATCAAGGATAGTCCAAGGGTCAACAATGAGGTAGATAGTAGTTCAGCACCGCTCTCTGGTTGTAGAAGGATGATTCAGTTGCCTGATAACAGCTGGGACAAAAACAGTCCTTGAATTTGGAGGTGTGCATTTCCACACTTCTAAACCTCTGGCCTTGTGGGAGAGGGGAGAAGAGAGTGTGAGTGGGATGTGACTTGTCCTTGATTATGCTGCTGGCCTTGCTCAGGAAGCGTGAGGTGTAAATGGAGTCAAAAGCAGCAAGCATATCATTTAATACGTTCAATATATTAATGAAGCCATTAATTCTGTTTTCCAGGCTTTCTTAGAAAAATTACATGACTAAACAAAAGACTTTGCATCTCTGTAGGTCAAGAAGAATTCAACTTTATAGCTTGTAGATGCAATCATTTTTGATGCAATCTGATCTTTCTAACAAATATTTAAGAAAGAACTGCAGATGCTGGAAAAATCGAAGGAGAAACTCAGCGGGTGAGGCAGCATCGATGGAGCGAAGGGATAGGCGACGTTTCGGGTCGAGACCCTTCTTCAGACTGATGTCGGGGGGGGGCAGGAAAATGAAAGGAACAGGCAGAGACAATGGGCTGCGGGAGAGCTTGGAAGGGGAGGGGAAGGAGGGAGAAAGCAAGGACTACCTGAAATTGGAGAAGTCAATGTTCATACCGCTGTGGTGTAAACTACCCAAGTGAAATATGAGGTGCTGCTCCTCCAATTTACGGTGGGACTCACTTTGACCACGGAGGAGGCCCAGGACAGAAAGGTCAGATTTCAAATGGGAGGGGGAGTTGAAGTGCTGGGCCCCCGGGAGATCAGGTTGGTTATTGCGAACTGTGCGGAGGTGTTGGGTGAAGCGATCGCCGAGCCTGCACTTGGTCTCGCCGATGTAGAGCAGTTGACACCTGGAACAGCGGCGCAACAGATGAGGTTGGAGGAGGTACAAGTGAACCTCTGCCGCACCTCGAAAGACTGCTTGGGTCTTTGGATGGAGTCAAGGGGGGAGGGAAAGTGACAAGTGTAGCATTTCCTGCGGTTGCTGGGGAAAGTACCAGGGGAGGGGGTGGTTTGGGTGGGAAGGGGCGAATTGACCAGGGAGTTACGGAGACAGCGGTCTGTGCGGAGGAGATGGGAAGATATGGCCAGTGGTGGGATCCCGTTGGAGGTGGCGAAAATGTCGGAGGATTCTATGTTGTATGCGACGGCTGGGAGGGTGGAAGGTGAGGACAAGGGGGACTCTGTCCTTGTTACGAGTGGGGGTATGGATATTATACTTGTCTTCTTAGAAGAAGACACAAAAGATATCCAGAAAATGGTGGAGAATAACTTGCTTGGTTAGAATGAGGAGTGGTACAAAGTTAGAATTGGTGAAAAGATAAGTTTGGGGAGATCAATGGGACTGATGGCATATATACTAATTTTGAAAGAGCTGCCTTTGGAAAAGGTTGCTGTATTTGTTGCAATTTCATAAAACACTATAGATTACAGAACAGTTCCCACAGAATTGAAAAGTAGCAAACGCGAGCCCTGCTATTTAAGAAATGTGAGAAAAAGAACAGGCCAAAACACAAAACTCTGGAGGAAATTAGTGGGTCACAGCCTCCATGGAGGGAATAGATGTCACATTTTGGATTGGGTCCCTTCTTGAGGCTAGCGTTACACCAGTGGCATTAAACATGTTAGAATCTGTCATTAAGGAATAATATTTACATATAATGCAGGCAACCTGGGGTTTTCATTCCCAAAATATAGCCCAAGTTACGATTTTCTGTAACATGAAGCCAGCATCATCTGCACATGCATTAAGAAACAAGTTGAAAAATATTGTGCTTATTTATTTACTATTTTTCACATAAATTCCATAAAACAATTTTATTCCATATCTCAAATATTTGATTTGTGACTTGTCAATTTTGCAATGGCAAATTTCAATTAGGAGGACGGTTGTAATGCAGGGGATGCCTGTGATATCATTGGGCACAGTTACCATGGACTTTTAAACTGAAACCTTCTTTGACCATTTTGATGGTCTTTTGATTCTGTGTTTAGTAGCTTAGATAAGAGTGATAATAGACAATAGACAATGGGTACAGGAGTAGGCCATTCGGCCTTTCGAGCTAGTACTGCCATTCACTGTGATCAAGTGTTCGTTCAAGTGAGTTTATTGTCATGTGTCCCTGATAGGACAATGAAATTCTTGCTTTGCTTCGGCACACAGAACATAGTAGGCATTGACGACAAAACAGATCAGTGTGTCCATATATCATTATATAAATACATACACACATGAATAAATAAACTGATAAAGTACAAATAACAAATAACAGATAATGGGTTATTAATGATCATAGTTTTGTCCGAGCCAAGTTTAATAGCCTGATAGCTGTGGGGAAGTAGCTATTCCTGAACCTGGTTGTTGCAGTCTTCAGGCTCCTGTACCTTCTACCTGAAGGTAGCAGAGAGATGAATGTGTGGCCAGGGTGGTGTGGGTCCTTGATGATGCTGCCAGCCTTTTTGAGGCAGCGACTGCGATAAATCCCCTCGATGGAAGGAAGGTCAGAGCCGATGATGGACTGGGCAGTGTTTACTACTTTTTGAAGCCTTTTCCACTCCAGGCCGCTCAAGTTGCCGAACCAAGCCACGATGCAACCGGTCAGCATGCTTGGCATTTAACACAATCATCCCCTCCAAGCTGGTTCCTAAACTCTCAGAACTGGGTCTCTGCGCATCCCTCTGCAATTGGATCCTCGACTTCCTCACTGTGCACCTGTAGAAGTTAGAGAGAGTCCTCCTTGACAAACCGACTCTCCGTAATCTTCTCAGGAAGTAGAGGCACTGATGAGCTTTCTTGATAATTGCATTAGTGTTCTCGGACCAGGAAAGATCTTCAGAGATGTGCACTCCCAGGAATTTGAAGCTCTTGACCCTTTCAACCATCGACCCGTTGATATAAACGGGACTGTGGGTCCCCATTCTTCTCCTTCCAAAATCCAAAATCAGTTCCTTGGTTTTGCTGGTGTTGAGGGCCAGGTTATTGTGCTGGCACCATATGGACAGTTGCTCGATCTCTCTTCTATACCCTGACTCATTCCCATCAGTGATACGTCCCACAACAGTGGTGTCATCAGCAAACTTGATGATGGAGTTCGCACTGTGACCGGCTATGCATTCATGAGTATAGAGTGAGTACAGCAGGGGGCTGAGCACGCAGCCTTGAGGTGCTCCCGTGCTGATTGTTATTGAGGCTTACACATTTCCACCAATACGAACAGACTGTGGTTTGTGAATGAGGAAGTCGAGGATCCAATTGCAGAGGGATGCGCAGAGACCCAGTTCTGCGAGTTTGGTAACCAGCTTGGAGGGGATGATTGTGTTAAATGCCGAGCTGTAACTGATGAATAACAGCCTGACATATGAGTTTTTGTTATCCAAGTGGTCCAGAGCGGAGTGGAGAGCCAGCGAGATCGCATCCACCGTTGATCTGTTGTGGCGGTAAGCGAACTGCAGTGGGTCCAGGTTTTTGTCGAGGTAGGAGTTGATTTGCTCCATGATCAACCTCTCGAAGCACTTCATCACCACAGGCATTAGTGCCACTGGTCGATAGTCATTGAGGCTGATCATCCACAATCAGTACCCCGTTCCTGCCTCTTCCCCATATCCCCTGACTCCGCTATCTTTATGAGCTATATCTACCTCTCTCTTGAAAGGATCCAGAGAATTGGCCTCTACCGCCTTCTGAAGCAGAGAATACCACAAATTCATTGTCCTCATCTCTGTTCTAAATGGCCTAACCCTTATTCTTAAACTGTGACCCCTGGTTCTGGACTCCCCCAACACCGGGAACATGTTTCTTGCCTCTAGCGTGTCCAAGCTAGCATGACGGTATATTGGAGTTTCGGAAGGCCTCAATAAAGTATCGCACAAGAGGTAATTGAACAAAATCAGGGGACATGGGGTTGGGGAAATTTATCTCCAGAGGTCACCAGAAGGAGTTGCTCTATTCATTTGTTAAAGAAGGAACTGCAGATGCTGGAGAATCGAGGGTTACATAAAACGTTAGAGAAACTCAGCGGGTGCAGCAGGGTCGAGGAAGTCTGAAGAAGGGTCTCGACCCGAAACGTCGCCGAGTCTGAAGAAGGGTCTCGACCCGAAACGTCGCCTATCTCCTTCGCTCCTTAGATGCTGCTGCACCCGCTGAGTTTCTCCAGCTTTTTGTGTAACCCTGCTCTATTCATGTTTTTGGAGCTAGCAAGGGGAGGGGAGGGAAGAAAGCCGGATGAGCAGAGAGACAGGACAAAGTTTAATAGGTAATAAGTGGACACAGGTGAGTGTTTTTATTTGATAGGCAGATGGTTGAAACAAAGAACGGAGTTTTGACTTGCATTGTTCCTCAATGTACATGTGCAGATGACAATTAATTCCACCTAACATCTACCTCCACCAGTTGGAGTATCATTTTAATGATCATCTGATTAGAGTTGCTTCTGGCTGTGGGGCACCCTTTCATTATAATGCTCGATATTAGTCTTTATTGCAAATCGAGTTTATGTGAGCTAGCCACTGTCTTTATCCAATATTCACACATAATTGAAGCAAATTAGGTGTCACCAGTGGAATGAGTGGTGCATTCGACAGAGCCACAGGTGACACCTAATTTGTTCTAATTAAGTGTGAACATTGGATGAATCGCAGCTGTTTACAAGTTTGGTTCACACTTGGAGAATTAGCATTTGAACGTCCTGGAGGGTGCTGCAGATGTTAAAGTTTGGCACAATGGGAGATCATCTTTTCACATCAAGAGTGAAGTAACGGTGAGAGTAAAGGGCCTGTCCTACCAGCATCCGACTCCATGCGATGAGCACGATCAAACTAGAAGTGGTGATCCCCTGTACAGGGCCATTCCCACCAGCATGCGCCTGCATGCGGCAAGTGCGACCAAACCGACAGCGAGGGCCGCGAGGAGGTCGGGTGAGTGGCGCAATGCGGCGCAAAGTGAGGCGAACTTGGAGCGAAGTCTTAAAGGTAAGTTTGCCAGGACAGAGAGGGACACACAGAGAGGGGCACAGAGGCACACACACACAGAGGGCCAGGGAGCCACACACATAGAGGGTCACGGAGGCACCTACAGATAGGTTCACGGAGGCACGATGTCGAGATGGTATGTAATGCGTCGAGGCGACTGCGAGCCCGCAAGACGTTGCCGCGCGGAATTTTTGAACATAGTCAGTTTTTCGGAGCCCCGCGCGATGTCGGGACGAACTCCGCACAATTCCGCACGGCTCCGGCGATCGAAGTGGGACTGGCCCCGCGACGTCGGACGGCTCAAACGACCACGTTAGGTCGCGCTAATCGCATAGAGTTGCATGCTGGTGGGACAGGACCTTAAGGGAAATCAAATTGATGAAGAGAGCATGGGGGCGCAACAGTAGAGTTGCTGCTTCACAGTGCCAGGGACCCAGGTTCGATCCTGACCACTGGTGCTGTCTGCCCGAGCCGGATGCCTGCTGCCCCTTTTCCGGGGTTACGCCCGCGCCCGGGTGGTGTTAGAGAGGGACTACGCGTTGTCCATGGGAGCCCTGGGGGATGTCTGGGACCGCTGGGCTGGGGGTGAATGCATCCTTGACAAGGATAGTATATTTATTATATTTGTTTGTCCTGTATTATGGTGGTAGGTTCTGTTTTGTTTTATTGTATTATAAATATTATTTTTAATAATTGAATGAATTTTTGGATTAACAAAACCCAACAAATGTCTAACTGCAGGCATTTGTGGTAATGTGCGGGGATCACCGGTCGGTGCGGACTTGCTGAGCCGGTTAGCTGCGTCTATAAACTTAACTCAAACAGTGTGAAAAGACAGATCTGCGACCATGACTTGCTTGTGTTTCAGCAGCTGTACCTCAGTGGTCTGAGCCACCAGAATAAGCCACCGCCATCCAGCCTGTTGAAACAGACGGACAATTAGACTCACTGAGCTGTGATAAGTCCACTCGCTTCCCCATGGAAATCTCTTCTCATATTTTACATTATCCACAGTTTAGCTGCAAGAAGAATCTCCACGAAGCCTTTATGGTCTGAGATATTGATCCCTTGTAGTGAGCTCACTAACCCCAGTCCTTAGCTTTGTGAGGTCTTGGCAAAGACATGTGATTACTGACCTGTTTTTTCCACATTCACCCCAATAAAATGCATTTGCTTAATCGACTGATGTTAGAATGGGTATTTTCAAGACCAGATTTAAATCATGCAGATTCTAATTAAGTTGGAAATTAGTTCACAAATTAATTCAACATTGAATTAATTTATTCATCTGTTTAGAGACATGCAAATTAAATAAGAAATATTTTAATTGACAAACGTTTACTTGTAAAATATTTATGAATGTAAAATTATTACATATTTAAGGAATAAATTGGGAAACATTTAGACCTTTCCTTTTGAAGTAGTTACATCATATAGCTAACTTGTTTTCAGTTTGGTATTTGATTAAACATTTGATTTGATTTGTTGGCACTGTGGTATAGCAATAGAGCTATTACCTGGGACCCCAGCTATTTACAATATACATTAATGATCTGGATGAGGGAATTGAAGGCAATATCTCCAAGTTTGCGGATGACACTAAGCTGGGGGGCGGTGTTAGCTGTGAGGAGGATGCTAGGAGACTGCAAGGTGACTTGGATAGGCTGGGTGAGTGGGCAAATGTTTGGCAGATGCAGTATAATGTGGATAAATGTGAGGTTATCCACTTTGGTGGCAAAAATAGGAAAACAGACTATTATCTAAATGGAGGCCGATTAGGAAAAGGGGAGATGCAGCGCGACCTGGGTGTCATGGTACACCAGTCATTGAAAGTAGGCATGCAGGTACAGCAGGCAGTGAAGAAAGTGAATGGTATGTTAGCTTTCATAGCAAAAGGATTTGAGTATAGGAGCAGGGAGGTTCTACTTCAGTTGTATAGGGTCTTGGTGAGGCCACACCTGGAGTATTGCGTACAGTTCTGGTCTCCAAATCTGAGGAAGGACATTATTGCCATAGAGGGAGTGCAGCGAAGGTTCACCAGACTGATTCCTGGGATGTCAAGACTGTCTTATGAACAATGACTGCATAGACTCGGTTTATACTCTCTAGAATTTAGGAGATTGAGAGGGGATCTTATAGAAACTTACAAGATTCTTAAGGGGTTGGACAGGCTAGATGCAGGAAGATTGTTCCCGATGTTGGGGAGGTCCAGGACAAGGGGTCACAGCTTCAGGATAAGGGGGAAATCCTTTAGGACCGAGATGAGAAGGAATTTTTTCACACAGAGAGTGGTGGGTCTCTGGAACTCTCTGCCACAGAGGGTCGTTGAGGCCAGTTCATTGGCTATATTTAAGAGGGAGTTAGATGTGGCCCTTGTGGCTAAAGGGATCAGGGGGTATGGAGAGAAGGCAGGTACAGGATACTGAGTTGGATGATCAGCCATGATCATATTGAATGGCGGTGCAGGCTCGAAGGGCCGAATGGCCTACTCCTGCACCTAATTTCTATGTTTCTATGTTTCTTACAGCAGCAGATACGTGGGTTCGATCCTGACCACAGGTGCTGCCCGTAACATCTTCTCCAAGATCTTTGGTTTCATCCCACACTCCAAAAATTGTCCCTGGAATGTTTAGGATAGTCTTAATGTGCAGCGATCACTGGTCAGAGCAGACCCGTTGGGCCGAAGGGCCTGTTGCCACACTGTATCCCGAAACTAAACTAAACTAAAGTGGGGCTTTTAAAATGGTGTAACTGGGCTTAGTAAAGGGAAGAGAGGGCTCATTGTTATATCATTGTCGAAACTGTACAACTCTGTGACTGCATGAGGGAAGTGCACTCGTGCTCCATCTATGAAGGCCTTGGGATAAGCCATGAGCCTATTTAAGGTTAAATGCAGCTTACCCTTTCAAACTGGGGAGAGTTTGGTGTCGTGATATTATGGGGGGGAAAGGAGAGGACTTAGTTCCAAGTGCGAGAAATGTTGTGAATGGAATCGTATCCAACCCTCACTGCGATTGCATAAACTTAATTGGCCTTTTTCTAAGCAACTCTTTTAAGTGTTAGTGCTCTTTAGTATGATGAAGTTATTGTAGAAATATTTTTTTTAAATTAGGAAAGTTAGGTATTTGGCGGTATTGAAAGAGGAGGTAGATAGTTTGAGGGTAGACAAAAGTGCTGGAGAAACTCAGCGGGTGCAGCAGCATCTATGGAGCGAAGGAAATAGGCAACGGGGGGGAAATAGGTGGGGGGGGGGAGAAGAAAGGAGGAAGGAAGAGGTGGAGACAGAGGGCAGAGGGAGAGCTGAGAAGGTCTACCTTTGATTTTCCAGCATCTGCAGTTCCTTCTTAAACAGATAATTTGAGGGATCAGTGTATTGCGAGCCATGGGGAGCTGGCACAGATAAGCGATGAGATCCAGGGTAGCAATGATCACACTGATGAGCAGGGCAGGTTTTGGCCAACAAGTAATCTACACCTGCATGTACTGTATTGTACTGTGCATTCTTGTACATCTCTTCTAGAAACACAGTTAGCACATTGCAAATATTTTTAAGCAGAATACTACCCAGCTTATTCATACAATGTTTTGAGTATTGAACTGAAGTTAGAAGTGGTGTTGCAGGAGGTGCCCTGCCATGTTTGTCTGTCAACATTGGAACGACGTTGGGTAGAGGCAGCAAAATTGGCCTCTATTTGTGCGTGGAGCAGGTGTGGAAATGGCTTGATCAGGAACAAATGATCTGTATTTCCATTCTGAACATTGGCCAGTCATGGGTGCTGTGAATTTGAAGCTTCTGAATATCAGATGAGGATAGGATTAGTCTCAGCTGCAATGCATTTCAAAGATGTGTGCTCAACTTGGGGGTAGTGTTGAGCTATCTTGTTTCCTATTAAAACGAGAGCCACAGTGTTCTGGCAACGTTGTGACTTGCTGTTTCAGCAATGTGCTCTGCATTGCCAGCCACTGGAGCCACTGGTGTGAAAGTGATTCATTTTGTTCCCTGCATTCCGTACTTGAAATCCCACCCACAATTTGCAATCCCGGTAATGACAAAAGAATGGAAACAATCAAAAAAGTCTTCAAATGAAAATAATGGTTTCAAAACGGTGAGGAAATTAATGTTGCATTTCCCCTCAGTGTCCCTGAAGCTCCTTGCATTTAAGCATCGAGTTCCTGCTTTAGAAAACTGGGAACGTCACAACTCTATGTGTTAGTTCAGGAAGAGTAAGAGGGTAAACTATAGATAAAACAATAGATATCTGTCAATATTATTTTTGGGTTCTCGGGCATCTATCATCATCCGTGAGTAATTGGGTCATTTGGCAGAGCAACACCAAATTCATTTATATGGCGAAGATAGACTCAAAATGCTGGAGTAACTTAACGGGTCAGACAGCATCTCTGCGGAAAAGGAATAGGTGACATTTTGGATCGAGCCCTTCTTCAGACTGAGAGTTAGGGGAAAGGGCACTGACAATATCTAATTTCCTTTTCCCCTGACTCTCAGTCTGAAGAAGAGTCTCGACCCATGACGTCACCTATTCCTTTCGTCCAGAAAAGATGTCTGACCCGCTGAGTTACTTCAGCTTTTTGTGTCTATCTTTGGTTTAAACCAAAATCTGCAGTTCCTGCAGGTTTGGTTCAGGAATAGGAGGAATGGTGAGAGACAGCACCGCCATTCATTGTGATCATGGCTGATAGTCCCCTATCAATAACCCGTGCCTGCCTTCTCCCCATATCCCTTGATTCCACCAGCCCCTAGTGCTCTATCTAACTCTCTCTTAAATCCATCCAGTGACTTGGCCTCCACTACCCTCTGTGGCAGGGAATTCCACAAATTCACAACTCTCTGGGTGAAAAAGTTTTTTTCTCACCTCAGTCTTAAATGGCCTCCCCTTTATTCTAAGACTGTGTGGCCCCTGGTTCTGGACTCGCCCAACATTGGGAACATTTTTCCTGCATCTAGCTTGTCCAGTCCTTTTATAATTTGATATGTTTCTATAAGATCCCTATGGTAAGTGACAAAATCAGGAGAGGAGGTGTTTGCAGACTGATTGAAGGGGACGTGGGGGATATTGTGGACTTGATTGGAAGCCAGAGAGAAGGTGGGTTCCAATCAGTCAAAAGGTAGTGAACGGGGTTTGGGAGCCAGTGGAAGAGAAGAGCAGAGCAGAGGGTGAGATTAGTGTGTGAGGGTTGAGTGTGCTACAGTGGGGAGGGAGAGTGGAGAGGAGGTTAATGATGACATTCATTTCATGGAGTCCCAACGCATTCTAGCACTTTTAAAAGCTGGCTATGCCAAGAGTGCCCATCGATCGGCTGGTCACCAATTTCCCCAGCAGCTCTCAATAAGCAACACTGCAGGGGAAAGTATGTCGTCAGCTGCATGTCTGACATGGAAATGAAAGAAACGGCACAAAGATGACTCTAGACCTGCTGTGGTGGGTTATATTTCCAAAATAATATGATTTCATCCAGAAATAGTTGCAATAACTATTTATTGACTATAGCTCTGCCATTAGCACCAAAATCCAACCAAACTCATCGCCAAACTCCTGGTGGATCTAGCTCCCAGTAAACCCACCCCCCCCCCCGGCAACTGGATCCTTGACTCGGACCCATGGAGCACAACCAGTCAGGACAGATGACAACACATCCTTCACAAGAAACCTCAACACCTATTTCTATGAGAGGGAAAGATATATCATCCCTGATTGAATGGCGGAGTAGATTCGATGGGCCGAATGGTCTGATTCTGCTGCTATGCCTAATTAATTTATGAACTTATGGACTCGGTGGACCCAAAGGGCTTATTTCCATGCTGTTTCTCTGTGCTAAACTAAACTAAGATGATCATTTGGCTTAAAAGTCCGACAAGTTTCTCCAAATCACAATACCACCTTTTCCCGATACGACTAAAACATACACATGTTCCTTCCACATTCATGAATTTATGAATATGGACATTACTGGCACAGGTAGAGTTCACTGTCCAGCTCTAGCTGCCCTTGTGCAGGAGGTGGTGAACCAATGTAGTCCGTGCAGTCAAATTCTTGCACAGTCCAGTCAGATAGGGAGTTGCAGGCATTGATTCAGTACAATGTGTGGAGATAGCCCAGTCTATCACAGTCAATCCCCTCCACCACCAACTCCATCCAACCACCTCATGAAAGCAGATGGACCTTTTCCACCTTAGTCATTCCCGCTTCTCCTTTTTCCCATTGAAAGCAAATACCAAACGTTCTTGCTCATTGGATGGATGTCTTTCTCCAGGGAACAAATCAAATCCTTACCCTTACTAAAGTTGCGAGCAATATTAATGTGTAGGAAGGAACTGCAGATGCTGGTTTAAACTGAAGATAGACACAAAATGTTGGTGGGACAGGCAGCATCTCTGGAGAGAAGGAATGAGTGACGTTCCAGGTCGAGACCCTTCTTCACACTGTTCTGATACCTCTCACCCAGATTATTGATCTCCCCCCTTTACTCTGACTCATCGTTACCCATTATTCACCCAATGTCAGCGAATTTAACGATGGCATTGTAGCTGTTTGTGGCTACATTGTCATGTGTGTAGTGAGAGCTGTGCAGGGCGTTGAACAAGCAGTCCTGAGGTGCCTCGCTGCTGATGGATGCACTGCCCATGATGAAGTTTAGAATCCAGTCCCATGGGAGGAGCAGAGACCCAGTTCCCTGACCATGAGTGAGGAAGAGATGACTGTGTTGAATGTTGAGCTATAGTGGATGAACAAAAGTCCATGTTCCTGTTGTGCAAGTGGTCTGGCGCAGAATGGAAACCCGCGAGATTGCATCCACTGCTGACGTGTTTGGGTGCGGTAAGTGAATGAATGTGGTCCAGGTTATTACTGTGGCAGGAGTTTACTTATATCATAACAAGCCCTTCAAAATACATTATAATAATGGACATGAGTGCTACCGGCTGGTATTCGTTGGGGCATAGGCACAAAACGCTGGAGTAAAGCCCTGTCCCACTGTTCATTCCAAGAGTTCTCCCGAGTTTGCCCTGATTCGAACTCGGAGATTTACGGTAATGGCCACTCGTCGGTACTCGGGGCTCTCGTGGACATTTTTCTTCATGTTGAAAAATCTTCACGAGTCTTCCCGTACTTACCTGCCATTAGCGAATCTTCCCAAGTACCTGCCGTTAGCCCTAAGAGACGTCCCCGAGCTCCGACGTACCCGCTACATTCATTCTCCGTGCTTACCATGAGTTTGATTTTTTTTTAACTCGGGAGAGCTCTTGGAATGAACTCGTACTGTGGGACAGGGCTATTAGTCGGCGGGTCAGACAACATCTCTGCAAAAAAGGAATAAGTGAGGTTTCGGGCCGAGACCCTTCTTCAGACTTCATTGGGACATGTTCACTTGTTCTTTTTGGGCACCATTATTGTGGTCCATAGGAATGAGAGGTTGAAGATGACCACACGAACTCCAGTTGGTCCATGCAGCTTTTGCGAATACGGCCAGGCGCACCATCAAGGCTGGATGCTTTCTGAGGGTTCAGCCTCAAGCAAGGCGCACCTTTAAGCAAGGTGTTCTCAGATCATGTTCCAAGTCTTAGATCACAGACTCGTCAGGGTCTGAAGGGGATCATTCAACATGGATCTGAGGAGTTCAGAGAAATTCAAACCATGGAGGAATTGGTATAACAACAAAGCAGAAAGTTCTGGAATAACTCAGTGGGTAAGGCAGCAGAGAGATACTGCCTGACCTGCTGAGTGGCTCTAACAGTGCATTTGTTTTTGTAAACCTGCATCTGCTATTCCTTGTTTATTCATTGCAAGTGGAACATATTGTCCATGCACACAAAACATTAAATCACGTTGCATAATGTAATTTTTCCCTTTGTTTCAAGAAGACAGATACATCAGGAAGGACGACAATTATACAAAGCCTGGAATAGACCCCATATGTTCTTAGCCATGTCTCTCATTATATATTCACCAGATGATGCTGAGACTTAGAGTTAAGGCAATAGGGAAGTTAGATAATCTTGACTATATTTTCATGCACCAAGAATGTTGAAAGCAGAAGGGGGGAGGTATAGGGACAGATGCTGCATCTTCTGCGGTTGCAGGGGAAGATACCTGGGGAGGGAGTGGTTTGGGTGGGAAGGGACGAGTGGACCAGGGAGTTGCGGAGGGAACGGCCTCTGTAGAAAGCGGAACGGGGCGGAGACGGGAAGATGTGGCACAAATGTCGGAGGATTATGTATTGCATGCAACGGCGGATGGGGTGAAAGGTGAGGACTAGGGGGACTCTGCCTCTGTTCGGACTGGGGGGGGGGGGCAGCAATGGCCGAATGGCACGATATCGAGGAGACCCTTCGTGTGGGCCTCATCTGCGGTAGAAAAGGGAGAGTCTGTTCTGAGGATGTCTCCAATGTCGCGGTGTGGAACACCTCATCTTGGGCGCAGATATGGCATAGATGGAGGAATTGGGAATAGAGGATAGAGTCTTTGAAGGAAGCAGGGTGGGAAGAAGTGTAGTCGAGATAGTTGCGTTGTGAAAATACCTCCATATATGTAGCAGCAGAGGTTAGGTTGGAATCAGGGTTATTGGTGCATTGAGTCAGCAACTCCATTAGCTGTCCAACTGTGCCAGCACTGGCGGCAGAGATAAAATGATTCCTTTTTAAAGAGATGGTGGATTTTTAATGTCCATCTAAAGAGGTAAACATGTTCTGAGTTTGATGTTTCATGCAAAGGAATGTGCATATGCGTTTCAATTCTTTGTGTCGGAAGGAACTGCAGATGCTGTTTAACACTGAAGATAGACACAAAATGCTGGAGTAACTCAGCGTGACAGGCAGCATCGCTGTAGAGCAGGAATGGGTGACCAACCCTTCTTTAGCCGTCAACCCTTCTTCAGATAGAGATGCTGCTTCACCCGCTGAGTTACTCCAGCATTTTGTGTCTCGTTTCGATTCTCTACTGAACTGTCAGCCTTGACTATATTGCTCAGGACTGAGGCATCAATCCATGGATTTCTGGCTGAGAGTCAGGAGTGCCACTGCTAAGCCAAGGCTTATTCTTTGGACGTGTTGTGTTTATTGTTTGAAACTGGCTCACTTTCACATGAGTCAGTTGTTTATGATTTAAAACTTCACACTGAAGCATTTGAGCTCTTAATCTTTTGAAGATGACCACTTTGCTGGACAGTATGTATTTAGGATGAGAAGTCAAGGCAAGGTCCTGGTTGCCTCATCAAATGGATTGAAGACCTAGGGGAGTCCTCAGATAACTGTTTTTGTTTCACTTTGACCAGTTGAGATAATAGCTTATCAACCTTTAATATTAATTCAGTTGTTCTCTCTTCTCAGATGCTCCCTAATCTGCTGGGTATTTTGCACATTATCTTTAGTTTCAGATTTCCAACAAATGCAATGTCCATCTCTTAGTTGCAGCATTTCTGTTCACACCATTGTAAGGGAAGAACTCTGTTACTTAAAACATGCTTTTTGCTTCTCTTAATTACGATGAAAAGCCATCAACCTTGCTTCTCTCGCCACAGATGGTGCCTGACCTGCTAAGTATTTTCACCATTTTTGGTTCTGATTCACTCCAGGGATCTGTTTTGCTCTCTCTGCTCCCCCAGTGTGGTGGTCAACATTCCACGTTCACCAGTACTAGCTAAAGTCAGTCACTAGCAATCCATCAAACACACTAATTCATTGTTTTAAAGAAGGAACTGCAGATGCTGGAGAATCGAGGGTTACACAAAAAGCTGGAGAAACTCAGCGGGTGCAGCAGCATCTAAGGAGCGAAGGAGATAGGCGACGTTTCGGGTCGAGACCCTTCTTCAGACTGGTCAGGGATCAGGGAAACGAGAGATATAAACCGTGATGTGGAGAGATAAGGAACAATGAGTGAAAGATATGCAAAAAAGTATTGGTGACAAAGGAAGCAGGCCATTGTAAGCTGTTTGTGGTGTGAAAATGAGAAGCTAGTGCGACTGGGGAGGGGGGGGGGGGGGAGATGGAGAAGGAATGTCAGGGCCCGAGGGCTGAGGGAGAGGTGGGGGGGAGGCAGTCTGGGTTAACAGAATTGAGAAAATTCAATGTTTAAGCCCAGAGGATGCAGACTCCCCAAGCGGAATATGAGGTGCTGTTCCTCCAACTTGCGGTGTTGATCACTCTGGCCGTGGAGGAGGCCCAGGACCTAGAGGTCGGATACGGAGTGGGAGGGGGAGTTGAAGTGCTGAGCCACCGGGAGGTCGGGTCCCTCAACAACTTCTCTTTTGACTCCTCCCATTTCCTCCAAACACAAGGCGTAGCTATGGGCACACGCATGGGCCCTAGCTACGCCTGCCTCTTTGTAGGGCACGTCGAACAATCTTTGTTCTCGGCGTACCAGGGCCCCACCCCCGAACTTTACCTCCGTTACATTGACGACTGCTTTGGTGTCACCTCCTGCACCCACGCAGAACTGACTGACTTCATCCATTTCACCACCAACTTCCATCCGGCACTCAAATATACTTGGACCATTTCCGACATTTCCCTACCATTCCTTGACCTCACCATCTCTATTGCAGGTGATACACTCCTGACTGACATCCACTACAAACCAACTGACTCCCACAGCTACCTGGACTACTCTTCCTCCCACCCTGCTTCCTGTAAGGACTCCATCCCCTATTCCCAATTCCTCCGTCTACGCCGCATCTGCTACCAGGATGAGGTGTTCCACACCAGGTCATCGCAAATGTCCTCGTTCTTCAGAGAACGGGGTTTCCCCTCCCCCACTATAGATGAGGCTCGCACCAGGGTCTCCTCCATACCCCGCAACACTGCCCTCTCTCCCCATTCCCCCACTCACAACAAGGGCCGAGTCCCCCTGGTCCTCACCTTTCACCCCACCAGCCAGCGCATACAACAGATAGTCCTCCGCCAGTTTCGCCACCTCCAACGTGACCCCTCCACTCGCCTCATCTTCCCATCTCCCCCCCTGTCTGCCTTCCGCAAAGACCGCTCCCTCCGCAACTCCCTCGTCAATTCTTCCCTTCCCTCCCGCTCCACTCCTTCCCCGGGCACTTTCCCTTGCAACCGCAAGAGATGCTACACTTGTCCCTTCACCTCCCCCATCCACTCCTTTCAGGGACCAAAGCAGTCATTCCAAGTCCGACAGAGGTTCACCTGCACCTCCTCCAACCTCATCTACTGCATCCGTTGCTCCAGATGCCAGCTGATCTACATCGGTGAGACCAAGCGGAGGCTGGGCGATCGTTTCGCCGAACACCTCCGCTCGGTCCGCAATAACCAACCCGACCTCCCGGTGGCTCAGCACTTCAACTCCCCCTCCCACTGCATATCCGACCTCTCGGTCCTGGGCCTCCTCCACGGCCAGAGTGATCAACACCGCAAGTTGGAGGAACAGCACCTCATATTCCGCTTGGGGAGTCTGCATCCTCTGGGCTTAAACATTGAATTTTCTCAATTCTGTTAACCCAGACTGCCTCCCCCCCCACCTCTCCCTCAGCCCTCTGGCCCTGACATTCCCTCTCCATATCCCCCCCCCCCCCCCCCCAAGTCGCACTAGCTTCTCATTTTCACACCAGAAACAGCTTACAATGGCCTGCTTTCCTTATCACCAATACTTTTTTGCATATCTTTCACTCATTGTTCTTGCTTTATCTCTCCATATCACTGTTTATATCTCTCGTTTCCCTGATCCCTGACCAGTCTGAAGAAGGGTCTCGACCCGAAACGTCGCCTATCTCCTTCACTCCTTAGATGCTGCTGCACCCGCTGAGTTTCTCCAGCTTTTTGTGTAACCCTTGAATTTTCTCAATTCTGTTAACCCAGACTGCCTCCCCCCCACCTCTCCCTCAGCCCTCTGGCCCTGACATTCCCTCTCCATCTCCCCCCCTCCCCCTCCCCCAGTCGCACTAGCTTCTCATTTTCACACCACAAACAGCTTACAATGGCCTGCTTCCTTTATCACCAATACTTTTTTGCACATTTTTCACTCATTGTTCTGCCGTGCCACCCTGCCCCGGTTTGAAATCAGTTTCTGTTCCAGATACATCTCTGGTTCAATGGCATTAATTTCTACCTTTAGCAATTTGAAACACTTTATTTGGAGTTGGCTGGCACGGTTTGCTATCTACATGTGCAAAGATAGTACAACATGTCATGGAGTGCAGTTTTGTTTTTCCTTCCAGTGTCTCTGTGGGGCTCACAGTTCAATGCATCGCAACCAACCCTGCTGCCTGGGTAGCGCATTGGTTATATGTAGCTCGTCATTCTACTTTTTAATTTAAAAGACAGTCAACATAATAGGCAAAGGAGCCAATGAGTGGGGGACCTTCTTCTATAAGACAAAGAATGGGATCTTCATTAGCAGAATACAAAGTGCATGAGTAACCCAGCGGGCCAGGCAGCATCTCTGGATGGAAAGGTGACTCTTCAGATGACTTGCGTGTTCTATGTCAGATTTCCCTGTGTTGTGAGGCTTCTGAAGGATCCTTCTGTTAGCTAGGGTATTGTCTGATTCACTTCCAACCCGTTGTGGACATTGGACTTATCGTTGAACCTGATGCTCGGGGACTAGGGGGACTCTGCCTCTGTTGGGACTGGAGGGGGGGGGGGGGCAGCAATGGCAGAATGGCACGATATCGAGGAGACCCTAGTGTGGGCCTCATCTGCGGTAGAAAAGGGAGAGTCTGTTCTGAGGATGTCTCCAATGTCGCGGTGTGGAACACCTCATCTTGGGCGCAGATATGGCATAGATGGAGGAATTGGGAATAGAGGATAGAGTCTTTGAAGGAAGCAGGGTGGGAAGAAGTGTAGTCGAGATAGTTGCGTTGTGAAAATAACTCCATATATGTAGCAGCAGAGGTTAGGTTGGAATCAGGGTTATTGGTGCATTGAGTCAGCAACTCCATTAGCTGTCCAACTGTGCCAGCACTGGCGGCAGAGATAAAACGATTCCTTTTTAAAGAGATGGTGGATTTTTAATGTCCATCTAAAGAGGTAAACATGTTCTGAGTTTGATGTTTCATGCAAAGGAATGTGCATATGCGTTTCAATTCTTTGTGTCGGAAGGAACTGCAGATGCTGTTTAACACTGAAGATAGACACAAAATGCTGGAGTAACTCAGCGTGACAGGCAGCATCTCTGTAGAGCAGGAATGGGTGACCAACCCTTCTTTAGCCGTCAACCCTTCTTCAGATAGAGATGCTGCTTCACCCGCTGAGTTACTCCAGCATTTTGTGTCTCGTTTCGATTCTCTACTGAACTGTCAGCCTTGACTATATTGCTCAGGACTGAGGCATCAATCCATGGATTTCTGGCTGAGAGTCGGGAGTGCCACTGCAAAGCCAAGGCTTATTCTTTGGACGTGTTAGTGTTTATTGTTTGAAACTGGCTCACTTTCACATGAGTCAGTTGTTTATGATTTAAAACTTCACACTGAAGCATTTGAGCTCTTAATCTTTTGAAGATGACCACTTTGCTGGACAGTATGTATTTAGGATGAGAAGTCAAGGCAAGGTCCTGGTTGCCTCATCAAATGGATTGAAGACCTAGGGGAGTCCTCAGATAACTGTTTTTGTTTCACTTTGACCAGTTGAGATAATAGCTTATCAACCTTTAATATTAATTCAGTTGTTCTCTCTTCTCAGATGCTCCCTAATCTGCTGGGTATTTTGCACATTATCTTTAGTTTCAGATTTCCAACAAATGCAATGTCCATCTCTTAGTTGCAGCATTTCTGTTCACACCATTGTAAGGGAAGAACTCTGTTACTTAAAACATGCTTTTTGCTTCTCTTAATTACGATGAAAAGCCATCAACCTTGCTTCTCTCGCCACAGATGGTGCCTGACCTGCTAAGTATTTTCACCATTTTTGGTTCTGATTCACTCCAGGGATCTGTTTTGCTCTCTCTGTTCCCCCAGTGTGGTGGTCAACATTCCACGTTCACCAGTACTAGCTAAAGTCAGTCACTAGCAATCCATCAAACACACTAATTCATTGTTTTAAAGAAGGAACTGCAGATGCTGGAGAATCGAGGGTTACACAAAAAGCTGGAGAAACTCAGCGGGTGCAGCAGCATCTAAGGAGCGAAGGAGATAGGCGACGTTTCGGGTCGAGACCCTTCTTCAGACTGGTCAGGGATCAGGGAAACGAGAGATATAAACAGTGATGTGGAGAGATAAGGAACAATGAGTGAAAGATATGCAAAAAAGTATTGGTGATAAAGGAAGCAGGCCATTGTAAGCTGTTTGTGGTGTGAAAATGAGAAGCTAGTGCGACTGGGGGGGGGGGGGGGGGGAGATGGAGAGGGAATGTCAGGGCCAGAGGGCTGAGGGAGAGGTGGGGGGGGAGGCAGTCTGGGTTAACAGAATTGAGAAAATTCAACGTTTAAGGCCCAGAGGATGCAGACTCCCCAAGCGGAATATGATGTGCTGTTCCTCCAACTTGCGGTGTTGATCACTCTGGCCGTGGAGGAGGCCCAGGAACCGAGAGGTCGGATACGGAGTTGGAGGGGGAGTTGAAGTGCTGAGCCACCGGGAGGTCGGGTCCCTCAACAACTTCTCTTTTGACTCCTCCCATTTCCTCCAAACACAAGGCGTAGCTATGGGCACACGCATGGGCCCTAGCTACGCCTGCCTCTTTGTTGGGCACATCGAACAATCTTTGTTCTCGGCGTACCAGGGCCCCACCCCTGAACTTTACCTCCGTTACATTGACGACTGCTTTGGGTGTTACCTCCTGCACCCACGCAGAACTGACTGACTTCATCCATTTCACCACCAACTTCCATCCGGCACTCAAATATACTTGGACCATTTCCGACATTTCCCTACCATTCCTTGACCTCACCATCTCTATTGCAGGTGATACACTCCTGACTGACATCCACTACAAACCAACTGACTCCCACAGCTACCTGGACTACTCTTTCCTCCCACCCTGCTTCCTGTAAGGACTCCATCCCCTATTCCCAATTCCTCCGTCTACGCCGCATCTGCTCCCAGGATGACG